>CM059296.1:11100000-11700000 GCA_030340665.1 Neosalanx taihuensis | reverse complement strand
TACCCTTCACAGTGGGAGAGCTCTGAGGAGTAGGAATGGATTGGTGGTAATAATCAAGTACTACTCCTCTACAAGACTCAAGCACGTCCACTAATGCAGTCTCAATATGTCAGTACTGTACTGTACTTTGACAATGTCGCCATACAGTCAGTGTGCAGTAAAGAAGTTATTCATACCACAGCTCTTCCACTGTTGATTCTCAGTGAACCAATGGAACACATCACAACAGCCACAACTTCATTGTATTTTTTTTTATAATAACCCTGAACTATTTACTTTCCTGTAACAGGAGACCATCATCACATATTATTGGTAAACTTTTAGTCTGCAGCCTTTCTCAAAGTTTTTCAACAAAGTTTAAATATAATTATATCACAGAATCATAATGACACCCACACTAGTTTAAAACTGACATATAACATGTTGACAAGAATAGTCTCAATATCTCTACATCGAATACACGGATAAAAGGAGCAACAGGTGAACTATTTCAGCAACTTGATTTACGTGTTGATCCGGTCTAAAGGTATACATCTTGACTGAATGGTGAAGAATTCACACTCGACATTATTATGAACAGCAGGGAAACGTGGTTGGTAGGCTGCCTGAGTTATACTCACTTCCCCCGTGTCCCCTAGGTGATCAAGGGCGATGATGCCTCTGCTCTTCGTCTCGCTGTCGCTCAGGACATCGTCCTCGGACTCCACCAGGGACGACCCTGTGGAGGAGATGGAGGAGTTGGACATCTTCCGTCGCAGAGGACCCTCCACGTCCCCCCCCCAGTCCTCTAGCTGCATCTCCCGGGAGCAGCCACCTGCCTCCGGGGTGATGGTGACTTGCGGTACTCGGCGCACTTTTATAATCGTCTCATCTTGTTGTGATGAGCTTAGAAAAGGCAGCTCTGCCGATGGTCCGACCACCTGATCCGCCATCTGAGAGAGTTCATCGCAGATCTCCGCTGATATGCGGCTGTTTTTGCGCTCGCTGTTGAGCCCAGCTCCAGAAAGTCCAGCCTCCTTGGGGGTCTTTCGCCTCTCCTTCGGCATTCGGCTGCGGTGTGTAAACTTACTGTAGACAACCCAAATAAATCAGTTGGAGCACTCTTCCTCAAATCTAGTCATTTCACAAGTCTAAAGTTGAATTTCTTTCGTACTAAGTTACAGTATAACCTATCCTTTTCTGCCTCAACATATTCCTTGAGTTATTTTAGTTAATCACACAATCATCAAAGCAATCATCACTGGCCGCTGTCAAAATGTGGGGAAACCCTCTCCATGTGTGGCGCGCACATGCGCCAAACGCCTTTGACTATTCAATCACATCCGCATATGGCTTGTCTTCCTGAGTAAAATCAACAGTTTTATTTTGACGTGTTGCTTCCTAATTTAAGTGTCAAACTTCTGCTCGCTGGCAGCAGCTAGTACCCAAACATATCAGAGTGGCTGAGTTTACTTTGAATCAATTTAACAAATAATGCCTTTATATCGGGTGGTGGACTGTGGTCTTTATTAAAACAGTATTCTGACGACATATAGGACTACATGACAACAGCTGTCAAGAGTTAAAAGTCCTAACACTAAATTCGAACAAGAAAATGGAGCACATTATACAACCAGCAAAATAATGATACTAATATATGATCATTAAATTGCAGTGTCAATCATTTTTTAAATAGAAATGTATCGACTTTTGGGCATGCCAACCAACTACAGCAATTAACACTTCATAACCCCAGAGGGCGTTTTTCGCATGTTAAACCTACTGCTTCCACAAGGTAGCGCTGATGCACTACATACACCTTGCAATCTGCTAGCAACGTTAACAGAAGAAGCTGGCTAGCAACGTTTGACTGAGTAAACCAGGCAAGCTAGGACGCTTGTGTAAGTAGGCGACCTTCTTGTTTGGATCTGTTTATCATCTCCCTGTGGGTGCAGAGATCCAGCACAATGTTTGCCGTCAGGAGTGCATTGCGTCTCGGCTTTAGAATAACTGCTCCTGCAGTGACAAGACGGGGATGCGCTGGATCAGCTATCCCAGTGGACGACATTGTCAACGGGCTCACAGAAGAGCAGGTTCAGGTAGCTAGCTCATATAACTAGCATTAGCTCCACACAAAGTTCATTGGATTCATTTAGTCGAATTATATTGTGTTTTCATTGATAAACCCACATGATGTGTCCTATGTCAGCTGTATCGTTTGGAAGGGGGTTCTTCAGTATTAAGTAAGCTGTCAAAGGGAAGCACAGTTTTAGTATGGCTGAAGTTCCACCCAGTTTTGATCATGATGTAACTTAGGCTAGCAAGTCTACCTAAGCTACAATGGCTTGTCGATCTAACTACGCAGCTTGTAGGCTGGTTTATGTTAATAGCTGTTTGTGTTTTACATGTATACTGTTGTCTTTAAATATCATTGGTTACAAATGCAGACGAATCATGAGATATGTTGATAGAACCATTCTAGACAAACATTTACAAGCATAGCTGGACGAAAATAATGGGATGGTGAGGAGCAGTAGCTGAAGGACTTCTGGTTAAATGAGGTCATGTCTCACACACATCATACGGAGGAGGGTGGTTGCTTTCTGCTGTCTTGCGATTGGGTCAACGTTTATGTGACGCGTCTATTTATTAACTGCAATCAAATCTAGCATTACTATACAGACTCCCCAAGGTCATCAGTCCCAGTAAATGGGTAGTAGAAGACCACAGACAAGTTTAATGGATCTTGTTTTGGGACTACGTGTTTCATGTGGTGTATCCCTTCCCTGTGCAGCTTAGAGAGATGGTGAGGAAATTCTGTCAAGAGAAGATTGCACCTATAGCAGACGAGGTTGACAAGAGCAATGAATTTCCAGGCATGCGAGTAAGTTGATAATGATGCTGTGCAGAAACTGCAATGAAAATGATAAAAAAAATTCAGGTTTATAAACATTGGCATGTTAATGTCGACCTGAATATATATTGTTCCAAGGCAGAATACATAGCTGAGGCCTTGTGCCAAGGCCCAAGTTGACATAGAGCTCTTTTGTCTGCAGACCTTTTGGAGGGAGATGGGAGAACTTGGACTTCTTGGAATCACCGCCCCTAGTGAGAGCTACTTTATCGGCCTCAGCTATTTCTTTCTTTCCTCAGTTGCTACCATGATTATCAAGAAGTTGTTTAAGAAAAGAACATTGATTTTATAGATGTTATACGTAAGGTGGTCAAGATTCTGATCATTGTTTGTTTTCTTGCAGTGGAATTTGGCGGGACAGGGTTGGGCTATATGGATCACGTGATTGTGATGGAGGAGATTTCTCGTGTGTCAGCAGCTATTGCCCTCAGCTATGGAGCACACTCCAACCTGTGTGTCAATCAGATGGTGCGCCATGGCAACCAGCAACAGAAGGAGAAGTACATGCCCAAGGTTTGACTGTGGAATTCATAGAACTCATTTAGTCCACCTAATTAATTGTGACTTTTGTAAGCCCATTCAATTATTTGTTTTTATATTCATATTTAAATATTTATATTTATAAGTTGAGTGAATTGAACCTGGACAGATGACGCAGTCTGTCTATGCCTCGGTTAATCAAGTCTTCTCTGTACAATGTCCATTTGCATGTGTGTTGTCATGATTCTGTTCTTATGCCAGTTTTTGTATTCTTTTTTTGTCACGCTGCAGCTGTTGACAGGTGAGCATGTAGGAGCCCTGGCCATGAGCGAGCCCAATGCCGGCTCTGACGTAGTTAGCATGAAGCTGAGGGCCAAAAAGGAAGGTGAGAGGGCCTTCATTAATCCTAATCGTTGTTGGAAACCCATCCCATTAAATCATATTTAGCCTACTCCTGATTCCATCTGTTTTTTTCTACAGGGGATCACTATGTACTAAATGGAAACAAGTTCTGGATCACCAATGGTCCGGATGCAGACGTTCTGATTGTATATGCCAAGACAGAGCCTGAGGCTGTGGCCAAAGGCATCACAGCGTTTATTGTAGAGAAGGCAGGTGTTGGTTCAAGTGTCTGCTGGTAGACAGCCTTTTCTCCTTTTTAGAATTAAAGTCATGTGCTAAAGCTGTGTGTGTTTCCTCTAGGGGATGCCAGGGTTTAGCACGGCCCAGAAGCTTGACAAGCTGGGTATGAGGGGCTCCAACACTTGTGAACTGGTTTTTGAAGACTGTAAGATCCCAGGTATGTGTGTGTGTTTCTTTTGTCAGTGCTCATATTTCAGTTGTTGTGTATGACACAGTTTCATGTCTCCACTCTTCAGAGGAGAACGTCCTCGGCCCTCTGAACAAGGGTGTTTATGTGATGATGAGTGGGCTGGACCTGGAGAGATTGGTGCTAGCAGCGGGACCTATCGGGTACCTCACATCTAACCTCTCTGGCCTTTTTAAATTTGTAGTTCGTAAATTCGAGTTTAGGTTTGACGAGATATTTTAGACTAGAGGTTAAAGAGAAAGGAAATTTCAACTTTTCGTGTAACAAAAATGTTTTATGGTAACTGCAGCATTATGCAGGCGGTGGTGGACTTTGCCATACCCTACCTGCATGTGAGAGAAGCTTTTGGGCAGAAAATTGGACATTTCCAGGTGAATTAAATCAACGCTAGTTAGTATCAGTTGGATTTAACTTCATCTGACTGATTTGATGTCGTATTCATTCTGTCTTTCCTCTCTTTCGCCACCAGTTAATGCAGGGCAAAATGGCAGACATGTACACACGGCTTAGTGCATGTCGACAATATGTATACAATGTGGCTCGAGCTTGTGACAAAGGGCACGCCAGCGCTATGGTAAGTGTTCTCCCAGACCAGTCCAGACAGAATCAATCTGTATTGATGTGAAGGCAACTGGCCCTCACAGACAAACTCATAAAGGGCTCTAATTCTGCATGCTTTTAGTCTGGCCCTCTTCTCCTCTGACCAGGTGCTTGTTGTCTGTTGACCTGTTAATCAAGCCCTGCTGTCATTGCAGGACTGTGCTGGGGTGATCCTCTACTGTGCTGAGAATGCCACTCAGGTGGCTCTGGATGGCATTCAGTGTTTAGGTGAGTACTAAACTCACCTGCTTTTACCAAGGACTACCCAGTGAAAACTGACTAGTGTCTGATTCATGTTTACCCTTTCTAAATTCACTTTAAATTTTTTTTTGGGGGGGTGGGTTTTGTTTGATCAGATTTAATTGTGTGTGACCTGACTGCTTGGTTTGTAAGAAGGTGTTCTCAGTCCTCCTTCCCCTTACTGTGTCTCTCTGCAGGTGGTAATGGCTACATCAACGACTACCCCATGGGTCGTTTCCTTCGGGATGCCAAGCTGTACGAGATAGGGGCGGGTACTAGCGAAGTGCGAAGACTCATTATTGGTCGAGGCTTCAATGCCATGTATAAGTAGACTGACATTGACTGGATTGGTTGGCTCTGGGAGAACTCACAGACTGGCAAGACAGCTAGATACAGAACACAGACAAACACCTACACACCCAAAGGCCTTACATGCTTACTGCTGTGTTGATGGAAGGGGCAGAGATTCCTAAAATGTTCAAAGCACCAAGATGGTATGATGTATCCACTGTTATCCTTTAAACATTTGTAGCTGAGACGGAGTATTTATCCTCATGGAGTTTCATGCACCTGAAGGGTTCAATTCCTTAAATTTGAGAAAATCCTGCAGCGATGAACCTGAACACCAGAGGCTGTTTGAAGGACTGTCTGAATTATTATAATATAACTACTGAACAATAATAATAGAAAATATTATGTTTTTTCAGTGTATTATGCTGTGCAGTAACATGTACCTGTTAATGGATGAATTCAGTAATAAAAAGGTTTCTGATTGTAAATAATACTGCACCCTGATCAGCTTATAACTGTAAAAAGATCAATCCTAAAAGGTGCTTTTTGAATCCATGTTCAGTTGTCATGTTCTAATTGTGTCCAGACACAGTAAGGACTATATCTGTGATCATTGATACATAAACACTTGCTCAGAGATTCTGCCACTCCTGGTGTGTCTTGGTCAGTCAGAGGCAAAAATGTAGTACTTGGTCTGTTTCTAACTAACACAATTCCTGTTCTATAAAATAAGGTTTCTTAGGTTTTCTAAGCATATACTGGACCACTAAACCATGGAAAATTGCCTTATAATGAAAGGAAGTTGAATCCTACATATTTAAGTCATTCAGAAGTCAAAGTTTTTTTTAACCTTGATGTGTCTGACTAAGTTGTTTTATTTATAGAATAAAAGGATTGCATTTTGTCTGTTGTGGATGTGTTCGCTCATTTAGAATTCTCCTGAAACTCCCTTGAGTACACATCACTACCCACTATTTAGTGTCCTAAAATATGTTTTTCCACTTAATGCTGCTGTGAAATAGCCTAATGCTGACAGATCATTTCCTAAAGGTGTATTTTGATTACCAGTAGGCTTTTTCAATAAGCACAGACCAAGATACCTCTTACATTTTGTGCTCACTCATCTCTCCATTTTCCTCTCTACCATCTCCCTCTTTCACTGAGCTCTTACACTCCTTCCTGTATGATTCCCTCCCTCCTATTCTGTCCTGTTTCCTAGCACTCTCAGCTCTGTCAATGCAGCCTTCTTTCACCCATGGACCTGCCCTCCATGGGCTTTCTTTGAGCTGTAGCAGGAATATTCACAGGAAAGTTCACTATGCTGAACTCTGTTCCTCACTTAATCTACTTCCTAACTTAATCTATACCTCATTTGATCGTTGACCATTGTGGACTGTCTGATGAATTCCCCTTTTTACTAATGGTGCTATGAATAGGCACTAGTGGGGAATTAACCATGTACGATATCAGTCAACTGGAAATTACATCTGGTTTGTGACATCTAGTTTACATGCAAGGGCTACAGAAAATCACAACAGCCTTTTCCATGTATTGTAGCAAACATTCATCAGATCCACCTGTGGAGTCTTATTTTTGGCAAGTCAACTGATCAATAACTAAAAAGTTACAACAATCAGTTATTCAGTATATTTATGCCTCCCCCTATCACTATTTGGACAGTATTGTACGCAGGGCAATAAGCCATCCTTGTGCTGTGGAACTATAGCCTACTCTAGGATCATGTCCATGGCCCTTTAAGAAACTCCTCCATGTTTTCGCTAGCCTACATGTGATGCGTCAACAGTAAAGCGGACGATGCTGTTATGTAAAAAAAAAAGTGAAGTGTGCGGAGGTCTGTCAAACCGCAGGTAAATTTGCTATTTTTCAAATATATTTTACATAGCAATACTCTTCTAACGGAATAGGCTAACAGTATTTTCTTTGAATGCAGTTAAAGTGTTCCGTTTTTCGCAATTTCAGACAGCGCTCAAAGCTGGATAGATCACTACGTAACTCAAAGCGAACAGCCCGCTGAATGTTTTCTCGGGACTTGCGGAGCTTCCCTGGTACACCTGACCGAATGACCGATCACAGATATTACACATTTAGGACATTTGTCCTTTCCTTTGTAACCCCTTTTCAGTAATAACACGGAATTCACACCCCTGAAGATCTTCTGAGAACTTATGTCATCGTAAACGAAAGATAATTTACTTAGGAGAGGACTTGGCAGGTGTCTCGCACCTTAGGTGAGTAGCTTGTTGGTTTTACTAGCTCATCATATTATCAATCTAACCATCACAGTCAACCAACCCTCCACATTCATCTACATTAAAAATTAAGGAAGCTTGCTTTTATGATGACGCAGGCCCCTCATCTGATGTTACAGCCTTGTTTGTATACACTGTAACATTGTAACAAGGTGAATCCCTTGCAGAGCTATTTAAATCAGACGGACTCTTCCAGCCCAGGATTACTACTTATATGGACATGACATAACTATGACACTTCACATAGTCTGAAAATGTTATGTAAAGTCTTTGATGAATTTATGCCATCTTCATTTCCCAGTTATCCCTTCTAAATTGCCTACTATATTAACATGCATGAGGGAGAAAAGAGGGTAAAATTATGATAAAAGACTCTGTACGCTACCTCTTATTCCTCGCTATTCTCATTCTTTTTCTCCTTAAATCCTGGATATATGACTAATCAAGTTGTCATGGCTTAGTTATCAGATATCTAGGCACTATGAAAGTGCATATGGGGCAATGTGTGTTAAGGAGATAGGGCAGTAGTGGTGAAGTGATCATGCTTCATAGAGGAAGAAGTTACTTTACAACTGTCGCTTGATTGATCCTCTAGACTAGATGATGTGAGAGTCACTTTAGGATCAGGATTTAGGCCTTTGGTGTGATGATGGATAAGGAAAAAAACTTGCTGGTATTATCTGATATTTTCGTTGCCAGTCCAGGGTTGCCAGGGTTGCCAGGGTTAGTTCAAGGCTGTTCATTACACACAGACATGGGGAGATTACACACAGACATGGTGAGGTTTCTGGACCTCACCTCTGATGGCTCTGAACAGTTAGGTGGATGATCAGAAAATACAGAGTAAAATCTCTGACCATATGTCATTACCGGAAGATTTGACCTGGAGTGATGTAGAGGGGGGATTCAAACCTGTTGATCTGCAGTCAAATGCTTTACCACCAAGCTACAGCCCGACCCTGATGGTTAACGTAACAAAATGAATTGTCAGTCTAGTAGAGAGCTGCCAGTGAGGGACGCCTCAGCTGTCCCACAGCTGCTGTCGTTGTGCAGATTACAGCAGGAGCTCCTTGTCCCTCTTATCACACAGCTGTGGATATGGGTGGAAGGACAGTAAATCTTGTTTATGAGTGAGACAGAGCTCATGCACTGACAACACAAAATCAAGCTTTCTCTGAGGAGCACACAGCACATGGCACCAAGTGTCCTTCAGGGCGACAGACGCTAAAAGGATGACTGAAACTAGGCACGTCCCTCGTGAAGAAGGTACTGCCACAGTGTGATGACAGGACCATTGTTCATTTGGATCTCTGGAGAGGCCGTGCCTGTCAACAGTCTTGTGTTGAGAAAATAACTTATAACTTGATGAGATTCAAAGTTCTTGTTGTATACTGCTGGACAAAACTAGACTCTTGAATTGCCAATTTCTCTGTGTTGCCTTCAGTCAACTTGCTGTTGATGTAAATGATTAATTAACGTAATAAGAAAATAATTTATTGATTACCTAAGCAAACATATAAATGATAAACCACAATGAGATGACTATGAAACTTTAATGAGACTAAAGAAAAACAATTGCAGAGTGTTTATGTTCCAATAATCTAAATATATCAGGCTTTTAGTTTCAATCTCTCCCTCACTTCATCACTCTTGCTCTGTTTCTCTCCTTCTCACCCTTTCTGTCAAGTCTCCCTGTCATCTACCCCAAATGCCTCCGTCTTGAGAAGCCAACTAACTAGACTTCCTGTCTCACCTCTTCTCTGATATGAGGTGCTAAACTTGTTATCTGCAACCAGTACTCAGAAGTGTACAAATGTCTACCGCCTATTTGTGTGATAAGACATAAAAAGCTGTGCTTTGGGTGCTGCCATGCCTATTATATTTTTTATTATCGTTATATGCTATGCCTCATTAGCAATGTTAACATGTCTAGACCCCAATTGCACCTGACCATATTCTAATCTGGTTTGACTGTGTTTAACCATCTTCTCACTGTGCCCACACTGTCATCAGTGTTGTAAGTAGCTGTGATGAAGCTGGTCAGGCCCCCAGCAGTAGGTCTGCTCAGATTACAATGTATTTACGCCTCATTAAACTCTGCAGACAGCCCTTAATTACACTGTAAAGTACCTATTGATGGAGCCAATTAGCATGTTTAAATTTCAGTGTAATTTTTCTCAGATGCCATGATTCTAGTAAAAATTAGCAATAGATTTTTGACACATGGTTCTCTAAATGTCAAGCACTTCTTTTTTATGAAATGCTAATGCTCAAGCCTGTGTGTGCTTGTAATAAATGTGCAGGATCACAGAATTAAATGCTTTAATTATATTTATGTAGCCACAAGCTGAGGTTGTGCAGCTCAAAGCGTCCAGTCTAAATTGTATCATACCCACTGTGGTTAGTGCTTGTGCTGTGTGTGGTGTGGTCACCGGTCACCAGAACTGGTCAGAGAGGGGGAAAAGGAGGTTTCAGCGAACTCCCAGAACCTGGGTTGAAGCTCGTTTTATTGACTTATTTTCGGACTTTGAAGATGGACGCATAGTTTGTGTAAATTCCAGCACTAAATGAGCAATATGAAGGATCTAGATGTCAAGACAGGGTTTGGCTGTTAAGTCAATGTAGTGATCATAAAATAAGTGTTTGTCTTATTTCTACAACACAGCTGCCTAGATTGATAGATGCTGAACATGTCTGAGGCCATCATTAACTCGTTGAAGTTTGATCCATTTCAACACGAAACGCCTGTCTGGACTCGATACAGTGTTGCTTGATGTCCCGGCGCAACGGCAGCCTAGCGAATGCGAATACAGCGCATGAATATTATCTCCAGCATGCTACTTCGGAAGTAGGTCACCGTTTTACCGCTGTAACAAATGTCTCAGCTGAATGTGGACCACGATTTCTGTATCAATTCATCGAGACTCACGATTCTTGGAAGCGTGAACGGAATTAAGGGGGAATTCAAAACTATATGAGAAAGGCGTAGGACGGGGCGTACGGTAGGCTAAATGGGTTAATATCTTCGCTTTGCTCGTAGCTGCACCATAGGTAGTCTACCGTGAGGGTGTTGGGACTGAAAAAGACTGATAACTGGGATTTCATTTCGCTCAGGAAGCAGTGTTAATATAGGCTAGTTTTTAATAACGCCCGATAGTCTGCTTCCTGAGACGCTACATCTGATGTAGACCTGTTCAGAATTCGATGGTCAACTCCTTCACGAACATATCTTGACTCCTCCTGTATCATTTTCCTGTCCTATTAATCCAGTTATAGTATCCAAACCGTTTAGTCGCTAATTGCAAATGAAAATTCAAATTCACAGCGCGCGCTCACTGGGCCGTTAAAGGAGTTTAATTAAGTGTTAATGGTCAGTAATTCAGGCTCGCGCAACCTCGTGCTCATGGTGGTCTTGGTGATGATGGTTGAATTAACGGGGTAAACAGTTGAGGCCAGCTATGGATTCATCGAAAGATCATTCTGGTTCTGATACGCCCAATGCTAAATTGCAGGGAAAGTATCTCTCTCTCTCTCTCTCTCTCTCTCTCTCTCTCTCTCTCTCTCTGTATCTCTCCCTCTCTGTCCCTCCGTATCTCTCTCTCTCTGCATCTCTATCTCTCTTTCTCACTTACATGGTTATTATCGTATCAGGATGAGGGTTGTGGTGTCCTTCTGTTCTCCAGTGTATTATTAGTTCGCACACCAATCACCCATTGGACACAGCAGCCTGCTCGTTTAGCCTGAGAACGCAGCTGTTTCTCACTCAATCCGACTTTTAACCATTGAACCTGATTTCGGGTGTGTGGACAGTGATAGTTCTGGTTCTGTAGCGTAGAATCCACTTGATGGGGTTGGGGGATTGGGTCTGCTAAATGAATAACATCCACATAACTTCGACGGCGGATGGTACCTGTCCAATCAAGTCCTGTCAGTTACTGTTAATCAATACTTTTTCTGTTGTGCTCTTTCTTCATTGAGACCTCAGGAATAGGTTTCGCATAGTAGTTTGCTTTTTGTATTTCAGATTCAAGCCAAACAACTTTATTTGAAATCCATATATTTCTTTATGTGCATCTCCTTGTCTGTAAATTGTCTCTCTCATGACAGTCCTTTTATGGCTGAGCGAATCAGATGGATATAATGGCCTGTCTACAACAGATCTCATTTAGGCCAAGAACATGAGTTCATAACAAAATAAAGTTTCTGAAGCTGGCAAGGTTTTCTGATGAGCTTATAGAAATAGAAAATCCTTTATTTGTCCCCCGGGGGGGAAATTGCAGTAAGTTAATATAAACAAAAACGTCCACATACCTTAAGAGTAGGGAATGTTTTTCAGATCCTCGTGGTTTCGTTATAGTTGTGAGTTTGGGGACATTTTAAGAAGGGATATGAAACCTTGTTGAATCACTGGCATCTCTTCATGTTTTGAGTCAGAGGTGGCTCATATTGTGAGCATCAGTAAAGGTCTGCTTGGTTTAGACCAGGACAGGAAAACCAACAGGTGACAAGGACAAACCTCTGATTCAAACTCTGGATTTGGATCTCTGGATTTCTCTGGATTTCTTTTTCTATTACAAAATGAGGCATTTGACAATACAAGTCTTGTGATGTAACTCAACAAATGAACACCTGTTTTCCTGTTTGTGGGAGAACATGAAAACAAACCTTCCATCATTCGTCAGATCTTTATCATCCCTGACCCGCTTACATTTATGAAGAGTGCATCATCTCCTTAGCAAGCTCCTTCAGACTCATTCCCTCTCGTCTCTTCTTCAAAGCACATAGCAACCTTACGGTGAGACTCCCAGGCTCTCCCAGATTGAGGCGTGTTCACATGGAAACAAACAAGCCAATACACTGAGAAGCGTTTACGCTCCCATGGTTAAATGAAGCAGCCTGATGAGTCACTTAAGCCTGGTTAGAACTGCCTCCAAGTACCAAAGGAAAACGATGGTTCCTTTTGTCCTTTATATGATAGCCTACAAGATCTGTGCAGGGATAACCACCTCGCAAGGCTGCAAGTGGTTTTCTCAATGAAGAAGCGTGTCTATCCCCTCCGGAAGATCTTTCGACAATGAACAAGCCATAAATCACTGACCTTGATGCTCATAGAAACACACACTCGTTGCTAAAGGGCTTCTAGAGGCATTTAATGTTTAATCCTGTCGGTTTCCAGCTCTGTGGAAAACCACAGCCCTCCGGAGATTAGCATGGTTTATAACAGCCATAATAGAGTGTATAGAGACCGACTAATAATATCAATAGATTTGTTTGCAGGCAGAGGCATTTAGGCCTCTCCTGGGAAGTAAGTTTAGCTATCTTTAGATCACATGTTATATAGGCTACGCTTTGTTTACAATGATGTGCTGGTATAGCAAACTAGTAAAAAAATGGGTAATCATAATGGTTGTACATTTTGTATTACCGCCACTAAGCAAATTATTTTCACAATCAAAATGTGTCATGCTAATCTTCCTTTATCTCTCCCAAGGGTGTGTGATGCTGACTACATTACCCACAATGCCCAGTGTCAAATGGATTTCCTGATCATCTGTTGCATTCAACCCTGGGAGTAATCGGGCAGGGCCTCTGCCACATGCTAAGGCCATGGGCGGAGCCAACCCTGACATGCCAGCAAAACGAGGAAGGCCTCCGAAGGTGAAGAGAGGTAGGAAGAAAGGGAGCAAGGATATCAAATTGAAAGAGGTGGAGTCAATTAAAGAACCGGGGTTGAGTGACGGGGAGACCTTAGGCTGTCGTGTACTCCTCACCCGTTTGGAAGAGAAGCAGGCTGTGGGAGGTAAGGATGGAAGGAGGAGAGGAGGGAGAAAAAAGATTCAGACCAAACTTTCCAAGTCTGTACAAAAGACCCTCACAGCCAGTCAGAATGCACCAGAACCAAAAAAAAGCAACCAATCCGATGCCTTATGTCCCATGTTACCAACTCTGGAGCTACGCAAACGGAGACTGGCCTCTCTCAACGCTGAGGCTGTTAACAGCCTGCTGTTGCATAGACAGGATTCTTCGGGGCCAACGGTCACCAAAAAACGTATAGAGAGACAGGATTCCAAAAGTGATCCTAAGACAAAGAAACCACATTCAGGAAGTCCTCAAAAACACAAACGAGCCAAGATTGAGGAGGCGGGCTTTGACCTGGCAAGTCTGACCAGCCCCACCCCTCGTCGTCAGGCTGGGCTCATGGCAACAGCATTGCTCAAGCTCTCCAGCACCCCCCGCGGTGGAAGACGCCGGAGTGTGAAGCGTAGGTGTGAGAAACAAGTCCACTCCAAGATAGAGAAACAACAGGTCCGACACCAGCCTCTACCCCGAATTATGTTGGTACAACGGTGCTGCGGTCTATGTGACAGGAAATGCAGCCAGGAGGGGGCCCAGAGGACAGGGCCTTCAGAGGGGCAGGGGTGCGTCTCCCATGGGCCTCAGCGTTCGTCTCTCAGGCCTGTGAAGGAGGAACAGGCTGAGATGGTTGTGACCCCCACATCTTGCTGCCCCTCCTCTCAGGGAAGGTGCAAGGAGCTCTGCCACTGCCTCGCCCTATTGCTGGACCACAGGAGTTACCAGGAACCAGAGGAACATTGTCTAACTAAGGGTTACCACCTTCACCTTCACTCCCCCCATGCCTTAGCCTACCCTGCCTTAACCATTGGTCCCCATACCCATCCACACCCCCAGCTTCATCCCTGTTTCTCTGGTTACTACATCCACCTCTCCCACCGGAATCCCTCCTCACCTCCCCACAGCACCAACAACCCACTGCCTTATCCTCCTTCCACCATGCCCTCTATCACACTGTGCCCGGAGGGAGTTCACAGCCAAAGGCTACTGCCCCAGACAGACCCTGAGCCCTGGCTCCAGCCCCAGGCTTCAGGGCTCCCCCAGCCTGACTACTGCCACTCAGTAGGGGCTTGTTACAGGGAGGCCTGCAGGACTGGTGGCTACACCTACACTGCTGTACCAGCCATGCCCAGCAGCGGGTGTTCTCAGCATGCAGGCTGTCCCAGCTGCTGCCACCATATCAAAATCGGTGAGTCAAGCTTCAACTTGATATTTTCCACGTTTTACTTCCTGTATCCTTCTACTCCTTGTGCGATAGAGTGTAATATTTCAGAACATTGTGCTAATGATGTTGGACATGAGTGAGGCCTAGATAACCTTTCCGCTTTGAATGACAAACCAACAACAATGGGCTGAGAATAGTCTTGATTGTTGAACTGTTCTGTTTTAGAAGTTTCTGAAAAATTCCACAGAGGCTGAGAAAGCAAGGGCACCCTCTGTATAATTTCACACACATCCACACACACACACACACACATATAATGGAAATTCTGTGTTTATACGGAAATATAGGCAAAGCATGTGCTCTGGGTATGTATTCAGGTCCACAGCTGAGATGACCTCATTAGGCAGCATGATTACAGAGTCAGGTGGTGTGGTCTGAGAGCTATTAGCAACAGGAAACAGCTGTTTAGCAGCTTTTGATTGGCTGGTGAGCTGGCTCTGAAGTGACACTATTGAACTCCTGTTAGTCTCAACTGGAAATGTGTTGGCGGGTTGACCTCCTTTTAGTTAGTTTCCGTATTTCAGTCAGTAAGTTTTTCGATCAGTGATTGGTGGGTTAGTTCGGTTTGTAAGCTCAATGTGGGAATGCTAGGTATGTTTTTGTTTTAAAGTTTTTGTTTAGTTTTTTCCCTGATGGGGAAAATTCTTTAGGTCTCTCTTGGAAAGTTTTTTTGTTATAGTGTGTGTGCAAGTAAGTGTGTCTGGGACAGACATTTACTAATGATTCTGGCTCCCTCCATCCTCTCCACAGAGGACTTCTCTTCATCTCCCCTGGAGGTCTGTCGTGCCCGTGCCTGCTCTGCCCACTGGCCCCTCTCTGGCTGCCCCATGCCCACTGTGCCTCCCGCGGCCCAGTCAGTTCCCCACCTCAAGACACCGCTCTCAGACCCCAGCCAACCACAGGCTCCATTGCGTGTGGGGAGGGAGTGTCCTCAGAGTGCCAAAGCACCTAGCGGCTCGCGGTCTGGCGTGCGTGGGGGGGTTTCCCCCCCGCGTTGCCCGGAGTTGAGAAACAAGCGACGCTCCAGGTCGGCCACTGCCAGTGGACATGCCAGGAAGGCCAGGGACAGACCAGGCCAGGTCAAGCGAGGCAGAGCAGGCAGACAGAAGCAGACTAATGGCTGGCTGCCTGTGGGGAAGCCCTTCCAGAAGGAGGTCTTTACTGTGGTAGGTGGAGAGGACTTTCTAATGATATTCACTCATACTTTTATAGTACATGCAGATACATGGTTAACAGCCATTGACCGCAAAACTGCCGGGTCATATGGATACATTGATAAGAAACAACACTAACTGCCTGGCAACATTCCTAACATACTGATAACTTTCCAGGAAGGAAAACACAATGCTTGCTTGTCAGGAAGCAGTTCTAATGATCTTTTTCAGATTGTTATCATCTACACCGGTTATACTTGCAGTCTAGTGCTTGATTTGTTAAATGACGATTTCCAGGGGGAAGAGGCTCCCGTTTTGAGGAAGTGTTTCGAGGCTGTCCAGCGGGATGGTGAGGTCATCAGGGTGAGAGACACTGTCCTCTTACGCTCTGGCCCCAGGAATAAGTCCCTTCCCTACGTGGCCAAAATCTCCGCCCTTTGGGAGGAGCCTGAGTCAGGTAGCCTCCTCTTCCTGTCTAATAAAGCAGCTCTCAGACGGTAGTTAAGTTTTCGTCAAGTCTTTATAAGACTCTCGGAACTGCGTTTGACAGAGTGTGCGTGTGTTCCCTAGGAGAGATGATGATGAGCCTGTTCTGGTACTATCGCCCAGAACACACACAGGGAGGACGCAATCCCAGCATGCATTGTGACGTAAGTGTTCCAGGAACCTACCTAGGTTAGAATGGCATCGTGATCTCATTCGAGCCTTTTCACAGTATGAGGAAATCTAGAAGAAACCTTCCCCCCTTCTATGTTGGGCCGGAACAGACTTCCCCTTGTAAATGTTCTGCCGGAAAACAAAATACTTTTGTTCCCAGTACGGGATAACAAGCAGCCCAGCAGATCAGAAGCTCTAGAGGAGACCACAGCTACAGCTCTGCTCAGCTAGTCTCCACCCTCTGTCTGTCTGAAAGGATTACATGAAGATTAAAATATCTGAGAGTTTGATTTCCCAGGACTAGAGGGGAAATACAGAAGCTTTGAATGATGATATCAGAAGTGTATGAGAGCTTTCTGGTTCATTTCTCAATTTGTGAATCTCTGTTTTATACTCTGGTCTGTCTTTCCTCTCCAGAATGAGATCTTTGCTTCCCGTCACCAGGATGAGAACAGTGTGGCCTGTATTGAAGACAAGTGCTATGTGCTAACGCTAGCACAGTATTGCAGGTGAGACAAGTGTCATGATCATGCTAACAGATGCTGCTCACTAGTTAGCAAGTAATATACTCAACATAATGAGAATTATACAGATAAGATATCTTAATTGAAATGTGTGCTCACAGTATGTGGTTCCAATATAGTTAGTGATTATCGGGGGATTTATTTTAAAAACCCAAAGCAATACAAATGATCTCCCTAAACCTGTGTCTTTATCCAGATTCCGTGCCTTGGTGGCGAGTTGTGAAGAGGGTCACCTTGGTAACCGCTTCCTGGTCCCTCCGCCCTCCTTCAACCACACTCTTCCCGACCCACGTCCCTGGCCCCCGGACGTTAACCCCAACCTTGTTTTTGTCTGTCGTCATGTCTACGACTTCCGCTACGGACGGATCCTGAAGAACCTGCAGTGATGGGTCAGGTGAGTTCCGAACGAGGATGTACCTGTTGTAGGAAGCAGGCGTGGACAAACTAAGGGTAGCTCAGCTCTTCCCTGCCTGTGAGACCCCTCCAGTGGATTATGTGAGCTCCTGCAGTGGGGGAGGTCATCAAACAGATTGAGGTTCCTGACAGACCTTGGGATGAACCTGCTGAACTGAGACCTCCATGGGAAGAAGAGAGAGGTGAGGTGTCGTCCACCTGACAGAAGCTCCAAGGATCTTGGTGGAGCAGAGGAGTGCTATGTGAGATCATCTCCTGCTGATCCAGATGAGGTCTAACTTGTCCAATTCTGGGTTCAGGTACAACAGCCAAAACACTGATCTCATAACCTATCTCTAGTAAATAGTTTTGGAGCTCGGTAATAATACAGGAAACGGCAAATTCCTCTTTAAAACTGGTGTTGGCTGTTGTACCACTGTAGTGCCTGGTTTGGAGCCACAGAACCAGGGAAATGATTCAGTCAAGAAGGAGCTGTTTTCAGCACAAATCACTTCTTCCTGTATAGCTGTTTTGAAAAATTAGGGATTCAATGCTCGACCCATGATTTTTCATAGTCATCCATTTTGTTGAACAAAGTTATTTTGAAAAATGTGTTTCTATTTATGATAGAATGACTCAATTTACCATTTAGATGAATTATTTACTCACAAGTGATCTTCTCTCTGGCAATGGTAATAATTTATTTCTATAAGGAGAAATGTTATTTATTTATAAGTGAGTCTTGATTTAGTGGAGGCTCACTTGAGTAAGGAGTGATACAGGTTAGTACAGTCCTGTTTAGGTGTCAAGAGTTAGAAACCAAGGAGCCAATAGTGAGAGAAGCTAAGCCACTGGACCAAATTCCCATGCCCTTGTCCTCTTCCTAAGGTATTCGTAGGCCTTTTTTTGTTTACCCAATATGAACTGACCAATACAAACAGGGTTTTGAACCCATTACCTTGCATGCTCTAGCCTTACACCCAGCAGGTAGAGGTTATGTTGAGGTCTAGACCGCCACAGTCCCCTGTCTGAGTAGCACTCCAAACCCACCTGTCTCTCCTATGTAAGCCTTCTGTGTGTATGAAAGGGGCCAGGTGTGTTCAGGCAGGAAATGACAAAGCCAGGCACAAGCCATCAGGTTTCCAGGGTGAGATTCGCTGTTTGAACTTCTGTGTAGGAGATTGAATCAGGGAGTGAGAGGGATTTGTATTATGCCTGTCGCTGTGCCTGTGTTTAACTGGACTGGAACCACTAGCCCCCTTGTTAGCGCTAATGTGTATCTGAAATGCCTTTTCTGGACTGCTATTGATTTACAAGTGTTGATCGGTGTGGTCTCTGAGCATTGCTACAATACATGTACCAAAAAAGGTTATGAACGGGACTAAAGGGTTACAATGAACTCATTCCAAGATTTTTACAAATGTTTTTGGTTCCTTTGAGCTCCTGGAGACGGGGAAGTTTTAAGAATTGTTAGAGATATTATTCAGAGCACAAAGTATTTGTATTATTTAATATGGACGTGTGTAATATAAGACCATATTTAATTGGAATAAATAATATATAAGTTGCATAAGTGATCAAATTTGTTTTGCTCAAGTCTTAAATTCTGAAATCTATCAAAACTGGAGAAGCTCTTTTATAACCTGCAGTAATCCCTTTCCATCACATGGTGGCATGCTGAATCCATTTACAGTACTTGTTTAGCAGAGGAAGATGCTCAATCTATGGATGATTTTTTGCATTTTTGTACCACGTTAAATTGTCGATATGGAGTTTAAGAGACATGAAATTAGAAAATGCTATATTTAGTATAACAACAACTTGAAAGTGCCATTTACAGCTAAAATGCTGTAGTTAACTTACATCCGTATGTTTTTTTGTTTTTTTTACAAACCACAATCAAAGAGTTACAAAAGCAATACGATTGACATTCATGACAGGCTTTTGTGGCGAAAGACCAAACTATCGTAGATTTCTTCTACACATCTACCTCCACTCCTTCTCCTCTTCAGTTCCTTCTAGAAAATGCTTGGAGCCACTTGTGTCATGCAGCTGATTGGCTGAAAGGAGTGAGTGTCCGTGTCAGAGAGAGAGAGAGAGAGGGAGAGGGAGAGCGAGAGCGAGAGGGATGGTTAGAAGAGGACTGTACACCAGGCAAAGCAATCATCAGGTGTGTTATGAATATGCATGCTCCGCTCATCATGCAATCAGCTGGCGGGGTGGGGAAATGCCATGGCCACATTTGCATGATATCATCGTGCATGGGGCTAAGAGCCTGCTGAACTGGAAGTTCTTCAAGTTTTGCCTATGTGAGTGTGTATGTGTGTGTGTGTCTGATTGTAGCAAGTGTGTGTTTGTGTGTGCGGTTGATCTTCCAGGGACTTGGTTACATCCGTGTGTCTGTGTTTATATGTGTGTCTGAGCTACATTGTCAAACCGAATGTGTGTTTACAACCACCGTCTGACCGCAATTGTAATAGCAGAATAAAATAATACAGCTTTTCTGGTATCAAGATCCTTACACAGGTTCTTTTGCAACGGTTTGCAGACTTAACTGCTTTCTCTAGCATTAAAGCATGTTTTGATGATAATATGATTGAATTATCACAGTACAAATTCCAATATTTGTGATTTGTTTTCCTTGGTGAATTTTATGACTAGCTGCGCATATATTAAAATCTAAGATAACATTGTCACTTTGATTAAATGTGATTAGCTGCAGTGGCTTGATATTACATTCTGTTCTTGGGTAAATAAACACTCCAGCAGTCTACTGCACACAGCTGGGCAGAAAATTATGTGAAAAGTCTGTAGGTACTCAGAAAACACCTGTGAGGTCACTCTCATCTAAGGCTGCAATTTAAATCTTCCCTGTTTGCGAAGATATGGAGGGGAAGCAATTTGGTCTGTGTAAATTGATACATCTGTGTGACTTGAGGTGTGTGGTCCAAGAGCACTAAACAACAATACAATTAAATTCACATGCACTTCAGTGTTTGCTGGGAATTACATTTGTTTGGCAGTTCACATTGTTGCAGAGGGAAAACTTGTTCTGAGAGCTGAATCCACTAACCTCAGGTATATCGCTCACTGCAGGAGTAATGGAGGTAGAACATGATGCTGAACAACACTGCTGCTGAATTGAAGCACAAACACAACTGATCAACTTGCATTCAGAATTTTGTTTTAGCCCCAATTTGTTTTCTTTTCAGAGGGGACAGTGAATTAGTAAAAAAAAAAATGAAGAAATCTGTTTTTCTGTATTCTATTGTATTACCCTTTCACCTCTTCTAAACATGTACATAATTTCCCCTGAGAGTGTAGAAGTGCCCCATCCCAACATTAGTATAGCTCTTTGTGAGAGACCATAAGAAGCAGTCCATTATCCATCCTCCCCACTATTATATTACTGTGACAAACCTGGTTGAAATGAAACATTAACAGGCCCTGCAGATTAATGAAGGATATATCTGGTTATCTTAGATTACTTTTGCTCTTTCTTCTCTCGCTCTCTTTCTCTCTCCATTCAAATCAGTTTTCTTCTCCTGCACTTAATGCTCCTCCTCAGCTCTCATCTCAAGCTAACACCCCCCCCCCCCCTACACACACACACACACACACACACACATTATCTGTACCTTTTCTTCTTATTATTTCAGACCCCTCCCGTTCGGCTGAGCATGGCACATGTGGTGGCCAGCTCAGCTCAGTTGCCACCAGACCTGTGCCTTCAGTCTGAGATACATGTGCAGACCCCCCATCCTGGCAGCCAGGGACCAGGCCAGAGGGCATGGCTTTAATAAGGGTGAGGTAGCAAGGTAAGAGCAGTGTAGATACTGGGGGGATGTGAAGCCCTAAAGGAGCTTAAAGATGACATCAACAATGTTCAAGCAAACCATCTCATCTTTCTTCTAAGAAGTAGATGTTACGATAGGTGATTTTTTTTTTTGTAAATCTAACCTGTGACTGACACAGGGTTTGGTCTTCCCATAGGCCTTCTCCACCCAATGCACACTCTCCTTGAGATGACCAGGGAGCCAGCACAAGGATTTTCTCAGGAAGCTTACAGCTACAATACAAAAGTTTCACTCTGTCTTAACCGATGACAATGGACCTTTATTTTTATTTAAGGTTTAGCCAATACACTGAATAAAACAGATGTAGTTAAACAACACACAAAAACAAACACCAATTCATATCAATGAATTTGTAGACCAAGAAGGTGGATGCAGATCTGAGAGGACAATGACAAAGACAGATTTTTACCATTTGAGGGCTTCAGTACCACGGACAGCGCAAGATAAAAGCAATAGTATACTTATCGAAAAAAGCTAAATTCAGTGTTACTGAATGAATGGCTTACTTGGAACACCCATCGACAAAAAATTGCATAATGGGTCTTATGTAACAGATGAGCAGTGGACTTGTATACTAGACATTCATTATGATCTTTTAGACAAAGAAACATTTCTTGTCATCAGTATCACATTGATTTTATGTTGAATATGATGAGCCTTTCCATCTCTCTATTCAGTGCAAAGAAAGATGATTACTGTCTGCTTTTAAAGTGGTGATTCACACCCTCCATCTACCGAGCTCTGTGGTGCTCTACATCAAGCAAGGTGACTGGTCTGTGCCCTGCACCATTCACAGAACATTGAATTAATAACTGGACACCATTCACCATCTAGTCTGTTGTTAGAATGTTCAACGGTGTCAGATTAATATCAAACTGACATGATAAGCTATTATTCAGTAACCAGGAGTGGAGGTGAATATTAAAAGTGCATATAATTTGTGGATTGTCAACGTTGTCCACTTGTTGACTGTGTTGGGTTCCCTACAGGTGAAACTAACTGGTTACAGTGAAACTTTTGAGACGTGTGAGCTCGTTTTAAGATTTAACTTGCAAACAAGGTTTATAGTTTCTGAATGTAATAGTTACCTTATAGCAGGTAATAGGTGTGTTGGAAGGGGGAAACATCTAAAAAGTGCAGGACAGGGGGTCCTGAGGACCGGAATTGAGAATCATTGCCTTATTGTATCCATGCAAACCATGACTGATTCAAAACCTGCATAAGAAGAACATTTTGGAGGAGACACCTGGTTGATAATGATTTGCTTCTTGATATCCAGCACTTCAGTGTCAGTGCTTTTTTTGATCAACCATTCTCTGCACTTGGATGAATCAACAATATCCAGATATGTATCCCACTCTGGTGTTAACTTTGCCATTCAAGTGCACTCAAGGAAGGGGCGGCGGTTATTTGTCTCAAATGTCACACTGCTTCTTGATCTTTGAGAGTAATGCAGACAGTTGTTAAATGACACCTAGATGATGAAGCAATCCTTATCAAAATGTGTTTCCATGGCTACTCTCCTCTTCTAAATGTCATCACCATAAGAATACATATAAAACGTATGACCAACATGTTTATTTTCAGATGCATTTAAGCTCAACACTTTCAGCACAACAATTACCATGGGATTGTTATAATATAATATTAGCAGACAAAACACATTTGACACTAGCGAAGATATATACTATATACCATAATACAAAATATATACAACTTTTTGCTAAATCAATAAGAACTAAGTTCACCATGCTGATGTCTGAAGCATATACTTTCACAACAAAATAATTTACTTGTAGATATCTCGGAAACCTTTACTAAATGCAGAAAAGTTCAGCTATAGAATATGCCTGTCTTTAATAATTTTGTAATACTGCTTTTAGAGGATAACTGTAATAATTGGTTTGCAGGACAGTAATGTAAGACATACTTTACCAGCCCAAAGCAGGATGTGCTTCAGGTTCTACTACCTGAGACACAGTCAACAGTGAGGCCAAATATCACAGGGAATGTTCTGAAACTTTTTACAACTGATTGACTGACAAGAAGTTCCTGTCTGTCGCAGTCTAATACAAATCCGCAACAGCAGTCCATAGATGTCTTCTGTTAACCAATTCACCATATCAACCTACCATATCAGCTCCAAGGATACCTTCTAAGCTCCTCAGTAGCTATCCTGAGGTATCTTGTTACCGACAATAACAGGGATGTCCACCATTGTTGAGGAGGTGTTTACGGGTGGCAGTCTGTGAGATGCAGTAAGACTTCTCCGCCCCTGAACGCCGCCCCTGAGGCGTGGTAGGAAGTGACGACACAAGTAGGACAGGAACTTGCTGTGAAGAGAGGCGTAGATGAAAGGGTTGTAGCAGGCGGAGCTCATGGCCAGCAGGTGGCAGCACACCTGGATGAGGTTGATGTGACTCTTCCCCAGGATGGAGAAATCTGGGTCCAGGTCCCGAATGAGATTGACCACCTGCAGTGGGAGCCAGGAACAGGCAAAACACAGCACAGACACCAGGAGCAGGATAAAGGTCTTCCTCCTCCTCTTCCCCCATGTCGCCTGGCTGCCCATGTGACTAGCAACCAAGTCTGAGGTTGTCCTCTGTCTCAGGTGATACGAAATGGCACAGTAGGAGACAGACACAGCTGCCAGAGGCAGGAAGTAGGAGAAGAGGAGGAGGAAGCAGGAATAGAGGAGGCGTCCGTGGTCTTGGTCAGGCCAGAACTCCTCGCAGATGTTCATGCTGAGGCCTGCCACACTGAGGTCCAGGTGGGCTGTGTGCAGAGCTGTGGGGGCGGAAAGCGCCAGAGAGCTCAGCCAAATCACACCAACAAGACCCCAGCAGAACTGGCCCCCAGCGCGCTTGCGAATTGGATAAGCCACAACCACGTACCGATCCACCGCAATGGCGGTGAGAGAGAGGACAGCAGCGAAAACGGTGGTAGGCTGCATGACAGTGACAAAGCGACACATGAAGCCACCGAATATCCAGCCTCGCTTGTCAAAGGCGTAGAACGCAGTGAGGGGCACGCAGAACAGGCACATGACCAGGTCGACCAGCGCCAGGTTTGCGATCAGGAAGTTGGTGGTGCTGTGCCTCTTCTTGTTGAAACCGAAAAGAAAAAGGAGGAGCAGGTTCCCACAGCAGGCCACCAATACCACCACTGAGTAAAGAGGGATGAAGAGAGGCTTCAGATCCAACAGCAGGTCCACTCCGGAGAAGGAGGTGGAGTTGGTGGAGAAGTGGACAGACGTTGGGGTGGAGGTGGAGGAGAATGACAGGGTGTGGAGAGAGGTGTCCTCCCACGAGTCTTTCTGAACATTGACCAGGTCCATCACGATGCAATGCCTCCTAAACACAGAGGATGTTGTCAGTTGAAAAGCAAACAGAACAAAAAGACGTGGGAATATTTTAGAGAAGAGAGTGAATGGCACAAAGGTTCATAGTCACTGAGACAAAGTGTCTAAATTAACTACTCAACTGTGAACTGTATGGCCTGTATCATGACCCTGTCCTGCAGGTTAAAAGCTTTTTCATCTCACAGTGTCCTGACGAGCCCATTGTTACAATGATTGCACTGAATTCTTACCCTAGACCTCTAAGTGCAGCATGTGCTAAGGTCAATGAGCAGGACTGAACAACGGTCTGCATTTTGGCTGGACGGTCTGCCTTGTTCTGTGCATACACTGGAGACTAAAATGGTCCTGATGATTGTCAACACATGCACAAACGCACAGACACACACGATTTACCATATTTGGGGGGGGAAGCACAGTTTACTGTGCATTTTGTTATAAATACTGAATGAGATCCAACTGTTGATTAAACTGGATGTCCAACTGACAATTCTGTGCCATTATTAAAAACAATCATTTGGACAATAAGCAAACTAGGGCAGATATGGGTGCCCATACACATCAGCCAATTAGGAGGCACCTCACTGATTTATCCTAGGAAAGTACTGAATATACTCTGATCATAGGGTTCCTTCCTACTCTGCGTGAGGCCATTAAGGAACCCAACAGAGATGCAGACACCACTAAAGTGAACAGAGGGTCTATCCATTCATGGCTGCTAGAGTTCTGAGAAAGACTTAGGGTCCATCTCGAAATGATAGAACGGCAAAGAACTCAAAGACCATTTTATGAGGTCATACAATAACAATATTAAACACAATATTAATATGAATAGGAGTACTGGCTCAAAAAGAATTTAATTATTTACACTGCTGCCTCGTTGTTCAGGGACGATGAGATCATTAGGGAGAAATAAAAAAACGTATACAGGCACATTTTGAATAACTATAGGCTAATACAGTACTATTCAAAATCTTATGGCCAAATGTCAAATCTGTGATAGATTCTAAATTACGTTAATTAATATCACATCTGTTCCACACAATGGCTAGTGTGCTCTGCAGAATCTAATTGCACTTAAATAAATTCATAATCAATTTGCTATTTCAGTTTAATTTCATATCGATTACCCTGTTTTAGAAAATTGACATCAATAGTTTATTGGTCTCCAAAATCAATAATTGTGAAGTTTTAATCTTACCTTGCAGCCTCAGCTCAGCAGGACGTCCAACTAAATATGTTCAAACACTGATGCAACAGAAACTTCAATGTGAGCTTGATCGTCCTTGTTCAAGCAGTTTTCTTGCTGCAAAGCGTCGGAACTGGTACAAGACAGGTTCTGTTCTAATTACTTTCCTGAACTTCGTCTTCTAAGAGACTAGAGGAACTCAACACGTCTTGACAGCACACACAGGATTACAATGTCAGACAGGTTTTGGCTCAGGTGGTTAAATTTTGTTATAATAATTATCTTCTGGATAAAGGTTTTTCTTTCCTACCGTTCCTTGCTATAGTCTAATGTTCTTCTCGATGCACACATTTCCATTAAGCAGAGGCTTGAATGACGGAGGCTCTGAAGAGGTAGGCGGTGGAGGGTGTTGGGATAGGAGAGGGAGGAGAGGATGCGCAGACGGAAGTCAGAATGACTGAAGAAACAGAACTCAATAACAAAACCAAAGGTGTTTATTATTTAAAACTTTCGAATAGTTACAGAAAGCTTCCACCAGATCCGACCGGAGCGCAAAATTTAATAACCATGTCCATATCAGTCAGATGTTCTTCCATAATACAATACAATTATATGATAATGACAGTATAGGTTACTGGACATAGATGAACACTAGGCTATAGGGAAGCATTATTATTAGCTTGCGTCTTAGCATGACCATAAAATGAAAGCGTACAGCTTCCAAGCACCCAAAATGTTCTCCTATTGAAATACAAGTGTAGGGCTGCTAGTGCATCTCACAACAGGTGCTTTGTCGCTTCACCTTTTTTGACTCAGTGCTGCCCCTTAGCGGCACCATGGGACTGTGCGGTAGAATTACATAATTTCTAGGTAAGAACAGGACATTTCAGGAAATATTTTTAAAAGGAGCGTTTTTCCAAGTACTCCATACAATGGGCAAAACGTATTCTTAGTTTCCTTTAAAATATTTAACCATCCAACTCTTCCTACTTGTTCAATACATGTACATTTCGTTTCAACAGAAAAGATTTGAACTAATCTAGAATAATTACAGCATGGTTAAAATGTATATGGTTTGACAAAACCGTTATAGTTCAGCATTATTGAAGTAATATTGTTTTAAAACGAACATTTGAACACTGAATAGTTTTAAGGGTTTTCAATAAATCAACATGGCAACAAATATAACTAACAGTTAAGCAATGATCTGTCCAAAACGATGACTTCTAATACGATTCAACCACAAACAGAGGAGACACAAGAACACCTAGATGAGGGTAACACACTGCTACCCACAAGTCCTGCATAACAACATTTACACTGTGGTCCTTGTGCATTTAAATGTCTGAGCACCAACCAGCAGAGCCTTCATAATCATCATCACCTTCCTCCCAGTCTATTTCTCTGGTGTTGAGCAGTCGTCCTCCATTCCTCTGCAGGTGTCCTCCCCCTGCTCCTGGGCCTGATGGGACTGTGCTGTAGTGTCTGGGCCAGGGCCATTCTCTGGCTCTGAGGCACCAGTTTCTCCTTGGTGGGAGGGCAGGAGAAGGAACTCAAGCTCCTCAGCGCTGATGGCAACTTTCTCTGGCAGCAGCCAGCGTTTCAGGTGCTCCAGAGCACTGCGGAGAGAGAGAGGAGTGGAAGAGGGAAAAGAGGACAGAAAGAGAGAATAAGAGAGAGAGGGAACTTACTAAACACATGGTTCTATAATAAAGGCAGTCTACTCAATTATTCAATTTTTCAGCATTTCTACAAGCTGTATGTTTTGTAAAACTTGAGGAATACATGGAAACACTTCATCCAGCCATGGGTACGGATCCTACTATAAGTAGTGATAGGAAATATGATAGAATGCAGGTTCTTCACATCGCTCTGTCGCTCCTCTGACCTGCACTGTACTTGTCTTTAGTCGTCTGCTCACCTGCCATCCATTTCTCCCCCCTGGAAGAGCTCGGAGGTCTGGGCGTCATGGAGGAAGCGGTCCCAGCACTCTTTCTTAGCCTGGGATAAGGAGCGCAGCATCTCCCTGGAGGTGACCTCCGACGACTGGCCTTTCAGTCTCTTCAGGCGGTTCTCTGAATGACACGGGCCATATTTTCAATTTATAGATATTTGTGAAGCCTTAATAATGTGCACATAACAACAAACATTAAAACAATTAAGGACAAATAAGTAGAAGAAAATTGTGACGGAAGGAAGGGACGATGACGAGGAAGGGATAATTGTAAATTGAGTTCAAAGGAAATAGACGCTTTTGAGGAAGAGTGGAGGAAGTTGTATTTGTGGTACCTAAACTAGCTATGTAGATATCGGAATCCTCCATGGGTTCCCATGACCCGGCTGAGATGCCGTTAGATTGCCCTCCGATCCGCGATGAAGGGTGGAAGGAGTCTGTGAACAGTGCTTGGGCCTCGTCACCTTGACCTGCCTCCTCAACGTCTGGCAGAGTGGAACAGATTTCAGACCACAGCTCCCCGCTGGACCGAGCCTCCTTGTCCTCGAAGTCGTCAATCATAGTGGTCCACTCAGATTCACCTTCAATGAATGATAATGTCCTCATTACAGGAGATCAGAATCATAATCAGGTTTAATCGAGAGTAGTTTGTTTGATATTAAAATCGATATTAAATAATTGAAATGATCGAATGAGTTGCAATATGACGCAAATGGTATGCCACTGCTAGCATCGAAAGCTATACATTACAATAACTTGTATGCTATCTAGCTAACAAGGCTTGATAGCCGCAAAACATAACGTGGGGTCAACTTTAGGAGCATTAACAGCAGTGTCTTACCTTACTGTCAAGCCAGTTTACTAAATTATTTCGGAGCAGAAAGAAAGACTTGATTACATAAACTAGGCAGTTAGCTAAATGTGTCCATGGTTATGTTCTTCAAGGGAGAGGGCGGGACCGAGCGAAGCTTTGTTGTGACTAATCTGATTGGCTTGTGTACATGGCTGTCAAATAATGTCGGGATTCTATTGGTTCCACTTAGCTTGTGGGTGTTTTAGTACAAATGTGATTGGCTAGATACGATGAGGACGCGGAAATTTGTCCCAGCTGGGGCATTATTTGGTGGTGCAGCTACTATAAGGTAAAATAATATTTTATGAGCTTTTGAAGTTTGTCATTTCTTACCAAACTTCTTTTTGATACATTACCTATTAGATGCTAATGTTTGACAACGTTGCATGCAAACCTAGTTTTGTTGGTTGATTATATGCAAGTATCCAACAGGGGTTGGCTTGGTGGTTTTAACCTTATGGTGGTGTGGCAATCTAGCCTTGCTCACATTTGAACCATATAATAATCAGTCAGGATATTATATACTGAATATCTGTCATTGTGGTGGTCTGTTTGTGAAAGGGAGGCAAGGTGTATGTGAAATGCACTCAGCAGTATTGCGTCTGGCTGTAGTGGCAGTCCCTATGGGTGTGCTGTTGTCCAGGACCATGGCCTGGATGTCCAGTGGCAGGACACATCCTGAACTCATCAGTCGACTTAGGGGTAAAAACACACAGTATCTCTGGAGCCACAGAGCTTAGAAACACACTCACTGACAGTGTACATATACACAATTATACTCTATGACATTGTCAACGTGCGTTCAGCCATTGTTGAGAATTGCAGTAGTCACCTGACCCTTGACCTTGTTAGATCATGGAGTGATTCGCAGTGACCGTGTGTTTGATGCCATGCTGGCCACAGACAGAGGGATCTACTCTCAGGATTACCCTTACGCCGACTCTCCTCAATCTATAGGTAACTTTCTCACAATGGCACACTTACTTATAACCTGTATTGCAACACTGCAGTTACTAATGTCACACCATTGGAGAGTATGACCAGATTTTTTGAGTTAGAAAGTGGTTAGCATTCTGATTTCCTTTTGTTTACCTAGGGTACAGGGCAACAATCAGCGCTCCACACATGGTAAGTATTTTACCATCTAGAGCGAACCACAACATTTGCATTGCACAGTACCAACACAGATGTTTGCATATGTGGACAAACTCCGTACTTTCAAATTATTATATATTATAGTCTTATTCAACAAGTGGTCAGGGACATTTTCCTTTGAAATGTGGAATATGAATATGAATCGTAACATGGTATTATAATTCATTACATTATGGAATTTTCAATTACTTTGACATCAGTTAGGTTACGGAATGTTGATTTGTTCTTCTCTAGCATGCACATGCTCTGGAGGTATTGAGTGACAAGCTAATTGAAGGGGCCTCAGCCCTGGATGTGGGCTCTGGGAGTGGATATCTCACTGCCTGCTTTGCAAGAATGGTATGTTCCAGAATCCATGCTGTAAAGTCTACTGTATCTCAAACCAACCCCCATAATAAATCTCTTTATAAATCATGAATAAATTAAACTGAAACTAATGTTTTGTTTTTGTCAAAATGTAAATTGTTTTGTGAAAAATGCATGATAAATGGTGTGATTCTCTCACATTCCTCCGCCCCCTGTTCCCTTAGGTGGGGTCCTCAGGAAAGGTGGTGGGAATCGAGCACATCGAGGAGCTGGTGGAGGCCTCTGTGAGAAACGTGCAGGCAGATGACCCAAAGCTGCTCTCCTCAGGAAACATTAAATTTGTGGGTGAGTGAGTCATGTGACCTTGGGAAGTGTGTATTGAGTGTGTATTAAGTGTATTGACCTTCAGATTTGACCTGACCTTAATGGAGACTGGTTGATGGCCAGTTTGTGACAGCCATCATTTTTTTTGTCATGTCAGCGGGGGACGGTAGGTTGGGTTACCCTGAAGAGGCTCCGTATGATGCCATCCACGTGGGGGCAGCTGCACCTACCCTCCCCAAAGCTGTAAGCACCCATCCTGCCCAACTGTACACACAAACCAGACCATCTGCATGGATCACCCACAATTCATCAAACTCTAACAATGGTCCAAACCGGTCCAAACCGTTGACCCTTCACACTATTAAAACTCGGTAAGCTATGTGTCCATTCTCGCTCCTGTGTGATCCTGGCAGCTCTTGGAGCAGCTGAAACCTGGAGGGAGGCTGGTGTTGCCGGTTGGTCCGGATGGGGGGAGCCAAGTTCTGGAGCAGTACGACCGCCAGCCAGATGGAACTTTCCTCAGAAAAGCCCTAATGGGGGTCATTTATGTTCCTCTCACTGATAAGCGACGCCAATGGCCTGGGTATGTGCTGCACAGACTGATATTGGCTTTCAGAGCCAGATCTCTTATTGACATGTGTCTACCTTTATGAGCATTGGAGTTATATCTGGCCTTTGTTGATCCATTGCACAGTGGAGTTGGTTCCCTGACTTGCTGTGTGTTTGTGTTTGTGTGTGTGGGTGTGTGTGTGTGTTTGTGTGCACGTGTGTTTGTTCCACCCCCCCAGGGGTGAGCTCTGATTGCAGTGTGGTTGTCCCTGCAGGAGGTGGTGCTGAGGCTGCAGTTTTTGAGTCCCATAGAACAGTTCAGTCTGCTGCATAGCAGCCAGAACATGCCAACAGCTGCCTACTCTTCTCTGCCTCTTTACCTTGTAGCATCTCTGGGTACACCCAAGGATGATGAGATGAAGAGAGAAGCCAAGGACTATGGACTTAATGAGTCTCTGTTATAGACTTCTAACTTGCCATGTGTTCCTTATAGATTATTGTCTGTTGTCTGGTATTTTGAATATTTAATGACAGACGCCTGTGTAATCCAAAAAGGTCACAATCCCTGTGATGGAAATGAAGAAGGGAATTTATATAGTCAATGCTTACCAAGTGATATAAAGCTGATGCATGTGTACAATGAATACCTTTTGTACAATTGTGTACAATTGTTGCTGAGAATTATTGCTGTGAATGTCAGTGTACATAGTCTAATCACCAAATCCTAATTCCCTTGTATCACTGCAATAGATGTACAATCTTTGTAGATCAGAAGTACATTATTTTGTGAAATATTCAAATAAACTTTGACTATTACGATATTGTTTATTAAAAAAAGCGTAATAAAATAAAGCGCTTATTATGATTACATGTGAATGGAGTGGCCATAACACGGTTTTTAATTTTATATTATGTGGGTTTTTTAGCCAGGCTTTTAACCGAACACTACAATATGACGTCATCACATAGCGTCTGAAAACACCAAGGACCCTTGGGAGATGCATGTGAGTTTTCTGGCCATAGATTTGCTTATGGTCCTAACCACAACTTTAAGGGTACCTCATTTATTGCTTTCTATAAAGACTGTCCTTTTAAAGAACGTCTTAGGGAAACAGTTCGATTCAGTCTTTGGTTTGTTCATTCGTCAATCAAACACAATTGTGTATGGTTCTCAATACAATAAGATAGATTGTGGGCAGTTGAAGTTGTCCTTATGCACCCTGCCTAAATGCAAGGCTTCAGTCATCGGCAATAATGTGAATTGGACAGTGACACGGGGTGATGTTAGAGTCCGTCACCAGATAAACGCATTCCTTCAACATTCACGATCGTACAGACAGACAGCACTGACTACACAACAGATGGAGACTGTAGGAGCTGCCAATGCAGCAGATAAAACCCCCTCCGAAATCACTTCAGCGACCAAGGAGCACGAAGGGACTGGAAGTGTTAAGCGCAAAAGCGAGGAGGGGGTAGAACCAGAGAAGGTCTGTCGCGGTAAGAGACGGAGAGGAGCTGGTGGTAAGAACATGAAACCAGGGGAGAGGTACATCCCTCCTCCTCAGAAGCGAAACTCAGGGGTAGGCTTCAGCCAAGAACACTTCGATGAAACCTCGTACTATTTCGAAGGTGGTCTGCGGAAAGTGCGACCCTACTACTTTGACTTTAAAACGTACTGCAAAGGCCGCTGGATTGGGAAGACTCTCTTAGAAGTCTTCAACAAGGAGTTCAGAGCAGAATCCTTGGATTACTACAAAGCAGCCGCTAAAGAGGGTCGCATCCGTCTCAACGAGGAGCCGGTACTGGACCTGTCAATAACACTCAGGGTATGTTGGCTGAGCTTCCAAGAATATAATTGAATAATATATTTAAATTATACATTTGTGTCAATCATATAGTTTCTTATAATATGTTCTAACCCTTCCCTAGAACAACGACCACATGAAGAACACGGTCCATCGGCATGAGCCTCCGGTTGTGGGCCGGCCCTTGGAGATCCTGGAGGACAACGAGGAGGTTCTGGTGGTGGACAAGCCCGCTTCCATGCCGGTGCATCCCTGTGGACGGTTCCGCCACAACACGGTGATTTTTATTCTTGGAAAGGAGCGGGGGATCTCAGGCCTCCACACCGTCCATCGGCTGGATCGGTTAACGTCCGGGGTGCTGCTGTTCGCTCGAACCCTAGAAGTGTCCCAGAGACTGGATCAGCTGGTCAGAGACAGACAGGTGAGACTCCCTTCCTTTAGAATGATCTGTTCAAACTCCATCCTGTGACAGCTATACATTTACTATATATCCCCATGCCTCACATATTGACAATTGTAAATGGCTAGTGTTCTGTGTTCTCCCCCTTACAGATGGAGAAGGAGTATGTGTGCCGTGTGGAGGGGGAGTTTCCAGAGACTGAGGTGGTGTGTGAGGAACCTATCCTGGTTGTGTCCTTCAAGGTGGGGCTGTGCAGGGTGGACCCCCTCGGTAAGGATTGCCGCACTGTATTTCAGCGGCTCAGCTTCAACGGTAGCACCAGCGTGGTTCGCTGCACGCCTCTCACCGGACGCACACACCAGATCCGTGTCCACCTCCAGTTCCTTGGCTTTCCTATCCTCAATGACCCCATCTATGGGTCCTCGGCCTGGGGACCCCAAAGGGCCAAGGGGGGACTCGTTGGGCTGTCTGACAATGAGTTGCTGAAAGCTCTGCTGGATGAGCATCGAACCAAAGAGAGCCTCCACCTTCTAGATCTACCTGAAGATGCCAGCAGCCTCTTGCAGGAGGGCATTATGGAAGTTGGAGTTAATGGAAAAGACCTACAGAGTGCCTGTGTTACTGACTTGACCAGGCCTGATGATTCTGAGGTGTGTAGTTCCCAAACAAAAGGAGGTGTTAATAATGAATGTAAAGAGCCTCCTCCAGCACAGCCTGTATCTACTGACTGTATCCTGAATGACATGCAGCCTTTACAGGGTGCAGGCAGGGATGAAGCCTCGTCAGACTGGAGACCAGGACTCCTCTCAGGCCCCAGAGACAGCGACCATCTGTGCAGTGAGTGTAAGATCACTAGGCCAGACCCCACTGAGAAGGAGCTTATCATGTATCTGCATGCTTTACGCTACAAAGGACCGGACTTCGAATACCAGACCCCCCTACCTGATTGGGCAAAAGATGACTGGGTTGATGACAAGATCTCAACTTAATGTAATGTTGCAAATACATCTGTAACATTAACGAGTAACGAGTCTAGAGTGCGTGGTCAAAATGAATATTGAGTGATGTTAGGTACATTGAAATTGTACATATTTTGGCTCTTGAAGACTTTAAGAATTAGAAATACAGATATGAGGATTTAGTTTGACTTTTCCTCAGTGGGGTGTGCTGTATGATTTGTTTTAGGAAAGTTCAATCACACATTATTTCTGATGTCATTTTAAATTAAAAGGAATTTTGTTCAAACAAAACAGCCAAAATAAATCAGTAACCAGGAAAAATACATTTTATTGTTTTACTTTCCACTTTGTGGAAAATATACAGCATTGTGATTCCTTAAGTCTAAAAGTGGTTGCGACCTCATGTCATCAATATGAGTTATTCATTCCTTGAAGCAGAATCTTTTGCTTAGTGGCTAAACATCAGATCATCCAAGAATAATACATGAGAAAGAAACATTTTAAACAAGTGAGACAACTTGCTTGTTAAATACTTGAAAGTCACTGTTTCAAATCACAACTTGTTCCGGGCATGTACCCTGGTAAGAAGCGAACCACTGTAGTGAAACTGAAAACCCAGTTAAACCTTTTCTTGCTAACCCCAAATACTGCATTGTCATAGACTCCTGGTTAAGAGTTAACATCGTCATCGAAGATCAATTACAAATGTATTGAATTTTAGCCTACTGCATAAAATAAATGTACCTTGCACACTTAACACTCACACAGAGACTTCAGCAGCCTTAGAAAACTGCTTTTTTTAAGAGTTGGCACGTGCTGCACATAGAAATACACCATTGTGTGGGTATACTTTCAAGAAAACACAATACATTTTGAGTTGGATGCACAGTGGAACAGAAATTCTCTTTTTAGTAATACATTATGTTCATGTATAACTGCATAACATAAATGCTACATATCTTAGCTCTGACACTGCGTAAAACATCCACAGGGGATAATGTCTGATTGACCCCATTTTTTAAACACATGTACAATGATAATGGCACAACTACAAACATGGCAAATAAGCTATCATGACATAGGCAACAAGCCTACAACCAGTCTGGTGTGATGTCATACATTTCAGAAGCTCCTATTGGTAGGGCGGGTGTGTTGCTACTGACAGCATGTGATATAGGCACAAGCAATGTTTACTGTAAACAAAGCAGCACTTTCATTAAAGGTTCGTTTTCATTTAGTCCCACTCACATGATCTCAGTTACCATGAATCTGTACGAATAGTTTTGACTCAAACCCAGATAGAAAAAGACCAGAGATTGTTGGCTGAGTGCATCTGGTTCAAGATGTGCAGTAGATGGATCCATTTCTAGTCAGAAGTACTTCATTATTGGTACATATCTATTGCACCGGGCATCACAGTGTCAAGTGTTTCCAGTGTATTTGACAGGTTGAAACTGAGTCAAGTTTGTTGTGTTGTAGAGTCTTATGAATAATGGACCTTGTCAAAATAGGCACAGAGATACATACTGCAGCAGGTAACAGGATGTGCAGTGACTTTATTTGGTGGTGGTGGTGTTTGGCGGTGGTGGTGTTAGGTGATGGTGGGGTTTGGTGTGACCTTTTCAAGTCACAGAATAGAAGTGATCTCTATTCTGGTTAGGATTCATGTTCTTGGGTATTAGTGAAAGTGTGGAAGTGTCCAGTGTAACAAACACCTAGATAGGACTTTTAAAATAAGTTTAACACTCATGGTGTGAGGGATTTTCTCTGGTGCTGTAACAGTGAAGTTGCTCTTAATGTGTCACATTCATTATCTAGAATACAACCCCATTTAAGCTACAGGAAATTTTGATTACTGAATACCATGCGCCCCCATTTGATTTAAAATGCATTCCATGAATTGTTATTTTGCAAACTTATGTCTTTTGCACCATTAGTGTTTGTCACTTGGAGTTTGCACAAAATCCCAACTGACCATTTAACCTTAGATAAATAATACTACATGTGTATTTTTATGTTACTACAGAAGTAGAAACAGGACAGTTAATACGTGTTTTGTAAACCCTCAACTTGTCTCTTCTCTCGCTCCATCTCTCTTGATCCACACATCAGGCAGGTCTGGTTTGCTATTGGGCAGGATGACAGGTTCCTCTCCCTGGCTGGAACGGCTCCGCCCACAGCCCGGAACCCCAGTCTTGTAGACTGTCTCCCTGAGGGAGAGGCGGAGGGCATCCCTCCGTCCATTCAGGTGTCCTGGCTGCGACTCCCTGTTCCCCTCACCTTCCTCGTGGCCACAGACCTGGGGCTGGGAGGGCCCTGGCTCGATGTCACTGAGGCAGGTCTCGTTGGAGTCTTCCAGCCCCTCAAAGGAACTCTGGGACTGGGAAGACAGCAATCGAGAGTGGGGGTGGTGCTTGTCACTAGTGTGCTTTTCCTTAGAGGCAGTAGAGGGCTGCTCCATGGTCTCCTGCGTCTGGCTGATGATGGTGTCTTCCAGACTGGAGGAAGAGGACATGTCCACGCTCCAGCGGTTCACCCCAGAAGACTGGCCCTCCCGGCAGGCCTTACACAGCAGCTGGTCCTTGGTCAGCTCTCCTGGGGGAGCTGCGGACCGCAGAGTGTTTTCCCTGTAGGGAGAGGATGTCTGGAGGGCTGGGGGAGGGTGGCAGCCTTTGCGGGGGTGTCTGCTACACATGTCCTCATTGTCTGCGTCTGCCTCCCCCCTTTCCACTTCCGGGCCACAGAACTGGATGTCATCGGACAACACGGAGGGACGGTTGGACAGCTTGCTGGTACAGGTGCTATTCTCAAAGCTGTCGCTGAGCTGGCAGGCCAATGGCTGCAGCTCGTACTGCTCAGACTCCTGCTCTCCCACTACCTGTCTTTGTCTTTGTCGCTGGTGGTTAGGGTAGAGATATCCTCCGCCATCTTTGTTGTAGTTCCGTCTGACCCTTGACCTTCCGTATGCCCCATTGATGGTGGAGGTTGCTGGGTCAGCTGCTGAGCGGGAGGACAGCATGCCGTCAGAGACCTGCTCCGAGGAACAAGGAAGAGAGATCTTCCCACAGTTCCTCTGAGGACCAAAAAAGCAGCAGAGAGACTGGAAGAAAAAGGTGGCAAAACCGCAAGCCACACACTTGACGAGGAACAGAAATATCCCCAGCTTCCTGAAAAGCAGGGCGGTAGCGGGAAGCATGACAATCCCAACGCAGAAGAAAGCTCCAGACCCTATAGCCACAGGGCAGCCCATTCTCTTCACTGAGTGAGCCACTCTGCCTATCCTGTCTGAGTGCGGAGCGGAGCTGTAGGAGATGCAATAGTTGGCCACAAAGTCCACAGAAAGGCCTGCGGCAGCAGAGATGAACAGAGATTCCACACCGCTCAGCTGCCACTCCAGCAGGACAAGCAGACCCACGGTGACAAACACACTCCCTCCCACGGCTGCCGTGCCGTAGACGCTCAGCGGAATGTTCCAGGTGGTCAGAAGCAGCAGGGTGAATGTCAGCGCGATGGAGACGCCGGCAACTAGCAGGGTCTCGGAGCTCAGGCTCTGCTGAAGATCAAACAGTGTGAGCTGACTGATGAACCAGCCCTGCCTCAGTCCTGGTGGAGCTTCCGACATCTCCCCAGCAAACCACGCCACCATGTCTCTGTAATACAAGCTAGTCTGGCTGAAGTTGAAGCTGTAAAGGTGTGTGGTTTTGAATGCCAGAACCAAGGCTGCTATCCTGCCGTCTGGCTGAAAGAACAATCCCCCTTCTCCAGGGGACAGATGGCCCTCAGATTGGCTGTGGCGTTCTGCCACCATCATGCCCACACATTGCTCAAACACAGCAGCAGGGTAGGGAAAGGGAATGTCATTGCAGCAGAACTGTTGGGAGTCCTCACTCTCGGAGCAGCGTCGGATTGATACCCAGCGCACAAGCTGCTCCACCAGGCAGACATTGTCCACCCGGCCCTCCTCCTCAGATGAAGTAGGGGAATAAAAACTCTGGTTTTGGACTCGTTCACAGAGCTCTCTGAGCCACAACTGAGCCTCGGGGCTGCTAATATTGAATTCTGGGTCCAGAACTAATGATCCGTTGCTTTTAGGGTCAAAATGGTCCCCGTTATCGGTAGGGATGACCCCCCAGACTAGGGTCAGCGTGAGGGGCTTTTCCTCGCCATTTCTCTGTCTTTCAAACATAAACATGTGTCGGTACTCCACATCGTACCTCTCAAACGGATGGCTGGAGCGGAACAGCTGGGTGTCTCTGCTGTCCAGGGTGGGCAGTTTCATGCCAGGATCCACACAAGAGATGTAAGTGCCCCCTGCTGCCAGCACAGCAAACCAGCACACCCAGATGTATCGAAACTTCACCACCCCACAAGGGAGAATTTTCAGGAATAACAGGTTGGAGGTCTCTGCCAATCCTTTCTTCAAACCTCTTAGTTTCTGAGCTAGACTGAAGAGGCAGCGCTTCCTCGAGCTTGTGTCCCAGAATCCTCCAGGGTTTTTAGAGCAGCAGGGATTCCAGCCAGGGGCATCGACCAAGGCGGTCTTCGCCACTGAGTAGCGCTCTCTGATGACGAGTGCGCAGGGCAGCCATACGAGGTTGACCAGGGTATTGATCAGAGAGGCTGTCCCCAGGTAGATGGAGAAACACCTGACGGCCGTGATGCTGCTCAGATAACCACAGAAGAAAGCAGCACTGGAGGTGAGGCCCGACGCCATGATCAAGTACCCAACTTCCAGCACAACTCTGTTCACCCTCTTCTCCAGCGAGGCAGGGGGGTTGTGGGATAGCTGAAGGCTCCAGAAGTCGACTAAGGTGAAGGCCTGATTGGAGCAGCTTCCCAGCAGGATGAGAACAGCGGAAAAGTTGAGCAGCGGGAAAAAGGCCATGCGAAAAGCAACCTTGTACAAGAAGTAGGAGGTGAGGAGTGAACCTGTGACGGCTACCAGAGCCAGTGCTGATATGAAAAGGGAGCGCAGGTACAGAGCCATGGTAAAGAAGAGGGAGACCACCGCCAGGACAGGGTAGATGGAGTCCCGAGCCAAGTAGTGCTTAAACAGGGTCTGCTTGATTCCCAGGTCCATCCCTGTGATTGTGGTGTTGTTGTAAGTTAGGTCCTGGCCTTCTAAGTTTCTTATATATATGTCCATAAGGTGCTCTCCTTTTTCCACTGGCAGGAACAGCAGGCTGTATTTCAGTGAGGGAACTTGGTACTGGACAGTCTCCGGCCCCAGGAAGTCCTTATCTACCAGGAAGTGAAGGATCTGGTACACAGCGTGAGAGTGCTTGCATCGTGCGGGTACAGAGACGCATCTCCCCTGCTTGGGTCTGTGGTGACAGCTCCCTGACAGACTGCCGTGGTGGTAGAAGGGAGCACAGTAGCGCAGCAAGCTGAGGGACTCCGACACATGGTGGGAGTTGAGACCGAGGCAGGAGGAGGCGTTGCTGAGGATTGCCAAGTAATTCCCCAAGGACCAGCTGGGACAGCAGCCTCCCCCTTCCCCTCCCCGGGCCTCCCCGCCTGCCTCGGTCTCCAGCTTCAAAGGCTGCTGCTGACATAGCCCCTGGAAATGAGCCTGCGAACGAATCTGCAAAACAAAGTATTGAGGGTTTTCCTTAATAATACCGTAGGTGTAGGGGAGGGGCAGCAAGGGCTGAAGAGCGGGACTGGTGAAGATGGGAGCGTGAGCAGAAAGAGTGAGGAGCAAGATGAGGAAGAGGAGGATGGGGGAGGAGAAGATGCAGGAAAAAGAGGAGAGGAGCAGGGCAGCCGAGGCAGAAGCCAGGTGGAGGAACCAGGATTAAAAGGAGGAGGAGAGCGTACCATGGTCTGCTCCATCACACACATGGTGATGATGGATTTCAGGCTCCACAGACTGGCTGAGTTCCCTGAGCGAAACACCAGCTGTGCGTACTGTTCTCCTGCACACACACAGTGAGATGTGATTTAGGGACACACAACCATGATGAAATCATGCACAGTTCGTTATCTGCATTTGCACAAAACCAACATGCTTACAAGGGTCCAGTGTATTGTGCATATTCCTGAGTGTGTTTGTGTGGGTTTCATTGTGCGTTTGAAGGGTTTGTCCTACCAGGTGCATCACAGAGAAAGGTGTCCTGATCTGGGTCTTTATCCAGCATCCTCTTGGAACGCAGTCTTGACCTCTCCTGCCTCCCACTGGCCTCATCATCATCCACACTGCTGTAAACACACACACAAACAAGAATTTGATTATATTTTTAACCTTTTAACCAGGGAGGTTAAAATTATTTTCCTTTCATTCAAGTTTTTACACTTCAGATTTAACGATGCACTTAGGGAGCCAAGTTGCTCCATCTGTAGCTGTAAACATAAGCCAAGCATTGCCTTTTATAAAAGGATTAATTACCCAATCACCCAAAAGGGATATGTGTTTTTGGTTATACTTATACTTGAAATATACTTTGGCTCTTGTTTCTGCTACTGGCACACTGAATGGTGAAACCCCAGTACAGGGAAAAAGTCCAAATACCTGTTTCTATTTGATATGATTCTGTTGTTAAGGTACCTTGCAGTATCCCTGTGTGTGCTCGGCTGTGGAACCGCAGACAGGGTTCTGCCAGGTCCGGTGTTCTCCAACAGCTTCGTCAACGAGGACTGTCTCAGTCCTATGTATGTTCCCCTCGGCTCGAACCCCTGTGAGCACACACACAACATCAAACACAACCAAAACATACATCACTAGACATCTTCACACCAAAATGTGTTGTGTTTTCAACTGTAGGCACATCTGTTGCATGCCTATTTTACTGAAAGCACACTGTATGTAATGCAATTTCTATATCTTAATTGAACAAGGTAAAAACAGAAATGGTAGATTTCTGTAAACATAATTTTTGACAGTCAGCTTCACTCATGGCAACATGGGAGAGAAAAAGAAGAGAGAGTGTATGCATGTGTGTATCCCTGCGTGTGTGTGTGTGTGTGTGTTGGGAACTGACCAAGAGGGGATCAGAGAAGTCAGGTAATGGACCAATTAAAAGACCCGCTAGAGAACATCCCAGCAGGACAAGGGCACATCCCAGCATTATCACCACAGGATATTCCACCACCAACTGGGAGTAGCTGCAAGCACCAATGAAGAAGAGTGGCTCAGTACCAATGTAGTTGCCATCTGGCATTACGGAAGAAAAGTTTCACTTATTACTCGTCATTCAGCAATCAGAGGACAGTACTTACTAATACTGTTTATAATATAACATTTAATCATAAAAAAGGGTTCGATATCATGCAATTAAAAATAGCTATTAATCGTATATCATGCTATCATGCTATTGGACTAACATGCTCTGTACTAACGTTCTAGGTATCCAGTAGAGTCCCTCATCCCTACAGAAGAAAGCACAGCACACATTGTTTTTGGAGTGTTAAATTTAAGCAAAGATTATCCAGTACTGGTCTAGTAACAACTCTGTCAATGCTTTGGCTTTCATCTACATCAATTCATTTGTTATTCGTTGAATATTTTCAATCCATCCAAAAATGAATCCATTCAGAACCAAGCTGTGTTTGAGAAGTTGACACGTACCTGACTGTCACCACATGTCTTTGTTTTCGCCTGTGGGCTACTCCATCATGTGATCCCTGCAGCCAATGACACTGCACGGCGTTATGACAGGATGGAACGTGGGCGGGGCTTCTGCCGTGACTCGTCTTCCCACCGACGCTGAGGCCAGTGGAGCAGTCTGGGTGAGAGCTGTCTGGGGCTGGGTGAGTGTTGAGGCAGACGTTGCCTCTGGTTGGCTGGTGGTGTGTGCAACAGTGTCCGTGCTCTGGTGGATGATGGCTGGGGGTTTGGGGTGAGGGGTGGTAGGGTGGGGCTTGGGGGACCTGGTGGTACAGCTGAGAGGAGGCGGACGAGGAGGAAGAGGAGGAGGAGGAAGGTCTGGGGAGGCTGTCAGCCAGTTGAAGCTGCACACACACACTGTCAGGAGGACAGAGAGAAAGCTCCGGGATCTCACTGGAAGAGAAGACAGGGCAGCGGGAGTATAGGGATATTTATAATTCCAGTAGAATAAATTCTTGGGAACATCTCATAGGAGGGTTCCATAGAAAGTTTGCTTTCAATGATCAAAGGAATTCCATCCATCAATTCAGTTCACCAACTGATCAACTAACCAATCAAGAACTGGTCTGCAACCACGGCAATATGATGCAACCTCCTGGGGTGGTAGTCTTGATCAGACAGTGTCATATTTGTAAGAATTTATGACAGCCTCAGGCCTGTTCTGCCTGGCCATGTGTCAGAGTAAGACCTTGTTAATAATGAAAGTCGTGAGGGAACGATGGGTCTTGTTGCTGTGCTACTGGAACAGACCCAATTAGAGAGACAGATGACCTCCATCTCCAAGGCCCCTGCTCATCACCATGGCTGGAGGATGCTGCTTGTCAAGCAAAGCCTTGGATTGAGCACAGCGCCTCTGGATGTGAGGACTGGATGATTCATTGTCCTGGCAGCTATCGGAGATATGGACAGAGATGCAGTTTTGACATGTGCTGCAGTCTCTGCACTGTAGCTTTCCTCTAGATACTTTTGAAAGACCTTTTAAGGGTTCAGCCATGTCTATCCTTGGATAACCTCATTTATAGTGTGTAGCATTGATTCTGGTATATTCTGTCTTCATGCATTCTATTCATTAAAGTAACAATTCATAAAGAACACTTCAGAGGCAGACTGTGTCATCATTGATGTAACGATAAAATAATAATCAAATACTGTCATAGTTAACTTATTCTGAAGTATCATTGATTGGGATCCCTTCCACTTCATATGATAATTACACATTAACATATCATTATCAAGTACACAATGTTATGAAATTTTGGTACACAGTTTTAAAAAGATCAGGCTCCAAATTAATTGAGCTTTAAGTGAGGTTAATTCAGAGACATTAGAAGCAGCATGAATTAGTCCGGTCATGAATCAGTAACTAATGCAGTGTGTCATTTTAATGACTCTCTGATTGAGAGTCACAACAACCATAACAATAACAGTGTCAAGCTGCATCATGGGAGCAAAGGGCTGCCCATTAAGTCTGACTGTTTTTCCACAGCTGGGTGAACCGAGCTCCTCTTCCTGTTTAATCACCATGGTGACCAAGTAGGTCAACATTGAGGGTGTCCACAAGCCTTTAATGCTTTACCAACCTTTACAGGAGGGAGGCAGCATGCTGAAAACACTTGAAGCACTTAACACTTGACGGCAACATGACGGTAAAATTGTGAAAGCAGTACTGGTGACAGCAGAGCAGTAAATCAAGCGATCTGCCAGTTGTAGTATAGCACACCAATAGCATACTGATACATGCTGTGTAAACAAACACAACATATATGTCTATGGCCAGGCTACAGTGGCTATCTGCAGTACTAAACATGACTCAGACCTGCTTAGTGGGGTCTGTCCATAGAACCCCCCTGCAGATGGAATGTGTGGCAAGAGTTCTAGAGGAGCCAGCACGTCAGTGTGCATTGTGGGCGTTTTAGGGCACCTCACCAGGCTCTGAGAAGCTTCCAGACTGACTCACAGAACAGGTCTGGGGCTGTCCAGCTAGAACAGACCGTGTGCCTAACCCTGAGTATGACAGTGACACACGGAAGACTGGAAAACGAAGGGTGCAATGGACAGCAAGTGATTAGAAAATGACTGAAAGTTGTCAGATGAACTGAAACATTTGCAGATTTCAACACGTCGTAGACTGAACTGTTTCCTCAGACTGTGGTGACAGACCACAGAGAGGCAGCGAAACTACACAACACAGGTGATGCATGTCAGACACAGCTTTTCATGCGGTGCTCCACAAGAATAGCCAGCCAGTCTAAGGAGTGGTTTAATAATTAAACAGACCTAGACTGGCATAGAATCTTGCTTAAGAAGCCCAAGAAGGTCTTGCTTAAGACCCTCCTGCAGATAATCAAATAACAAACAATCAATTCAACCAATACTGCATTCATTCAAATGGCACTGAATCACTGAACTATATCAATCTATGTAATTTGTGTGCGACGAAGATAATTGGATTACATTAACCCTGAAAGCATTAACCCTGTTTTCACTTTCCTTGTGATTACCGAGAACAGATGACTGTCACAGATTTCGCATCAACATGATTTTAAATGATGTTTACATAATACTGTGACACCAGATGTTCTGAATAAATGTTTGAGTTTATAGGTTCAGAACCCACCCTTATCAGCTGACCTTGCATGAGACCTGATGATTTTAGCAAGCTATGGTGTCCTTGACATGTGAATGATACCAGGGTTCAACTGGAGTTGAAATTCCCTCCTGAGCTGTTGTTGACAGCTGAAACCTTTCCCTCTGTGCCCAGTAGCAGTTTGTGGTGGTCTAGTGAGCAAACCCAGCAGAGACCACCTGTCTGCCTGTGATCTGTCAGGACAGGAAGAGCCTCCCTCAGTCATGAGCTGAGCTCTGTCTCGGCTATGATGCTCTGGATCACCAGGAGATTGATGAGGAGCAGAAGATGGAATTTAAATATGACCTGATAGGAAAAGGGCTTAATTTCGTCTTAGTGCTGCTCCCACAAAACAACAGGTTAACTGCCGTGATGAAAGCATCTGAAATATGGTGTGAACGCTGCCTCTACCTGTGCCTATTTGTGTTAAGAAAAACCCCAGAAGAGAATTGTCTCATGAAGTTAATTGTGTAAACTTGTCCAATCATCTAGAGAGGGATGGTTAGCTCACAGACGTTCATATGAAGTTAAGGTTTTTATGGAATTCACAGTGGATTTTCTTGCCAACAACAACAAATCTACGAGACAGATTTATTATCTGTCACTGCAAACATGACCAAGACAAACGTGTCTGCACGCACTTATCGTTTAAAGTAAAGATAACGACGCTATTCATATTTACACGATATGACAAATGACAAGGAAAACAAACACAGCATTCAAAACGTACCATTGAGAAACCTGTCTGGGTCTCTGAGCTCGTAGAGAATCCATTACAAGAGCATCGCTGCTCTCCCCGGTGATAGACACAGCATCCATTCTTAATCAATTGTAATACTATACTGTCACCGATTCAAATAAAAACCAAGCCATATGAGAAATGACTATAATCAGGTCGGCGAAAAAACGAGAGACTAGGCTATCTGGTTTTAGTCTGCGACACCAAAAGGATGATAGGGGTAAATGTGTCCGAGGCTGTTCTCCTATTGGACGACGCGGTTTGATGAAACTCTTTTTCTTCTTGGTTACTCTAAATTATTTTTATAATCTTTATTAACACAAAAATGATTACAAACCTTTGAATATACAAAATAAAAAATATAACAACATTCGTACACAATAGGGAGTGCTTGCTGTAAATCGGTTTGATGAAACTCACTGCTGTTTGAGGACACATGAACAGAACTGTCGCTGTCCAGGCAGGGTTGGTGCTGGCGGATGTGTGATGGATGGAGGCCCATCATGGATGCAACAATCCACCTGTTTTATACATTCGCAACAACACGGTGTCAATAATTACCAGCGATTAAGTGTGTCTCGTATCGACAGTTTTCATATCATTTCAATGACGGATTGTGCTCCCAGATGCCCCTCCGCCTGTAAAAGCAGCCCCTCGTAGAAACGCGTACATGATCCACTCTTATGAAATAGTAAAATATTTCTTGGCAATAAAAATGTAAATACAAAATAATAAATGCACCCCCTGCTAACCCTGAAAGTGCCACATGCACGGCATTTACTCTGGTTACTCATAGCACCCTTAATCTACAGTAAGAATACTTTGATGCTGGGAAAAATGTCCCTGTATTTACTGTAAATCGCTTTGGATAAAAGCGTCTGCTAAATGAATAAATGTAAATGTGATATACACAACAGAAATCACATGGGGAGGTGTATTTCAGGGGGTTTGTAATACAAACCGAAGACTAGACAGGGTGGTAAAGATGTAATCTTGTTCTGCTGACAGGGTGCGCTGTGCAGTCTCTCTGATGGGCCTCGGGGTGGGTCTAAAGCGACATCCATGGTAATTTTCTGTGGCAGCCTGGCTCTCCGGGGACTGGTGAGGCGAGGGAAATGGGTTATTTACGGCTTGGATGCTGCTCACGGCCCAGGGGAGATGGAAGGAATAGGAGATATGAGATCCCTAGGCAACACGGGCCTGCGTGGGTTTATAAAGTCATACTACATGCAGACAGATGATCATGTACACTTGACCGATTCAGTATAGAAATATTAGTGTTCCTGTCAATCTAAATTTTAAAAATCATCATAATATTGCAGTAGTGAGACGTATTTATTTATTTCTCCAAAGAGAGAAAATCAGCGTTAATTGGGGAACTTTGTAAAGGTATTTTGCTGCCCTCTGCTGTTAAGTTTCTGTCCCACAGTCTGCCCCTGGTGCCCAAACTCTCCCTTACATCACATGTACACGAAACATTCACATCGAGGGGAAAAGGAGGGGAGGGCGAAAGTGGCAGAGAAGGTGAGAGAAAGACCTAGCATAATTTTAGAAAGCATATGAGCGTGTGACCGAATGATTAAATGGGTGAAATCGGGTTACATAGGCAGAAAGAGCCCAGAATATATCCCACGGGCAAAATGCGGCCTTATTATTTCCTAAGTAAACCTGTAGTTCGCTCTGTACATGGGGGTCAAACACAGATCGCCTGCTCCATTTCATTGGTGAAACATCATTTAAACTCCTCCCCAGATACCTCCCTCCCCTCCCTGACTCCCCTCTCTGACTCCTGCAGAGCACTTGACTGACCGAAATGACAGTTTTTCAATGAGGCTCCTGCTTTCCACCGGTAGACATGTCGAAGATCGGAAACCCTCTTTACGCAGCTTTGCTCTTAGCTTTTGCAGTCACATCTCTAACACTTTTAGTGAACAACTGGCATGCCAAAGCCCGCAACGCAAAGTTCACTAAGGAAAATCTGGAGGCTGACTTGGCTGTGCGGCGCAGTTTGTTAGTTTACGAACTTAACGAAAGACGCAAAGAAATTCTGCCGTTTCTAAAACGGCACGGAGACGAGATGGTTTGGGAAGACTCTGGACATATATCGCGGGATCCTTCGACCACATCCAAGAGAGTGGTTGGGAATTCAGAGAATGCAGCTGTTTCTGGGGGATCTATTCCGTATAGCGGTGAGATTGGCTGCAGTGAACTGGTGGAAATGAGAGCGGTGGATGTCCTGGGGTCTGGGTACACCAAGCTGGTTCTCAAAGGGATTCTGTCCGAGGGCCAGCCTGTTGCACTAAAGTTTGTGAACGACCAGGGGGCTGACATGGGCAGATGTCTTGAGGAATTCCAAGACCCCGAGGGTTGTCTCGAGCTCGTGTCCTACAAACTGAAAAAAGAAATCGTTTTGCTGCAAAAACTGCAGCATAGGAACATCATTAAGGTAAGTTGAAAACAACCTCCATGTTTCAAATGTAACATGACTCACGGCTCTGGTTGTACGGGTAAAGTGTGATGCATAGCCACATTGGGTCACGGGTTTGCCCCCATCGTGTAATTCAATTTACCCGGGTGAAACACTCGTGACCCCTGTCCCAGTTGGTCATCAGCAGTGACACAACAAGCCTCTTTTGTGTCTGACAAAAACAAGCAGCTGTCTGAACAATAAGGATCCTATTCAATCAAACCATTATTTAAGACTTGCATCCCAAAAAACGTAAACAGATACTTGAACTTGATCTCACAATGATATAATTGAGAGTAGCTTTCTTCTCCAGTTGCTGTATCTTCAGGCAACTTCATCCGGAGCACTACTGTACTCGACTCAAATTCCCCTGTAACTTAAATGGCAGCTTTCTTGTGTCCACAGCTTCAAGGCCACTGCGAGGAGGAGGGTGAAGGAGGAGGGGATGGAAGGATCACTGCCATTCTAGAACAAGGTTCTCCTCTCCAGATGATCCAGCTACTGCAGAGCCCTTGGGAGGAGCGCTTCAGGGTAGGAGCCATCATCCATCCATCCTCCAGAACATCTCTCTCTCATCAGTTTGCACTTTCTCTCTCTCTCTTTCTGTCTTTCTCATGCAAGGCTAGTTAATCAGGATTGTCCCCATGTACTGTTCATCTCTAGCATACCTGTGTTGGGGGAAGGGCAACACCCACAGCCTGGAGTGGATTAACTACAGACCCCAACACACACGCACTATCTCCATTCCAACTAAGGTTGATCAAATACGCAGAAGGCTGATGTTTGTGGGGCCGCCAGGGGGATCTCAAAACACACCCCTCCTCCAAGGCCATAGTATCTTACTGTAATCACACTGTGTGTTTGTGTTAGAAAAGAGGGATTTCGAAAGTTATGGCGCTATAGTTGAACAGTTGTGCACGTGTCAACATGTATCCAGACACAAAGCAGCGGCTATCTTGCTGATCGGTGTTGACTGTTCTCTCAGCAGCCGTCAAGGGAGGTGTGTGGTTGTATAGAGTGATAGAGGACAGAAGATCGTTTCTCCCTGCCGGCCTGGTGTCTTTGACCCAGCGGTACAACACACTAATCCACAGAGGGCTTGAGTTACACCCAACTTTGCTTTTATAGCTCCTCCAATGCACTGGGTGATTTCAATAGCAGAGCGTTACCTAATGCTGCAGCTATGTTTGCAAGTGTGACAGAATAATTTTATGCTCTGTCAATGCATGGCCGATGCTACTCCTGTATTTGGTTTCTTGCCCTGCCAACTTTATACCTTTCTCCCCCCAGCTCTCATTTTTTTCTACAAACTCTATTCAGAGAAGGATGGCATCATTGGCCTGTGTCCAAACTTCAAAGAAAGCACTTACTGCTAGAATGACCGCCGATTGAGAAATGTTTTTTAAAGCTGTGTACTCGTAATTGAATATGTGTGGGGATATCAGATGTATCTTTTCTGAATGCTACAACAGCGTGGATTTGTTCTTTGAACACAGTTCTTGTTGTTCTCCAGGTGTGTCTGGGTCTTGTCCGTCTGCTCCACTACTTGTCTGTCTCTCCGCTGGGCTCGGTGGTGCTGCTGGACTTCCAGCCACGCCAGTTTGTCCTGGTCTCTGGAGAGCTGAAGCTAACCGACCTGGATGATGCCAGTGTGAGGGAGCCAGAGTGCAGGAGTGACCAGGACTGTGCGCTTCACTTCCCCCTGAGGACCTTTAACCTGTCCTGCTCCCCCCAGGGCCTCTGTGAGGGCCACAACGAGAGACAAAACCTCTACAACGCATACAGGTTGCACTGCTGTACTGTTACAGGGAGGGGAGGGGATGGGAGGAGTAGAGGGAGGCGTAATAGCTGGCCCTGGGCTTTGATGTGTCAGAATAATGGTTCTACGTAGATTCCAACAGGTTTACAACATGCTCCGATAACCTAGAGTGTGTTCTTACCAGGTGTCTATCTCACCCAGGTGTGTGTGTGTGTGTGTTTCCCTACCTCCAGGTATTTCTTCACCTACCTGTTGCCTCACCAGGCCCCGTCTTCCCTCACACACCTGGTGGAACGCATCATGAACTCCACAGGTAGACAAAAGGACACAACATGGCATCACTCGTCAACTTTGAATTTCCAATCAACATATGAAAATAACTGGAATACATGTTTAAACAGGAGAGCTACAAGCTGGTATTAACAAGACTCTGGAAGCCTTTGAAGAAGTTCTCCAACTCTACCAGTCTGGGCAACACCTGGATAACCTGCCTCCTGCCTTACTTAAAGGTTAGTCTCTTGTTCCCCTGCCTCTAGACTCTGGTATGTACTAAACCAACCCTCGCTTCAGTTATACCATGTTCAACTTTCCTCTGTAGTTAGGAACACATAGTCAAATACTCCCATACACAAGCACTATGTAGTTGTTATACTGCTTAATTTACAGTCATTTACATTTATTCATGTAGCAGACGCCATTTAAAAGGAAGGATGAGGGATGCCGATAGTAGGTTCTCCTTGCCTCCCTCTCTCCTTGCCTCTCCCTCTGCCTCCCTCTCTCCTTCCCTCCCTCCCTCCATTCCACTGTGCTCTATGAAATATTAATGATGAGATGACTGGCTGAGTTCCTGCTGATATTTTCCATGCTCCAGCTGCAGGAATGTTTATACAGAGCAATAGGATAAATAATCAGCAGTGGTCTGACTGGCCTGGGCAGCCTTGGTCTGGAGCTAAGAAGGAATGTTTCAGTTTAACATGGAGCTGTGCAGTACACACAGAGATACCCAACTCAGGACATTGTATTTTTAATTTGGCCAAACAGCAGCCATCCATATCACTAGTCTGACAAGGCAGAAACCGGCAGGTTCAGTGGAAGATTCAGCAGGTCTTTGCTTGCCATACACAGCAATGCACAGCATAGCACAGAGCAGATGTATGGCAGCTGAAAGTGATTTTCTGGTCGGGTCTAGTCTGAAGAGTCAGCTCTCATTAGATAGAATCAACATTAGATTCCATTTTTACACCCTGTAGTACTTCCACTGCCAGAGATAACAGGACAGAACAAGAAAACCTACATTCAACCATCAAAGCAAGTCTCTCTCTTTCTCTCCATATCTCCTTCTTCCCTCCTCAGTCAGTGGCTGAGGCCTGTCACCATTTTTGCTTACATCAATGACAGGCCTCATTCTCCTCCTAGAACAAGCCTCTGTTTGGTTCACAAATATGCTGGTCTCCCATTAGTTACTATGCCTCAAACACACACTTCCTGGCCATTTAGGTAGGGATTGGTAGAAATACCAGTGGGTGTAATGTGACACTCTCTCACCTCCACACCACTGTGTCTGAGTGGACCTCTGTTCTAACTGTGTGTGTGTGTGTGTGTGTGTGTGTGTGTCAAAGTCACGGCTAGAGCTAATTCTAACCAGATGAGTTAAACCCTGTAGTCCATACCGCTATTATGAGTCGACTATTGACTACCGACTGACAAACTCCCAGAGTACCGCTAACCAACCAATTTATTTACCCGACCAGTTCCTCTTCTCTTGTCCCCTGCAGACTACAGTGTGATGCGAGGGATGAGGACGTCAGGAGATGTGGCCTATAGGTGCTGGGGCTCCTACAGTCACCAGGGCTGCCTGCTATCCGTCCACAGCCCCAGAGAGGCCGCCCTGCTCTGCTCCTCCCAACCACAGTGCTCTGGCTTCAGCCTCACCCAGCAGAAGACCTGGACGGGTCAGTAGCCGTAGAAACCAAAGACCTTTCTGCGTTTACCTCAGGCTTAGACATGTTGCAGTGGTTTCAGTGAAAGCATGTTTAATCTCTTGATTAAAAAAAAGAAGCTTTGGCTTTGAAACAGATGAAGCCTTAGGCAAAGCAGAGAGAAGCAACTGTTCTCTATCGCCCGGGTGGAGAAAGTAAGTGTTTTTAGTGTTGGCATGGCTGTAGTTAACCAACGTTGTGTTGTCTTGATCGTGTCTGCAGGGCGTCTGCTGGCCTCCTTCAGGACTGGGTTCAGCCATCTAGTTCCAGATGAAACCTCAGAGGTCTACATGAAGACGACCAAGGCTGCAGGAGCTACGGTGTAGGGAGAGGGACAAAAAGCTGGCTACGGTCAGCTGCAGAACGCAATGTAGCGGGCAACACCTTGATCTACAGTACTGTGAAGAATAGACAACGGACATGTGCTGTCAGATGAGTGGAATCGGGAGACGTGACTGGGCTTGATGTGATGTTTTTGGCGGTGAAGCTTAGCATGGGAGCACTCCTGGAGGGCTATCAAGGGCCTGTAGCTGAGAGGGAAGATGTTTGAATTGAGGGGAATGGCATATAAGATTTCTGCTCTGGGAGCGTTTGATCTGACTGCCAGGACTGCTGGCCCTTCCAAAGCTATTTAGAGGGATTTCCCTTCAGGTATAATTATGAAGAAGGAAAAAAAGCAGTGAGCCATTTCCCCATTTTGATTTGTTTGTTTAATGTGTTGTGGAGGCCCTAGTGTGTTGTGGAGGCCAGAGTCGCAGCATTAAGACTTGCCTGCTCCGCCTGATTGAATCCTGGGGCCAGAAAGACAACAAGCTCTTATACAAATACACTTTGATGTAGATGTAGCACAAAACTTAGAAGCTCTGTGTGCTTTGAGGAATGTAATCAGCCCTATCACAGCACTGCTGTGCCCTTATGTCAGTCTAAGGTCATGTTGAAATTTGTAAAATATAATTACATATTATTCAATTGTTGGGTTATTTACACCTTGTGGGTGTGAGACTGTAAATTCCTTATTTTTCTATGAAAAATTCTAACCTTTTTGTTCTTGTTTTACTATTTGGTTCATAATATAAATACATTATTTTAATTTCACTGTCTTCTAGTCTATTGTGATTCACATTTTCAAATGGCATTGGGAATAATCTGACCTAATAGCAAATTCTGTTGTCATTAGCATCACTATGAGTACCTACCACCCCCCACCCCACCCCCCTTCCTTCACTGGCCAATCTCTGAAACTGCCAACAACCCAAGGCAACTACCGTGTGTGCGTGTGTGTGTGTCGGTACTTTATCCTTCAACCTGGCTATCAGTTACCCATCTCAACAGTGGGGAATCCAAACACAACACCATTCTTTCGCAGTTGACACAATACCTAGAGAATGCATGCCGATAGCAGCACACCCCAGCTCATGATGGGGTTAATTAACACATGTAAATGGGCCACACTGACCAAGGCTTTCTCATGTAGGTAGATCCATCACGCAGAGGGGCGGCCAGAACAATCATGACCAAATCTCCTGTTAGCATAGGAAAGAGCCTGCCATCTGGGCTGCAGAGGCAGGGAGGGGAACAGATATGGGGGGGTGGGGTGGAGCCTTGCAGAGATGAGGTCACCAAGGGGGTCAGTTGCATGTATGTATGGCTATGTCAAGCTGTGTGTGTGCCCCTGCTGTGATTCACTAACCCCTTATGGAGAAGTGGAGTTGGGGGGGGGGATTATGAAGCTAACTAGGGCCTCCTCTTGTTTTGGAGAGAGGGTACAGAGAGTTGCCCACAAAGGTTGAATGAGAGAGTAGAGCAAGTAGAAGTGAGGGAAGGTAAAATAATGGGTAGCTGAGGAGGACTTGAGGAGGTGTCAGAGAAGACGACAGACACCTAAAAAGTACAGGGGGTTGTTAATATGCACATGTCGCCCCCCCCCCCCCCCCCCCCTCAGCTCATACCCCCTATCTCCATCTCCATCTTTGTTTCTTTAGTTTCTAGTTTCGCTCCACTTGTCTCCGGTGTTGGGATTTCTAACCTCCATCTGGAAGGGATCTGTTCAGGAAAACTAGCCCTATGCAGTTGAGTACAAGCGTGGCAGGGCAGCTCTGGACCCACGGAGAGGGGCGACTGGGGGCATGGCAGCCTGCTGTTTGGCTACATTACAGTAATGAAGATTGATGTAATATGTTGTTGTGTAAGGCTTGGTTACATTGTGGTTGCAATACTACAGCACTGAGGTGAACCTGCGGGAGAGATTGTATTTGTTAAAAGTTTTGTAGTTAACCCTCCACGTAAAGGTTTACACCTCCTAGTCGCTCTCCCTCCCTCTCTTTTCTCACACATGGTTAAAAGCTAACAGTTGACCTTTGTCACGGCTGTCCACTCAAGCCGTACCCACATGCCTCTGTTATGAGATCCCCACATGCTCGCTTTCTCTCTCTCTCTCTCTCTCTCTCTCTCTCTCTCTCTCTCTCTCTCTCTCTCTCTCTCTCTCTCTCGTCAAACACACACATCAGAGTCTCAGCTGGATCAACTTTCCTTTTGAAGCTTCCCACCTCCTTCCTCCTCCATCTCCCCCCTCAAACACTGACTCCCAAACCCCACCACCATCCATCACACTGGGGCTCTGTCAGTATCCTCCCCCCACCCCCTCCACACCATTTCCTTCCACCCCTCACTACTAGTTCCCACTTTTTCCCCTTTCTCCACTCTGGCCCCATATAAGCCACGCATGCACACACATACACACACGCAGAGTTCTTGTAAATCATGTTGATCCTCCTGCTCTTTTCACTGGCCAGGTCCTGGGGGTAAGGCTGGGCAGGTGAAGGGGAGGGTGGGAGGGAGGGGGGAGAGTGTGTGTGTCTGCAGGGTTGAGGGGGACTAGGTTACCTCTGTAGGAGTTCAAATCAAAGACACAGCCTTTTGTTGTGGCTTCAAGTCTCCAGGGTGCTTTCTGAGAAACCCCCCTGCCCCCCCCTTCTCTCCAGTACCCTCCCTGCCCCCCTTCTCACTGTTCTCCCTGTGTGCCTGGAGACAGTCAGCAGGGAGGCAGCATGGCCCCTCTGCTCCCTGCCCCCTCCTCAGTGTTTGCCTCATCTGGAGATGCTTTGACCTGGCTCTGACCTCTAACTGCCAAGGACCGTGTTTCATCTCGGGCACCCACAATGCCAAGTACCACCTGGAGCCCTGAACACAAGCTGCGAAGCATGTCACTATTGCCTTCATTTAGCCCCGTTCACCAGCATTGTGGTTTCCATAGCTTTCTGTTGGACCTCTTTGCCCTCAAACGCACAAATGCACACGTACCGGTCTGTTATGTGTTTATTTGGCTTGTTCCGAGGCTTGTTAAAGCTGTTAACCGGAGGGAGCTGTGAAACTAGTCTCTTCTTGTGTCTAATGAGGGGGTTGCCTCAGAGGTAGTAAAACAGTTATGGCCTCATTCTGGGGCTGTTAGCTCGTGCTCCATTAGTACTTCATTATGTCTACATACAGGCGGCGGCTGCCAGGGTCATTACCATAGACCTCTTGACCCCCTGCCGCTGTGGTGAAATGGTGGTAGGGCAACTAAATGGCCTGGTTTTAGCTTCGCAGGCAGGGTGGTGCTTCCGGAGGGTATTTCTCACCTACCTAAAGCTGCTAATATAGGATATAGGGGAGTCATGTGGCATAGCAGTTAATGCGTTGGGCTAGTGATCGGAAGGTTGTGAGTTCGATTGGCTGGCTGTGGCTACATTACATTCCTTGGGGAAGGCACTTCACTCAAATTGTCTCAGGGGAATGTCCCTGTAATTGAAGCGTCTGCTAAATGAAATGAATAAATGTAAATTGCTTTAAGTCGCTTTGGATAAGCATGTCTGCTAAATGATTAGATTTAAAATGTAAATGTTTTCCCCAAAAAACAAGAATAAAACCGATTAGTGTCGTAGGACTTGCAACCTGAATGCCTGTTTTGGCCAAAATCATTTTATAGACAAAGACAATAACTGCTATTCTGAGTTAGGTATGTTTGAAAGTTTTTCTGGCAGGACTGCTGCAGCAGAAACAACTGCCTTCATTTGCACTGCATCACCTAATAACTGGGTTATTTGGTTTTATGAGGAAATTCTGCCTAAATAGGGGCACTGGTCTAGGTTTAGGACTCCATTACCTCAGAGAGGAGGAATCTCTTGCGATCTGGTCCAAATGTTTGAGTCAGCAGAGAAGGTTGCTATTTCCCCACTATGGGACGAATAAAGGATTATTTTACCCTATGTCTGAAACGGCATCTCCTCTCCACCTTCGAGCCTCTCATTCATCTTGGCACAACTTTTCTCTCCTTCATTCTCTCCTTCCACCTCCACCACCACCACCACCCTCCCCCCTTTCCTCTCAACTCTTCCTCTCCATAAAACCTTCACTCCCCCCCAGGTGTGTATCTGTGGTCTGAGGTCAGAGAAACTGCTTGAGTTGGCCTGCAGGTAGAAGTATACGTTACAGGAATACAAGCCAATCACAGCAGAAGCAGGAGACCACAATCTACAACTGTTATGTAAACTCTTTCAGCATTACTGTAAATTACTAAAGATATTTACGCAGGTATCTAATCATATAGATGTCAATTGTTGGCAAGTGTTTCCTGATCAATTTCTAGGACTTTGTTAAACACATTTTTATGAGATTAATAGTCATTTCATTTGAACGTCACAGAAACGCTTCATTTTGATTAGGATGTAACGGCGCTGCTCTTCATTGCATGTCAATAAGATTTTTTGCAACAGAACACTAACGTACTGAACATTTCGGAGCCACGCAATGATCTGCCTTTGCAAGGCAACACCGCACTTATTTTCATCTAAATCACTGCTACAAATGTAGCTTTGTCGCACTCTTCAGGGTAAAAGTTGCAACCACAACCAAAACAAGCAGAACAACCTGATTACGCACAAATGCATAATAATGCCCCCCCCGAAAGATAAAGATTCTTTTGGAGAGATCTAAAACACATTTTCCATAATTTGAAAAAAATCAATATTAATAATTATATTTTATTTAATAAAGGAAGTTTAGAAATCTTTTCTTTGGAACTTTTTTTACATCCATACCTGAAAGTTGTCAGAATATGTCTCTTGCTGGGCACTTAGGTAGGTAAAATAGGATAAAACCCAAAAGTATGGGAGGGCTATCAACAAATATACCCCCCAATTACCACTGCTTTCTGTTTGATTGGCATACTCAGTGTCCTCTCGGATAAGAGAGCCTGACTCACTAGCAGCCTCATGGTGTCCATTCCTCAGTTGGACAGAGAGAGAGGAAGAGGGTGGAGAGAGAGAGAGAGAGAGAGAGAAAAAAGAGTTGTAAGTGGAGCTCTCAAATTCTAACTGTGACAGCAAGAGAACAGGCAGTTTGTCTGCTGAGGACTCTTGTACCCTGACCATGTCGGACTGTGAGGGGATGCCCATGGGTAAGTGTGCTTTGGGTGAAATGTGTGTGTCAATGTGTGTCTATTTCTGCATCCAGCTGTTTCCCAAGCTGTCTGGGACAGCTCAGCCTGCAAGTATCCAGAAGCAGGACACAAGTCCTTGTGGCCTTATATGGACACTTTGTCACACTTGGTCAATCTTTTAGGTTGAGACAATTTTTCATATTTAAATAGTTGTTTAATGTGAATGTGTGTTTGTGAGCGAGAAAGAGAGAGAGAGAGAGAGAGAGAGAGAGAGAGAGAGAGAGAGAGAGAGGGGGGGGGCAGGGAGGTAGCAGAAATACAAAGTTGAATGTACATGTTCATGCATGGGTGTGATTCAGTTGATGTTGGATTTGGTTTCACTCTGTGAGGTTAGATCAGCAACAAGTTATAATCAGCTCTTCGCTGTTATGAACCCCACATTGCTGTGTGTGTGTGTGTGTTTGGTGTGTGTATGTGTGTTTACTTGTGTGTGTTGTATGTTCAGGGTTATTGAAATGGAGCCAAGTCCAGAGAAGAGCTGAAACACTAACAATCAGATATAAATAGCTCCATCCCCTTCCCTCTAAGTTGCAGTACTGTAGTGCAGAGTAGTCTGAGGTTAAGTCTTCCTCTGTGCACCATCAAGGTACAACCACTCAAGGAGCACCACCCAGTTAACCCACAGTCAGCGGGTCTCCACGGAGGCCACAGTGTGCAGTCTCTCATAGCTTAATCACTGGTCTCTCCATTTAGGCCACAGTCTTTAGTTTAGCATTCTGTTATGTGTAGCTCACGGCATGACAGAGGTGTCACACTGTTGAGTATTTCTATTCTGAATCCCCATAGAGACGAGCGACAGCAATCCTGAACCACTGGTATGGCTCCAGCCTGGATACATATATATATATATACCCTGGATGATAGGATGTGCTGTATGTCAGTGCACATACTCTGGATGTCCTACTGTAAGCTACGTCCTGTTATATGACTGGGATTCACATTCCAGTGGAGCTGTGTTCTCTGCAGGCCACAGGAAGACAGAGAGGTGGGCAGACTGGGGGCAGGTAGGACGGAGCTTACCGAGTCTGCCGCACGCAAGCGTTTATAGTAGACTAATGTTAGACTCAATGGTGACCATAACTTAATACAGTTAGTGTTTAAATGCTAAATCTGCTCACCTAGCATGGAGGTGGCAGTTTATCTGTAGTTTCTTATGTGAACCAGTGTGGGTTTCTGGTTTTCTTTTAATCCCAATAAGATAGTTTCTATTTCAACATGGAGATCCCAGCTGTTGTGTCTCAGACATGTGCTACCATAGGCCACCAGATGTCAGTATTGACCCAAGTTCATCCAACTCTGCCCCATCCCTTACTGAGGGAGGTGGTTTATTTGTGGCCTCATTGTAGGGATGTGAAAGGTTAAAGATCTGCATCTCTGAAGTCTAATCCCATCTGACATCAGAGGGAGGCCACAGGGCAGGGCAGGAGGAAGAGCTAGAGAGGGAGTTGTGGGAAAATGGAGGAAACGATTCTGTAGAAAGAATGGAGGACAAGAAGGAAGAAGAGGGTGTCAAGGGAAGAATAGTAAATGGGTGGAAAGTGGACTGTAGGTTGTCAGGATAGGGAGGTTTGCATCTATAGTGAAGGGATAAGGGAGGGAGGGAGATTAAGATTAAAACAGGAGGAGGAGGAGGTAGGTGAGATAGAAATGGAGTTCAGCTTGATCTGTCAGCTGTAAGTAAGACATATGATGTGTTTTATTTGGGCTGGCAGGCCTGAAGATGTTACAGATAGACACTTGTAAAGCCATGCGCACACACACACACATTCAATACAGCCAAGACCATTCCTAAGAGGCTAAAAATATGGCATCAGTCAGACCAGAATATTGACCACATGACGGCTGCATGATTGGAGCTGTCAAGCCCTCCATGGTGGATGTGGAGGTGTCATGGATCCTCAGCCACAGAGATGATGTCAGCTCCTTCCAGGGCTTGTTTTAGCCAGTATTGATCATAAGAGTCATGGTGACTCTACAGAGCAGCCAGGCTGAGATGCTCATGATGGGGGGATGTGAAGTGTGTTGTATAAGACATGTATGTGTGTTGGATCACATGTGTGCAATGCATGTGAAATACGTAGGTAGTGTGTGTCTTCAACCGTGTAGTTAATTTGAGATTCAGCGTGTGTAGTTCAGCAGTGAAGTCAATTGTGATTAATGTGTTTGTGGGTTGGAAGACTGGGCAACATGGCAGCCTGTTTCGCTTCAGTAAGTCCAGGGTCTCTCATCCTTACACCAGCACACACAGTGATGGATTCTACTCATTATACACCGTATGTAGAACATCCTCTCTTCAGAATCTCCTTCCAGGTGAATAGACCATGTGCCGGTCAGGTGTGCTGTAGTTTGGGGCTAGGTGGAGGCTGATTGTTGAATAGGATCTAAGCTCTTCTCATCCACGTGAGAGAGTGTGTGAGCATATGTGTGAGCTTGCATATGTTCAGCTACCAGCTGCAGCTCAGGTTGGCTTAGGATAGCTAATCCACACCCCAGTGACATCATCAAGACCAGGGATGAAGGGGTTCATCCACCAGTTTGTTTCAGGGGCCTTTCATAATTGGTACATCAGGTCTGAGCATAGAGATCTGCACGGTGTGCTGCTGCAGGACATGATGTGAACCCAGGCAGCTCTGAGTTTCTGTGTATGAGTTCAAGAAGAGAAGCAGCCCAATGCTTCTGCTGGTTGGTAATGAGCCTATTTGTCCTGTCTGCCACCACAGGATTACAGCTATTCTCATCACTCTCTCTCACTCCCTGTCTGTCTCTGTCTCTCGCTCTCTCTTTCTCTTCTCTCCTTTTCTCTCTCTTGTCTCAGACCTGAACACAGTCTGAAGGTTGTGTGAAAGAGCTGAATGAATGTTTCTGTAACCCTGATTCACTTAACCTTGAATTATTCTAAGAGAACAATGTACTTGCTGTACCTCACTGTATGTGTTTCATGACCAAACACACACACACACACACACACACACACAGCCTGGTGGTGGTTTCATTCCCACGTAATGCTATTACAGACTGTGACGGGAGACCCAAGCAAAACACAGAGGGTGACCCAGATTCATAAAGAAGAGAACACCTGCTGTAGTTCTATTATGAGCTGTGACTCCCAAACAGTAATGTACAGACCTACCATAGTCAGACTACTAAACAGTAATATACAGACCTATCATTAGTCAGACAGTAATGTACAGACCTACCATAGTCAGACAGCCAGGCAGTAAAAAGGGGCTCGACCATTTAAAGTGTCAAGTATTCCATGGTGATTTCATTGTCTACCAAGGTCTTGATATGTTTCCTGCTGACAGTCTGACAGATGCTCAGTTTGAGTTGTGTACCATAGCCAGTAACTGATTGAATCCTCCTGATGCCCAGACAACACAGAACAACAACCCCAATCCAGACAAGCAAATGTCAGATCATAGAGGATTAGATCCTCTTAGACAGCAAGGGCTCTGTGCTTTGAATGGAGTTCAGACTGCAGATGAGGGTGTGTTTCTGCCAGGCTGGACAGTTAAGTGTGTGGACAGGAGAGTGAGGAGAGCCCGAGGGATATCCTTAGACCAGCATGGATCCACCCTCTGTGTCAGGGTCCCCTGTGATGTGTGTTTATGTGTGTGTGTGTGTGTATGTGTCTGTGTGTGTGTGTCTGTGTGTGCGTGTTTGCTGGACCGCAGCCAGGGGTGACAGAGAACAATAGGGAGACTAATAGGGTTTTGGGGTGTGAGGGGAGGGGGAGGGGGAGTGGGTTAAAGTCCTCCCAGCTACCACCCGTAGGGGGCTAGGTGACATGGGGTAATAGGACACACACAGGAAAAGATGTACCCATGGACACACACACACTCACTCTCTTCCTCTTCCTCCTCTCCCTCTTCAGACTAATCTAGATCACCAATCTGCCTCCTCAGACTGAGCACTATGTTCACAATGGCCTCTAATCTGAGCTGAGATAGACAATCCACTGTTATGGCTGCCATGCTTGGTACCCAGAGAAACAACTCTGGTGTTTGACTGTAACATTCCTGCTCACAACCAAAACATATATTTTCATGGCCAATACATGTCAGGAAAAAAAACGAGTCGGTGCACATTTTTGTCATGTTTGAAATAGTTTGGCTGTGCAAGTGGGAGGATAAGACCTGAGATGCGTTTTAAATAGCTCCTCGCTGTATCTCTGCTCCTCGTTCTGTCTGAGAGAGAGAGAGAGGGAGGGAGGAAGAGAGACGCCATCATCAGTCCCACATAGAAGGATGCTCAGACACGTTGACTCCCAGACAACAACAGCCTGAATGAATGAAAAAGCTCATGAATGAATGAATGAGAACCCTACTCAGGGATGCTCAGATCAAGCAGGCGATGTCTGCGTGTTTACAGACATAGGACGGTCTGTCCTCCTACTGTGTTTGAACCAGCATCATTAGAGATTTTCTTTGTCTGGGTGCTCTCGGTACATTTCCTTTTGTCAGAGGGTAGCAAGGGAGCAGACAGACAAGTGTGAGGATGTGAAGCACATATATGTGTGTGTGTGTGTGTGTGTGTGTGTGTGTGTGTGTGTGTGTGTGTCGAAGGAGGGGGTGGTAGTGTGTATGGCCCATGTTGTATGCATTTTATTTTTCCATATAATCTAGTCATGTATAATGTATGAATGATCTCCCCTCTGATGTCTGCCCCAAACCCACAGACACATTTAGAGACCCACACCCCTTTCTCTCCATCCCATCCCATCACACTCTCTCCCTCTCTTTCCCCTCCTCTCTCCCCTTTCCTTTTTCTCTCTCGCTCTCTTCCCCTTAATCTCACCCTCACTTTCCCTTACTCTCTCTCCCTCACTTTCCCTTACTCTCTTGCCCTCTCCCTCCCCCAACTTTATGCTCAGCGCTCTACCTCTCTCCATCTTTCTTTTTCCTCTGTCCCCTCCCCCACATTCCACGTGAACATCTCTCTCCCTCCCTCCTGTTTCTCTCTTTTTTTACCACCCTCCTACCTCCCTCCCTCCCCCCTCGTTCTCTCCCCTAAATTTCTTTCTTTCTTGCTATTTCCCCCTCCATCCCTCTCAGTCTCTCCCTCCCTCAGGTTGTAGCAATGTACGGTAGGACATATAAGACACAGAATAATCATGTTTATTTTCGGCACCTCTGCCTCTCCTGCTTCCAGCCCTAATGTTGAGCTGTAGTAGACCCAGTCCCCGACCTGCTTTCCTCCCACCCTCTGCTATATCTGTTTTCCCCCATTCCTTCTCTCTGACTTCTAGCCTCCTTTTCAGCTTCAGAAATTCCTTTATTAGTCCCCAAGTTCTTCTCATAGTCTTTCATCTTTCCATTTTCATTGACATTTATATATTTTTACCAGTCTAACCCTCTCTCTTATTTTGTTCTCTCAAACTCTCTCTTTTCTGAGTGCCTTGTTTTCCTCCCTCTTCCCCACTCCTCCTCTGCTCTCCTCTCTTGGCAGGCGAGGGAAACAGGGAGGGTCTGGGTATAGAAACAAGCCCCACCCCCTAATCGCTCATTGGTCCAGAAGCAGTGATTGGGAGGGGCTGGGGTATGCTGGGCTGTCCTAAGCATTATCTAAACACTGCACATGCATACACACTCACACCGCCACACATACACACAAGCAGAAACACACTCACTCTCTCTGACGGAGCTGCTCTTAACACTCAAGCCTGTAAAGCTGTTTTGCTGGGGGAGATCAGGGCGATTTAACGCTGCACAGCTGCCACTGAGCACACAGAGGAGCCACTGGGAGCACAGAACAGAGGAAAACACTAGTCAAAAAGGAGGAGAAAGAAGGAGGGAGGAGGAGGAATACCATCGTCAGAACTTCTCCCTGCACCCCTCATCCCAATTCTTTCGTTCTTTTGTGCTTTTTTTTGTTATTCTTTTTGTCGGTTCATTCCACCGGACTTGAGACTCATTTAAACAGCAGAGGGGGGCCAGGTTCACATGACAGAATGGAAGTGCATGGGTTGTCATGGTAACTGACACCGTGGGTCTGACCCGTGAACGGGGGAGCGCCTCTTCCGTGTAGCGACAAGCGAAAGTAACTGGGGGGCCGCAGGAGCGAGAGAAAGAGGGAGGGAAGGAAACTCGTTGGAAGAGTGAAGGAGTGGAGGAGAGAAGAGAGGCTGAGTGGAGAGCCAGGATGGAGGACGGTTTCTCCAGCTACAGCAGCCTCTACGACACCTCCTCGCTGCTGCAGTTCTGTAACGGTAAACTCCTCTTCATCTTCATCATCGCCGTCCTCATCGTCATCCTCATACAGTGTATGTGTGCTTGACATGTCATCGTAGCTGCCTGGTTAAACTTCGCATCAAGTAGCTGTAGCTGCTTTTTGGGATTAGTTGTGTGTGTGTGTGTGTGTGCGCGCGTGTGTGTGTGTGTGTAGCTGTAGAATAAGTGAGATTTGTGTCTGTGAGTCAGAGGATTGAGATAATGCAGCTCAAAGCTCTCAGGGAGAAAATTACATTCCATCATTACAGTTCAACTGATTCAGTATGGTTGATATCATTTAACTTCAGCGCAGGATCCTATAGAGTTAACGCTGTCTATGTCAACGTGATCACATTCAGCTGGATGATCCGGGCTATAATTGTCTGTTCATCCGAGACAGCTCTCTCTCTCAGGTGGTGAGGGGGAACGGTGAAACAATGGTGGTGGAAGAGTAAAGGATGGTGTTTAAAAGTGTGTAAGTGTTCGACAGCATGGCGAGGAGATGTGACAGAGCAGAATCTGGGTCAGAACATGTCAGCGCTGTGGGGAAAGGCTCCAACCAGCAGTACAGATAACAAACACACACAGAGACAGAGAAGGAACACTGCACTGCTGAGCTTGGCTACAGAATGGAGTCTGGCTTGAATGTTTATGTGATTTTGACCTTGTGTGTGTGTGTGTGTGTGTGCACTTCCTGTAAAACATGTTTTTATAGAACATCCTGATGGTTATCAGGAGGGAGGGAGGGAGGGAGGGAGGGAGGGAGGGAGGGAGGGAGGGAGGGAGGGAGGGAGGGAGGGAGCAAGAGGGAGAACCGAGAAAGAGGGAGAGAGAAAGGGAATAGAGAAAGACAGAGAGGGAGAATAGAGAAAGAGTGAGAGGAATAGAGAAGAGAAGAAAGGGACAGGGAGTGGAAGAGAGAAAGATAGGAGAAAGAGGTGCATGACAAATCACTGTCCAGCTCTATCAATCAGCATGTCATATCAGCAGCTCCTGATGTTGCCAGGATAGGGTGACAGAATCCTGATCTCCTCCCAGTTCTCCTCAAACCACTGGCAGCACCGCACTACTCACAGTTATACTATTAACATATACTGTTATTAGTAGTACTGTAATATTGTTATGAATATGCTGTTAAGCAGTCCCACACTGGTTCACTGAGTCTGTCCTGAGAACTCCTCTTATGTTCTGTAGAAACCAAGTCCAGTGACTTGGTAGCATGATAGAGGGCTTGCCAGGTACTTAACACGGATGGCTTACTGACTGCCGGTCTGTGGTTAAGTTAGGTAAGATAAAGGTCAGGTTAGTTGAAGTGAGGTAAGCTTGAGCTGACAGTTTCCTTCCCTTCCCTCTCGGTCTGTAACCACAGTTCTTTGAGGGCGGTGAGGGAGCTGTAGTCAAGGTCGAACTTCTTCAGTTGCTATAGTATTCGATTCAGGAAGTGTCACTCACTGTTAAAGCTGCTCCATCAAGCAGCTGAATGTGTCTGATGGTTTGGGTTCAGGACTGTGTGGAGGCTGGAGAGTCATGGTGGAGCTTCTAGAACAGTCTGGTAATGTAACTCCAGGCTGGGCTGGGATGATGTAAGAGCTGTTGATGTTTCCTCTGAGAAGGGAGCCGGTGAAACAAGACAAACTAGACTGGAACTGTCCTGTTGCCAGGGACTCTCCATTTCCTTCTTTCTGACACACACACACACACACACACACACACACACACACACACACACACACACACACACACACACACACACACACACACACACACACACACACACACACACACACACACACACACACACAGATTGGTTTAAAGGAAGGGATGTGCACAGAGTAGGCTGATTGTTCCGACAGAGTGGCTAACTGGGTGAGGGTTAGTTAGCGTTCTGACTGTGGGCAACTATGACATCATCAGCCCGCTGCCATGGCCGCACGCGCCCAGATGAGCGGAACACTCCTGCTGGCTGAGATGATGTCATGAGTTCCAGAAAGCTGTGTGTGTGTGTGTGGCGTGTGTGTGTGATCAGCCAGGCAAACTAATGGAGAAACACTGGGTCAGCTGCAGTACTAGCCCTGGTCTGTCCCTCAGGAGACAAGCAATTAGACCTCACTGATAACATCACTATGGGAAAGGAAGCACTTTCCATCTGAATTGGTTTAACCGTGTTTTAACGTCCCAGGATCTGTTCAGAGATCCTCCTAATGAAGACTGATTATTGAAGTATCATAGGATGATGTCACCTTGATGGTGTCAGGTTTTTTATACTAAGAGGAAAATAGCAAATATAGGAATCTTTATCGTTTCAACACAGCCCGTTGACAATCTACCAGCAGATGTAGACTGTAGGTGTTGTTATCTGTCAATAGACTTGTTAGGGTTCCAGAGCAGTACATTGCAGAACAGCCCTAGACAGCTGACTCAGTGTTAGGGATCAGAGTTGTACTCTGACTGAAAGAGGAGCAGCCCCTCTCAGCCTGACAGCCCCTGGCAGACAGCCACCAGCTAACCTGACACGTTACAGAGGTGCCTCTGGATTGGACCAGACTGTCTGCTCCTCGCTCCCCCACAGCCCTGCCCTCCGATGGGGCTGGTGACACCAGGCTCTTCTCCTGCGCCTTCTCATCCTCCAGCCTCCGAAACTCTAACCTGCAGCTCGAACACCCTCTGCCTCCCCCCTGCCCTCCTCCCCCCCACCTGACCAACCCTTGTTGCTTTGTTAACATCCACTACCCCCCCCACCCCCCCTCCCATATATCGTGCCAGGAAAGGGGGGAGAATTTTGTGTTTTGTCCGTGTTAGGATCCCGGATGGGGAGTGCCCCTCCCTTCCCCCACGGCGGTTTCTAAAGCCTTATTAATGAAGGCACATGCAGAGGGATTAGGATTAAAGCCCTGCTCACGTTACCTACTCAAAACAAACTAACACAGGAGGGAGGGGGGTGGGAAAGGAGGGGGTTTTGTGTGGGTTTGTGTGCCTCCCTGTGAGTCGGCTGGCCCCTGTCTGGGCTCGGCTTTGCTGTGGTTGCTGTGTGACCCGGTGAGCTCTCTGGTGTCTGAGCCATCACGTTGCTGCACCACTCGCTGTGCCAGACAACCTGGGGGACAACAGGAAATGGTGCCCGAGACCCCCGCGTTCCTAGCGGTCTTCCCTCATTACCCTGGCTGGCCGTAGCTAATGAAACCCACATTGATGCTGACTTGCTTGACAGCAGAAGAAGATCATTTCCTCTCTCCCCTCGTCATCCTTCATTTCTGCCCTTCTTCTGCCCCACTCTTCCTGTTCTCTCCACCACAGCTTCTCCCATCTTCTCCATTGCGCTCTTCCTCTCCTCTAACTCACCCCACTCTCTGCCCCCATCTGTTCCAGTAACAGTAAGCATTGTGTGTTTGTGCATGCTTACTCTGTGTGTGTGTGCCTCAGTCTGTGTGTGTGTTGCCCATCGATCTGGTGTGATAACTCATCTGACTCTACTGATTCATTTAGAAGATCTCATTGATTTCCTTTTGGTTGTGTCTGACTGTGAGCACGACCCCTCCCTGTAGATTCATCTCTCATTCTCTTGTTCGTATCATTCATTCAGACAGACACAGACAGACATAGGCAGGCTCAGGCAGACACAGGCAGACAAACAGACAGACGAACAGACAGAAGAACAGACAGACGGACGGACTCAGCCTCGGACGAGGAGGCAGACGTACGGTGCGTAACCACGGGGATTGTTCCTCTTCCCTGTCATGGTGTCCTTCCTTCACTCTTTCCTTCACTCCTTCCTTTACTCATTCCTTCACTCCTTCCTTCACTCATTCTTTCACTCCTTCCTTCACTCCTTCCTTTGCTCATCCTTATCCTCTCTCCTCTTGTGCTGCTTCACTGGTAAGTCCTCCTCCTCATCCCTGTTCTCTCGTTCCAATGTGGTAAACACAGAGTCCGACAGCCTTCAGCTGTCCTGGGGAACTTCTCTGTGTGTGTGTTTTTTAATATGCGTGTGTGTTTTCGGTAGCTTCTGCCTCGGCCTCGGCATCAGAAACCGTGCTTGTACATGCTCTTATGTAATGACTTTGGTTCAGTCACACAAGTTGACCAGCTTTGCACACTACGATATTATTGAGCCGTATCAGCTGTTGATACTTACATAATCTAACAGGGTTATTCCATCAATGTGTGCTACAAATTTGACACAGAGCACCAGAGGTTTCAAACTATGCTGGTGTCAAAGCTAATACCTTGATATCTTGGCCACAAGGCTACAGTTTTTTAATCCCACTGGTGACAGAGAATCTTTGCTGTGATAGCAATGATTTAGGGCATCAGATAGCTCAACGGTTAAGGCGTTGGCCTCATGATCGGAAGGTTGTGAGATCGAGCCCCCGCTGTGGCTATAAGATGTTGTGTCCTTGGGCTATATGATGTTGTGTCCTTGGGCAAGGCACTTCACCCTACTTGCCTCAGGGAAAAATTGTCCCTGTACTTACCGGTACTGTAAGTCGCTTTGGATAAAAGTGTCTGCTGAATGAATAAATGTAAATTTAGTAAGTATTGACCTATCGTGGCACATTGACTCACCAAATCGCAAGGTCCTCCACCATAAATTCGAAGTGTTTCAGCCACTGTGGAGATGGACAGTGATTTAAATGGACTGATGGGACATGTTACATTATTTAACAGCAGCTTCAAACTGGAAGAAAGTGAGTTTGTCTTGTCTGTCTCTCTCCTCTGTCTCTCTCCTCTGTCTCTCTCTCTCTCTCTCTCTCTCTCTCTCTCTCTCCTCTCTCCTCTCTCCTCTCTCCTCTCTCGACTGGCACAGATACAGCCTCATCACATGACCCACAAACACAGTCAGCCATGCAAAGCCCTGGAAGTCCTGAGCTAAATATATCTGGATATATGTCTGAAATACATAGCAAATACTTGTTTGGAGACAAATGCGCGTGTATGTGTGTGTGTGCGCGTATTTTTGTGTGTGGAAGTGTGCTTGTATGAGTGTGTGTGTTAGCCTTTAGGGTGCGTGTGACAGTGTGTGAGGTAGAGATAGGAAGGTCAACTACAAGAGGCAGGGAGGAAATTCAGCAACATGGATCCTTGAACAGACGTTCATGCTTCCATGAATACCATCAAATAACTGAAAATAGCATTTTTATATAGGTGGTGTGGAATTGGAAGTGAGAGAGTGTGTTTGAGTGTGTGTGTGTGTGTGTTTGTGTATGTGTGTGCCAGCTGTGAGATTTACTAGGTTAAGAGGAAAGGGTCATAAATCATGAAACTCAGCTGGGTTCTGAAGAGTGTGTTGTTGTTATGGAGCTAACCTTGAGGAATAATATCAGAGCATCCATAATTCTCCTAAGTAGAGAACCTGATCCCTTTTAATGAGCACAGGAGAGACACAGAGCCGACAGGCTTGATCAAATACAGTGTTTGAAATTCAAACATGCAAATGCCTTGAGGGTGTCTATTTAGTGGACATCCACGTTTAAGCCAAAACATTAACGATTAATTGAACCGCATGACAAGGTGATCAGTGTGTGTAAGGATCTGTTTTCATAATGTTACACTAACTCGTTAATAATTCAACATGCTCTCTTTCTTGAAGAAATGATTATATAGATCTGACAGTAATAGATGGTTTTGTTAGATCGTTGATCAAAGGAGGGAAAGCGGGAGTTTCCGAGCGGGGAAGAAGAGAGTCCTGGCTGGACTTCCTGAACCCTCTGGAGTCCTGGAGAGCAGGACAGCTGGAGCTTAATTGGCTAGTTTCAAACTTCACCTCCTGGGCTACAGCTGGAAGAGCAGGAGGAAGGGGAGGGCGAGCAGTAGGGGGGAGAAGAAGATATAGAAGGCAGGGGAGAAGGAGGCGGAGGAGCCAATGGGATGACAGCCTAGCTAATCAGATGGAAAGGAGAGTGAGTGAGAATTCCCTCCAGGTGTCTAAACTAAGTAAAAAAGAAGATTCATCTCATTATGTGGCAGAGATATTTATTTATTCATGTGTGTATGTATTATATATGTATTTATTGGCAGCTAAAGCAATTTCCAGAAGCATTGTAATGGTGTTGTTCTGTGAACAGGGTTAGTTTGATGTTGATGGGGTCATGAGAGCATATGATCCCAGGTGCTGCTCCAAACGCTGCATCAGCAAAACGCTACACCCAAAACAAACAAACACAGTGGGTGTGTTCGGGGAAGAGGACAGGGGAGATAGGGGAAGAGGTTTGTAATGTTATGTCAAATGTGAACAAAGAGATTTGGAAATGGTTCATCATTTTCTATAAGCAGCTTCATCTGGGGTCCTGTTGACTCAGGTTGACTACACAGTATACCCATGTTCAGCACGAAACGGATATGAAAGGACCAGAATGTCTGTTGACCCTAGCAGTGGTGGTCCAGTTCTGCAGAGCTGGCTACACAGCTGGCTCCATGGTCACATGACCTCAGCCAGACCACCAGAATCTGTCTGCAAGGTTGGGACAGTCTGGTATTCATATCCAGGTCTACAGAGCTGTGTATCACAGAGGCTAACACAGAACAGTCTATGTGAGCAAAGCTGAAATCATCACGGGGTTTTTTCTTCCTATTCTCCAGATGTTTGACATCTGATCTGGCCCCAGTGTACAGCTGGCCTCATCCACTCTGGGTTCAGAACAGAACTCCTGCTATTGTTCTGTGTATCACACTGAGCCGGGTCCCATGTTATGTAAATCACACGAACAACAAGTCTGGGACTGGCTGGGACAAGCGTCCCGCCCCTTTTTCCTTCAGGCCTGTTATTGGTAGACAAAGCCCGGTTCTGTTAGGAGGAAAAGGTTGCTATTGGTGGACAAAGGCTGGTATTGTGAGGAGAAAGTTTCCTATTGGCGGACAAAGCTCGGTATTGTAAGGAAAAAGGTCTGTGTGGCTTTGTGTCTAAGAAAAGGGACTGGAGCCAACCTCTGTGAGTTACGGTTCCTGTGTTCTTTTCTTCTGAGGAGGCTTCTGTTTGTGTCCCTCACCTCCCAGCAGCACCGGGGAAGGTGTTGGTGTGATGTTCCCTTCCCATGCAAATGAGTGAGTGAGTCAGCGGAAAACCTCAGCCCTTCTCAGCGGTTAGAGCGAGGCTCGAGGAGAGGGAGGGATGGAGAGATGGAGGGAGGGGAAGTGAGGGAGGGAATCCGCTCCGTAGGAGGGGATGGAAGGATGGAAGGGCGAGGCTCGAGGAGAGGGAGGGATGGAGAGATGGAGGGAGGGGATGGAGGAATGGAGGAAGGGGATGGAGGGAGGGAATCAGCTTCCTGGGAGGGGATGGAGGGAGGAGATGGAGGGAGCGTGGGTGATGTATCCGCTGGCCTCATTGTCAGTGTGAGGAATTATCTCTGGAGAGCTCTCGGCTGGACTGAACTGACAGAGGGCGAGGCTCAGAAAGTGAGAGAGTAGGAGCGAGAGTGTGAAAAATAGAGAGAGTATGAGAGAGACAGCGAGAGAGCGGGTGTATCTGTGTGGCTGTAACCGGCTGACCCCTCGCTGACCTCAGGAAAGGGGAGACTAACAATGTCAGTTTATTTATCTCCCTGCTTCTCCTCTCGTCCTGTCCTCTCTTCTCTCCCTTCACACAACGACACACGCCTCAGCTGTAGGGCTACGCAGAGGTGGAGTGAGTCAGCGAGACAGCGGCTCGAGAGAGTGAGAGAGCGCCTCATGCTTTATTCATGAGGTGGCAGTGAGGCACAAAGAGAGTCTCCTCTGCTTTGATCATGAAGCCGCCACATGCATGCTTTCATCCCATCCCTGCTCCACTGTCCTGCACCCGGAGAACACAGGAGGGGAGGGTGTGCGTGTGCATGTTTGGGAGTGTGTTTGTGTATGTGAGTGTGTTTGTGTGTGTGATCGAGTGTTTATTATACGTATGTGTGGTAACAAGCTTGTAAAAGGGGGCAGAGGATGTGTGGAGGGATTAGGAGGAGAAAAGTCTCATCACCAGAGAGACTTCCTTCATTGGAGATGGACAGATAGACATGGAGGTAGGACAGAAGGCAGGGGAGGTACCCTGTGATACCCAGGGGGAGGCAGGATGTGATGACGGAAGTGCTGTGAAAGAACCACTAACACTTCCTGTTGACCTCCTGGAACGGAGTGGACTGTTTGACAGACAGGGATTCCAGGTGGAGAGCAGGATTCCAAGCTCTGTGTAGCAGCTTCTATGTCAGACTGGGCATTTGGCTCCAGACAGCAGCTTCCTGTCTCACTGACCTCCATGACCCCGAGCCAGAAGCTGCTCTTCACGTAGAGTCAGACAGGATTCCTAACTCGTGTAGCGAGGGTAACTCCCTCAACCCCACTGCCGCTAACAAAGTACTCTGCTGAGCCTTGTGTGTGGCAGAAAGGTGGGGAGGACGAACAGGCTCGGGTCTCTTCCCCCCCCCAACCCCCACCTCCCCGACCCCCAACCCCCCGCCCCAGTTGAGTACTGGGCAGCAAGCCCCCCTCCGGTCTCCAGTGGAGCGTTGGTCTCTAGGGTACAGTAATGGCTGTAATCATTAACAGAGGATGCCAGATGAATATAAATCAAGGCGGATGGAGGCCAGGGAAACTCTCTAGGATTGTGTGTGTGTGAGAGAGAGAGACAGACAGAGAGAAATTGAGAGACAGAGAGAGAGAGAGAGAGAGAGAGAGAGACAGAGAGAGAGAGAGAGAGAGAGAGCCTACTAGCATCCAGGTTCTCATGTCTCCTCTCCAGCTTCACCTATTATCCTCCAAATCTGCCTGTCTTTATTTACTTTATTTAATAACTTAGTTTTAGCAGTTTCATTTTGATGTTTATTTGTTTCAGTGAAATGAATGGAGATCATACATTCTGCTGTTTTGTTTCCTTTCCAGACTCCACAGCTTATCCCAGCTTAACCTTTACCAGGCAGTCTTGATTGGGGCCAGAACCTACATGATACAAACACTCGTGTGGTTTTTCTTCATTAACTGCCGCAACCCCCCCCTGTACCCCCCTCCTTACCCCTTTCAACACACACACACCCTGCATAATTCAGCAAGCAGTTATTACAGGTCTCCAGAGAAAAACAAAAGTAATTTGCATGCATATGTAATTCTTCTTATCCTGGTCATCAGCAGGCGCGTTCCTCTGACATGACGTTGTGTGGGTCCGACCCCGGAGCCGACACACCCTGCTGGAGCTCCCAGACTCCGGGCCTGACACATTACCATGAGGAGACAAGCTCATTAATATGGAACTACACATAGACAGGCTCATTGACACACAGACACAGAGACATAATGGTGAACAGATTTAACATATTGGGCTCATTATTTAGGTGTGTGTATAAGAGAGTCTGCACGTGTGTGTATCCATGACGAATGCAGCTGACAGATTGCTTTGCGCCAGCGGAGCAGAGGTTCCGAATTAGCCCTACACCCGTGTGTGTGTGTGTATGTTATCAAATCTAAATGAATGTGGTGTGTGTGTGTGTGTGTGTGTGTGTGTGTGTGTGCAGATGACAGTGCGTCTGCCACCAGCAGCATGGAGGTGACAGACCGCCTGGCGTCTCTGGAGCAGAGGGTTCAGATGCAGGAGGACGAGATCCAGCTGCTCAAGTCGGCCCTGGCAGACGTGGTGCGGAGGCTCAACACCTCCGAGGAGCAGCACAACCTGCAGACACGCAGAGGGCCCACCAAAGGTAACACACACTCACACACACACACAGAAAGCAGGACCACAAACACACACAGAAACCTGGGACACACGCAGACGCACACATCTCTTCCTGATCCTATTTGACCTTTCTCCTCTCTTGATCTCCTTCTCTCTCTGCCTGTGTCTCCTACTGATCGCTCTTCGTTCAGCCTCATAACATGGTTCTCCTCTCCTCTTCCACCTCCTCCTTTTCCTCCTGCCCTCCTCCTCATCATCATGTTCTCCTCTCCTCCCTCCTCCTCTCCTCTCCTCCTCTCATGTGTTGTGTATGTGTGTGTGCTAGAGGTGACAGGGATGAGAAAGTCCTCCTCAGCAGACGGCTATGCTGGGAAGACAGGTAGGCCACTTAACACAGGCTTCCTGCAAACACTCAACACTGACACTGGCCTGAACACTGCACCGTGGGGCGGCTGTGGCTCAGGGGCTAGAGAGGGTCGCCCACCCACTGCAAGGTTGAACGTTCGATCCTCGACTCCTCCAGGCCGTGTGTCAAAGTGTCCTTGAGCAAGACACCGAAGCCCAAGTTGCTCCCGATGGGCCGGCTGCATCTGGCATGGCAGCTCTGCCATCATCGGTGTGTGTGTGTGGTCTCTTTGTCTTTGGCCTGATCCCTCACAGGTTGTGAGTCTCACGTTTGCCTTTTACTGCACTGTTATCACTGCTCCTCACCTTCTCCTCCACTCCTCCTCCACTTCTCCTCCACTCCTCCTCTCCTTCTGGGTTTTTTCTGCTCCTCAGTTGTTCTCCGCCTCTCTTGCCCTCTGCTCCCTCCTTGTATTTTTCTGTCAGTGGTGTCACATGTTTAGTCTCTCTCAGCCCCTGGGAGACCAAGGCTGACTCATACTGTGCCATGACACACAGACACACACACACACACACACACTCGGAACACTCTCGGCACCACACTGTTTGATCTAATACTGCTGGGTTGTCTCCCGGTCGGTCCTGCCAAGATGCTGTTTAGCCACAAATACACACACACGCCAGCCAGCCAGCCAGCCAAGCCAGCTACTCAAACCATAACAGAACCATGTAGCTTCATCTGCAGTAATAAATATTTCATGGCTGCTGTTCCTCTAGTCACACACACACAGACACACACAGGCCCCCTGTCTATCCCCACGGCTGCTCTGCTGGCGTCTGCTGCAGACATCTCTGACCATGCTGCAGCCAGTCTTTACATAGACTGCAAAGGCATAGTGAGTTAGACTCTCATGGTAGATGTTTGTGTGTGTTTGTGTCCTACAGCCAGACCAATGATACCCGCTCTGCCCTTGCGACCAACAGTCAACAATGGTACAGTCCTGCCAAAGAAAGGAGGCGGGACTCTGCCGTCGCCCTCTGGTGGAAGGAAGGACTCTGGCCCACCGTCCAATAAGAGGTGACGCTCCTTTAATCACCTGCTCTCCACAATATTTTATTCTCTTCTCCGGTCAATGAACCAGAGCTCACCTGTCCTTTGCTTGTGTCAAGTTTAATTGTCAGTCCAGTTGACTGCCCCTCCAGAGACAGAGCATCCACTGCTCGCAACCTGGTAGAGCAACGACAAGGCAACGCTGTCCCCCTGTTTCTGCTCATCTGCTCTGGCATTTAGACTGGGGAGGCAGGAAGGGTTGTGTGTGTGAGTGTGTGTGAGTGTGAGTGTGTGTGTGTGTGTGTGTGTGTGTGTGTGTGTGTATAATGAGGGAAGAGCAGGTGATCCATCTTCTCTGTCACAGGGACAATAGTAGCCCATATCTGGTCCCGGCTGGAATGACATTATCATAATCAGACAGAGACATGAGCTTATAGACTTTCTGTGAGAGCTTGTGTGTGTGTGTGTGTGTGTAGGGAGGTTAAAAGTTAATACTGCTCTCTAGGCTGAATCAATATCTGTTAGCTGATCCTTAGCAGACCTGTGGGCTAGGCTATCTTAGGAGCTGTATCAATAGGAGTGCTACTGACAGCAGATCACTATGGAGTCGGTATCCAACTCTCAAAATGCAAATAGCAGCTACTGCCTTTCCCATCTGTCACTCCATGCCTTCCTGAGCTGGCTGTGGGACTGACTCGTGGCAGCTATTGAACTGACACTTGACCTCCTCCCTGTGTTAACGTCAGTGTAATCCTTCTAGAACAGGATGTCTCCAGGGGTTTAAGGGAGCATCCGCGCGTCTCTGTTGACCTTGGCGGCAGTTGTTTGTCTCTTTGGCTCTCATGTTGACCTCCTCTTGTCGGTCTTTTCTTTTCTTCCCTCTCTCTCTCTGTCTCTTTTGTCTCTGACCGTGTCTCCTGAAACGCTTTCAGCTCTACAAGGTTCTGTTTGGAACCCTACATGGTTCTTTCAGACCTTAAACAGCATCCCTATGGAGCTGAGAACGTTTCCAGATGGCTCCTGATGAGGGAAATCCCCTGTTCGTCAACTGTCCTGTATTTGTATTTGTCTATCCTTCCTTCTGTCCTTAATCACTCCTCTGCCTTGCTTTCTCCTGTTCCTGCCATCCTGTCTTCTGTCCTGTGTCTGTTCCGACGTCTGTCCTTGTCCAGTCTGTCCAGTCTGTCCTCCTTGTCTGGCTCCACCAGACTTCTCTCCATCCCCCTCAGGTGAGATCAGCTGTGGTTAAGGTCAAAGTCTGACATCCTCCTCTGTCTCCTCCTCCTCCGTCTCCTCCATTCTCCCCTGAGTGAAAACAAAGCCCTTCCCAGTCCCCAGACTTTCTTCTCCTCCTCAGACCCTGTGAGCGAACCCCCTGCAGATCTCCACACCCTGTCACCCTGTGTCTTACTAGACCCATCACCTCCTCCAGCAGTAACATGAGTGGTAGAGGATAAATCCTATTTCTGTGACGACGCGCAGAGAAAGGTTTTGTTCTGTGTTTTGCTGTGAGGATTAGACCTGCATCCGCATTAGCTTCGTATTCATGTCTATTTACGCCGGGTAGTCACTTGAGAACCAGTTATTGTTTACCACAATAGCCTGAAAGAACACAGGTCCCCCCTGTGGTCCCGCGCCCACAACCTCCAGTCATTGTCCACAGAAGTGCAGTTTAGCCTGGCATACCCCGATAAACAACAATGTCCCCCCCCCCACTGTACAGACACAGGCCTACATACATACACGCAGATACACACACCTCCACACACAAACAGAGCTTGTTTCAGGGGGATACACAGAGGCAGGTCTGAATGGGCTCTGTTCACGTAGAAAGGATTAGACCTGAGCCTGCGAGCCAATGAAGTGCTGACAGGGGCCTTTTCTTTGTGACAGGCATCTGACTGGGCAGCCCTCCACCCCCGCCCCAGAAATGAGCGCATCACTCACAGCAGGGGCACGAGATGAGAAATGTTTCTATATTCTAGGGGCTCTCTCACTCGATCCACTGTGTTTCATCCCCCTCCCTCTCTTCCCTTTTATGACACTATTATTTCTCTCTCGTCGCAAATTTCTCGCCCTCCAACTATTTATCTCGCCGTCTGAATTATAACGATTGTTGAAGTGTGAAGTTTGAACTTTTAAAACTGAAGTGAAGGGAAAACAGAGTGTTAAAACAAAAAGTGGACATACTAATGAAGTAATCTCTCTGTGGGGTCCTCCAGCCCATGTCCCTGTATAGTTCCATATGGAGGTCCCTCGGACGCTGTGTCACCCTCTGGGATGTTGTCTGACAGTGTAACACTGTATGACGTTGTGTGACACTGTGTAACTCTGTGTAACTCTGTGTAACACTGTATGACGTTGTGTAACTCTGTGTAACGCTGTGTGACGCTGTGTGACGCTGGTTTCCTGTCTACACAGCACTGTGAGGAGAGCCAACTCCAATGAGCAAGTAGGAACGGGCACACGAAAAGACAGCGGTGATGGCAAGAACAACCGGACACGCGCCGGATCCACCGGAAGCAACTCCAGCGGCAAGCGAATCAGTGAAAGGTACCGGGACAATGACACACAGAGGTAGACTAACTCTGCTACCGTGACACACAGAGGTAGACTAACTCTGCTACCATGACACACAGAGGTAGACTAACTCTGCTACCATGACAGACAGAGGTAGACTAACTCTGCTACCATGACACACAGAGGTAGACTAACTCTGCTACCATGACACACAGAGGTAGACTAACTCTGCTACCATGACACACAGAGGTAGACTAACTCTGCTACCATGACAGACAGAGGTAGACTAACTCTGCTACCATGACACACAGAGGTAGACTAACTCTGCTACCATGACACACAGAGGTAGACTAACTCTGCTACCATGACAGAGGTAGACTAACTCTGCTACCATGACAGACACAGGTAGACTAACTCTGCTACCATGAGGCATGAGAAAAGAAACAGAGAGAAGGTTAAGAATTAATGATAAGCGCAAGACTGGACTCTTCTGTCTCGAAACACTGTTGACTCTACATTCTCTGTCTCCTGCAGTAAGCCAAAGGAGCCAGTCTTCAGTACAGGTAAGCCAGCATCCACTGTACTCATCCCAGTGTCTTGCTGGAACTGAGCAATGCTCTTCCTGTTGCTATGGTGTGCTTGACAACAGGTGGTGGTGTCATCACATGACAACGTCCCATCAACTTTCTCTAGCCAATAACCAGCCACCTCTTCCTAGTTAACCAATCAGCATTGTCCTTCACCTTCTCACAGTCTTCCGTCATTCATCAACCATACACTAATCCTTTTCTCATTATATAATTTGATTGTGATTATAGTTTGAATATTTGTTTTAGTTTAATTTAAGTTTTGGGTGTGTTTTCATTTATTTGACAAAGAACATACTGAGTGGTAGTTAATCTAAAAATGAGCTTGCTCCTCCTCCACACCCTCTGCCTGTGGCAGGGACTGTGGCAGACAGGGGAGGAGGTCACGATGTGAACCCACCACAGCTGTGACCCACAAGGTCCTGCTAACATGTGACTCCACCACACTGTGGTTCAGTGCCATTCCTAGAACCAACGATGCCGGAGGAAAGATGCAGATATTCACGGCCGTGTTTAGAAGCAGGCATATTTACGTCTTATCGGATACCTGACATTGTATTTGATCACCCCAAACAATTCTCATGGTTTTATGGAGATAACTAACAGGGACGTGCACTAAACTTCAACCCCCCCCCCCCCCCCCCCTCCTGCAAAACTATGGTAGATTCAATACGACATTTGGATAAAGAAGGTCATAAGTTATGTTACGTATGTCCATGCTCACCTGGACCTTCTGTCTCTCTCTCATCCGACAAGGGATGCGACGTGTCACCCACTGTAAAGGTAGGCCCTGTCCCCTTGTCCCCTAACCCCCTTGACTGGACAGCTCTCTGGACATGGTACTACTTCAAGGGCTTAAACTGCTCCATATTCTGCCCTCACTGCCCTCTATGGGCAAAAAGTTATATCAAAGTTCTACAATTGAAAGGTACACATTAGTATGCAGACAGATATGGCTGGACCGAATTAGGATGAATTCGGATTTGCACCTGGAGTCAGTGGGACTCTGCTAGTTATCTTAGTGGTCCTGTGTAAATATCTGACCTGGCCTTAGTAAACTCAAATCCTATGCACAGAGAGCTGTTCTTTGACAAGGGTTGGAGTAGGGTGGACAAACATGACTGTGTTAGAAACTACCCGGAACGCTCATTTTGCACAAGTTGACTAACCCACATACACAGTCATACACCCAGGCACACACAGATAAATACACACACTTACACACACACAAACATTCCAAAACACTTTAAAAGGTTCTAATCCACACAGAGTGGCCTGGCCTGATTGTGCGTGTAGTTATTGATTGCAGTGTCGCTAGCCTACCTCAGCTGAAGCCCAAACTGCCACTCGCTTGTGTGTGTGTGTGTTGTGCGTGTGTGTGTTTGTGTGTTTGTATGTGCGTGTGCTTTTTTGCTAAGCCACAGCCCACTGCACACAGCGCTTGGTCTCAGTCACCATAGAAACCACATAAAAGGTTTTCATTTGTTCCTCTTGTGTTCTTAACGGCCTCTCTATAGAACACCCAGATAGATCTGACAGGGCTCTGATCATCTAATCTCACTGGACCATTTGCGCTACAAGGCTTGGTTAAATCCAAAAGTTCAGCCTTCAAAAGTGTCATCTGGAGAAACAAAAAAAGACCCAATGTTTTGGAAAGACTTGAGTTTAAATCCATAGTCTAGACCTCGTCCCTCCCTACAGGGTGTTAAACCAGATAAACTGGGGTTGTTCTTCTGTTAAACTCTCAAACATCTCTTTTTTTTTTTTTGGCCCACCACCACCCCCCCTCGTCGGGGGACTACTTTATTTTTATTCAATTTATGTACAAATAGTGAAGTAGTAGTACTCCAGACTGGCCCACATCCACCCTGTTACCAATATTTCTGTTGGTTGTAGAGGGGGAAAAAAGGAGTAAGTAAATAACAATAATTACTTAAATAAGTCTATGACAAAGTCTTAATAAGTCTATGAATAACAAAAAAAATTAGCCAAATTAAACTAATTACAGGGGGATGCGGACAGACAAGGTGATGGACAGACATATATAGACAATTAACAAGCAGACACTAACAGACAGACAGAACAATGGACAAACAGACAGACAGGTACAGACAATAGACAGGGACAAGATATTCAGACAAACAGATCAACGGGTGACGACAAATAGACAGGTGGATAATTTGATAGACATACAGACAGATATAACATTTGTATTACTGAGTGTTATTGTTTGTGTGTGCGTGTGCATGTGTTTGCAAGAGAGAGAGAGAGAATAGAAAAGAAAGAGAGAAAGAAAAAAGAAAAGGAGGAGGAGGGAGTGGGGGAGTGCAAAGCACTAATGTAGGGGGGGTGTCAAACATCTCTTGCCCAAGACGTGTTTTTACTCTGTGAAGCAACAGTGTCGAGTAGTACTATAATCATTTTAAAAAATCATACTGAAAACCAAAATCGTAAAAACAAACAACAAAGCTCTGTCTTCAGTTCAGATCCTACCTGAACCCCCCCTAGCCTATAGCTTCCTTAGATGGCTCATTTAGTCACTGTCATAGTCTTGTTTCTACATGGTAGTGCTGATAGTCGATGTAGCGGGAGGATTGTTTATTCCAGACATCTAATGTCAGTAACTCTGTTCTGCCATCCCCTTCTCCTCTCACCCATTCGGTCCTCTCCAACTCTTCCCACCTTGTTCCTCTCCAGTCACAGTCCAGATCTATCTCAGTCGCGCCTCCAAGCGAGCAGGACCAGCTGACACGCCCAAATCATGTGCTGTCGCCGTCTCTGGCCGCCCCGCCCTTCCGACCACGCCCATGTCCAAAGCGGCACCTTTGTCAGAAAAAGTCGGGGCTAAGGCACCAGTGAGGAAGCCTCCCACCTTCACCCTCCCCCTCAAGAAGTCTACCAGCCAATCATATTCCCCTGTAAACACGCCCAGTTACCGTAGTCCAATCAAATCACCCAGCCAGTACTTCCAGATTTGCTACTGAGGCAGAGTCAGAACCAGCTAGATGGCAGCTCTGATCCTTGCTGTTGTGTTTGGTGCTGTTATGAAATACGTTCAGGATGAGACAGAGTTGTCTCCGCCCTTCCTAGTCTCTGTGGACTCTTCTAGCTACTTTTTGTCTCCCGTTACCTTGTGTTTTTGGCATGTTTTTGCTTGACCAACATTGGCATGTTTATTTTTAGCGTTGTTGTTTACTGTTTGATTGTTTGTGTTTTCTTCTTTCTTTTCTGTTGAACTTCACCATCCGTCATGTCCTGTCTGTTTAAGCGTCACAATAACACAAACTTTTTTTTTTGTTTTTCACTGTTTATTGTCATCAGAAGTACTTGAAATAACGAATAAAAAAGCCTTTCAAAAGCTAATATTTCTTGACTGATCATCCTTTCGTAACCATGATTTTCTGTTGACTCCACATCCTGTTTTTCTCACTCTCCCATTCTTACTCATTCCTCTTCATCACCGCTCACCGCTCTGTGAAGTCCCATGTCTTCATCGCTTCATACCTTGCATACAGCTCAGCACTGAGCCCGTTGTACGAGCCTGTTGGTGATGATCAGGCGCCTGTGCTTTTGGCTGTACTCTGAATGTGTGTTGTCATTCTTCTAGAGGAGGGTTATGTGAAAATGTACTTGAAGGGCCGTCCCATCACCATGTACCTGCCCAGGGATCAGCTGGACTCCTACTGCCTGGAGAACAAGGCTGAACTGCCGAGCAGGAAGCTCAAACTGGACTGGGTGTATCCTTTCACACAGTCTTGCAGCATGTGTGTGTGTGGGAGTGTGTGTGTGGGAGTCCTGCATAGAATAAGGAAGTTTGTGTTTTGTGCTTGCCAGTAAGTGTATAAATGTACACCATCGAAGATGTCACAGCTACAGTTGTTCTGGTGTATGCTGATTCAGTGAATGATTCAAAGAATATGGTCAATTGAGAAATACGTTTATTTATTTAAATCTGTCTTTGTTAGTCATGTTGGTGTGGTCAGTGTGGTCAAATAGTTTACATTACATGTAAAAAGTATGATACAGTGTCAATACATGAATTTACTGCATTGTTACAAACGGCTTTGTACTGTAACCAGTTATACTGATGAGGTCAGTGAACAGTTGGCACACAATTCACATTTAGTAAATCACATATGGATGTGGTCAAGTCTGTGTCCTTTGGTATGATCTGCTTTTCCTGAGCGCGGTCGTGTTCAGTTATGGTTACCGTGGTCGGGACTGCCGGTCCAACCTTTACCTGCTGCCCACGGGAGAGACGGTGTACTTCATCGCCTCTGTAGTCGTCCTCTATAATGTGGATGAACAGCTGCAGAGACACTACACTGCACACACTGATGACATCAAGTGGTGAGACACACACCCACACCAACACACACTCATTTATGCACACTTACAAATTCACTGTAAAATGCTCATATACTGTATATACTGATATGAGCTAAATGCTAGCATTTATACATTTTTACAAAATATAAAAACCTAAACGGCCAAAAGGGCAAAGGGAATAAAATGACAAATCTTTGGAAAATACAAACTGATTCAAATAGAAATATGATTAACATTTTTATATATGTTGATGTTTGATGTATGGATGTTTGGGTCCAGGCCAACTAGTCTGGATTCCAACAGACTGCATTGTGAATGTGTTTACTCACAGTACAAGTAATACACACAATATAAAGATAATAGTTACATAGTATATCACGGTAGATCATAGCACAGAAAAGCTAAATTATCATATGTCTGGCATCTCACAGACATACCTGTACATTGTCGGACACCAATCATAATACCAATTGTGTTTTTTGTTCAAGCTTGTGAGTAACACCACGCAATTTTGATCGTTTTTGAATGGCAATTGAGATCCCCAGTATTCAGTGGTGAGATTACTTTCAGCCATCCAAGTCCATCCTTTGTTTCCTTTGTACAGACCAATCCATGCCGGTTTGTTGTATTCAATAAGGCTGCCGATGAAGTCATTTTCCTCTGGGCTGTTCACAACTGCCAGGTGTCCCCCAGCCAGATTACAGAGATTTTTGCCTGTTCCCCACTTGCTTAGCTCACTGCTAACATTGTAACAGCTGGAGCGAAACTTTGGCAATCCATTCGAGCAGAACGTCTTGGGTATCATGATGTTAGGGATTCCTTCGTTATTGTGGTTCAGACGCAAGATGATGTTGAGAGAAGCCTGGAAGATGCAGAGGACTGCTATGGTGCCAGCCACCATCCTGTACACTCTCCTACCTGAGTGAGGGGAGGGCTCCTCTGGGTTCTGGAGTTCTTTGCTAGGGTCAAGGATGTTTATATAGTCATCCATAGCCACGGCTGAAGCTCCAAACATAACGTTGTGTAGTTGTTTAGGTTCCCGTGAAGGTCTGGTCTAACTGCTGAAAGGGTTCTGCTTTGGAGTGCGCTACTTTAAGAATTAAGATGTCGTCAGCATTATATCACTATGACTAGTGTTGCGTCATGGTGACCATCCAGCGAAGATGTCGACATTAGGAGTTATTTTTGTGTAGTAGTGCCAATGTAATCAAATTTCTTTCTCTATCTTACTCCCCCCCCCCCCCCCCCCCCCCATTTAACTTGTTTCACAATCTCCAGCCTGGCTGTCCATCCTGATAAGATTACCATAGCAACAGGACAGGTTGCAGGGACCTCCTCGGAAGGCAAAGTAAGAGGGACTTTCTGCATCTGTTCCTTTCTAATACCTCTCCAAGACTCAACCTGTCTGATACTCTATCTGTCTGATACTCTACCTGTCTGATACTCTACCTGTCTGATACTCTACGTCTCCAGTACTCTACCTGTCTGATACTCTACCTGTCTGATACTCTACCTGTCTGATACTCTACCTGTCTGATACTCTACGTCTCCAGTACTCTACCTGTCTGATACTCTACCTGTCTGATACTCTACGTCTCCAGTACTCTACCTGTCTGATACTCTACCTGTCTGATTCTCTACCTGTCTGATACTCTACCTGTCTGATACTCTACTTCGTCCTTACACCTCACCTCTCTAATACTCTTCCTTTTGTCCTTCTCGGATCAATGCTTCCTGTGTTTTAAACTGTATTTACCTAAAGTGGACTGTATTGATGTCAGCATGTATTTACTGGTGTTTTATTTCAATACTAACTTTAACAGAAAGTCGACTGTCTTCCATGCTTACAGTGTGTGTGTGTCCTGTTAGCAGCTGGCTCCTCATGTACGTGTGTGGGACTCTGTGAGCCTGAACACCCTACATGTCCTGGGGACAGGATTCTTCGACAGGGCCCTGGTCTGCCTGGCCTTCTCCAAGTCGGTACGCTACTCATCCACACGTCCACACATTCCCACAGGCAACCTTCAGTGCATCAAGCCAAGGACACCATTGTTATGTTTCTGCATTGATCTATATATCTGTCTGTCTGTCTATAGAATGGAGGGAACAGCCTGTGTGTGGTAGATGATTCCAATGACCATGTGCTCTCTGTCTGGGATTGGCAGAGAGAGGAGCGGCAAGCTGAGGTCAAGGTAGGGAAGCCTGAACACAGTATGTACAACAAAACGTTTAAATATTTTTCCAGAGAACCTTCCAATGTGTATGTGTAAAGTGAACATGACTCATGTATGTGTGTGCGTCTGGTCCCAGTGCTCCAACGAGGCAGTGTTTGCTGCAGACTTCCACCCCACGGACAGCAGCCTCTTGGTCACTTGCGGGAAGTCCCACCTCTGCTTCTGGACTCTGGAGAAAGGCAGCCTGGGGAAGAAACAGGGCCTGTTTGAGGTACGGCTCTCCTGCTCTCATCTCACCACACATGGGGTCTCTCTCACAAACATAGAATTTAGTTCAAAATGAGGCCCCTGGTCATGTAGTCAGGAAGGGGATGAGGAAGGAAGCGTCTAAAATAGATAGACTACTGGTGATTAAGCCAGAGATTCACTGAGAAGTGTGCGTTCTTACAAATCACATGTGCCATCTAAGACATCCTGGTTTACACAATCCTTGCGATCATGAGCGATGTTTTCTCAATCTTTTGAACGTCCTATCTGTTTTGTATGATCGTTTGTCTGTTCTGGAGTTTACAAAGTGTTTGATGTTTTGATATTTATGTTTCTTGCAGAAACAGGAGAAGCCCAAGTTTGTCTTGTGTGTGACTTTTTCAGAAAATGGAGACACCATTACTGGAGACTCCAGTGGTAACATTTTGGTGTGGGGGAAAGGTAATGAAAACATGAGGATGAGTGAGGCTGCTTTCTGTGTGAATGTTGTGTGGAGGGTAGAGTTAATGACCTTGGTGTGTCTGTGTGTGTGTGTCTGTGTGTGTGTGTGTGTGTGTGTGTGTGTGTGGGGGGGGGTGTCTGTGTGTGGTGGTGGAGGTAGGGGCTGTATCACACTCTGTAATGGCCTAATATAAAGTGTATCCCCTCTGTGACTTTTGCTAGAGAAGGAACACAGACAATCCTCTCCCCTCACGGTTTTCTTCTCCACCCCTCCCTCCTTTGCTCACCAGGGACTAACAGGATCAGCCATGCAGTGCAAGGGGCTCATGAGGGTAGCGTTTTTGCTCTGTGTATGATGAGGAATGGCACTCTGGTCTCTGGTGGAAAAGATCGGAAGCTTGTCTCCTGGGACGGAGCTTACCAGCAGATCCAGTCTGTGGAGGTAAGGCTTTGGGCGAGTTAGATTTAGCTCAACTAGTATCCCTTTAAGCTTGTCACCCTTCCTCAAGGAGTCTTCACCGCTCATCTGTTTGTTTGTTTGTTTGTTGGTTTGTTTGTGTTTGTGTTTCTGTCTGTGAGGTTCCTGAGCTGTTTGGGCCTGTCCGTACCGTGGCGGAGGGTCGGGGGGAGAGCCTGCTCATAGGAACCACCAAAAACTTTGTTCTTCAGGGCAATTTGGATGGGGAGTTCACCCCAATAACACAGGTAGATACAGAGTACCAACTGGGTCTGCCAACCCTAACAGGCTTAGATAATTCAAGTAAAGGCATTCATGTGTGTGGAGTCAGTGTGTCTGCTGAATTCTCCTCTCTCCTCCAGGGTCATACAGATGAGCTGTGGGGGTTGGCTGTCCACCCTCTGACTCATCACTTCCTCACCTGCGGCCATGACAGGCAGGTCAGCCTCTGGAATGCTTCCACCCATCAGCCCCTCTGGAACAAGACCATGGAGGTACAGAAAACAACAGAGCCCCCCTGGGGCCAAGTTTGAGTTTTACACCCAGAGGAAATTAGCTTAATCATTTGTATTGATAAATATGCTGCTGGTTAGGGTTTATTGATATTGATTGACAAGTCTGATATGTTATCGCTCCGCGTTCCAGGATGCTGCTCAATCAGCAGGCTTCCATCCATCCGGAGCTGTGGTCGCCATAGGAACGCAGACAGGCAGGTGAGAAAGGACGAAGGAGAATCTCAATGTACATATGAGCACAGATATCAATAATACAAAACTTCATTTCAAGGTAAAGTAGTTGTTTTAGTAATGAACATGAAATGTTAAGGAAAAGTAGCATCTCAGGAAAGTGTCTGGGAAGGTTAGTATTGAGGTGTTGTCTAATGTTGTAGGTGGCTGGTGTTGGACACCGAGAGTAAGGATCTAGTGACCGTCCACACAGATGGGAACGAGCAGCTGTCAGTCGTGCGCTACGCTCCAGGTCAGTCTACAGTCTACTAAGTACGGAGAGGCTCCATGCAGCAGACATCTAGCTTGTAGTTTTCAGTGCAGGGAGAGGGTAAAAGAGAATAGCCTGCAGGAAATCAAGTTTATATTGACTTTCAACCTTGTCTGTTCCCCGTGTTCATCTACAGATGGCAACTTCCTGGCCATTGGGTCACATGACAACTACATTTACATCTACGCAGTGGCTGACAGCGGCAGGAAGTACAGCCGAGTGGGGAAGTGCTCGGTGAGCGCAACTTATAGATACACGCACACACAGATGTGGGGACACACACACCTCAGTGTGTGTTCGGTGTTGTAGTACACCAATCCACTCTTCAACTGGCTGAGTCAGAGTGACGCAGTGTATCTGAGGACTCATGTTACTGCAGCATTTAAAATTGAAACCAAAAAACATTGAGCCCGCTAACCATCCCATACCACCCCCCCCTGCCCCTTTCCTGCCAGGGCCACTCCAGTTTTATCAGCCACCTAGACTGGTCAGTCGACTCCCAGTATCTGGTGTCCAACTCTGGGGACTATGAGATTCTCTACTGTAAGTAGAGGAACATCCCACTTAATGACTTCCTAATCACAATACTGTGTCTCTTACCTATGGGGACTTATGGGGTCTATTGGAAGTTGATCAAGTTTGCGTGTGTGTTTGTCCAGGGATCCCCTCGGTGTGTAAGCAGGTAGTGAGTGTGGAAACCACTAGAGACATTGTCTGGGCAACCTCCACCTGTACCCTGGGTTTCCAGGTCTTCGGTAAGCTACTCTCCTCCCTTAAGATGTAAACAATTTCTTCTGGTTCTCAGGAAAGCATAACTGAATTTATAAGCAACATGTTTTGACCTGTAATATATTTTCTGATTCATGTCATGATTAGGGCTGTGGCCTGACGGTTCAGATGGGACAGACATCAATGCCGTCTGCCGGTCCAACGGGAACAGACTACTGGCCACAGGCGACGACTTTGGCAAAGTCCACCTCTTCTCCTTCCCCTGCTCACAAGTCCGAGTAAGATACACAGTCAAACGTCCAATACATTCCTAAACTTAACTAACCTAATTTAACTTGGTAATTGGTTGTATGTATGTTTATCTCAATTTTTTCATTGTCCACATCCTGACATAACATTTGTGAACTTTATTTGATCTTCTGTATCTTTCATAGGCTCCTAGCCATGTGTATAGTGGGCACAGCAGTCATGTGACCAACGTCAACTTCCTGTATGATGACAGCTGCCTGGTGTCAACAGGAGGGAAGGACATGAGTGTCATGCAGTGGAGGATAGTGTGATTGAACGGACTGAGAGCTGTAAATACTGGCAGTCTAAAAGACATACAAGCAGATAAACTGATAGATGGACGGAATTACTGACTGAAAAAAACAAACATCTTCAAATAGATCAACGGAGACATATACTGACAGGAAGAAGACAGACAGACAGACAGACAGACAGACAGACAGACAGACAGACAGACAGACAAGAAGATAGACAGACTGACTGACAGTGGCACTCAGAGGCTCGGGTCAGATCTGTGTGGATCAAAGGCCTCTTCACTGAAATCCACATAAGCTTGTTGATGTATGGAGTTATTGATCTGGTGGTGGGGGAGGGACTGAGGGTGAAGTGTGGCACTACTAGAGGAATGGTATAGAGTACATGCATCGGGCAGTGTCTATCCATGCTTTTTTCTGTTTTAAAACTCTGTCTAATTTTGTATTTCACTACTCAGGAAACCACTATGAGCTTAAGAGTTTAAGTTCTACCTTTTCAAAGCTTGTCATGGCTTCTGTGTCCAGTCCAACTGTCACTCTTTAAAAAAATACACCTACACTTCTATTTACTAATGCAGGTGTGCATGATTATAAATCTTAAAATAGTCAAGTCATGTGATTTGAACACAGCACTGATTCTTGAGAAGAGAAATATTCAACATGATACATGGATTTCTCAGTATTTCATCATGGTGTGAATCTTGCAGCGTAAATGTGACAAGTTACCCCCCAGTGGTTGGTTCAGGCCAAACACTGTGATAGAACCTTGTGAAATGCCTGGTACATCTAACACTGTCTCTCTACTGTTACTTACTAGCTATCCGGGACATTGCATGTTGTCTTCCCAGCCAATCGTTTCAACTTCAGAAGCAGACTGTCATTTCCAAAAGCACTAGAACATATTTAAGTCGAAATATCACAATAAAATGTCTTTACAATTGTTCTGCAAAAGGTCCCACTGGGAAACAACCTTAAAATTTAAGCTTTAAAGAAAACCATGTAGATCTCTTTCTGACTAAATACACTTGAAGCCCATCCAGACTACCTAAAAAGTGTATCACATCTGCACTTCCTTGTTATGAAATGCATTATATTTGACATTTTAAGCCCAAATAACTGACCTGAGAGGCATGTAGAGTCTTTGATGCACACAAGCATTCAGCTTCCAAAAGCTTTACTCTTTGACAAATTAATTACCTGTGTCACTTTCTGAGTTGTTTTCCGATTACTTCCTTTAGAGCTGTGTGCTAGTGTGTGTTAAATAAGTGTGTGTGTGAGGACCAGACCACTGTTAACAGTACTTTGCCAGGCGGTTGCCATGTTCACAAGCTGGGAAGGATCTTGCCCTTCTTGGGCTGAATGGCATCTCTGATATCCTTAGTTTGCACTTTTGTAGGTCCAGATAAGTCTACAGTGTAGTAGATTAGTATTTTTAACATAACTAATAACTTACCTGGTAGCAAATGATACTTGATGTTCAGTATGATGAATTCCAAAGAGAACAAAACAACTTCTAATTCTGGTTTATTTACCACAAAACAAGTAAACACCAGGTAGATTTGTATCCAGTGCTAACCTTTTCCCTGGCATCTATATGAATAGAACAAGTGATGTACAGAGGACACACTCAAAGGGAAATAGTTTCCTCTGTCTGCAACTGTACCACTCTTAACCATGAAGTCGTGAACAGTTTCATGCCATGTTTGTTAGAAAAGTATAAAGCATGAATACACACCTAAACATACCAACATAACATCTGTCCAGGGGTGTAAAACATGTCCCCAATGACAGTGGAACTCTGAAGGAATTGTTTTATGAACACAGGTTTCTGTTTCTTTATAGATTACTTGATTTGCTTTAGCGAAGGATCAGTGAAAATCCTGCATAGTTGCCATGTCTACTTAGCACGCAGGTCTATGGAAAACGATAATGAACACTACACCATGAAGAAAGATCATGGTCATCATGGTTGATTTGATCCCAACACGGTGATTCTGATCATGTACCGTATTTGTTCGACAGTAAACTATGACACTGAAAATTTCTGGCGTTTTTGTCTTTTTTTCGTCCAGATATAGTGAGACACATGATAAAGACAGACACAGACAGTGTGAGAGAGAGATAGAGAGAGAGAATAAGAAATAGAGACCAGGTGTGCGATTTCGCCGCCAGTGGGCAGCATTGGGCTGGTCTCCCCTCGCATCACAACGCTGTTTCATTTCTCCTCTCCTCTGCCCACCCTCACCAAATCACCGCCGCTGATGAGAAGGGAAATATGGCAACAGAGACACGGATGTCAGCCAGAATTCACCATCATCCTCTAATTGAGACAACCACCACGACTATCATTTGAACATGGAATTAAGAATAGGCGCATGCAGGGAGAGAATACGGCGCGCCAAGCTTATTCGAGAGAAGGAGAAAAGCCTTGGAAACAGCATCTTGGCTACAAACTGACACCGCGTTCACCATTTAGAAAAAAACACCACTTTGAGACAGTGTTTTAATATTGCAGCGTATTATCGGGTCTAATTATACGGGATTTCTGTTAATATAAAGTTGCAATTATCGATATTCACGTCATCATCCCCTTGAAGAGAAGACAAGAAAAATGAGGTAAGCGGCTTCTGCAGCGTGCATTGGATCGGCCCAGCCGCGTCACTTGTAGGAAAGCGACATGATGCTGTTTGCTGTCCAGTGTTTTCTAGAGGTGCCTTTTTTCCAGTATATGAATGAGCCATAAGCGACACAACAGAATATAAAGCATATGTGTAGTTTTATATCATGACCACACCATGCCACTCTACCTGTGGTCAAAATAAGCAGATCATTTCGGCACACGATCATTGCGCTTTTCATGCCGTGTCCTCATCCTGCACATCATCTTATGAGAGTTTTCAGTTTAATATATTTTTTTGTATTAGTGGTCTGTAGGACCTTGATATTGTCATGATAACATTACCATTCATATAATTTGCCATTTGCAGAGGTGAGGGGGTGGGGCGACTAAGGCCCCTGATGACGCACATATGACCCTCTTGAGCATCTCACGCAGTCTGTAGTCACACACACACACACACACACACACACACACACACACACACACACACACACACACACACACACACACACACACACACACACACACACACACACACACACACACAATCACACTTGACAGAAAACATTTGAGAGTAGTCCTGGATCCTAAATAAACCGTGTCCTCATCATATATAGTATTTTTAGGATGATCTGCCATGTCAAGCAGTATAGCCTGAGTGCATGTCTCAGAATTCTCATGTGTCACTGCAGCTGATTGATGCTCTGGTCTCGATCAGCCTGTGGAGCTGCTGATTTACAGCTCAGGCTGTGCCCTGCGAGGTCACACACACCGCCGTGTGGAAGGGAAGGGGAATGTGGCCGTCCCTCAGCCCTCTCTGCTTTGGGTGGAGGACTGGGCTATTTGTGGGCATATATGGCTCAGTCACATTCCCCCATACCAACTACAGGAGCTAATGTCTCTGTGTGGATCTGTGAACTATCCTCATGTCTGTTTGCTTTTGTCTGTCACCACAAAGCTATGCTGTTATGTTTGTCCCTCTCATAGCAGGGATGTCATACCTGTACGTTCTGTAATGCATCAAACACATTCAGCCCCGGGCTGTGATTCAGACGTGTCTGAGAAGGAATGTTGCCTCTGTCTCTTTTTGTTGTTGAAGTGTTTCGGGTGTGTATCCCAAAACTAAAAGGACGTCTTAAATCTGTGGCGGAAGATGAGGTGACTGGCTATGTGTCAGGAAACAGAGGAGCTGATGATTCTAGAACATGATTTATTCACCTCCAGCGCTTCCACGCAGACCCCCCTCACCTCCCAGAGAGCAGCTATTTATAGGCTGCTAGCATTAGCCTTTTATCATGCTGTGATGAATCTGTATTCTCCCTGCCAGCTATCCTCCGGTCCAGCCGTGGTGCAGGGGGAAGAATGGAAGAAGAGAAGGGGTAGAAAAGCAAAATGGAGAGACTTAGAGAAAAAGAGTGGTAGAGTGCAAGAGAGAGAGATGGAGAGAAGAAGCGATAGAGGGAGAGGTGTTGGAAGGTATCTCCTGAGAACTCTTAATGGGGGACGATTTCTGAAGCAGTTGCTGTGATGACTCATCTTCTGTGGAAATGTACAGCTGAGCAGGGTAACACTGCACGTAACAGCGGGGCAGCAGAGAGGAATTAAACAGAGCATTTTCTTCTGTTTACATATCCCTGTTTACTAACCTCATAAATCTCGCCCTGTGCAATGCTTACTGTATGGCAGTGGTTCTCAATCCTGGTCCTCAGGGCCCACTGTCCTGCATGTTTTAGATGTTTCCCCCTTCCAACACACCTGATTCAAATGAAGTGTAATTATCAGGCTTCTGCTGAGCTTCATAGTGACTCATTCAATTGAATCAGGTGTGTTGGAGCAGGGAAACATCTAAAACATGCAGGACAGTGGGCCCTGAGGACCGGAATTGAAAACCACTGCTGTATGGTACTCTATATATTGCCGTCATCTCATAACCCTTTGTCATATGCATTGCTGTCATGATTTATGCGAATCTATATAAAGTATAAGAGCCATAATGGTTTCTAAAATATGTTCTAGATTGTTCATGCCAGTAATTTAGTTCCTCTCAAAGAAGGAGGACAGCTACTAAGATCTAGTATAAAAACATTTTGAGAAGTTATATGATGGTCCCACTAGTAATATTATTGTTAGTAAGGCATAGGATTACTGGTCAGGGTGCACACATGTCATAGGCTCTCCTACATTCTGCTGGTTCAGTTTAGAAATACCAGATTTGTAAATGTAAAAACAGTTATCCAATAGTCTTTCAGATCATTTTAAGAGCGGTCAATGACTTAAACTCTTAGAGAGGGAAAACAAACAAACCTCCAATCCCTGAAGAGGAGTAAAGTGACTGGAGTAGAGTGATCATGTGACTCTCTTGCTCTCTCTCTCTCTCTCTCTCTCTCTCTCTCTCTCTCTTTCTCTCTCACTCTCTCTCTCGCTTGCTCTCTATTTTCTTCTTGCCATTTACTCCTTTCTCTCTCTCTCCCTCCCTCCCTCCCTCCCACTCTCTCCTTCACTCCCTCGTGCTCTCTCTCTCTTTTCTCTCTCTGTGGCTCTTCTTGTGCTGTAGCCACTGTTCTCCAGCAGATATAGCCTTCAAGGCAGGATGTAGCTAAGTGGAGGTGAGCTCCGGTTCCATCCAATATGGCTACGCTGATCTTCAATCTCTGCTGCTTACTTTGACACCTAATCCTTATTCCCTTCACACCTTATCCTGAAGGACCCTGCTCCAAGTTGACCTCCACTGCAGCCATCTGCCAGAGTCAGAAATGTATTCCTTTGATGACTTCGGGTAAGGAAGGTGTTCTACTCTGTTCCTCAGGGCTCTTCTCATTGCTGTGTGTGTGTGTAGCCTAGGAGAGGAGCAGGACAGGAATTGTTTCGTGTTGTTTTTAGTGTGAGCACTTTAATTTTGTTTGCCTAGTACATGCCCTCACTGTAAGGTCATAAGAAAGCGGTTCTTCTTGCCTTATAGAAACTTAGAGTCCCTTTGTATTCAGTTGTGCCACCACAGACATGGTAGCAATCTCTCTGTGTGTGTCTCTCTGTGGCCTCTCACCATCTTTCAAAGCTGTGTGGCTTTAGACAGCTGTTACACCACTGAGGAATGATTGGTACAATCTCCTCTGTCTTCTGAGAGATGAGTTTTCTATGTGTGCGTGTGTGTAGTTTGTGCATAGTGTGTGTATCTGCTGCTGGTTAGTTGTGGGTGAGGGATTGATCCCATATCATACTGTTCTGTGTGTGCTCGTGTGTGGCTATACTAATCTTTGAGTGGTACAGTAGCGTGGAAACGCTCTAGGCGGGAGGATGGGTGTCCAGATAATATGTCCGGGGATTAAAGGCTGGACATGGTGATTTGCTACAGCTCAAATACAGATGTGGATCCGATCATAGGGCTTGGCCTGATGACATGGCATAAATACAACTGATACACACATCACCCATTACAACTGTGTGGCTGCTGAGGTAACCGCTGAGCCAAAAAAGATAGGTCCCTAAAATAATGTCCCTCCGTGAGGCAGCAAGCTGCCTGAAGATGTCACAAGTCTTCACAGCCAGTCACCTTGGAGATCCGGAGATCTTGTCCTTCTCAGCTTTCCTCAACGTGTTTTTCTTTCTTTCTCTCCTTTGCTGCTCTGTCTCTCTCTCTCTCTGAACCTTCTCTCTTTACAGCTGACCCTCTGACATCACACAGATAAATTATGTCAGTCCAACTCCCTAATGGGACTGTTCCTCTGAACACACACACACACACTTCCTGACGGATGTGTTTCCCTTTAAGGATAAGGATTAGTGACCAATAGGCAGTGACCAGAGCCAAGGAGGGGGGAGGGGTGCTAGTCATATAGAACTATAGACTCCTCCTCCGCTCTCTGTGGTGACTTCAAACACTCTAGAATCCCTCCATAGCGTGTTCCGCATACTGTAAACGTTCCACTGGACCCCCCACCAGTGTGCAAAGCTCCTGGGCAGGGGAGAATACCTTGGCCTCCACCTAAATGTCACACTGAGCTATTTGGGTCTGTCTGGGTCTGAGTGGGTGTGGGTCTGGGCTCGGTTCTGAGTGTGGCTCTGGGTCATTCTTGCTGTCCCACTGGACTGAGGAAGCTCTCTGCATAGACCGACAGGCGATGGTTAAACAGGGATGACATCGGCCCGGATGAGTGTCCTCTAAGCTTTGCTCATTCCAAGGAGACCAGAGGGAGTCAATTAATCAATTTGAACATCCAGCTAGAGATGCTACCCTCAGTTTTACCCACCCCTCATGACTCAGACTGTATCAGGGCGGCTTCTGTGGCCACAGTCAGGATGGCAGATTAGAGAACTCCTACAGTTCACAACAAGTCTCAGCCTTGGAGACTTGATAAGATAAGAAGGTCTGTCCACGCAGAGCTGTGTGAAGTCTCCTTAAGCTTACACTACCCTAAATAACTGATAACATTTGTAATGTTAAGAGTCTAAACACAAGCGAGTCTGTGTGGATGACTTTGTGTTTTTTGTGACAGATCAGTTGTTTGATAAGTACCTTCTTGCGTGAGAAACCAATCTATCATGCATATCACAGAATGACCTTGTTCACACAGACCTTAGTACACCAGATCACACTCTTATTTGCCCTACTCCCCATTTCCTTGTCCAGTGTGTGTTTGTGTGTTTGTCTATGTCATTGTGTGTGAATGGCTCTTTTGCCCTGCCTTTAGGGCATGGGCATCCAAATCAATGACAAACCTAGCATGCAGGGTGGCCATGGCAACTGCTGGCTGGGTAGAACGTTTGGTGTTAGCACTGGATAAGGTTTACTGGACCAGCAGATCAGTTGGTGCGAGTGTGTGTGTGTGTGAGTGTGTGTGTCATGTCCTGATGATGTTGTTCGCCATGGGGGGGGATTACCTCATTTCCTAAACCGAGCCCAACCCCCCACCCAGCTGTGATGGACACACACAGATCAGTAATATGATCACCCCTTGTGTCAGACAAGTCAGTGACTGTTCATGTCTGGCTAGATGAATCTGTGTGGTCGTCAGGACAACCGGGACTATTCTGTATTTCTCCAGCCTTGACAATACTAGATATGCGTTTTATTGACTTTGTACTCACTTTCTGTTATAAAAGCTTTTTTATCTCCAGTATGCGGTACGTTTTGAACCCATCTGGTGTGATTTTTGTAAAGCTGCAGTTGAGGGAGGCTGCTGTTGAGTCCTAAGCTGTAGTGTTTGGGCAGCTCCAGATCCCACCTCAGGATACACTTCTAAACTGTTCCTCATGAAAATGGACGCGCAGCACTTCCAACCTGTGAGGGTGTACCTTTCTCAAAGCATCAGTGATTCCGGGCTCTTCTACAACCACATAGCTGCCAGGTTAGTAGTGATGCTGCCTTAGCATTTCTGATGTAAATGTTGACTCCATGGTCACGGGTTGTGTTTGTTACAGTGATAGATCATTGGTGTGGGTTGTAACCACCAGAGCAGGACTAGAACCCAGAACCACTGGACTCAGCTGCTCTTATCCGCACTGTACTTGATAGATGGTACATTTTACATCAAGGCTATAGTATTTCATGGTAACTCCATGTCTGTACTTGGTCGCTCCGCTTTTAGTGCTCTTATATTTTATTAGACGTTGTTTCTGAGGAATGTCTACCTCTGGTGTTTTTTTTTTCCTGAGATCGCTCTCGACCTTCGTGCTCGAGTATGTCCAGTTGGCATGTGCTAGCTCTCCAGGGTGTTGAGGGGGGCGGAGTGCTCATGTTAGCTTAAGATAATGCAGTAAATCCTTCTGTGCTACATATTAGGGGGTCTAATAACCTGATCTCATCTGCTGGCCAAATGTTCAGGCAGTGCAAGGATGTTGTGTTGCATCACATGCAGATGGTGTGAAAATATTTTGATATCCTTTTTCAAACAAATAATTGGAGCGTACCTCGCAGCCTATCGCAAAGTCATCACTGAGAGAGTCCTGTAAAGTAGCTTTCAAATTCCAGGAATGGCCACAAGTTAAGTTCATACTTGTCCTTGGTTACTGTCACTGTGACGTGACTGCAGATCAAATCTCTGGCTAGCAGCAAGGGATACCAAGGAGAGAGGACTTGTTTGTGGGCGCCAGAGCGAACATCTTTATTCCGGCCATCCAAGACTGGTTGTGTACTGTACCTCTGAATAGAAGCGCTCTGTGATGGGAGCCATGTTTAATTCACACCATAGAGGAGCCCGCCGCTCCAGGCTACAGCCAGCCTTCCGCTCCACTACCCTGCCTCACCATGTCCCTGCGAAGAGATGGAAGAATGGAAGGTTTGGGGGAGAAGGTTGGCATTCCCCAGACGGAGGCCATAGGATGCAGAGATGTTCCCCTGTGTTGTGCTGGCTGTGTTGCTGGTTGTGATGATGTTCACCCGCCCACCACGTTGAAGTCTGCATAGTCATAGTCAAATTGCAGGATGAATAAGGCTGCGAATAGCCAAGCTTGTAGGAGATGGTGTTTTACTGTGTCTGAAGAGAATCTGCTCAGGTGACAGTAGGAAGACTGGGCTTAATCCCTCACTGCAACTATTTGCAATTTATATTGTAAATACCTGTGTTTTACTTTCTTTATCTCAGCCAGGGCATTTAAACCACAATGACCCACTTCAAACATCAGTTACTTTCAAATACAGTCATTTATCAGTGTCCTTGACCCAGGTCTGATATGTACTACATAAAAACTGAATACAACGAGTACTTTGGCTGTGTATACGTAGGGTCATGTAACTAAGAACATGAGCACATTAATCCTGCAGAGAACATCGGGAGCTGAGCTGTTCTGCTGTTTCATGGTTCAGTGTTCGGGTGGTCCTGCTACATTATACTCTGTTCTACTCTACTTTTCACTACTCTACTGTTGTATGGGTTAAGTGTTCCTGGGGGATGGTAGATGGTTGAAGCTTAGTAAAATGGCTCATACTGTATTACTGCAGCATAAAGAGTAATGCATTAGTGTGAAAGAGGATGGATTTACCTCTAACCTTTTAAGGCGGTTGTCCGTTCTAAATCCTTGTTATTCAAGTCCATACCATATTCTTGCAGGTATGAAAGTGGGGTGTCTATGCACACACACACACACACACCTATCACCTCCACACAATACAGTTGTATAAACACACACACTTGTGTCTCATCCAGTTTTACTTTCTCTGTGTCACAGATTAGCCGTCTGTAAGGGAGGCAAAGCTGGTTGATTTAGAATTTAAGACTGTGGTGAGGTAATGATCTGACTGCCTTATAGGCCTCTGTAATCCTTCTTAGAACACACACACACACAGATGCTGCAGTGTGGTTACGGTCCTTCCCTAAAATGACTAGTCTTACAAACTGGGAACTCGGCAGGGGTATAATCCACTAGTCTCCTCCTCTTCCTCTTGCCATAGATGTACTCTCTAATAACAGAGGCCTCCTTCCACCTCTCCCTTACATCAGTCTTCATCTTCCTCCTCCTCCTTTCTCATGTTGCCTCGTTTACCCCCTCCTCCCCCCCCTCTACTCCTCCTGCTGTATGTCTGCATGTGTCCTAATGACAGAGGACTTTCTCTACCTTCTCCTCCACCTCTTTTCTTATCTGCTCTCTCGCCAAAATGTATCATTTACATCTCTGTGTTTTCTAATCTGGGCCTGTGACAAGAATAGCCTAAGGAGCTGTTTTTGGTTGGCTTATACACTGAATTCGTATCCACCACACACTAGCATGTTTATGGGGTTGGTTTGTTGTGGAATCAAACAGTCAGGCAGGCCACAAAGGAGTCGTATTGCAAAGTAAAATTAGAACTACTGTGAGGTCAACTTAAACTTCACATCCCATGATTTGCTGCAGGAGGCAGGAGAAAGACCTGACTAATCAATCTGTTCACAGGATGCAGCGGAAATTTGCTCTCTGTCTGTCTTGCTTTTGTTGTTGGGTTTGTTCAGAGATGTTACAATTGAGCCAGCAGTAGTAAACAGTCACCGTGGCAACTAAAACTCTGCCCCGGCAAAAACTCGACAGTCTGCCCTGCCTGGTTGCCATGGAAACACCGTTCAAACGTTCCCAGGCGTGTTTTGTTTGAGCTCCGTAAGGATGACATCTTAACTTGTGCTGTGTCAATGCCGAACTGGATTTTGTACAGGGTTCCACCCAGGCTTCCCTGTCTCTCTTCACAGTAATACCAACACGCACGCACTGGTTGCAGGGGGTTGGTCAGGCCGGAGGGTCTCTCTCTCCCTGCATCAGAAAGCACTCAGCTAATGGAGAGACTGGCCTGGGAGGGAAACACACACATCATGTAACAGTGCAGGGTTGAAAGGGTGTGTGTCAGTGGAGGAGTGCGTGTGTGTTCATGTTGAAGACCAGAACCTTGCTTATAATTCAAAAGGCTGCAACCGTGGCCTCCTTTCTACAACTCGCCCAAGAGGCGAATTTGACATGCTTAAGCACTCAGTGTAGTTGAACCCTCCATCTCTCCTCTCCCCTCCCTCATCTCTATACCTTTCTCCTCCATCTTTTCATCTCTCACTTGTTTCTCTCACTACCCTCTCCTTTCCAGTTTTTCTTCAGCTCACTTTAGCCCAAGTAGTATGTTAGTATTGTTGGCGCTTGTTAGTATTAGGACATGTAGCATTAGCTGTCTAAAGTAGCATCATCTCAGCCCCTGCATTCTCATAATAGAAGCTGCCAATTAGGTCTAGCAGCTAACAACATCACTAGTCACAGATAAGGAGCATCCTGGTGTCCATTGTTTTTCAAATCAGTGAGGCTTTATAATAGGATGGCCCAACCCTGTTCCTAGTGTGCTGCTGTTTGGTTGGTTCACTTTCAAGTGCACCTGATTATAACATTGAACAGGTTGACAGAATATTTGTAACTGAATCTGGTGTGAAAACCTACAGGAGGGTGAATCTCCAGAAATAGGATTGGAGTAAAAAAACGACAAGACGTTAGATCTCCAGAAATAGGATTAGGGTGTACTTGAGGCTGGCCAGCTCTGCTCTGAGTGAAGCGTGGTGCTTTTATGGCGACTGTCACACACGGACTAGCTCACCCAAATTACTTTGAGATTTTTAGGTTCATTCTAAGTGCTGAAAGGGATTATTTATCCTCTTTGTTGTTGTCTATTTTTTGCCAAATCAATATGATAATGCAAGGGATTCTAGACACAGTATTCAAGCTATGGTTCAGAAGGGAATTGTTTGCTACAAACGTTGGGAGTTTTGCTATGGGTTTGTTTGTGTCTCATGGGTCTTAAGTGGTGGTCGGTGGAGCAAACCAACTAGAAACATCCACACAGATGGCTAGCTAAAACCCTTATGTGTGTGTTAGTCATTGTCATATCCAAGCAATACATGCTCTACTTCTAGAAACATCTGGCACTGTAATGTGATTTCATTAACTTCTTTTTACTGTAGTTTTGGCCATGGATAGCAAAGTGTGAAAAGGGATGAAGCGAGAGAGAGAGGGAGGTGAAAACACAGAGACAGAGAGAGAAAAATAACTAAATTGAGTAAGAGAGGAGTATATGTGAGCTGTGAGGCAGATTGCAGCACTGCAATCTATATTTAAGTAGTCCAAGTTTAGGTCTAAGTGGTTAGGTCTAATGCAGTGATTGAGTAACATCGGCAGAACTGGCAGAATCAGGCAGTACAGGAGGGGGCAGAAGGACAGAAAGTGAGCGTTTTAGAGGAAATACAGACCAATGCAGAGAGACCTAAAACCCCAGGGTGAGGCAGATGGTCTGTCAGTCCTCTCCCCCAACACACACTCCAGAAATAGGGCTTGTTTTTGTAAGAAGAGCTGTTGAGAGCTGTTTTGTGTGTGTGTCAAATGATATTTCCAACACCCCTTAACTGTGGTTTGGTTCAGTCTGATGGTGGCAGTGTTCTGCTGAGAACATGGGGTTCAAGAAAAGAAAAGCGAAAGAGGGTGGGGAGGATGAAAAGGAGGAGGAGCAGGAGGAAAAGAGTGGGGTGAGAAATATGATGGAGGAAGGAGGAGTATGGAGGAGGGAGGAGGGGATGAGGGAGGCGGGGATGAGGAGGAGGGAGGGGATGAGCAGGAATAGTCACATGTTGGCATTTGAATGTTAGTCAAGCCCTAAGGGTCTCCGATACAGAACACTGTGTGATGCCAGCAGTGTTTGGACTTTTTGAATGGGAGATCTGTTTCGGATTTAAATCTCTTCTCTCCCCTCTCTTCACCTCTCCTTTGTGAAGGATAAGGTCAACCCTCTCACTTCTTACCAGGTCTTTTCAAAAACACTATTGGTTTCGACCCTCATATTGTGTCATGGTTTTACCTTGCTCTGTAAACATAAATTGTAGCTGTGTGATGGGTAATGTTCTGTGACTCATCCTTTTCCCCCTCTCAGTTGGGTGATTAGATGTCTGTTTTACCTCACCATGTCATTATCATAGATTACCAACATATACACAAGCATACATACAACCATCCTGCCCTGCCCTCTTAACGTTTCTGAAATATGCAATTATGAGGCACACCCACAGAAGAGAGCAGAAAAGAAACAAGGCATTTCCTAGGTTTGGAGGTTGTGGATAGCATATTTAGATACCCCTCCCTATCCACACCACAACATGTCAGATACCAACTAGGGACTTTTGAAAGGTGTGGTTCAAGTAGCTTCTAGGCTCATTAATCCGACACAGACACTTATTTTTATGTACTTTCTTATGAAGCAAGACATTAAGGAATTACAACCTTTATCAAAATGGCCATACCCTGTATTGACCTTGAACTCCCAACCAAGCAACCGCATATCCAACCAACCAGAGAAGGTTTGACCCCTGACCTCTGACATCTGGCCCTGTGTGTTCTTGCCTTCCCAGTGAGCAGAGTATCTGCCAGGCCCGGGCCTCCGTCATGGTGTACGATGACGCCAGTAAGAAGTGGGTGCCCATCAAGCCAGGCCAGCAAGGCTTCAGCAGGATCAACATCTACCACAACACGGCCAACAACACCTTCAGAGTGGTGGGGGTCAAACTGCAGGACCAGCAGGTATGGAGCTCCACACTCACCTGTCGCCCACCTCCTCACACTCACCTGTAGCCCACCTCCTCACACTCACCTCCAGCACATCTCCATGTGGATGGAACGAATCACGAGTCTGATCCATTCTAAAATCCCTCACATTCACGCTTGTCTCAGTCTGTGCTATTGGTCCAGCTAAAAAGTACATGAGGCTGGGGATTAGCCAATGACATGGTTTCATCGGCAGGTGGTGATCAACTACTCCATCGTGAAGGGTCTGAAGTATAACCAGGCTACACCCACCTTCCACCAGTGGCGTGATGCCCGCCAGGTGTACGGCCTCAACTTTGCCAGCAAGGAGGAAGCCTCCACCTTCTCCAACGCCATGCTGTTTGCTCTTAACGTCCTGAGCTCTCCTGATGCCACAGGTACGCAGGCTGATTCAGATTTTTTTCTTTAAATGTCAAATGTTTCGGGGGCATTTTTCTGTTGTATTGCGGTTTAATGCTGCATAGTGTACACATCGTATCAGACAAGGTAATAATAATTGTTTGATCGTATCCAATCAGAGGCAGTCTAGATCATGGTAAACCACATGGTGTCTAATTATCTTTTGTTAGCGGTTAATGGGTTAATTTGGCCATCTGTTATCGATTCATCTCTATAGCTGCAGGAGGATTGTTAGAGGGCTGTGGGATTCTAATAGGCTTGATGGAATTGGTTTACAGTCGCTCCAGTAGCCAGTACTGTACCAGCACTGTAGCTCCAGCTACATTAGCTTGAATTTTTTGGTTCAAGGAAGAAGTTATAATGGATCCCAACAGATAATTTCACATGCTTGTTTCAGGACTCTCCATCACTAGTCAGTTTTTTCTTGATTGTGTAGATTTCTGTATGTTTGCAGAATCTGCAATCGAGGGTGTGTTTTGAGTATTTGGTCTCAGGGTGCTGTAGCGCCCTCTGGTGGTCTGGATGCTGCAGGGTGCTGCCGTATAGAAAAACCTCTCTGGGTCACTGGTAGTTGTTGACATACAAACCAAACAGACTGGGCTGGCAAAGGCTGGAAAGTAGATCCATTGCTTTCAGGTGTGTCTGTGACTTCCATTTTACCTACATAAATTTAGTTGGGCTCTGGCTGCCTTTCTTACGACTCTGCATCTTCTCTTACTCATCTGGACAGCTTGGAGTCTTTGGTTACCGTCTGATGCTACTTATAAGCCATAAGGGGGTTGGGATGGGTGGGGGGAAAGAAGGTCCGGTGACAACCCCATTCCAGCCCATTCCTTTCCATCCTCTCATTCCCATTGGTGGACCCAGTCTGGCTAAAATACCCCTGGAGCCAAAGTGTCCTAGAACGCCACACTCCCATCTCACATGGCTCTGCTCCTTTATTTGGGAACACCAGACGCGAGACATGGGCCTCCTCACGCACTTCAGTGGTGTACACAGAAGGCAGGAGTTCTCTGTTACACACAAACCTACCTGCTGGGCTCCTCTGCTGACAAGCCTCAACTCTGGAGCGTAGTATCCCAGCCAAATACCTGTCCAGAAGTTTCCGTTCAGACTAGTGAGTGAGTTCCCAGGCCTGCAGCAGCAGCAGCAGCATTGCAGACAAGACTCACAAGTTTCCTGGCTGACAGCCGCAGTGTGAGGCGGGAACGGTAGTGAACAGTGGTTGAAGACTTCCAAAGAGAAGAGAGTCCGTAAACATGTTGACGAAACAGTTGTTGACCCCGCAGATGTCACCACGTACTCTAAGGAGGGTCTCCTCTGCTCGGATCAGCCTCTGTAAGTACCGGTCACTGCGCCTGGTGTGTTCTCTGTCCCCTAGCCGTCCATGCAATAGGACCATATCACAGTCTGTGTACACTCAAACAAATGGATAACCCAGCAGCAACAGCACAATGCTGGAGGAGGAGGAGGAGGAGGAGGAGGAGGAGGAGGAGGAGGAGGAGGAGGAGGAGGAGGAGGAGGAGGAGGAGGAGGGAGGTCTGGTGATGGTGTTGCTACGGAAACGTCTGTTACGTCGGCTGTTCTCTCAGTATCTCAGATATGGGTGTTGCCTGACTGGAATGGGTATCAATCAGTTGTAGCTAATGTTTGGAAATGAGGTAATCGCCATCTCATCAAAGTGTTTATGCCTGTATTTGTGTGTCCCTTAGAGCAGGTGTGTTTGGGGTGCATCTAGAGATTAGCCTGTCTACAGGTCCGGTCATGCCAGCTCTCTTTTCCCGCCTCCTCCTCCTCCACTCCATCTCGCCATGGCAACAGCCGGGACCCCAGATGTTAGCTCAGAGCATCAGGCTCTCCGCTAATTATCTCATTCGCACAGTCTCATTCACACAAACACACACACACATGCTTACACCAAGAGTCTTAAAGGAAAATAATGATCTGTGGACTGTGTAGGTGGTGACGTTAATCAGGGTGTGGTTCATGCATGGTACTTCATATAGGAAGTTTTTATTATATTATATAGTTTATGAGAGGTGAGTGAAATATTAACATGTGTTTGGCCTGCAGTTAAAGCTGGTAAAGATTGTTTTGAATAGAACCTTTCAGGATTATTGAAGCCTGACAAAAGGCAGCGGCCTGTGTTATCAGTGGAATTTCGGTGCAGTGTTCTTTTTGACAGTTCCTTCTTACCCCCTCTCGCTATGCTGCGTCAGAGAACGCTGTGTGTGTTTTAGCTAGACGAGTGCTAAAATAACCTCCGAGCCCAGCAAGTGGAGGAGCTGATGATCGTGTGTTAACAAGGGCGGTTCAGAGGAACGTCGGGAAGAAAGGGTCCCAAAGCTGCTGCAGCCCCGATGCTGCTGGACAGCAGAAAGAAGACACATTACTCAAGTTCAGTGCATGGGGGGATACACACACAAGATGCACACAAAATCTGAGCACACACAAACATCCATGCAGACACAGATACACTGCAGTTATTTATTATGGGAGGAAGGAGATAGTGTGTGGGGGGCCATATTATACTTCCCCTTTTTTGAAACAGCTCAGTGGAAAGGCTCTGTCTGTACATGGGATTAGGTTTATTCCTTGATGTTTATTCTGTTAGCAGCAAGGAGCAGGAAAGGTTCAGCACTGCAGTATCTTCAGCAGGTATGCCGGTTTTGTTCTGATCAGAACACAGTTAACGCAGAAACTGCATGAGTCCTTATTTCAGTGCAGATCCGATCACGTCAGAAAAACACGTCAGCAATGTGCCGAGCCTGATAATTACTTGATGTGGCAGCAGATTACTACGTGTCAGCCCTGCTGTTAACACTAACCTGGGTGAAGTGTAGCTACTGTAAACATCAGTATCCCAGTATGTAAAGATCTGCCTGCCCTGCCTCCTGCCCCCTCCTCCCCCCTTTTTCCCTCTCACCAAACACAGCCGGAGGAACTAACAGAGTCACAGCCTGGCAACAGACACTGATCTTATTGGGGCTATTCGGGACATGTGATAACCTAGTGGTGTCCCTTTTAATAGCTGCCTCAGAATAGAGCCTATTCCTGCTACTGTAGGTGTTAGCCTGAGGCAGTTAGCAAGGGTTGTTAGTTTGGGCATTTAACCTAGGGAATTTAGCCAGGGGCAGTTAGCCAGGGCTTAGGTGTGACTCTAGGGGCGTGTGGGTGATGACAGTAGGGCACACTGTGTAACAAACACGGTTCTGCTCCAACTACCACACTCATGTCAGGCGAGCTATGATAGTCTCAGTGATGTCAGAGGAAGCTGTTAAACAGGCGGCCACGCCTGCTGACAAAACCAACAGACTGTTACACAGGAGAGTGACTGAAAGAGGGAGGGAAAGGAGGGCAAAGCTAGAGGAGAGAGGGAGGGAAGGAGAAAGAGAGGGTGATGGAGGAAGGTAGGGAAAGATAGGGAGGGAGTGAGAGATGGCGGGAAGGAGAGAGAGAGGAAGGGACTTTCGAGCGGGAAAGCAGCAGGAGCTGACATATGATGCTGGGTCATAGGTTGGTTGTCAGCAGGGGAAGGGAGAGAAATACCAAGTGAGGAAGGAGGGGGAGAGGGGCCGCGGGTCAGCTGGCACACACACACCGTCTGACCTGGCATCAATTTATAGAATTACCAGCCTGTCAGTCAGGAGGGATATTTAAGAGGTCTCTATAGTCAATCTCTTCCTCTCATTCCTCATTTCTTCTTTGGTATATTCAGGTCCCACTCTCTCCTTACTTGGTTTCTCTCTCTCCTTACCTGGTCTCTCTCTCTCCTTACCTGGTCTCTCTCTCTCCATACCTTGTCTCGCTCTCTCCTTACCTGGTCTCTCTCCTCACCTGGTCTCTTGTTCTCTTTACCTGGTCTCTCTCAGTACCTGGTCTTTCTCCCTCTCTCTCCTCACCTGGTCTCTTGCTCTCCTTACCTGGTCTCTCCTCTCCCTTCCCTCCCTCCTGTCCTCCCTCCCTTTCTTGTGTCATGTGCAGCAGTGTGATGTTCAGGGCTGTGAACAGGGTCACATCTCAGCCCCCTCACATTTGTACAGTTTAGAATCACAAACACGGCCCAACCCTTAACAAGGCATGTCCTAGATCACAGTCAGATATGTGCAAAAAAAAAAGAAAGAAAAAAAAGAAAGAAAAAGAAAAAAAGAAAGAAAAAAAAAACTTTACTTACAGGTTTGTTGAGATTTTCCTACAGAGTTTGGTTTAGCGTTACCTGTCTATTTTGGATGTCTATCTACTATCATTGCTAATTTAGATACTTTTTTACGATGACGTCTAGGAACAGTTTTGGTTGTTGAGGCTCCTTCTACAGCCGGCACTCATGACTGTTCTTGGATGGGAGTCTTATTTGAGTCACCAAGTCAAATCCTCACCGTATCTGTGATCTTCCTTTCTTCTACTCAGGTCCAGCTGTCTCCCGACAGAATGGCCCCTCCATAGATGACCCCGACAGCCAGAGAAGGTTAGGAGACCCTCTCCAGCCTCACCATGGAGACACACAGACACAGTACTTCACACAGTACTGAGAACCCAGTATACACTCTTCATAATGTAGAGTTTCTACTGTACTTAAAACATACTATTGATGTGTATTTTCTGTGTCTGCAGGCAGATGATGGAACAACATCAGATGCAGGCGCACAAGGAGAGGGAGAGACGGACCTCAGGTTCAGGTGAGGCACGCACACACACACCTACACACCCACACACACTTACGCACTCATACATCTAAACCCCCACATACAAATCACTGTCACATACACTGTCATGTGTCAGCACAAACCAGACTGTTAGTTTAACTAGACTGCCTAAGCGAAGTTTTCAGTTCAGCCCCAGGTAACACATTCTCAGTGTCAACAGATATAATTTCACGGAAGCCAATCTCAGTGGCGCTCAGCTGGCAACCAAACAATGCCACTGTAGCCCCTGGCAACCTGTTCCTCCTTTCTTGACAGGATACAGAATAACGATCTCTACAAATTGGTATTTCCCCATAGTAACACACACACACTCCTACACAAACACACCTCCTGCTCCTCCATATCCACAGTCTCTCTAGCACCGTGCTCCTATCCTCTTGCTGTGTCAGTGATCCTGGGGAGGAGATGGAACATGCCGTCTGCTCCGCCAGCCGGCCATGTTGCATCCTGCTTCTGTTCTCGGATCTTCTCTTAGTTCTGCTTCTCATTATTTACCAGTTCTGATTTTCCATCTCTTGTTCAGTTGGATGGTTGATTTGTCATCTCACCTTTTTCTCTTTTCTTTTTTTCCGTTGTTTGTTGCCCGTTTTCTTCCTTGTGCGCTCTGATCCATTCCTCCTCCTCCCTCCCTCCCTCCTGCTTCTGTCATCCGCCTGCTTGTCTCCTCCTCACCCGCCTCCCCCCATCTCTCTTGGTGTTGTAGTCGTCTCTACACTGCAGTATAAAGTGTCCTCCCCCCCTCAGTTAGACACTCCCCCTGAATACCGACATTATCGAGCTAGTACTCTTCCCACCTCCTATGTCCGCGTGGCCACCTCCTCCCCCTCCTCCTCTTCCTCCTCCTCGTCGTCCCAGGAGAAGGACGCAGGGGCACGGCTCGCCTCCCAGCTCTCCACCTCCCTGGCCTCAGCTTTCTCCCCCGTCCAGCCTGCCCTCCCTACCCAGGGCCGGCAGATACGGCAGATTCCCCTTTCCCCCCCCACTGCCCACCGCCACCAGGCCCAGCCCCAGGAGCCCATGCTGCCTCCCAAACACGGCACCTGGTCCTCTTCACACATGTACGCCGCCATGCCCTCAGCCACCTCCTCTCCCCCTGTCATGAGAGCCATGCCTGTCAAACAGGGCCCTCCCCCCCAGTCAGTCCTCCCGGTGGCTCTCCCCCTGCCCCCTCTAACCAGCCGTATCAAAGCCCATCCGCTGGACACACACAGCCACCATCACACACTCCCTTACCAACATTCGCTCGCCCACCAACACTCCCTACCCCATCATCACCCCCACCCCCACTCCAATGGGCAGCCTGAGGACTACTATCCTCCCCAGCACCAGATCAGCCAGTACTGTGAGGCTGTTCCCCTGCCACCTCTGATAGGACAGCCAGCCCCAGGTCCTGCCCCTGTCTCCCACCAGCCCCAATACCCTTCCACCTTTCACCCTCAGCCAGCCTATCAGAACACACCCCTCTACTCAGGCTCCTCCCCCTCACCTCCATCGTACCAAGGCATGTCTGAACCTCAGGCGTCACCCAAGGAGAGCCCCTCCCCCGTCTTTCAGCCGGCCATGCCGGCCAGCAGCAGTAAGTATGATCGCAGAATGTGCTGCGTGTGTGCGCACGCGTGCGCGAGAGTATGTGTGTGTATGCGTGCGCTCACACTCTGGAAGCATTTCTACCACAGCGTTGAGACTGTCTTGATAACTCATCTCGTGCTAACATGGATAAAGTGCCATGTTAACACCGTGAGCAAATCATGAACCTGCTGAACCGGTCATCCTCTGATGTTAACCAACCACGTCTTGCCTTATTTCACTTCCCCCAGGTCCTCCAGTTTCATCCGGCCACCCCTCTTCTCTGCCGTTTGTGCCCCCCCCAATCGCCCCCCCTGCCCCGGCTCCCATGGCTGGACCACCAGCTCCTCCTCCTCCACCAGGCCCCCCACCCCCAGGCCCCCCTCCCCCAGTTACAGTGCCCCCACCCATGCCTCCACCTCTGCCAGTTGGTGGGGGCCCGGGGGGACCGGGAGGGCCTGGAAAAGAGCAGCAGCCCTCGGGTCTAGCAGCAGCCCTGGCTGGAGCCAAGCTTCGGAAGGTCCAGAGGGTAAGCATTTAGTCTTCTTCTACCACCAGGCCTCAGCGGTTAAACACTCTCTCGGAGGGATTTCAGTCCTCTGTTATATGTCTGACTGCAGCTAGAGTGAACACACCCTGTTTGTCAGCAACACAGAGGTGTATTTCTCTGGGGTTTGCTAATTCTCTCTTGGATACCTAATGAATACAACTGGTGTAGGAAAAATGGCGGAGTCAGATGACTCCTTTGCCAAGACATGCCTACATCATACTGATACCAGTTCATCTCTTGAGACTTGACTCACAGTTTTGTAAGTCTACGGGTCATAGACCTGATTCCTGATCCTGGCCTGCTGTCTCATTCTGGTTCTGGTGTGTGTGATCAGGATGAGAGCAGTCCCCCTGGGTCGGGCGCAGGCAAAAACGACGCCAACCGTTCCAGTGGTGGCAGTGGAGGAGGGGGTGAGGGGCTCATGCAGGAGATGAATGCCCTGCTAGCGCGCAGGTGAGAGTCACATGACCTGCATCCCAACACAGAAAACATCATCATCCCTACTGCGTTCTCTCTAACTGTCTGATTTCGTTATTTAGACGGAAAGCTTCCGAGAAACCTGATGAGGTAAGCCTCAGATATTTTTCAAAAATATCAGTCATATATTTGTAAGGGTTACAGATTGCAATCAGGACTCTTTATCAGTCATCTAGGGTGACTTGTATAAAAGTCACGTGTGACACACTAACTGCGTACTGTCCACTCCCACAGGAGGATAATACCAGAGGACCACAGAATTCCACAGGTACAGTCTCCAACACTTGCACTGCACAAGCACATTTTCTCATTAGAAACATCAACGTAGATTCTATTTTCCAACCGTGTTTTCTCTCTTCATCCCACTTCTCTCTCAGATGCTGTGAGGAAACCATGGGAGAGATCCAATTCTGCAGACAAATCTTCTCTGGTATCAAGGTCTGTACTAGCCTAGTCTACTTTCTATCTCTCTTTCTCTGTCTTGTCTCTGCCTGTTATCTCTCTCTGTATGTGTACTTTCCTTGTTCTTTTTGTCTCCCTACCTGCCCAACTAAACCAGCAGTCCATCTATCCGTTGGATGCTGGCCTTCTGTGTATCCACTGATGACTCTCTCTCCCCCTTACTCCCCCCTTCCTCCCCCCTTCCTGCTGCTGCGTTGCAGGGTAAGGCCAGTGGGGAGCTCCAGTGAAGCTGACACTGAGTTTGACAGGATGAAACAGGTAGGAACTGGAATCTCTCTCCACCTGCTCTGGATCCATCATCATAACAACCTGTTGAACTTCAATTATTGAACACAAACACATTCATTTAAACACACTTTTTAAAAATTATTTTATTTATTTTATTTACAGGAAATCTTGGATGAAGTTGTACGTGAATTGCATAAAGTGAAGGATGAGATCATAAATGGTAAGAACAGAAGTGTTAGAGGTTCACCTGATACAATATCTAAAGGTGATCCCATTGCCTTAACTCGCACCTCAATAGCCTTAGATCATAAAATCCTAATGATGTTTACTCATAATGATTTCCATAAAGGTACAGTGCCTAATAAACCTGTCCCTTACTTAGTAATCTGTCTCTGGGATCACAGATAACTGGAAAGACAAGGACCTCCTAACACAAACTCCTCCCCATTATGTCTGCCTAGAGTCCTCACACACATGATATTCTATTTACAGTACACATACTTTTATATCTTTGTATCCATATTTTATGGAATAGCAATATATCTTCTTAAATGTGGCCATGTTTTGTAGAACGACATATCCACGTATCTGAGCATATCTAGTGTGTGAACCATGTATTCAAGTCATGATGTTGTCTTTTACATGATGCGTCACGTCTCCCTTCTTCTTTGCAGCCATCAGACAAGAAGTCGGCAGAATCAGCACAACATAATATCTCTGAACAATGGAGGAGGAGGTGGAGAGCAGGGAGGGGGAAGGGGGGCAGGTGCAGAAGAGGAAACCAGGGATAAGGAACGTTAAGGAGGTGGAGGATGTGAGGTGACGAGGTGAAAAGTAGCAGACGGAGCAGAGCTGAAAAGAGGAATGTCGCCTCAGCATTTCTGGGACGCTGCATGTAAATCGACCGCAACGCCGTAGAAAAGCTGCACCGACATTTGAAGAGGAGAACAGTGGAAGACAAAAGGAGGAAGAAGAGGGGAAGGAAGAAGCTATAAGAAGAGAGAGAGGGAATTATAAATGAAGGGAGGATGTACAGTGTGGATGGACAGATGGATGGACAGACGTAAGGAGAGAGTGACACTGGTGCTGAGGTTGGGTGTGTGTTCCTCTCTGTGCATCCAGAGACTGCCAGGTGATGCACCCCACTATCCTCTATCCGTTCAAAATCTTAACAGAAAAAAATATTTTGATTTTCTAAGTTTTTACCGTTTTATTATTTAAAGAACAACTGTGACGATGACGACAGTGGATTACTTTATTCTCGTGAATATTATCGAGGGAGAGAAACTTGCACACCATTTCCATCAGCCTTTTCTATGATGTCTGATTTCCTGAACCCTGGGTATACGATGAGCACACTGCGGCCACGAGCTAACCTGCGGCTTCCACTGACCCCAAACGAGCATCTTAAAGCTTTTATCCATCTGCCTGGCAGCCATGTCACGAGCGCTGGAACTACGGGTCGGGGTGGGGTGGGGTGGGGGGGGACAGTTCATGAGCCGTACCTGTGCACAGACCTCGTCTAGCTGTTAAACTACATAGTCACTCTCTAGACTCTATTCTTTGTGAACCTTTCAAGTATGCATGATGCTAATCTGTATCTGAATTTGTTTTTAATTGGTTAAGAAAAGGTGGTACGTTTACCCCAGTGGTTTGTTTATGTGGATATTTCCCTTTCTATTTAAAAATTTAAAATTGATTTGGTACTGTATGTGAAAATACTGAAAAAGCGTTGCTTTTGCAACAATGAAATACTAAATAAATCAATGGTTGTGTGAAAATGAAACATTTATTTGCAGGAGACCCTCTGTTCATGCTGAAGTAAATCAATTCAAGAAACTAAGAGATCTGTCTACGGGATTGACTGCTGTGTTCTGTTCATCTTTAAATCTCTTTGTGCATGCATGCTATTCTATCAAAACAAAACATGTTTACTGAACACGGTAGCTCAAGTTAATAATTTAAAATGTGTATCTCTTACAAATACATATTTTCTGATGACATCTCATTGTTAGTCAGTTCTACCTCAAAATGTAGTACACTCTAATCCACTACTGAATACAGTGCATTGTAAAAACAAAATGACAGTGCTTCAAATCCAAACAGTGCAGTGACATCACTGTGATTCAACCAGAATGAAGCTTCACTGAAGAACTGTCTCTGCTCACGGCCAAGTGAGTTTCACTGCAAGTTCACCTCAGCGCCATTCACTAGAAAATTACTTTAATGTAACAAATTCATTCAGCACACCTAACTTTTAGACCTGCAGTCAACTGCTGAGCTCAACCCTCCCTGTGGTATCAAAATAAGATTTTTTCTTAGGTCTTGTATATTGTATTGGTCTGTTTGTAAGAGGACCTTCTATAAAATGAACACGTTCCAACAGGTCTGACTAACCCGATACTTTCTTACAGATTATAATCACCTCTGTCACAATGGAGACCAGTCCTGAAATCTATACACAGCATTTGATCAAATTAACTCAAACAGGCTGAACAGGTTAAGAAGCTTGCATGAGACTTAGGCCTGGGACTGTATTAACCAATGTCACACAATTAAAGAATACAGATAGTAGGAACACATCAAAATGATTTAAATCAGTTTACATGTGGTCCTAACTGACGACATTAGATGAATTGAACATTTGTTGTGCTTGGGAGGTCTTGACTGTTTGCCTGCTGCAAACTCCACTCTGTCAATCTCCATTGAAAGACAAGGTTGGATGTCAGGCTGGTTGTATTGCAATAACAATTACTCTTTCTTGACAACCTTGTACTCCCTCTTGATCCTTGCGTAGGGGCCAATGCTGTCATCAAACACAAAGTCCCACAGCACTCTGGTCCAGGAACTGTGTTGTGGCAGCGAATCATAGAACTCAGCAGCGATCTTTTTCACCTGGGGATACAAAGCAGGGATAGTTCACAGGATGGTCACCAGAACTGTCATCTCATTCATGCTTTTTTTGCCATCGCTAGTTCAATAGGTGTTCCAGGGGACCTGTCGTGAGTGTTGCCTGAGGGCAATGTTCCTGGATAAAGCTATTTTTGCTATGAATGAAGTTCACTGTTAATGGGACTGTTTTGTAACAGTTACATTAAATTACCTAAGAGGTGAACATTTTTCCATCCCAACAAAGGAAAACACCCAACCAGATATCAACTGGCTGTAGTGTTAGCAATACTGATCATTCTTGAGGTGTTACTCACCAAAAGTTAATCAGTTACACAGTTTGCCCTTTAAAACCAATATTTGTTTGCCAATGGTGCTGTAAAGACACTTAAGAGACGGGTTTGTTTTAAGTGAAGAGGCCGAATGGGTGGGAGCAGAGGAAAGCTGCGTGTGTGGTAGTATGCACGACTGCATGTAAAAGGCAGCTTAGTGTGTGTGAGAGAGTTTTTGTACTGCTCACTTGAGGCAGCTTAGTGTGTGTGTGTGTGTGTTTGTGTGTACTGCTCACCTGAGGGAGCCTGCTGCCAGGTATGCTAGGGAAGTCATGGTGCTCCATATGGTATCCAACATTGAAGGTGATGCAATTGAGAGCGCCATAGTACGAGTAGGTTTCATGACCCTTCAGGAACATATAATGTTCTGCTATGAAATGTCCTGAGATGGGATGCAATCCCATGCACAAGATTGACCCAGCGATGAGGTAGACGATGGGCTTTACACCCCAAAAGTAGTACAACAGGAGATCAGCAGATAACTGGACGGCAGCATTGAGAATTTCCAGCTGGCCAATGGGTTTGGGGTTGACCACTAGGGGGCGTAGGGCGTAAAAGAAAGGCTGGAGGAAGAGCCAGAGCACTTTCCTGGGGGGGGTGCAGAAAAACCATCCCTCCAGAGAGGTGGGGATGTCCACATCCAGCCCGTCCCCTCCTAAGTAGCGGTGGTGGTCGACGTGGTACTTCTTGAAGGAGGCGGAGTAAGGCAAGCCGATGGGCAGGTTGGCCCACATGGCAAACCAGCGGTTGAGACGCGCCAGCTTGTTTCCAAAGGCCACATTGTGGGAGATGTCATGAATGGCCAGTGTCAGGGAGTGGTTGATGCAGCCTCCAAATGCATAGGCCCAGAAGAACACCCACTTCCAAGGAAGGTCGTGGATCAGGTAACAGGCCAGGAGCTGGGTCAGTACCATGCCAGACACTACCCACTTGAGCTGGGGGTCAGCACCCATCAAGGACTTGATCTCAGGATACTTAGCTGGAGACAATAAACACAAAACATACAGATTAGTTATTATCTAGGTTTTTTTGGTAGTATTCCATGTCTTAAGTGGCCAGTTTGGATCAACCAAGACACGTGATATCAGGCTGGTGAATTTAAGACCTCTGCTACACAGACAGACATCCAAACAGGGCTTCCTTTGAATGTCCTGCTCCTTAGAAGAGGCCACTGGTAAATAATATTAATTGGTCGAGTTGTTTTGTTCACACATTCTAGAGGCACCGACACAGTCTAGGGAATCTTTTACAACCCTGCCAACCATCAAAACAGTATTTACTCCATGTCTCTTTCAATAAGGTACACAGTTTGATTGTTGATAGGAACTGCATTTTATTTGGAATAAATAACTTGTTCCTGTATAGCCATGTCAAACAGTATTGGTAGTGAAACATTAATGTTTTGTTGAAGTTCCTGCTTCAGTATTTGAAGATTATTTTTACCCTTAACATTGTCTAATGGAAAACAAACATTTTTATTTTATTTTACAGGCTTTTATAGGCAAAACCATTGAATATATGCAAAGAGCCTCGTTTTATAGCTATCAGCTATTTGTCACTGCCTATGGCTATTGGTCATGGTTGTACTGTTTTATAACTTGAATAGTAAGATGCATAAACTTGGCTAATATCAGAGAACATCTGCCTTGCTTTGCTGATGATCCATGTCTAGGTAAACATGAGAATGATCAGGAACAGAAATACAGGCGAGGTGTTCACTTGCTTTCATGTAAATGATGGCTCACTCTAGCTTTCTCTGCTTTTGCCTGTTTTGCATGTAATGTTCCATGCAAATACAGGTCTACTACAAGATCATCTCTTTATTCAAAAGGAGAATCATTTGCTAAAGATGCATCCTGTACACATGGAAAAACCTGTACAGTCACTATACAGCCTTCTGTCCACTGTATAGGATCTTTCGACTTAAAAAGAACTGGCATTATGTGTCCACCATTATGATCTCTGTTCACATTTAATTGTAAAGACTTTGTTTAGTAGGCTTAACATTTTCAGTTGTGTCATCCCAACTTGATTCATTTAAATTTGAAACGCATTGATGAATGACATCCCAGACTAAACCTTTACAGCTGTGGGATGTTTTGGTCTTTGTGTACCAGTAGGATAGATTACTTGGTAACCAGAGGTCGTAAATGCAACAGACCTGTATGACTTACCACATCTCCTTTCTGACAGCAAACATAACCTTTATTGCTATGTGACTCACACACCCTCTGGGAGTGACTGCTAGAGACCTACATTAACGTCATGAAGCCTTACACCTGATCTAAACAGCCCTGCAGTGTCCCACTGACACACTGGCAACAACATCTCACAGAACATCTTATATGATAAATTTGATAAACAAAAAATCATACTACAATCCATCCTATCGCAAACAGAAATGACAAAATGTAATATCAGATGTCACCTTATTTAATACTGTGATTCTAGGCCCTAACATATTAAATACACAACAACAGTGTCTTGATGGCACAGGCCAGAGATCAGAAAAACAGAAGGCATTAATAATTAAAGAGGCTGTGGTGTCAAGACACCAATAACTTCTATAGGCTTCTTTCAAAGAAGCAATTCATTGTGGAATTTGATGGGAAAGACTCACACGCTTAAGTGGAAAACCAAACACCACCCTATAGAAAATGTTCATAATAAATGTATGTGAAAAGTTGATTACAGGCATTGATCCCACACAGTAAACAAATCTGCCGTTTACAAATAAACTTGAGATCAGAACAAATGCTTAATTCCCTGCAGCCTACATGTCACAAAATGTGGATGGCTGTCATACCATTGTATACATGTGCTTTTCTGAAGAGGGGAATGTTTCTAGTTACCAAGTCAGCCTCAAGGGTCTTGTCAACTGCACCTGCTATCAGCCTGCTGTGCACTATTGTTCTACATGTCAGAAAAACTCATTTAGGCCAGACTCCGTTTACAGGAGGGGTGCTCATCCAGTCAGCTGAGGTTTTTACACAGGAACGTTTCTAGGATTTAAAAAAGGGGGAGCTTAGCCCCTACGGATGTGTAATGTTTATCAAATTTTGGGGGACTCATTGGGGGCTGCGGATATCCATTGTTTCAGACAGTTCATAGATTGGTTCAATCAGAAAGTAAATAACTCGTCCATGTGTAAAACAATAGTAAAAAAAAGAAAAGAAAATCCCAATAATGATTTGGGGGGCTGAAGAATATTTTCGGGGGGCTTCAACCCCTCTGAAACAGGGCTAACGACGCCCCTGTTTTTACATAATATGATCTCATAAGGGTGAAACCAAGCTGTAATATTCCTAACCATGTTTCATCACCCCCAGATTAAATGATCTGGTCACAAACTGAATACTCAGATATAAACCCAACTGTCACATAACTCCAGTTCCTAGTTTAAAGGTAGAAATTCTAAAATAACCCATGTTTTGTACTCAATAGATAAGACTTCTACAGGTGTCGCGTATCAACCGGCTAACCCTGCTGTAGACCAGGACAAGCGTCAACATTCAAACAGGTATAACCGGATACAAGCATATAGTGTGTTTGATTTTTTTAAAATCCTAACAATTCTGGCAACAAATCTGCACTTTCACCACAGAGGAAACGACTTGGGGTTTTCTGGTGATTTGTAAGTTTACCTAATATTTCCTTCCTCCTCGAGGTGTGGGGTTGGTCGGTGTAAACCCATTCAAAATCCTCACGTCCACCTGTCTTCCCCATGCTGATGCCTGCGGTGTTGAAGGAGCGGTGTTGATGGCTGGCTGACTGACTGGCTGTGCGACTGGCTCCTACACACACATCCTGCATACTACACACACCCCCGAGACACACCCACTAAAGGTAAAAGGTGTGTGAGGATCACACTCACGCTCCTCCTGCTTGTCTTTTTGCAAGTCTGCGGAGGAGGTGACTATAGTTTCGGTGAGACTGTTGCCACTCTCGGAATACTGACAGTTTTCAAATAAAACGGTACATGTAACTGTTGTAGTTATAAATAAGTTAGCCCTTATTTCTCAGCGTGAGAAATGGATGAAATGCGAATGAGTGAGACTTTATAGTCCTGAGCCCTACAACAGTGGCTAGAACTTGCCAATTAGAGCATTATTTCTCCCAAAATGATGCAGATTAACTAGATAGATAACACAAACCAAATGTATACAACTTTTACCCGCGTCATGAGCAACATGAGTAGGCTATTTATGAATCAGTATGAATCGTATGAATCAGTATGATTCGAATATTTTCTTGAACAACATAAAAAAATAAAGTTTTTGTCACAATCTGTAATATTATGTAATATAATAGAGCTACCCACAATAAGATGGGTAGAGTTCTTTTATGTTTGAAAAGCAAGAACTTTATCTGCAATTTGCTTGCCCAGCGCAAGAGGTCATGCTGAGAGCTTGCCTGTACTTGAAAGCCACTGATACTTAACATAAAGTGAGAAATCACATAATTTAGATTGATTTACATTTAAATAGTAATTCATAGGGTGAGATAACATGGCATCCTATAATGTATAAACATACATACTAACCATTAGTGTACAAACATTCCTGATTAATTTCCACCAAAAAAGAAAGATATATTTGTTATTTATATATTTATTGAAATACAAGTCTGGCTTGTTACTACTAGTATAGTCTCGCGAGAGTATGTAACCGGAGCCTAGTGGCGACGAGAGTAGACTAGAGTGGAGTTTGTGTTGTCGAAGAAGGAAGAAGGCAACGAAGAGGGGAAGATAGCCGTGCAAAAACATTGAAAGTGGGAGAAATTGACGGGGTTTTCGACATGGCATCAGGCGATACCCTGTACATAGAAACGGATGGATCGGAGATGCCTGCTGAGATAGTGGAGCTTCACGAAATAGAAGTGGAGACAATCGAGACAACAGTTGTTGGAGAAGACGATGAACATCAGCCTATGATCGCTTTACAGCCTCTCGACACAGATGATCCACATTCGCTTCATCATCACCAAGAGGTTATTTTGGTGCAAACCCGAGAGGAGGTAGTGGGTGAAGATGATTCGGACCTGCATGCTGACGACGGTTATGAGGATCAGATCCTTATCCCGGTACCGGCAGTAGAAGAGGACTACATCGAACAGACTCTGGTGACTGTAGCTGGGAAAAGCTCGACGGGGCGGATGAAGAAAGGGGGAAGCGGGAAGAGAGCGGGCAAAAAGAGCTATTTGGGGGGATCGGAAGCCAGTGGGAGAAAATGGGAGCAGAAACAGGTCCAGATCAAGACTTTGGAGGGAGAGTTTTCAGTCACGATGTGGGCATCGGGTAAGTTGAGAGGAGGTTGTGAATGATTGCAAGCTGGGTTCTCGCATTGTTCTCCGTGTTTGTGGCCCTGTTTGACAGGGCCTTGAGCGGGCGTTGTCCTCCAACGGACGCATGTTATATTTCTAATTGTTTAGAACTGACAACAAGATGAAGTTTCATTTCCAAATGTTTTTGTTTTTATGGGAAGCCATGTTTTATGTGTTGCTGGGCGCCGCCATGTTCCCCCCACCAGTCCAGTATGGCCGCCCGAAAAAATGGCGTTGATTTGGCCGGGGAAGATGGCGGCGAGTGGGAGAGAGAGTGGCGCTGCTGCTGGCTGCGGGACCAGGCCGCTGTGGCGCAGTTCAGCACTGGGGCCTCCGAGTCTGAGGAGCGGGGGGAGGGTTGAGCTGTCACAGCACTCCATTCTGTAGTACTTTCCGCGTTAGCTTAGCCATGGCCACAGTAGTTAACTGATATAGCGGACGGATTACTTTTAAACTGATAGAATACACGATGCATCAGTTTCCCATCGTTTTGTTGAACGTAGAATGATAAAAGTGTTATTTTTTTATTCTAGCGGATGTGGTTGAAACAAGCCGTGTCGTCTATCCGTTGATCTGAACGTTTAAACGCGCTGTTTTATCCATCTAAACAGTCAGCAATATTATTAAAAGTTTCTAGTCACGAAGTAAACTAATAGAATGTATAATGCGTACTAACAGCTGACTGTATAAATGTTAATCCCGATGTAAAGCTACACACATTTATGGTATCAATAGACGCTCATTGATTTATCGAATGCATTCTGTACACACGTTGTTTATTACACTCAATTAGTGGTTTCATGTTCTTGATTTTTTTTGTGTGGTTTATACCAAAATGTGTAATATTTTCAAAAACAATAGTGATAAAAACCCAATGCAATGATGTTAACTTGACACACCCACTAAGAGTCTGTGCTACTAGTGGTAACCTACTGTACAGACGTCATTCATTCATGTTGTGTCCTTTAGATTTTCCAATTGCAGTTTTGAATGACCCATGTTTAGTTTATCTACCAGATAACACGAACAAAAACCTACAGGAACCAGACACAAAATATGATGGATAATTAATATGAAATATGTTTATTATATTGTGACGTTTCTGCCTCTCTTGACCTGTCCGTTGTAATCTCCCATGTTGAATGTTCTCCTAGATGACAAGAAGGACATAGACCATGAGGAGCAGATCATTGGAGAGAACTCTCCCCCAGATTACTCAGAGTACATGACAGGGAAGAAGCTTCCTCCAGGAGGAATCCCAGGGATCGACCTGTCAGACCCCAAACAGCTGGCAGAGTTTGCCAGGTAAGCTGGGGACATGGATCCATTGACTGATTCTTACTGTTTATAGTGATGTATTTATCTGTACGTTGCTTCGGTTAAAAGTTGGTAGTTTTTCCCCCTTGTCTTCGTTGAGGGTTTAGGTTGGTTATATGGGCAGCCCTTTGTGACATTGCTTGTAAGAAGGGTTATACAAATAAATGTTGATTTGATTTGGAAAAGTGTTAAATGGGATAGCAAATTTAGTATGACAACTTCCCATTTATATTATTCTGGTGTTGTAAGGTGTGAGAAATTAGAATGTTTGTTTAATGTTGCGGTATGTCTGTCTCTCAGGATGAAACCACGTAAGATCAAAGAAGACGATGCTCCCAGGACGATAGCCTGTCCCCACAAAGTGAGTGTTTCTACTGTACAGGAACAAGGATTCTGAATGTTTGTGTCTGAAACCTGGTTGGTTTAAAGGAACATATTCATCGTGGGTTAGCGTTTTTTTCTTCTGATGCTGGTCATGATTTAACAGCTTATGGATTAGTGTAATACAGTCCACCATCAAACGATCTGTGTGTATGAATGGACCCCTTCAGAAGGAACTTGATCTGATAATGCATGTTGTTCAGAAATACCACCACTAGTTGGCAGTATCACAACGTATGTCAATATGATTGTGTACATTTGTATCTTAATTTGCTAACTTATTTTATAAACTTTTGTATTTATTCATTGCATCTGAAAGTATGGCATCCAATTTTTGTTGTTTTTAATAAATACGATGTAGAGGTTAATATGTACTGGTTGTGTCTCCTCAGGGCTGCACTAAGATGTTCAGGGATAACTCGGCCATGAGGAAGCACCTGCACACTCATGGGCCGCGGGTGCACGTGTGTGCAGAGTGCGGCAAGGCCTTTGTGGAGAGTTCCAAGTTAAAAAGACATCAGCTGGTTCACACCGGAGAGAAACCCTTTCAGGTCTGTCAGACATCTCTTAATTTATGTATAAGAAAAAAAAGTTACATGTGGTCTCTAACTTCAGCTTTTTATTGCAGCCTACGTTTATGTGGTTTGAGACACATACACCTCCCAGCTTTCTGAAGTCAGCTTCAGATTGTCCTCCAACAGCGCAGCCTGACTGTTTGTCTTCTGCTCTCCCCTTTGCAGTGCACGTTTGAAGGCTGTGGGAAGCGCTTCTCTCTGGACTTTAACTTGCGCACGCATGTGCGTATTCACACTGGCGACCGGCCATACGTCTGCCCATTTGACGGCTGCAACAAGAAGTTTGCTCAGTCCACCAACCTCAAATCCCACATCCTCACACATGCCAAAGCTAAGAACAATCAGTGAGCCAGGCTTAGCAGAGACACGCCATTGGGCCCCTCTAAACGCCCCCCACCCCCCTTCCCCACTTCCACAGCATCGTCCTATATCCTCTTCAGAGATATATTGAAATTTCCCTCTTTGTATCGTTTCTAGAAAAACAAGTGTTTTATGAGAAAATGACCTTAAGACTTTTTGATATGTGTGGTGGTAATAATGAGGCACTCTTGAGATGACGCTGAACTCCACCTCTCAGCACCCCCCTCCTCCTCCCAGCCACAAGTTCCCCGAGAGAAAAACAGACGGTTTCTTCTTGTGAAGATGTGAAAGGAATTCTTGGATCTGAAAGATGACAACTTTCTTTTATTTCTACTCCAGCCGAGAAGAGCCTAAAGTCTAGTCTACCCATCCATCAGCATAGAAAATTTAATTAATTGCTTTTTAATTTTGTACTTTTCCTAAGTGTGCATATTGTACACTTCTTTTGGTATAAGCTTAGTGGTATGTATGTATATTTTTCCTTGAGAAGTTAAATCTGTGACGTCTCCTCCTGGGGAGATTTGGCAGGGGTTGTACCTCCAATATTTTACAGACAGTTGCTTTGGAGGGATATGGGGTGACCTCTACAGACGTACATTTTGTATAATTGTAACGTACAGATATATCGGAATCATGTAGATAGTAGTAATGTGATTTACCTAGTGTTAACAGATTAATTAAAACCATTATTTTCCCATTGCACTGCCAGATGCAAAAAAAAAAAAACCTGTCATGTCTGTTGATTACAGCAAACCCTCTTCTTTTTCTGTTCAGCTCAATCAGACATGGTGCTCGATTGCATTGTGAGAATGTATTGTCCAACCTGCACTAACCCATGCTAATATTGACTTCCCCCACTTCATAAGGCCTATTCAGAACGTTCCCTAGCAAGCTCCTTCTATGATGTGTGTTTCTGAGAATGCTGATGTGTGTGTGTGTGTGTGTGTAGAGTTCAGGTGTGGGTATGTGATAGATGATTAGACTTGTTCTAATGCTATTTTGAATGTGACTCTTACTCTGATCTGTTGGTTCTTGAAAGGGACTGTTTCTATTGGCTCCTAAATCTGAATAAAGACATGGCTTATCTTAAAGACAAGGGTTATGGTGACTGCATGTATGGAACAATGGAATTGATTTGGTGACATGTTTAACAGTTGGGATTTAATTTCCTTAGTCTTTTATGGAGAAGATGTGCATGAAGGACAAGATGAAGCAGATCCCAGGAAATTTAAAAAGTCACCATATACAAAATAGCATCCCTGTATCTTTGCAGGATAAACACATAAGATGAACACACTTCACACAGATGAAAATTGAACATACTTCATTAAGTTGAAAATAAACTACTTTTCATTCAGTGTTCACAATCCACATAAAAGAAGTATTTTACAGTGCACAGAAATTTGTCTTTCAAAAAGTGCTGGTTGATAGACAATTGAATCAATGCTGAGTCAATGTGTTGAGAGAATCAATATTCATCTGGCAGTATTTGGTAGTTGACCAATGGCAGAACAGGACAAACTTCCTTCCTTATTGATTCACCAAACATTCCAATCCGTATTCCACAGAATAAAAGGATGTAACATGCATGAACATATTTTATGTTTACACATCAGAAATAGAAGTACTGAGATTCCTATAGGCTGGAATTGTGTTGCTGAGATATTTGAGACCAGAAATCTAAAAAACGAAAAGGAAAAATCTCCTTTGTCTAAATCACACAAACCTGAGCAGAAGTATTCATGCTTGATTAAATCTGGTTAATGGTCTCACCCAAAAAATATTGCATACATTTACATTCAATACCATGCTTCTGGGACCAGCAGAACCTGTATTTCTCAAACTCTGGAGACCGTAATCCTGCATGGGACAGGTTTAACACAGTTTCAGCTGCAGACTGGCTCAAAGCTGCAGTAACACTCAAAACCTAAATTAACCCTCAAGTTCTGCCTCCCAAGTAATTGTTAATATCAGAAAATATCTGACATGCAAGGTAACCAATATGGTGGCAATTAAACTAGCCACTTAGAGAGAAAGTGAAAGCCAGATATTACCATCTTCCAAACATCTCAGAAGTTAACAGGGGTTAAAAAAGTAGGACCCATGGTGTACTTGGCAGACAGTTCAGTCCTCTCCAAGCGCGGCCAGCAGAGGAGGGTAGTTTGGCGTTCCCCAGCCAGTGACAGGGTCCCAGGATGGGGCAGCACAGAAGCCCTTCCCCTGAACCTGCTCATCCAGACAGCTCAGGTGACAACCCTCGATCACCTGAGAGATGGGAAAGAGCAATGTGGTGAGTGTCTGCATAGAAGTGGGATGTCCTGCGCAAATATACCCTTTAAAACTAGCCACACTACTGAAATACCTGGTAATAAAAGTGAGTTGAGCTCGTACCATGTGGTGGAAAAGCTTGCCTGACAAAGATTTTGCCGAGTGATAACAATGCTTCTTACATCAAACAAACCCTGTCCCTTCAGCTGGTAGAGGCGAGGGTTGAGGAAGCCCAGAACAGGAAGGCCTTTCTGCAGGCGCTGGTCGTTAATCAAAGACAAAATCCCTCCCACCACAGGAGTGGAGGCCTGGAGACAAACACACAAAATATCATACCAGTTAATACTGGTTACATGGAATCTAGATATTAACCCTGCCCAATGGCTGTTTTTCAGGCTGATGATACATTAGTGATTTCTTAAGGAAAGGAAGGTTGTAGTTCAAAACAGGATCCCTGAGAGGAACTTCCTCCTTACCGAGGTTCCAGACACCCAGGGGATCGGTACTCTGTTGGTGACCACCCAGTAGTTGTCAGACAGGGCGGCCAGATCAGGGTAGGCCCTCCCACTGGTGTTGAAGTAGGTCTGTGGAGGAAGGCCGGCCACACCCTTCAGGTAGCTCTGCACTGCACTGACCTAGTGGAGGACAGAGACACAGTAGAATAGAAGAAACACATACAGGTTTAGTGACCATCACTGCCAACATTCACTTACACTAGCTAGTGAGGAAAACATAGAAATGCATACATGAAGTAATATATGTGATTCACCACAACTGGCCTACCAGAGACCATTTTTCTTCTATAAATCGTTTACATTTGGCTTTGGTCAGGACTTTACCTGATAATCAGGCATGGCGAACACATTGCTGAATCCTCCTCCACTGATGTAGTCCGTCACCTCATACGTCAGCTGGAACGGGTTCTTGAATGAGGTCCCGCCCACTGTGGTCACATAAGGACTGAAAAGCAGCACAGAAACCGTTCCACAGATGAACTAACAAGGAAACACTCATCCTCAGATTTGAACTGGGAAATCACCTTCAAATCAACAAACTCTACAATACATTCAGTCAGTGCTGTGTCAGTGCAGGGCTCACCTGGAGGCAGGGAAGCTCGGTCTGAAGGAGTTCTGCCCCTTGGTCATGTGTCTACAGCCAGCCCCACTATCACCTAGAATAAGAGGAGAAACATTAACAGCAATTCACAATTACGGCTTTAACCAAGTAACCTGAATGTCATAGACAAATTTCCACACTAACTCAAAGACGTTACCATGGAGTTTCAAGGCCTTATCTCCTACTTAAGACCTCAGAACGTCTGCATGAACTGCTCACGTCAGCAACATGGTGCCAGTTACAGATCACATTAAAATAACCACTCAACCCCAACACTAGAAGCAAGCAACTGTCCATGGAGAGCACAGTTCCCTCCCATGTGTCCTTGTTTACATGATGGCCCAGATTTGAACAGGACTCTGCCGTGTTGTGAGGGGAGCCCATGGGGGGAGGGAACACACGTCAGGGTTTAGGGTTAAAAGGCCATGCAGGCCCTGCCTGACCTGAGGCGAACAGTATGGACAGCCCCCTGACGCCAGCCTTCATGAACTCAGTGTTGATGCGGTTCATGTAAGCGGACGACAAGCTGTCCTCGTCGTCTCCGTAGCTGATTGTATGGACCCAGGGCAGAGAGGACATGTTGCTGAGCAGCATCATCCACTGGAGAAACGGCTCCTGGGTCTCATGGCGACCTAGGAAGAGAAGAGAAAGACCAGGATTGTGAAATCGTTTGATTAAAAAACAAAAGATTTTGTTTCCGGTTCTGGATAAAAGCATCCCCTCAATGACGACATGTAAAAGTAATACATTCCCAGTTAGACCATACCGGGGTTGGTGAAGACCCAGGTGGAGATGTTGGCTCCAGTGCTCATGATGTACTCCACATCCAGACTGGCCTCCAGGCCTGCCTTGCCCCCGCCCTGCTGGCCAACCACACGGTCCACCTTGGACTGGTGAGGGAAGCCATGTCCAAACAGGGTCATGAACTCTGCCAGGTCAGCAGGATGGTAGTACTGCTCCAGAAACTGAGGGAGGAAAGCACAGGGATCTAACATATAAGGCTTCATCGGTGACATTGCCTGACCCTTCCTAAAATTAACAGATTATTAGTATTTGTTCCTTCAGTTGGTGAATGAGGGGCTCCTGTACTAACAGCACCTGTGCCACAGCTTGGCTGTTGTTGGAAACAGATCCCACATCAGCTGCTGTGAGGTTGTAGCGGCTCCTCAGGGTGGTAGGGGTCACCCCTAGATGGAAGCCCAGCCCGGAGCGTCTCTTTTGAGCCAGGAACTCACTGAGGCCCTGCCTCTTGGATGGAAAGCGGTGGACCCCGCCCACTGTGAGAGGAAAGAATGTCACTATACAGACACACCCTTAGTCAGGTCTCAACCTGACCCATCTCTCTGATCCTGTGAGAGAGACACAAACAGTTCACCCAAGCCAGCTTTAATTGCTACAATCTGAATAAATGTATTCAAGTATTCAACATGCAAAAGCACAGGCTTCTCTTTGTGGAGTGATTGTGAGGTCTGATTGTTAGAAGACAGCAACAGTGTGTTGACACTTTCCACACAAACACGCCATCAGAGATTAGCAGTGGTTCTGAGCTCACCAAAGTCCAGATGGGGGTGAACGGTCTGGTGGACCTTGTACCGGGAAGTTGACCTCACCAGGGTCTGCCCGTCTCTAGTGTAGCGGTGAAACTCACTTCCTGGAAGTAGCATCTCTGCCACCCTGGAAAAGGAGTCGACCATGAAGAAAGCCAAGACATCCATCCGGGACATTTTTTCAGGAAATCACGTTAGCTGACCCTTGTATGCTTACACATACACATCATATCTCTCAGTTCCTCAATGAGAAACTAGAGTTGGCAGTTTTAAGTGAGTCAACTTTCAGTGGCTATTTTAAAGAAGTTCCTTACCCAGCAGTCATGGTGCACTGGAGGAAGTCTTCAGTCTCAACAGTGAGACAGTCTCGGATTCCGTGCATCTGCAGCCAATGACGTACTACCTTGCGGGTCAACTGGGACGGGCGAACCAATGAGGCCACCTCTTCCAGAGACAGGTGCTTCCCTACAAGTAACAGAGAATTTAAAGGCCTTTCATGATATCCAATCTGAAAATTATGGCGAGGGATGGATAGAGCTTGTATCCTAATAATGCACCCCACCGTACTGCGCTGAGTCAGGGTCTGACACAGCTCTTAGCTGCTGTTCCAGAAGCATAACATTCTGCTGCTTCAAGGCAAAGGTCAACTCGAGATGCTCCAAGGGATCCGCTCTGCCCACGTGAGTCCATTCCCCTGGGATACTGCCAGAAATGGAACGAGTTGCAGTCATTTGCAAAACACCCGACACATCCTTGGAAAGTCAGATCTTTTGTTACTGATCTAACCGATCATGATCTCATATCAATTAATATTACACAGGTAACTTGTTTGCTTACAAGATGTCTTGGTCAGCTTCGAGGTGCTCAGCTGCAGTGAATGAGCTGCAGATCAGTGCGCAGATGGATATTCTGGGAGAAACAAAACGTTCAAATGCAGTTGAACCAGCCATACAGAACATTCTTAAGGTTTGACCTCTAGGCCAGTGGTTCTCAACCCTGGTCCTCAGGGCCCACTGTCCTGCATGTTTTCGATGTTTCCCTGCTCCAACACACCTGATTCAACTGAATGTGTCACTATGAAGCTTAGCAGAAGCTTGGTAATGACAATTAATTTGAATCCGGTGTGTTGGAAGGGGGAAACATCGAAAACATGCAGGACAGTGGGCCCTGAGGACCAGGGTTGAGAACCACTGCTCTAAGCTACACCAAGGATAACCCATACCAACACGCTTAAATGACAACCATATATACTGAGTGTATATGGGACATATATGCACGATCACTACTGTAGAAATGACACTGGCACAAGTCAATGACACCATGTTAACAAAGATCAGGCTTCTAAGTTCACTAGGCTCGGCTAGGTCATTTCATTCGCTTGTTTTTGTAGCTTGCAACTCGCAAGTTTATATACTTGTAAGCTAACGATAGAGCCACAACACAACAAAGTCTTGTAATTTACAAGTTGTAACACTTACAGAATCTTCATCGCGGAAACATGAATGGATTTCTTTGTCGGGAGTCTTTTATTTGAACATGTGATTCAGACGGTGTGCTGGTGCCTTTATGTGGTGGTGGGTCACATGACACGACAGGAAAAAGTCTGTCACGTGATTTTTCGCAAGCGGTTCTGTCTTGCAAACTTACGGAATCGACCTTACTCATTCAAAATCTCTTTATGTTGTATCTTTTTAAGATTAGGTTATGCAGTGGTCACAGCAGAACCTTTAGTTATAAGTACTTAATATAGGCTACTTGTATTTGAAAATCACCTCCACATAGACATCTATCCATGTAGAATAAAACAAGACACAAGGTGAGTCAAAATGATGAGACACTTCAGTCATTTAGAAATCAGAATTATGCTTCTGTCAGACGTGGATAACACCAACTTGACAGCAAGAATCACTATAATAAAACAACATTTTATTACAGCGGAAGTATTAGACACTACATTTTCAGTAATTCATCCCCAGATGGTAAAATCTAAGAATTAAAAAGTATGAAATACTGAGATAAAAAATATGAAAAATAGAGACTATTTCATCTGTATGCTTAGTTTTCATCAAAGTAGTTATCCTCTTCTTCACTTTCATCTGAAACTCGACTCTCATCCGGGAACATCTCCCTGATCACAAACGAATCATTCTCTGAAACAGACAGACTCAAGTCAATAATGAAGACAGCGTTCAGGTTGGCATTCCTAATGAAAGCTTTTGTATTTGACACACACCTGGAATATTACATCTTTTCACAGCACGTTTCACTGGTGGAGTCGGTGTGAACTGCTGTGGGTGAATAAGTCAATAAATAACTACGGTAGGTAATTGAACACAATACAGAAGTCAAAAGATTTAGACAATTTTCAAAAACACTTAATCATCAAAGATAGAAAATATAGCTTGTAAATACCAAGAACAGTACATCACAATGTGGTGGTATGCCTGGACAGTCTGTAAACTCTTACCTTAGATTTGTGGACATATTTGTAGACCGTGGCTTGTCTTGGCATCTTCTTCTGGAGCTGGTAGATATACTTATCATCATTTCTAAAAATAAAATATGAATTAAGAAAAGGATTCATATAAGCCCAACATTCTAAAGATGTGCAGACCCAGAACAGATTGGACCGTTTAACCATAATGCAGTGTTGTACACACTCCTTCCGCTCAAACTGTTGGATCATATGCCTGTGATTATGGGAGCCTCATTAAAGTTGCTAATTTCTCACTTGTTGACAGAGCCCATCATGCCGGGGGTGATGTGGAGACCCTGCGGTGTCTTGATCGTGGGGTAGCTGGCCGAGCAGGGGGTCTGGGGGTCCTGGCCTGCTGACATGAACACGCTGTCGCCCCAGCTGGGGGACGCAGTGGGCAGCTGCCAAACCAGAGAACAGACAGACACGCATTTTAACGAGGCGGAGAGCTTGTTGAACACGTCCGAGAGACAAGCAGATTCAACGCGTTTACAGGAAACGTGAACGCTGAACATCCCCCTTTTTGGCGTGTGATCTGTAACCTAGTGAGCTCAGACACAGCCTAACATCCATCAACACACACTGGTTGGAGTGTTTTGAATATGTCAGAGCGATTAGCAGTCTTTTCAGCAATCGGACAGGAGAGGGTACTGAGTGTCATAAAGGAGATCCGCACCCACCTTGACTCGTTTGTTTTGCATGGGTGAGCTGGTGAAGATGTCGTCATGGTCATCTTTGGGCATGCGCTCCAGTAAGATGCGTATTTGCTGCTTCCTCTTCAGAGTGCCCGCCTTGGCTGTGATCTGAGGTTCCACCACTGCATAGGGAGAAGACATAATCAGAACCGCTCGTGAGGAACACAACATCACAAAAATGACCAACAACTCCATGACGAGTGTCTTGTCAGATACACAGATGAAACGAGATACCGTCACATTCTCAACCCCGCTCCGCACCTCCCAAACCCCTTTTGTCTTTCATTTCTCCTGTTCCTACATTAATATTATTATTATTATTATAAGATGCAATCAGCAGATTTAAGGCTGTATGTCTGCCAGGTCTACCTGGGCCTTTCTTCGTGGTCGCGCTCTCCTTTTTCCTTGGCTTGGCAGAGGAGGCTGGGACACTTTTCTGTGCAGTGTACTGCTCCTGGCACTCCTCAGCTGACCTGGTACCCACCACCATCGCTACGTTCAGCCAGAAGTTCCCCATGTGTTTAGGGAAGGAGGTCACCGCCCTGGGGAACACAAGCACATGAGTCATGGAGCTACACTCCACGCATCCTCTCTCAAAGGCATTGTTGACGGGACGAGACTTACTCATGCAGTCTTCTGAGTTCTGTCTCCGTCCACCTGTCTTCCTCCTCCTCCTCTTGAGGGTGGCTGGCTGCTCCAGCTCTGCTCTTCTTCACCCTGCTGCTCTGCTTGTCCACCCGGACCATCTCAGGTGGTGACTTGCTGGTTTCAGCCTGGGTCTGGCTCTTGGCGACAGCTTTGGGTTTTTGGCAGTTTCCCCTCTTACTCCTCAACGCCATACCTTCGTCTTCAGAGACTTTGAGTGAATTATTGTACAGGGACTCCTGACTGCGCTGACTCTCGGAATCTGAAATCCTCCTCCTGCTGTATCTGTTCTTGCTGCGGATATTTGTTGAGGTGAAATTGCCGTCGCTTTCAGACTCCTCCAGGTCACGACCCTTAGGTCGCCTCCTCACAGCATTAGGCGCCCTCTGGCTCTGTGCACGCTTCCCCACATCCATCCCCTCCCGTTGAGGCTGGGGCTTGGGTTCTGGCTTGTGTAGAGCTTGACTTGGAGTAGTTTTCTTATTGGCTTTTGGTTTCTGGCTGTTAACGTCCTTGTCTTCAGATAATTCCAGTGATTGATTGGACAGGGATGCCTGACTGCACTGGGTCTCAGAATCTGAAATTAACACCCTGCTGTACTTCTTGCTGCGAAGCTTCTTTAAAGTGAAATTGCTATCAGATTCAGACGGCAGCTTCCTGAGGTTGTGACCCTTGCGGCTGCTCCTTAAGGCATTCGCCGTGCTCTGGCTGTGCGCACCCCGCTTCCCCGCCTCCTTCCCCACCTCCCTCTCCACATCCTTCTGTGCCGCCTGACTAGAATCACTCCTCTCTTTCTTTTTCTTCTGGTTGGTTTGTTTGCTGTGTGTGGCTCCGGAGGGGCTGGAGTCCTCCTTGCTGCTCTGTCTGCCAGAGTTCCGCTGAGAGCGGCGCTGGGGGGCTGCTAAAGGTTGGGGCACTTCAGCCCGCTGAGGTGGCAGGCTGAAGAGCCGGGGCTGAAGTTTGCAACCTTGAGAAGCATTGCTGTGAGAGGGTTCCTTCTCAGGGTCAGATCTACAGCACTGAGGCCTGCAAGTCATCTTCACCTTCCTCACTAAGACCAGATCCTCTTGATCACTGGAGTCTAAAGGGCCCAGACAAGAGTATCTTAAACATGCACACAACACACTAAAGGAACAACATCACACACACACACACGGATGTGGACCTACCATCGGCCGAGGAGAGAATCGCTTTCACAGGTTTTTGGGCCTTCTTCTCTTTGGCCACAGTCGTGTTTAGACTCTGAGTCAACAGGGACATGAACATCATCATCACAACTCATGACTAGGACTACAGATCAATAAGTGTCATATGAAGAAAAGTCTTACCGGTTCACAGATGGTGGTTTCATAACATTGGAGCACACTAACGTTCATGTTTGCATCCACTATAACCCGCCCCCCCTTCCAGTACTCCAGGGGGGGTTTGATTACCCGGCCGCTACGTGACACCCTGGCTCCCCCGGTCAGGTTGTGGGAGGTGGAGGTACAAACTGGAACTGGGGGGGGGGGGGGGGCGCAAAAAGAAGCAGGATGAACAGAGGACCCAGGTTAAAGTGTATGAGGGACTGGATTGTTACAGCAGGGAACCAGTGTGGAGTGATCAGTCTCATCTGTGACTCACCTGACTCTGTCCTGGTTCTCGAAGGCTTGCGACACTGGGATGTGGCAGCAAGGCTGACTGATCTCTGAGTCTTGGTCTGGCCTCTGGTGTTGTCTGACTTCAAACTATACACACCATCCAATCAGTTACATCCACACACAGATGATACACCCAACAACAAGTGAAAACAATCACCCAACTGTAGGGATAAATGATTTATATTTACTATTCAATGCACTGACTTACCTTTGACATTCAGATAGGAACTGGTCGAAGTACATCTTCCATTTCAGGGGAAAGCCAAATATAAACTTATTCTGGAGCCATCTTGGTATTGCTGAAGGAGAACATTGGAAACAGACCGAAACAGCATGAGTGACAGCACACTATAACAGCATGCTGCAATGGCCTATGAATACACAGCCTTTCCATCGTTTATTTAGAGTCAGCTATGTATGTAGTTTGTTATTTACTGCATATAGTCTGTGTACAAGTGTGTGCCGTACTGGTGGTTCTGTCCAGAGCCATCTTGCCCACCAAGACATAGGTGTTTCCGGACACAGTCTTCAACACGTTACTGGAGACCCTCTCAGTGATGACGTTACTATGCCACTGCATATTCTTGTCCCTGACAAGAGCACACAAGACAATAAGAGCATAATTCTGAAGTACAGCTGGGTTATTATCAAGATCAACAAACTATAAGCAGAAACTTCAAACCAAGAGTGACACGAAATACCATTGCAATTATCACACAAAATACTGTCCAGTTTGTAATGCACATTAAATGACCTGCGTACCTGCGGAATCCGTCTACAAACAGTCCACGGCTGTTAAAACTCAGGAGCCAGTCTGTCAGATGGATCCCTTCTACCTGTCGAAACAAACATGGACTGGTCTAAGTAAAAGCTTTATAGTGTGTACACATTCATACTAAACTATCTGGGGACAACTGGAGAGATGAAGCTGTTTGTTTACATTGCTATCCTGCCAGTGTTTCCTTCCTGTGGCTTCTCCTATGCTCTTGGACAGGAACAATGCGTGGCATTTCTTCGGGATGGATATCCTAGGGGAGGCTTGAAGCAGTGGCTCCTCCACCAGTGCTGGACGGGGGGGTAACGGCTCGTCTCTGTCAGACTCATCCTGGCTGTCTGCGACACCCACACTGGAGGGGGCGGTAACAGCAGGGCTTGCAATGCTACCGGCTGCATCCACATTGGTGACCTCATCTGTTTCCTGGGGGACGGGGGTGGAGGTGGACTGGAAACGCAATACATCATTGCCTAAAAACAGACAAAGAGAAGAAGGGATGAGCACTTTTTTCCCCCCAAAGGAATGTAGAGAGGGTAATGTGAACCTGCAAACCTCACCTCCTCTCCTCAGCTGCTGGGTGCTGCTGCTGACTAGACAGGCTCCCACCTGCTCCTTCTGCCTCTGCCGTGCCTTCATGAAAGCAAACATCTTCATTGGAGTGCCCACAAAAGGGAGTTTATCCAAAGCAAAGGGTTCTGGGGAAATGATGCAGTTGTGTTAGTGTAGTAGAGACTTTATTAGGGTACGTAGTACACACACATACCAGGGACCTCTCCACTGTTGATATCCAGACAGTACGTTGTATTAAGTGAAATTATAATTTGATCAAAAAGCTCATTTTCATTAACACACAAATACAAACCACTTACCACTGGAGCTACAGCATGTGGTTGGAGGATTTCCATTGTCCATAATATCAACATCCCCAGATGGATGCAGGTTATTCTCAAGGGTTGGTCCCTGCTGTTCAATGGAGCTAGCCAGAGGACGTGTCTTCATAGGCGATGCCTCCAGCATCTGCTTCCTTGGGGAAAATCTGTTGACAGTCTTGAACCCTCTCCCCAAGTCTTTACCAGGGGAGGAAAGGGGGAGGTCTTTAGAAGTGAAGTTTGAGAACGGAAGAGAGAAAGCTTTTGGGGGGGAATTAGTTGGTGAGAGGGTGAGGGTCTCGGCCTCATAGGGGTAGAATGAGACACTCTGGTCTTCTTCAAGCTCAGCTATACTCCGGGGACGCGGCCTCTTCCTGGGAGAAAGAAGCCCTCCATCTTGGGTGTCCCTGTCTCCAGAACAGACCTTGCTCTCCTTACACACCTGCTCTCTCAGCACTTTAGACTTCAGCCTCGCAAAGGCCTTTGCTGGGGATTCAAACGGTGGCCTGTGACTGTTCTGTGTTTTAAGGGGGGTGAAAAGCACAGGGTCCCCACACACCAGCGAATGGTCATCAGCCATGGTCGAGCTTAGAGGGTACCTAACACCCTGGCCTATCTGGTCGTTGTAGGTCTTGGTTGGCATGCAAACCTTTTTGTTAGGCGTTATAAGGCCTTGAGAGGTGCTCATGTCTTTGAGTGCAGAGTAAACATGGTTGGGTCTGTGTTGCCCAGTGTTGTGGTTTGAAAGTGAAAACATAGCTCTTAAATTGCAACTGGTTTTGATGACATCGACCAGGTTGGATTACATCCCTAACGTTGGCATTTTCCTTGTCTTCGTTAGATCCATAATCTTCTGAAGTTTGTTTGATGTACCTGGTCCAAATGTAAGAGAAAGGGCATGAACACTTTCATACTGGTAACACTGAGCGTTCCCAGACCATGTCAGACAGCTAGTTTAGCTACCGATTAGCTATAATCGTTGGTAACAGGGACTAGGTAACGGTGTACCTAAATCTGTATCAAATTTTTTATAACAATATAGCTAGTAAGTAATAAGTGATCATTTGATGCTTGAAACATTATTTTGATGTAAAACGTTAACTTTACTTTAGGAAAGAGTAACACATTTGAAACTTACCCCTCATCTCCCGCTACAGATTTTGAATTCCATACCGTACAACTTCCTCTGGCGTCATATCCGCTACAACATCCGGGTCTGGCAAAAGTTTTACAGCAAGGAAAGGACCACATTTACGTTTTACATGTATTCATTTGTATTTGTATTTATTCAGCACATGCCAGATTTGTTTTCTCAAAGACGATGATCATATTTGTTTTGATCTGCCAATCATACCACACATGTTTGCGAATGAGTAGACACACTTTGCTTTTTTAATGATTCAGTTTGAATCGTCATGCCACAGTTTGGAGCATCTCAGATCCCTCCAGAGGTCTGGGTTCACGTGTTCCGATTTCTGTCTAAACCGGACAAGCTGAGCGTCCGATCGTGCTGCAAGTCTTTCAGACGCCTTGTAGACCACTGGTGCCTGTGGAGAAATGAAACGACGGTGCTGAAGAAACTCCGCTCGTACAGCCCGGAGTTCTGGTCTATACTGCGGCGCCGAAGGATCAGCAGTGTGGTGGTGCGGAACGCAAGTGTCAAAGACTGGGAAGCGCTCCGTCGCTGTCTCCCAACAGTATCCACCATCATCATAGAGGATGGATTCGTCAACGAAATCAATGAGATTTTAAATGGATTTCCAGATTTGAGGAGCGTGTCCTTAAGGCGTTGCCGTGTCACACGAACCCATGATCGCATGGCTGCTGCCTCCTTAAAGTTGAGCCATTTCACTGTGTGTGACGTCTGTGTCCAAAGGTCGGAGATAGTTAATATGGTGACCATGTTCAGCAATCTGACGTCTTTGTCCTATCACATGCAACGCTTACCTTTACCAAAGGACACCTTCCATGACATCCTCACCCATCTGCCTCACTTAAAACACCTGTCTATGAGAATGGGAAGAATGTTTGGCACTCTACCACAAGACTACTTATGTCCTAGACAACAGGCCTCAGGTTAGACAAAGTGCGTACAAGTCATACCTAATTTATCTTCACATAATCTCACTCGAACTCCCCCAAGATGTTTACATTCAGTATTCAGCATTCAACATGTTTACATGTTCTGTATACATTCTACAGTACAATCGACATGCCAACTAATGATGAGCTTGTTTATATTTGCCCTGCAGGTTCAGAAGACAGACGTCAAACGGGACCATCCCTGACCAGTTTAGAGATCCTGGACTATACAGATCCAACACTGTCCCAGAATGCCTTTGTGGGGCTGGCATCTTTGAGGAGCCTAGCAGTGTTCTACAGTACTTGTGTAGAGGACAGTTCTGAAGATGGAAGGCAGGCGGCATGGCTCAGCTCTCTGCCTGGCCTGACCTCCCTGAGCTTCATCGGTGAGTTGTTGGAGGAACGTGATGAAGGCTACCTGGTTGACCTTGCACTGACCATGCTTTCTTCTTTAGCATGTCTGTACAGCGGGGTAGGAGATTGGTTTTGGAGGGTCAAAGGAGATTGGCTGTGAAGGATCCTGGTGGAACCAGATAAATCTGGGACGTCTTTTATGGGGCTGCATTGTGTCCTTCAGTGTCTGGAGTCTTCATCAGTGGGGTCGTTGTCTTGCAGATGGCCCGGATGTACGGAACTATGCCAATTCAGTCCCAGGAGGTTTGACCAGTCTGACCTTACGAGTGAAGGTGGAGGCAGAGGACCTGCAAACTCTGGCTGCCCGGGTCCCAGATCTCACCTACCTCCACCTGGACACACGTGGCTACAGTAACAGTTACAGCAGCATCATCAGAACCATCCCCACACTGTTCACTAAGCTGAGGACACTCAAAATTCGGTGAAGTGATATTCCATTATATTGAATAAATATAACCAATGCTTTTATCCAAACTCACATACAAATGTTGCATGTTGAAAGTACTGCATACTGTTGTTGTTCGATGTTATTACAGTAGCATACAGGGTCAATGAAAAGTCTGTATTAACTGGCCACATCGCTAAGTATTCACCTTTTAGCTACCATATTTTGTGTGCAACAAAATAATGGCATACCTACCATAGTGCAGCAATGCCATCTTGATGTTTTTTTTCTCCAAGATTATCTCAAAGGTTCTTTGCACAATATTAATTCCACTTCTACTTCCATGGTTGTTACTTCACGCTGGGCTCCATGATGTCCTTGCTCCTTTAGATCCCAGTGGGTGCCAGAGAGTGACCTTGTCAGCCTGCAGCAGCTGCAACATCTGGAGCACCTGGAGCTTCTGGACACCCCGGCTGAGCCCAGTGCATCGTTGCTGGAGGTGATTCAGAGACTGCAGGCCATGACCCATTACAGGATCCAGGTGGTTCACTCCCTCCCCCCGCCAAATCTCCTGACTTGCGACTGCACTCGACTGTAAATCTTCACTCATGATTGGAATTACAAAAGGATGTATGTTTGAGATATATTTATTACAGAAAAAAATAATATCATGCGGCGTTTGTTTTATCCTCAAGCTGTCTTAAACTGAATGTCCACTAGAGAGCAGCAGGCCCAAGTTTGAGAGGAAGACTTGTCTGCTGCTTTGAGTCAAGACACAGTCTCCCAAACTGCATCCAATCAAGAGCTTGGAGGCATGCTTAATATATTCCTGCACACATCCCTCTTCAGTGTAAACTGGCTATTTCCCAATAAACAAGATGGTTGGTGGGAAATAAATAAATGCCTGTGCTTCTCACTTTTGCTATTAACATTCATTGCTGCATTTTTTCTTCTTCCACCTAACAAATCCTGGATGATGGTGCGTATATGAACGTTGTGTTGATGTGTTTCCTGCAAGAATAGCAAGCACTCAACAGAACTCTCACAGCCATGTCACTGCAGTGGGTGGGAGTGCCAAAGACAAAATGTTCTCACAACAAGATGGGGTTTTCTGTTGAAAGGAAGGATCAACACACACATCCCTGCTGCTGATAGATAAAGGTATCAGGGTCACGCACACACACACATGCTGTTTTCATATCCCCTGTGTGAAAAGCATGTCAGGTTCCTCTGGAGGCTAAATCTGCCCAGGAGCTTCACCTCTCCATCAGATGAGAGCTGGGAGGTGAGATGAGACAAGTGTGGCTCATGCAAAACGTTGAGACAACCTCGCTTCTTGAGTGCTGCTCAACACATTTTCCACTCACTCCCCTCCAACGTTCTCAGATCGGCACACATTTTGCATCACGGTATATATTTTTTTCTATAGTGTTTTGTCAACGATTATGAACTTGCTTATATTTACTCGCAACCTGCTTTTTCTCTATTTGAACCTTTTGGACTTTTACACACCTCTCTCAAAAAACAATTTGAAACTAGATGAAAGTTTCAAGATGAAAGTTCCTTAAGTGGAAATGTGTTCTTTCTAATCATCTTGCTTCCCATCTCTATATCTCCTTTTATTGTTTTCTCTGATCAGTTCATCCTTTGAGCGCACATTTTTCTACTGAATGATTGGGGATTTTCAGGGTTGATAGTTAGTGGTCAAAATCTGCATGACAAGCCAACTTTGAATTGTTTGCCAGATATATATGCATAACAACAGTTTTACATTGATTGGTTTCCTTTATGTTGGCTACTGTACACACAAGCCCCTCTATCTATTAAATTGTCTTGGTTCACTACACGTCCCTGTGATGTATTGGGAAGGAGAAAGAAGCAATGATTCAGAAACCAACACATTGTTTTGCGGTGCGAGGTTAAGGTAGATGAAAAAACTCAGTAGAGAGAATTGCTACAGTGCACCTTTTTTAGGGGTGATTTAAAATTCCTGTGGGGTGCACATGAACTCTGTTACATTAATACTTCAGGAAACTTCAGCCATAGAGGTTGGAAAGGTACAGTCCATTGATCGTCCCTCTGACAAATAGGGAAGACATCCTCTAGCTACATTAGTGCGTAGGACCATTAATGGACTGTTTTGGTCAAGCTGAGTGCTGTACCTGGTGAACACATACAATTTAAAATGTACACACATAAAACGACGTGTGCTTTGCAACACTCTGATCACACCTAAAATCTGTACCCAAAAAAGAGTAACAAGCCAAACAGCTGAGAACTGTGGTCTGTTAGTATACGTACACTGATGTCTGATGTAGGGAGAGTGTTCCTGTTCCTGACAGAATCATTTCTCCCTTATGAAAAGAAGCTGGAGTGCCAACAATGGAGTTTTAATAGGTTCATTATAGGTGCTTCTGCATTGCAGTACTCTTTGTTATTCAGCCTCTTGATCCTTTTATCACTACTGAGGCCCACAGCGTGTCCTTGCTGAGTGAATGAGACAAAGGAGATAGTGGAGGACGGCAGGTGAGGTAAGGGATGAGAGATAGACAAGGAGTGAAAGAATGAGCGGGGGAAGGGATGAGAGATATAGTGAAGGTTGACAGGGGAAGGTAGAAATGGTGGCCTTTTCTGTACAGTATATGACATCATTCCTATTGGAGGAGATTATTCTCTGTCACTGAAAATACATTAGTCTCAGGTTTTGCAAAGAGAGGAGAAGACACCATTTGACAGATATTTCTTTCACTTGCCAGTGACGCCATTTGAACAACCTGACAAAGTACAAAATGGTTATAGTTATATCTTTTTCAGACTCTTTTTCAGAAATAGTCATCTTTTTTTCTGACTTCTCTCTTCTCCTTTCTTTTTTTGAAGTTAACATCGTTCCTTTTCTCTCTTCCTGCACATTCCTCCCTCCTTTTCTCTTTCTCTCTGTCTTTATTACAGGATGTCTGATGTTGTTGGCTCAGTTCCAGCACCCTGGCCTCCCAACGTTTCATATGAGTCCACATAGTAATTACTGCATTGTGCAATTTAATCATTTCATGAGTGCGGTCAGTTTGGCAAAACGCCAATTCAATTAACTAGACACAACATATGTCACTGTCTCCTCGTCCAATATAGTAGGAAGATTGGATTACCAAGTGAGAAGAACCGTTTTTCTTCTGTGTGCTTAATTTTGAACAATAAAAGAACATCAAAAGTTACATTTTCTGTCATTGATGTTTTTGTGATGCCGTATGGAGTCACATTCATTCCAATATAAATTGTCTTCCCCTGAAGTTTCTCATTAACGGTAAGAGGATATTCTACTATTTGCATGACAATCAAAGGTATTAAGCTTAAAACTCACGATGGTGTTTAAATGTATTGAACTCAGTTTTGCTCTTCAGGTTGCATAGAACATCAAAGGATCTTTACCTGAATGCTTTAAGGCGGTTGTGCAAAATCACTCCCAGATTGTCTGGTGGAGGTTGGGAGAGTAGGGGAAAGTTCCCAGCATAGCAAGAAAGAGCATTTCTTTTTTATAAGTAGCTCAAAGCAGTGCAGAAATACAATAAATAAATGATTTTCTCTCTGAACTAAGGTTCTAATGGTCTAATCCTTAGAGGGACCACAGACATAGACAGATTTTATAATTCACTTCTTCCTGACTAAGCCAACTCTTCATTTAATACAGATGTTTTTTAATACATTTTGATGTCTCTGTTCCAAATCTATAATTCATATGTAATCTAAAGAAGTACTAAAGGCACAGGTTAGATTGTTTGGAATCTAATTTGGGTTTTGAAATGAGAATAGCAGCAATCCCTTAGAGGTCCGAGGAGGGGAACAGTGAGGTAAGTCTGGTGTTCTATGAGATCATCCTCACATTCAAGAATCAGAAGATCAAAGACCTCGGGGATGCATATTTTATCTGTCCTGCTGGTAACATGGAGAGACAGGAGTTCAGACTGACGGCTGTGATTAGAGCTAGAGAGGAGTTAGTGAGGCAGCGTGCAGACGGTCCTCCATGTTCCCTGCTGGGAAACTAAGGTGATGGAAGATCAAAGGTGAAGACCACACCTGGGGCCTCATGTACAAAGACTTGCGTGGATTTCTTACTGAAACTTGGCTTACGCCAAAACCCAGAAACTGTCGTACGCACAAATAAATTCAGATGTATCAAAGTGTGCGTAGGCATGAATCCAAGCACGTTTCTTTTGTACATCACAATCACCGTGGAATTGAGCGCACATGCAGAGGTGCCGAACTCCTCCCTGTCCACGCCCCCATTTAAATATGCAAATTAATGTAAATAGGCCCTGGACCTGAGATTTCCCTCTTGTGTCTCACATTGCGCATGCTTTTTATGAGATCAGGGCCGACTCTTGGCATAGGCGACATAGGCGGTCGCCTAGAGCGCCATCGGTTGGAGGGGCGCTGCCAGGCACCCTTAATCATGCCGTTTTGTGTGAAGACGTTTTATTAAGTAGAGCCGGCCCTGGATCAGATAAATCAAAATGAGTAGAGGGAAGAAAAGAGTCAATCAGTGGCTTGATAGAAAGCTTTGCAGCTCTAATTTCAATAAAATAAAAACATATGAATGCACACTTGCCCAAATGTGCATTTCGCTGTTTTACTTATGAGCCCGTTATTGTTTGCAAGTAAATCCTTGCGTTCCCTAAAAGCTTGCTCACGTCGGATTGCACCATTTGCAAGGTCCTTAAACAACGCTAACGCTGCCATTGTTAATACCATTTTCTTCATCACTTTGCGCATGCTTTTATATTCACCTATACTATTACAAACGCCTGGGTGTGTAAATTGTTCATGACGGTGTCTCTGATGTGCACATCACTCTGATGACTGTTTTCACATTATTAACAGTTTCCCAGCATCACCTCTAAGTGTCGCCAAATGAACAATAGCTGTAGAAACGTGCGTACGACAGCTATGAAGTTGGTGTGGGGCACCGCACATTTCCACGGTCATTTCACGTTTGATACATCTGAACGTGAGCGTGGGAAAGGACGTACGCCACGTTTTTGTGCGTACGCAACCTTTGTACATGAGGCCCCTGGAGTTTTCTTAACACTCCTACAACCCGTGTCAATGGCCGTGCATCCGTCACAGTGATTTCTTTTTCTTTGTTTCTATCATTCTCTTCTCCCTCTTCTATCTTCTGTCTCTGAACCAGGCATTAGATGGTAAGAGCCTTTTGGGTTTGAGAGAGACAAGGAATGTTCATTCTTCCTACAGAGAAGGAGGGGCATGAAAACAGAGGAGGCGGGAGGTGGAAAGGTTAACCAGGTATTATTGTAAACCTCCTGGAGAAGAGGCAGGCAGTTGCTGCTTGGGAGGGGGGGTGGGTGGTGTCGAGGAGCCTGGGGGTGAGGAGGCCAGGGGTAAATGTAGAGGTGGATACCTGTGTGTGTGTGTGTTTGTGTGTGTGGAGGAACTTTACTTCTGAAGTTAATTGCGATAAATAGTCAGTAGTGAGGTGGGCGTGAGCTCCACTTATCTCCCCAATGCAGGTGTCGGGCTCTTCTCTGATTGGCCGCCTGTGGACAGGGATTCTATTCCAGAGAGACACTGATTAAATTGCTGCTTGTTTCAGTGAAACCTGCAGAGAATGTTCTAGATTTGTAAAAACATGCATGTAGCCGAACATTTTTAAGAGGACTACTTAACGCTACCGTGAACCTACCTGCAGGGAGCTCATTTGCAACTGCTTGCTGATTATCCGCAAATGGGATAGTTACTTTCAATCACTAAGGAGAGAGAAGATGGAAGTCCGATACGAGCTTTGGCCTGTTACTTTATTGTAATCATCTTCATTATCATCACCATCACCACCATCATATCTGCCAACATCCATTACTATCGCTCTCTTTTTCCCTCTCTCCTTTCTCCCTTCTCTCCTCTCTCTCTATCACTTGTTTCTTTCCTTTCTTTCTTCCTCTCTCTCTCCCCCCTCTCCCCCACACAGATGAAAGAGAACATGCTGAGCACTCAGGGGTAATTACTTTATAAGCAGCACAGCATATGGGACCATCAGGACATCAGGGCCATCATGGTAGGGCCCAAATACAACCTACTTCCCTGCCTCCTCCCTACCTCGCTGCCTTTGAAGCTGTGCCATGCATGCAGAGCGGGCTGCAGTCAGGGTGGTGACAAGCGTGTGGGTCCTACAGGCAGGTTGGAAGATGGAGGCACCAAAATAATCACAATGCACCTCGGTCACAGAGAGCTGCAAACCGCCAAGTAGTTGAAGGAATGTTCTGTTGGCCAGAAGAGACGCAGAATGAAACACACCATCACGTACTGTATTCAGGAAAATTAATGAGTGCTTTCACATCATGAAGCTATTGAACTTGAACGGATTTCTTCAGAGAGCGCAGACAATTTGAGAGAAACAGGACTTCAAGTGGACCATGGCTGAATATAACCTCATCACCATCATTATCCCTCTTACTATCTCTCCAAGATTCTCATAAGCCGAGTTAATAGCATTGACCAGCCAGGCAGCTGGGGTTGTGTTAATACTGATTATGAACATGGGTAGTAATGACAGCAAGGCCTGGTATTATTGATCTAAAGCCAGTTTGCATAGCAGAACATTACTCTCCATTAGTTAACCTCACATTTCTCATTAATATTCTTGTGGTGAGCATCTCTTAAGGTTACTAGATGAGACTGAAGTACAAAGGTCTCGAGGAGCTCGATTCTCCTTGACAGTGACCTTAGATGTTGAGAGAGCTGTGGCTGTGCCAAGGTCTTTACCGGTGTAAAGGACCAGGTCATTTACTGGTTATGTTAGAATATCCACACCTGCATTTACGCAGTGGAGTCTGTTTGGGCATGGCAGCTCAGTTTTCTTCTACAGAAGAACACTGACGCTGTACTGGGTGTTTCTGACTCACATAGCTGTGTTCCCCCTCATCCTTCCTCTCCTACGCTCCATCCCTTCTTTCCCTCCTCTGTCCTCTATTCTTCAGATGATATTTTGCAGTAGCGTAGCTACTGTGTGGCCTTTCCCCCTGTTGTCGCCCACATGTTGTTCTCTGGTACACAGGGTGGCAGTGTGGCAGGGTCCCAGGGACACCAGCTCTGCTGACATTTTCAGTCTTTCACACAGATTAACCCTGAGGGGCAGGATGAAAGGCGTGCCAGGCGGCGATCAACCCACATACACACACACACACACACACACCAACTGCGTCTCTGCGAGGGTCAGAGATCACAGAAAGCAGAGCTGCCCCATACTGAGACCGAAGAGCACAGTTCAAGTCCATGCGTTTGAAATCTCCCTTTGTGTTTCATTTGATCTTTTTCAAAGCAGTGCCACACTTGCTCCTGCTACACTCCATCATATTGTGTGGATTAAAGGCGGTGTCTGTTAATCCGCCCTCGCGCTGCACTTGGAGCGGCTGATGACCTAGCGCAGGCTGGAGACAAACAAAGAGACAGAGAGTCAGAAATGGAAGAGAAGACACAGTGAGGAAGATGGAGAGGAAGAGAGATGTATAGAGACAGAGACTGCTGGAGTGCGAAACAGAGGCTTGGCTGCAGTGTCTCTGGAGATGGGAGGGTTGAGGAGGGATCACAAGAGACCCACATCACACGACTGACGTCTCATTTTACAGACACACACACACACACACACACACACACACACGTGCCTACACGCACTTACTGTACGCACGCATACACACAAGTTCAGTTTTGAAATCCTCCCCAGTCACACTTCAAAGCTCAATGCGATCTGAAATTTGGAGGGCCAAACTAAAGCCCTTGATAGCTAGTCTGTACATTTCTTTTAATGCAGAAATACACAAAGATTCCTCTCAGTGACACGACATGAAACAAAAAGTTGACCTGATCTTTTACAGAAGGATATCTGCAGTATCATTGCCTGTCCACTTACCAGAGGATCTCCATTTAAAATTCAATACCATGGTCAAACCCTGATGCATTTAACACACACTCACAGAGCCTGTTGGAAATCCATTACAGCGTGATGTATGGTGACCTGTTAGGCCCACAGGTATGTATCACCTATCCTGGGCTTTCTCTGAGTAAACAGGGAGAAGCTCGATGGTAATTCTATTATAGAATCTTGTTCTGGGAAAGTAGAAAGTGGAGGAGGGACAGGAAGAAGGAAGGAGAAGTGGGTGTGGGAGAGGGGAGGGAGAACAACAGGAGAGAAGTACAGGTGGGAAACAAGAAACAGGTGGTTTAAGAAGGGAGGATGGGTAGGAAGAGGAGAAAAGGGAGAGTGAGAAGAGAAAGACACGGTCGAGGACGAAAAGATGAGAAACAGGAGTGAGGGGGAAGAGTAGAGCGGGTGTTTCCGGAAAAAGGAGGAAGCAGTTGGAAAAGGAGTAGGAGGGCTGATAATTAGCCTCCAGTGTTTTGTATTGAGATGTAAGGAATCAATGTTGGGTTGTCATGGCGACAAAGGGTCCTACTGCCACTTCATAGTAGTAAACATGGTTAAATAAATCTGTTTTCCGCTCACTAAAAATGACCTTTTTGAGATCTTTGTCTGCTTAGAAATGCATTGCACGCGCATGCACACACACACACACACACACACACCTGATTATCATCTTGCACATAAGACTCCAGAATGAAAGTTTTAGATCATATTCATTTATGTTAATGCATTGTTTTCACCAGGGAAGTCCAAACCAAAAGAGAGAAAGATAGAGAGGCTATTGTAGTTAATTATACAGTGTTTATAAAAAAAATATCTTTCTGATTCATTTAGATAAAGTTCTATTACTGGGTGTTTTTCTACTTAAATAAATGGTTACTCCAAAGAATACACTAACTGTTTTCCCAGGAGAACAGCTGCATTAGCGCCTGTTAGACTTTGCTCTGTGATAGAATCTATGGACTGGCCGCTGGGATGGGAACGTCTGTTGGCTTGGCTCAGCTCAGTGGCATTGTTGCCTGGAGGTTGAAATCAACATACATAAAAACACCATGAAATGACTCTAACATAATCAGTTTGCTGGTGGTTGTTACGTAAAACGGCAGAAAAGGCCTTAAGGTCAGAAACGATAGGAGAGGAGGGAATAGGAGAGAGGATTTGATAGGAGAGAGGAAGAAGAGGTTTCTCTAATCAAACCATTAAAATCACAGAATGTTGAAGATCAGATTCTGAACTTTGATATAAATAGAAGGTTATAAACGCTGTCGTGGGCGACAAACATACAATTATTTAAAAAGCAATTACACATGCTAAAATTGATATGTAACCATAGTTATTTTGCCTAAGGAGGAGAAAGATGATTATTTTTATTGAACAATTTATTTTAACTGCAGTGACAAATATTTTGAATTGAAGTAAAATTAATCAGGGTCCTTGTGTTTTGTGATGTCTTGTGCTTTTTGTATGAATATATATCCGAACATTGGTACTTAACCTTTTCTTAACAGGGCTATGTTCCAAATATATGATATCATAATAGCAATAGTCTATTATTTTCAATAATAACTTTTCAAACCAAAGTAAAAACAAAGCAGAATATTCCTCACAGCAAAAAAGTACTTTGATAGTTTAGGAGCAATTATAAGATTGATTTTACATGAGCTGTTTAAACCCGCTTGGTTAAGGTTACTTGCGGTCTCAGGTTGTTTCCAAGTTGTCAGTCTCTGTAAAAGGAGAGTTATACTCTGAGTACTAAAATAACTCTGAAACATCATTGGCTCACACTGGGGAGTCTTGGATTGGATAAGCTACAGTCTAATGGTAGCCCAGGTAAGAGTCCTTCCAGTCAATCACAAGACGGTCACCTCAGTCCAGATCCAGGACCAGGCTAAGGGGAACTGCAGAATGGCTCAGGGCCATAGAGTTTTTCCACTTGTTTCTCTGTTCGTTTGTGTGAGTGTCCGAGCGTACAGCTCCATCTCCACATCTGCAGGTCAGTCACGATGTCCAAGCACAACCTCAGCTGTTTCTGTTCTGCAGTGTTTGTTCCACATTGTTCTCCGCTCCAGCGCACACCTCCAGTGGGGAGATCTAGCTGCAGCGGTTCCGGGCCGTGATGACTGTACTTCAAGGAGTGAGACAGATACAGATCCACGCATGGTTCTGGTGTTAAGAACCCCGCCCCCCTCACACACACACACACACACGGTGGCTCCCCTGTCAGCTAGGTGTGCAGTCCCTCAGTCTGACCCCCACCCCCAGACGGATGGTCCAGCATGTCTGAAGGCACTTGGTTACCCAGCTAGAGGGCAGCTTTCATTTCCACTCCGCTGGCTGTTAAACAATAGGATGTTAAGATGCTAGAGCGTTGCTCGTTCAGCTGCGCACTGAGTAACCTTCAAATAGACTGAAGTGATTCAGTCTGGTGCCACAGTATCATGATCGATGGGTCAAACCCACACTGGGAGACAGATGGAGAGAGGGGGAGAGGGGGAGGAGGAGGGAGAGATGATAAATGAGAGAGGTAAAGAAAGAGAACGAGCGAGCAAGAGATGGCAAAAGAGGGAGTTGACATTCAAGCTTCAGCTTTTTTTAATTTGCAACTTTATATGTGCTTAATGGTGCCGTGTTGAAACCCGAAAGTTACTGACTAGTAGCAGACAGAACAGAAGAAAGACTGCATTTCATCCTGCAGTGTAAGTGGCCTGTTCTACTCTTGAACACCTCTTCTGACAGGATTCTGAAGCATTATCATGTCATCAAATGACCCAGTGCAGGAGAGCAGGAGAGACAGCCAGCTCAGACTGACATTTTCACAACATCACAGCCTTGTATGAGGCCCTGGAGAAGACACCAGAAGAGACTTGTGTGTGTGTGTGTGTCTATAGGGGGCTGGAGTAAAACACAGCCTCTCGGATCCAAGGATGCAGAGAAACAGCCAGAGGAAGTGATATGGCCGTGTTGATGAGATCACATTCTGATTGGTTAAGGACAGGACAGAGAAGGCCATGTGACCCTACAGTACATGTGTTGGTCTGCCTAGGTTTCATCCTCAGAGTCCCAGGCCTCATACACACACACACCAGGACCAGCCAGACAATCTGTGTGACAATCACACAGTATAGCTCTGATTCTCAGACTGAGGCTGGAGTAACACAACCCAACAGAGTACAGAACAGAACCCTATGGTGAGTTCTGATGGGGAATACACAAATAGTTTGGTACTCTAGTGCAGAATACCACTCAGTACTCACCAAACATCATACACTTAGATTGCACATTTGAATTAAGCCAACTGAAAACCACATCACATGTAAAAGACACAATGAAAAGAAATAAACATAAATGATCCTTTTACATACCGAGCTACAGATTTGAATGCTGTTATCCAGAAAGCAATGGCTTAGCGTGCGGGTGAAGAGAAAGTAAACAAGTATATTGTTGTTGGTGGTGTTGATCTATGTTTGTCTGAGTGCGTCCTGAGGCAGCCTTGAGGCTGAGGTTGAGAAGTCAGAACACAGAGAAATAAAAAGAAGCATCTCTGCTATCCTGATAAGGAGGGCTTAGGGTCAACATCCCTTTCTACATCCTTATCACTGTGCAATAAGTTTATTTTGACTCACACCCATTCATTTGTCTATTTTAAATTCTGTTTTTTAAATTATGAATGAAGAAATCAAACAAACAATGACAACGATGTGTTCTTGACTCCTTGTGCTTTACAAAAATATACTGTAATTTGTTTCCGCGAGTGTCCTTGTTTTTCCGTAGATGTTGCTCACAAACGGCCCCCACCCTCGGCTCCACCTCCCCCTCCGTCACCCATACCACCCAGAGCAGGCCGCTGCCTCGGGCCACAGTTTGTCTCTTCTCTGTGGACCTCCTCTGGACTGCAGCCCCCCCAGTCCCTCCGTCTGACTGAATCTTTGGTAGAAAGGGGAGGGAGGGGCTGGTGCGAGGAGGGGGCTAGTTTGTGGAGTCCAAACCGGCAGAGTCTTCCATGGCGGGGTGGCTGAGGTCGGAGAGGGGTAGGGGGGGTGAAAGTCTGGGCGTGTCCTGGGGGGAAGAGGGTCACCTCTGACAGCCGATCACAAACAGAGTCAGGGTGACACTCAGCTGCCATATATGGGGGGCTGTAGGAGGGGCAAGGGACCTCAGGTCTGAATGGGGGAGAACCAGAATTAGAACCAGAATGGATGTCAGAATCATTGGTGATATTCCACATTCCATATTCCGTTTACTTACTGATAGGGGGCGGGTCTTTACACTCTCCCTCCTCTATGGTGACATCATCGATGGCAATGTCCCCCTCGATCCCCGCCCCACGAATTCCCTCCACAACCAACTACAGGAACAAGATGGATGAAGTGTTTAAGGGTTGTTAGTTTACCAAAACATAAAGAAACTGCAATGTTACTTTTGAAAATGTCTATAAAAGCCAATAGTTAAAAACAGATTATGATTTGTTTGTTTATGAAATCATTTGTTTGGATCTGCCAACACAAATTAGGTCCGCCACTGGATTGGGACAGGACTGTTGCCAAGCAACACAAACATATTGCTCCACACTAGCAACTAACAGTCGTTCACATAAGCAGAGTGATACATATTGATTTAACTTCTCCAGTTTCGTTATTGTTAAATAAAGTATATTACATGGGCTGAACTGACTGTTGTATAAGACTCTTCATTCCATCCTGCTTTAGGTAGTGTCAGTGTTGACATAAGGTAGAAGCAGCAGTGACTGCAGTAGGAGTGTCCATGCAACCTGCCCCGCCCACCTGGAAAGATGCGGTTGGGTGGATGTTGATTTTAGCCTGCCTCCATCTATCGCCTTGGTTACCGCGCAGGCTCCACACGGAGGTCTCCGAAGGGGGCTGGGTCTTCTGCCGCAGGTACACATTCAAAGCTCCTGGAGACAGCATCATCATCATCCTCATTGTTATCAACAAACAGAGGAGACTCAGAGATGAAGATGTGTAAGAGAGAGACTAGAGAGGAGAGCATGTGCAGGAGGTCAGGGGGTCGTGTGTGAGCCAGGGGCTATCGGCTGAGGACGGACTCGCGAGGACAGGGGGTGAGGCCCCTGGGTCCAGGGGGCCAATCACATGCTGACGTAGGGTCAAAGGGATCGGAGAGAGTTGAACAAAACAGCCTTGAGGTGTGGGTGTTTTCCAAGCATGTGCTAAGTGTGTGTTTGTTTGACAAAAGATGATAAGATGTGTGTTTGATGTGTGTGTTTGTGTGACAACAAGTTTGTTTGTGGGCATATATGTGGGTGTGTGATCATAATAAATGCACATTTGCTTTCTTTCTTTCTTTGTCCTCAAACACTGAGTGGTCAGTCTAAGATTGCTTCTGACACGTCGGAGCTGATGTGTGATAATAAGGTGTCGAGTGAGAGGACAGAACCTGAGGGGGGAGAGAAAGCTGCCTCCATACCCACCAGGGAGCAGATCCACAGATACGAAAATAATGACTGAAAGTCCCCCCCGCCCCCCCAAAAATTCAAATAGCATCATTATAAAAAATATATAAAATAACATAATTAACTCATATTCAGCCAATAATCACATACAATAATCTTTGGTGCCTAAGACTTGTAGGATGCAGTATGTGTGTGGAGGATCTTACCTATGTGTTTGCCGTACATGTGGTAGTAGAAAGCAAAGCAGTAGGAGGGGGGGGCAGCCACGGTGCCGTAGGGACTCTTGGAGGCCACGTTGAAAGACGGGGTCACCAAGCGAGCCTTGTCCCCCTCCACACGAGGCCGGGACGTCTCGATGTACATGTAGAAACCTGACGGTCCAGCAGCCGTTACACATCCAGTACTCATCCACAACGTCAACAATTCAGGTGTTAACATGATCATTAAAAAGCCTCAAACACAACCCCACAGTGTCAGGGACGTCTTATCTACTTTAAGAGTTTGAGGAGAGCGGCAGATGAAGACAGTCCTTGGCTTCGTCTGAATGCCCTGGATAATTACAAGTCGTCCATTATTGATGCCCCTCTCCATCTCAGCACACCGTCAAATGCTTCAGCTAAATGTCCCCCCATGGGCCCGGGTCTGTTAATTGGTTTATTCTAATGGCCTGGGAAGGGACTGGAGGAGAACAGGGGGAGGGAGGGAGAACTTTATTATTTATATTTTCCTTTTCAAAAGACAAGCTGCTCCTTAATTTCTACTGGTCGTCTGTGACTGTCAGGTGCTGACAGCCAATCATACTTCACTAAGATGGTACCTCCCCCTGACGGTAAACCAAACACTATGTCCCTGCATCCGAGCAAGAGATCTCAGTCACTTCACCCTCTCTCTCTCTCTCTCTCTCTCTCTCTCTCTAACTCTCTCTTTTCATGCATACATTACACTTGTGCATGTGACTGCCTGTGCGTGTGTGTGTGTTAACCTTGCTTGGAGCCACTGCGGTCACTGCTCGGTCCAGTGTTGGGGGTGTACTTGGTGTCTCTTGTGGCAGCACTGTGACGTGTCCAGTCAAATTCATCAGTCTTATCCTGAGTGAACATGCACACTGCCTCGTCTTCAAAACCACACTGGAACTCTTCTGCACAGGACATCAACACACACACACACACACACACATATTTATCAATTTAGGTACAGCTCATGTCATGTATTTCACAAATGTTGTATTTGTATTTTGCATTCTAAAGGTATTTTCCAAAGTTTTGGCTGCCACTAAACAGTAACATTTTCAGCCTAACCGTGACTTTGGAACGCACTGCCAACTTTATCTTACAGCAACATTACTGCACGTTAAAGATGAGGAAAGCCAGGAGAAGTAATTAATCATGCTCACCACAGTAAAATACTTCCTGACCTTAACAATCTCTTCATTACATTTAATGTAACATTAATTAGTTGTTTATGGCAGACATTAAACTTCTGACTCATCATAAAGTTATTTCTGCTCTGTCTCTGTTTGGTGTTAAGTCAGGACAGCTGTGCATGATGGGTAATAAAATGTTTACGCTACAAGCTGCCTGAGGGAGAAAGAAGGATGAAGGATGAAGGGAGGAGGAGGAGGGGGAGACTTACTCAGATGAGGGTTGACAGGAGCTGAAAGAGAAAAGAAGGATACGTCTGAGAAAAGAGCAGAAACTTTCAGAATACCCGAGTCTAGTAGGAAAAGTTAACCTCTGCAAACAGCAAGGAGCAGTGAGACAGACAAGCACAGGCACAGAGATAGCAGCAGTGGGCTGGATAATTAGCAGGCCCTCAGATAGGACCAGAATATTAAAGCAGGAGAGCCAAAACAACAGCTGTTCAAAAAGACAAACAATTCTGGAAATGAAAGAGCGACAGACAGTGAGAGAGAGAAAAGTAAGGGAGGCGCAGAGAAAGAGAGAGTGATAAAGAGAGGAAGAGATTGTGGTCCAATTGCCAAAACCTCAATGTATTAATTAAAAAATCAAGCTTTAAGCCATCAGCAACTCGCTACATTTCATCTGTATGAAATTATTGTCATTTCAGCAGTGGCAGTGCAATGTTGGCGTGTGGGTGTTTGTTGTAAATATTGTCAGATGTTAATGATTTGTCCATATTGTTGTAGTTTTTTTTTCTCCCTAAAGCTGCAATCTAGAAGGCAATTATGCATTGGAGTTTCCATCCCCCTCTTACTGAAGCAGCCAGCTGTTCCCTGTGAGAGAGGGAGGGGAGGAAGAGGAGGTGGGGCGGGGAGGCAAGGGAGAGGAGGGAGGTTGTCTTGGTTGAGGTGAACAGATGTTGCATATTTGGCAACACACTCTGCATTAGCTGATAAGTGACAGACTCTGGGTACTCTTTGAGCCCACTGCACCACAGACTGCACCGCAGAGGAGGAGATAGAGGGAGAGGAGGAGGTAGAGGGGGAGGAGAGGGTGTGAAGAGAAGGTGGAGAAGGTGAAAGCAGGGGAGGTTTAGAGCGGATGCTTCTCTCCAGGTTGGCTGGGCCAGAACGGAGACGGTCTGAATCCACAATTAACAGCACAATACGAGAGTAAATATGAGAAGTGGTCTGCTGTGTGTGAGAAGGGTGAGTGAGAAGGGTGTTGAGTGTATGCGTGGGTGTGTAAGCGTGTGAGACTGTTATGGAGTGTGTGTGTGTGCGCAGCCTAGCCCCAGGCAGCGGAGGTTGCTGCGTTCTCCAGAAGAAGAAATGGACTTCCTGCCAACGCCACTTAGAATCCAAAAGCTGTGACGATGTGTGACTGGAGTGTGTGTGGAGTGTTGAGGGGTGTTTGAAATTGTTGGTGAAGTGTGCACGCGTGACACGTGTGTGCGGAGTGTACATGCGATGAAAGTGTGTGAGGGACTGGAGTAGCCTACTCTAGCCGTGAAGAATCAAGCCTCTAGTCCTGCATGATGAAAGCCCACCACCATTCGCTAACATCTAGCTGTTCCAGCCTGTTGGCTGTCAAGGCTTAGTTCTCACATTGTCATAACCTCCAAACATCGATCACCATCATCCTCTTGCTCTATAACTGTGGGCGCAAGGAGAGAGGCTCTTCTAGTCCAGTTATGTCAGGACCTGGAATGGGCTGTTTACTACAGCAGTGGTCTCCAACCCTGGTCCTCAGGGCCCACTGTTCTCATGTTTCCCTGCTCCAACACACCTGATTGAAATGAATAGGTCATCAAGAAGCTCAGTAGAAGCCCGATAATAATGACCTTTTACTAGAATCAGGCGTGTGGTAAGGGGTAAAAATGGTGGGCCCTGAAGACCAGGTTTGGTAACCACAGCACTACAGAACAACCAGGCCAGTGGAGAGATGAGCACCAAAGCCTTTAGCAGGTAATTGTAGTTACAGTGAATTTGAGGTAATGGGTCTTAGTGAGGCACCTGGGTAGAGTGATTATCTGTTGTGCATGCCGTGTCACTGTTCTGAGTCATTATCGCCTCTCAGTGTCGCATCACGACGCGGCGCAGCTGGACTGGAGGCAGGGTTGTCACACATATCTACTCACAGGCAATTTGCGCGTGGGTGAGAGAGTAGTGAGAGTGTGTGTGCGAGTGTGCCTGTAGAGCATCTCCATGTTGTCATTAGCCTGCCAGTGTGTCTGGCAGCTGCCATATTGAACTGGGCCGGAAGCCAGAGAAGGACCTGCCCTGCAAACACAGCCCCTCTCTACCTGCAGGGAGTTAAACCAGGGAGCAACCAGAGACATTCAAACTTCATGGGGGCGCTTCTCTGAAAAAAGGGATGCCGATTGAAATGGAAAAACAGATGGATTTTTTAAATAATGAATGGATGATGGATGAAAGGATGATGGGTGGATGGATGGTGGATGGATGATTGAATGGATGATGGATGGATGGCGATGCTCTTCACTCTCGCCTGCTCCCTCTCACCTGGTTAGAGGGAGCACACAGGCAGTAAACAAGCTGGAAGTATTTAATCACCAGGTCAGTGAACCGAGCCGAATAGCTGCATCCTCCGCCCAGAAGCGGGTCACATGACCTCGGCAGGAGGCAGAGGATTGGACAGCGGCTCCGCAGAGCTGAGGTCTCTGATGAGGCGTTCATTAACTCTGACAGAATCTGGACCACGTGATGGTTGCAGCTAACAGGTCAAGCCTAGCTGGAGGGTTTCAATTCTTTCCCAGGTAAAGCTGATATTTCCTCCTCTTATTTGGAAGTAGAACACAAAGATGTGGCGGTGAGAAGAACGAGATGAAGGAGCGGTTTCAAAAGTTAGGTTAAGCACTGGCGGGTTTTAGTAAAACACTAATCGTACTAAAATGTCCAACAGAACATTTGTCTTCCCTCAATCCCCTCCCTAATCACACTGGCTAAATTATCTATTAATTTGTTCTTAACCAGCAGGGGTCTCTATTACCATTTAAATCATTTGCCCATTATGACAGTGCACCTCTGACCGTACTCAAGCATGGAGGGCCCCAGAGCAGGGCTGCAGCACACAGCTGCCTGTCCATGCTGCCCTTCAACTGTGCCAGAGGTGGACTGTGATAAAAGAGAGTTCAGCTGTGTTGATGCAGGTCCACACTGCAGCGACTGGAGAGGGGGAGGAGGAGGAGGAGGGGGGGTGACCATGACCAGAATAGACCTTCTCTCATTGTAGCCACATACCAATGTTCCAATTTCCCCAGACAGCTTCCAGCTTCCTGTTTACTGCTTACTGACAATGACAACCGTCGATAACAGTCCAAGGATGGACTTCCCTTACCTCCTTTAGAAATCGACGAGACGAACATGTAACAATCGTCTTTTTAATAGAACTGAATGGATGCGTACGGGACCGAATAATGGAACAAATGGAACAGAAAAGCGCCAACCAAATGACCGAGAAAAACAGCAGGTTCAATGAAATGCTGGAACACCTCTCGCCCCTGCTTACCGCTGTATCGGATCACCCTCTCTGTGGAGTCTCCTTCTCCGAAGCGAGTGATGGGGGTGAGGCGGACGAGGTAGCCCTCAGGCTTGATCAGCTCGGTCAGGTTGTAGGTGATCAGCTCTCCCTTTTGGATGGGATTCTCCATGGAGATCTCCTGCTCCCACCATCGGGACTGACTGGTCTGATGGAGAGAGAGAGAGAGAGCGAGAGGGGGGGGGGGAGGGAGAGAGAGAAAGAGAGAGACAGGGAATGACAAGAACCCAACACGCAAACATTGTAGAGGTCTAATGTCAGTGCAACTCATTTGCGTCTATTGTCGCATAAAAAAATACACTTGTTTACAAGACAAACAAAACCTGGCCACGTTTGTGTGCGCACACAGACACACAAAGACACACACACTTTCTGAACAGAAGCCGCTCTGCCACTTTGTCACTAATGACTGTTGATGTTGGCGGTGACAACTGGCATGTGTGATATTTCCCTGGGTGTAGAGCATTGTGCCAGCCCTGCTCTGGGCACCCTGGTGTGACAGAGAGGGGGATTATGGCTGTGACAAAACTGGAAGAAGATGATTGGCTGAGCAAGGAGAGGAACGGGAAGAATAGGCTGGTGGGAAATTAGCATCCCTGAGAGAATACGGCAGAAAAGATTTCGTTTCCAATATCAAGTCATCTCACCTTTCTCATCTCACGCTTCTTTCTCTCTCTCTCCTCGGCTTCTCTTTCTGACTTTTCACAAAACCACTTTCCCATCTCCAACAATGGTGTCTCTCTCTCTCTCTTTCTCCCTGTCTCCAAGCTGATGTGAAGCAGTAATATAACCTTAAATCTGGTAGGGCAGCCTGACATCCTGAGGCAGAGCAGTAGGCCTGGAGCCTGAGGCGTCTCCCCAAACTCCCTTCATCAGCAGATCCTCTCTATGGATATGCACATGGAAGGTGCGTGTGCGCATCTTCTGGAGTCTCTTCCCACTTCACAGCCCCAGCAGCACCATGACATTTCATTTCCTTCTAACTGACCTTTTATTCAAATATCAGTAGCAGGAGTTACACGCACATCTCCTCCCCCAGCCCCCCCCCAACAGACACACACAAGTTCATCCCTGGGTGTGTTTCAACAGAAAGAGACATTAAGAGCAAGTGTTCTTAGCTGTGGGTGAAGGTGGTCTGGTCTCTGATGAGAGCGGGCGATTAACCCGGGGGGAAAGAGCCAGTTAAACGGTTCAGCTGGTTCTCTTCATGGTTCTAATCTTATTGTGTATCTGATATCTGATAGCAGCAGAACCCTTATCTTCACTACTGACAGCTCCAGAACCTTTCGGAGCCCAGCTGAATGCGAGCCCCTGACTGGTTTCTAACCTAATGGCTTGAGCTTCAGTTGGTCAGGAATCCAAGATCCCTAACCGATCCAGAGACACAGCAGGGGTTAGGGGAACTTGCTTTTGTGACTCTCTCCTGGAACGTTACAGGAGTTTGAATTTGGTAGCATTGATCCTTGTGTATTCTACCATGCTGTGCTGGCTTTTCTGTCAGACGTAAAAATGTCTTGTTGCTATGGCAACAAGTCTTATCTTTTATGAAAGAGAAAGAGAGAGAGAGGGGAAATAGGCATCGGTATGTGTGCTCACGTGCGAGAACTTTATCTGTGGGTTTTGCGTTCAAAAGAGAGAAGGAGACATAGTGAAAGCAAAAAAAATAAAAATAAAAATAGAGAGTCTGTTTGAGAAGACAGAGACATTCTGTCCCCCCCAGAGAGCTCAGTTAGGAGAGGGGTACAGAAGGGGACTTAAACCTGCAGCAGCTGATAGCAGTGTGGGTGTGTGTGTGTGTGTTGTGTGTGAGTGGGAGCTTCGGAGCGGAGAGAAGTAGTCACCACGGAGGATATTAAGCAGATCAGCACAACAGTGCCTGAGAATCACAGACCCGAAGCGGGGCGTCAGATTCGATGAGGGCCCCCTGCTGTGAGCCAATCAGAGGCAGGACGGGGAGGCGCTGATGGGCGACTACCAGCAGAGTAAGTGCGAGGGAGGCCACACCCCCTGGGTCTGGGCACGCTCAGTGCAGGAGGGCATGACAAGCAAGGGTTGCAGTCCGATGCCTTAAACTAAAGCTCCTCGTCTTCTCCCCTCACCCCACATCCCCCAGTCTGTTCCTCCCCACTCCCCTTCCAGCGCCTTTGACGCATCCAGATCAGGAGGGCAGCATTCACAGAGGCCTCTCCTTCCGTCATCACCCATCCGTAAGCACTCTAATTGAAAACACACCCACACATGTACACACACTTCCAGCAGCCCGAGAGCAGGACAGCACGTCAGTGCCAGCTCTCTGACTACTTCTCTCCGCCCCTGCCCCCCCCCCCCCCACCCACCCACCCTCCTCCAGATATTTATTGACAGGCAGACATCTTCTCTATAATTGAACGCTGGCGTGCTATGATGACATTGTTACACTGGGGTTGCATCTCGATGTCATCTCTCTCTCTCCGCTGTTCTCTCTCTCGTCCTCTCGTCCTCTCACTTAGTGTTTCCGATCATGTTGACATTATAGACTCCTGGTTCTCCTTCATTGAGTCGAGACTGCTACACTATATAAAAGAGCGCTTGCGTGTTCGTCCGCGGTGTCCAGTCACATGTAAATCCAGGCAGCCAGTGCAGCCTCTGAGTGTCCCTGGCAGATCTGCAGCAGGTAAACAGCACATCCTGTTCCGCGTTGGCCCGGCCATGCTACAGCTGACCCCAATACTAACTCCATACACGGTTTCATTATTAATCTGCCCTGAGCAAGACACAGAGGAATGACAATACAATGGCAGCTCAATGCCAACAACAGTAACAACAGCACCATAAGCAGCTGCCTGACAACGGGTCTATTATCTGTTTCGGCAATGATCGCATTTTATAGACACACGGTCCCACACCCACACACCGGAACAGCTGGCCTGTAGAACAGTAGCCCAGGCCACTACCCTGTCCCCCAGACCAAGCAGGAGCGGAGGTGTTCAACTAGGATGATGAAAACACTGGAAATAATACTGCAAAGCAAAATTGCCCCTCATCTAACAACAAGACTCAACTCTCCTCTCTGTAGCTAACAAGCGAGACTTGTTTCCTGTGTGCGGATCGCTTCTGCAGGAAAAACACTTAGCCTCTAGTTAATGGGTGACCTTTGATCTCGAATAAAAGGATGTGTACACATGGTCTGTAGATTAGAGTAATAACCATCCACTAAACCAAACCTTCTCCAGTTGGAAAGTACACACACAAAGCGAAACAAAGTACAAAAACAATTACAGGATCCTTGTGAAAATGCATTGCCGCAAAGCTTGTCAACAGAATAGTGAGAAGAAAACAGATAGCACGACCTCCCTCCCTCCCTCACTCACTCACAAGGCAACTGCTGCCCTGGATATGTCACACACACGTGTGTGTGTGTGTTAGTGTCTGCATGCGTGTGAGATCGAGAGACAGAGAGAGGAGAGAGAGAGATGGAGAAAGAGAGAGAGGGAGAGAGAGAGGGAGAGAGCGAGAGAGAGAGAGAGAGAGGACACGAGAGGGTAGCAAGGCCTTCAGCTACCGATACACAGGGACACACAGAGACACACATGTGCCTGTGGTGATGGATGGGGCTGTAGGAGGAAAAAAATCTGTACAGCACAGAGCACGACGAAATACAATACAGAATCTCCATAAAGTGTCACTGTACTCAATCGTCATTCTGACAAGACTATGCAGGAAGGAGAGGAGCGTGAGAGAGAGCAGGTGGGGTGTGGGGGGTGGGGGGGGGGGGGGTGGCACACACACAAATGCTGAGATGCTAGATTTTGACACTACTCATGCACATGTCACTTGACACATGCTTCACCTCCTGTTCTGGAGAATTCCATCACTGATGCTGAAAGTCTTGTGTTACTGGCTGATGTCGGCTGAAAGTCTTATCTCATTGGCCAGCTTGGCCTCTCTGACTCCTCCTCAATTAGTTTCCAGCGGTTGCTCTTCTTCCTTTCTACCCCCCCTCCTTCCTCTCCGTTCTGTCCCGTGCTTAGGCAGGTAAATTCTTCATAGCTCCATGCTGACTCAAACTCTTAAAGAGTGCGGACGAGAGAGATAGAGAAAACGAGGGAGAGAGAGAACGAGCTCTGGCTATCAGAAAGAGGATGACATCACTTCTGCTCTCCTCTGCGCTGTGACGTGATTAAGACGCTGCTCTCTCTACGGGTGTGCCCTTCAGCATGGCACTTAAATCCCTTCCTGGTCCAGCTGGGTGGGTGCACAGTAGGCTGGTGCCGTGGCCAGCTGAGTTTGATGTACGTGTGTGTGTGTGTGTGTGTGTGTGTGTGTGTGTGTGTGTGTGTGTGTGTGAGTGTGTGTGTGTGTGTGTGTGTGTGTGTGTGTGTGTGCAGTCTACCACTGCAACATTTGGTTCTATGTTCAATCTCACCGGGAACATAGAACCTAACTCTTCTGTAGGACTAGTGTTCTTGTGTTTGACTTTGAGTCCCAGTGGGGGGCAACCAGCAATGACAAACCTGACAGAGGTATAAATCACACCGCATGATGTCATTAGAAGGGGGCAGAGCCCTGGGCCTCACCAGCTGAGCCCAGGAAAAGGGGGGTGGGGTAAGGGGGTGGGGGGAACGGGACGGGACAGACAGACAGACAGGAAGGGGAAACAGGAGCTCTAGAAAACCAGGCAAGACTACAGGGTAGAAAGATGGAGAATGGATGAAAAAATGACAGACTGACAGTCTAACTCCCTCAAACCAACAACCCTTGTCTCTCCACACTGGGCTGTGTGGAAGCAGACCTCTGTCTCAGAGAGACACACAGATACAGCACAGGTGAATCCCAGAAAAGGTCATAAAGCTGATCCAAGGCTTCTAGATGATAGCAGAGCTGAGTTCAATAGTAGAGGTTGAAATTTCACTGATGGGATCCAACAATATAATGGCAATTTATATACAAACAAACAAGGTGTTACCATGACCATGTCACCATCCTCCTCCCCCCTCTCACCTGTCTGATGCCCAGCCTGTAGGCCATGATGCGGTCCACTGCTCCAGGGTTCTGCTGGGTCCACTGGAGCTTGAACCCGTAGACGCGCGGCTTGTTCTGCCACAGGGCGCCGTATGTGTCATAGTAGAATTCCGGGGCGAACGCCTTTCCTGTCGGGAAGCACATGATACGAACCATTGGACAACGTTGGGGGTCAGCCATTCTGGTGAGTTCCACCCAGTTCAACTGTGTACAGCAGCTGTCGTTAAGGCAGCCTTCTATGTCTCTGTGATCACATTCAAACACATTCTCCACATTCTCCTCTCTCACTGTCGGATGGTAACCCAAGCAGTGGAAACCATGTAGGAACACAGAAAAACCTCCTGAAGTGGAGACGGGGTTCTCCTGTTCTCTGTATAATCTGACAGAACATGAAAGCAGCTTAACAGTCAGGCCTGTCTCCATCCTGGCCAACCCAAAACATCAGCAAGATTCTGGGGGAGCAGGTTCCAGGGGCTTGGAGATGGGCTTATTGCTCCGCCACTGGGATCAGCAAAAAGCAGAAATGAATATGACACGAAAGAGCCGTTCTGGATGCCTCGGAAGGAGTTAGCAGTCGGTTATCAGAGAGTGACAAGACTGCTTCTGACTGGCCTTTGATGTGAAACAGGAGAGGTATTTGTACGGCTCTGCAGATGAACCTGCCTCAAGGTCTCTGGTGAGCAGTCGAGAGTTGCCGCTAGGGAGATGGAGGTTGGGGGGGGGGGGGGGGGATGACGAAAAGGGAGGCTGGCAGAATGAAGGGAGTCAGGGGAGGAGGGAAGGAGGCGGGGGAGGAGGGAAGGAGGCGGGGGAGGATGATAGAGGGAGGCAGGGGGAGGCAGGTGTTGAGCAGTGCAGAGTGAAAGCCGAGGATCTGTGGATTCTGGGGTATTAAACTGTCTGGAAGGTCCTGCCATCGAAGCAGCTTCTTTAGAAGTCAGGGGAGGAGAACGAGAGCTCAGCTGAGGCGGACATGTTGAAGTGTACCTCCTTTCACGTATTGACCTGTCACCAGCCCAATAACTACTGGACGGCCCTTTCCCAAATTGATTTGATACAGCTGACATCTAATTTAGTTCCCTGCTCTCTTCTATCTCCAGCTGAGCCTGAGGACATACTGAGCCGTGGAAAGGACACTATCGTCTGTGTGATCTTCAAGTACGATCGTTTCACAAGAAAGAGCATGCTCTCTCTCCACAGTCTAGGATGAGGCAGCTCTGTGAACGTGGCCCACAGCCAGGGGCAATAGACCAGGTTTAAGTTAACTGTAGGGGATTTCACTGTCTCTCATCACTACAAAACACATTGTTATAGTAAATACACTGATCCAAACTCCCAAATATAAATTACTGTCCTTGAAAAAAATGAAATCTATATTAAGTTTGGGGGCCATTATGTTTTTAAACCAGATGCATTAATATTGGATTGTTTTCATGGCGAGATGAAGCTGGAGGGTTTTAATGAAAACATAAATATTTGATTGTGTTTGACTGGATCATACATTATTAACGGTTCAGCTAGATCAATAGGACTATCTGTCGGGTTTGTTGTCTGCTTCGTCCTGCTCGTTGAAGACAACACTCTTTTTCTCCATAATTATGATCCGTCAGGATGGTACAGAGACAGAGAAGAGAGTGCATTATTTTCCAGTGGAACAACAGTATTGTTCCACTGGTATAGTGTATTGTGACCCTACTTATGTTTCCTTGCTCTTCAGGCCTGCTGGCTAGGAGGCCACGATTAGACTGTCTAATACTTTATATATAATACTATTACTGTAGTTACTAAACCACACCTGTTCTGTTAGTAGAGGGATTCTCCCCCAAGCCTCCGACTTGATTTCCCCACCTCACTGAAGTACAGCCTGGAGAACTGTGACCCAACAAACATCTGTCGCTGTCGCTTGACTCAGCTAATAAAATTGTGCGTCATAAAGTCGTCTGTGAGTTACATCCTAATGTAACCGCTCCAGAAGAACCCAGAGGAGGAGGCGTTCTGACAGCTTCTCAAGGAACCCAAACTTTTATTGTTACCGAACAGCCCAACAAGCGTGCGCATCTCCGGATGAATCCCTCAGAGCAGGAGAGCTTGTCACACTAACAGTCCCTCCTTAAAGAGTATCATGGAGTCAAACAGACATCGTCCCCACAGTTCATTACATGGTGCAGTTGGGAGTGCAGGGATAATAACAGCGCACCAATGTTTTCATAGCTGCCTACTTCTGTGGCCTGTCACTGAATTACACCTGAGTCACCCTCACCTAGACGCTCGTGAAGACCATCAATGCCATCCAGTCATGCACACAAAGCATGACCCTGACATGCTCTCTGATGCTCGCCGTGTGCCACTGTGAGGAGCTGTAAGGCAGAGTGAGGCCTCTACACTGCCCTATAGAGGAGGATAGGGAAAGGATGGAGGGTAGAGGGATGGAGGGAGTGAGAAAGGGAGGGAGTGACGAGGTTGGAGAAAGGAGGAAAAGTAGAGGGATGGAAAAAAGGAGAGGGGGGGGGTGAGGAGGATGGAGAATGGATGAAAGGTAGAGGGATGGGGGAAAGGAGAGGGGGGTGGTGAGGAGGATGGAGAATGGATGAAAGGTAGAGCGATGGGGGAAAGGAGAGGGGGGTGGTGAGGAGGATGGAGAATGGATGAAAGGTAGAGGGATGGGGGAAAGGAGGGGGGTGGTGAGGAGGATGGAGAATGGATGAAAGGTAGAGGGGTGGATGGAAGGAGAGAGGGGAAGGAGTGGGTGAGGACGATCCTGGTGAGCGAGGGCTAATCCTCTTTCCTGCCTGCTGTGCAGCAGAAGACATTGACGATGCAAATCCTGGTGTACGGAGTCAGGCAGGCACAGAGAAGAAGGCCAGGGAGATAGCGGCTGCTCTATCTGTACAGGGCTAGAGCAGTGATGTTAGAGGACTTGGGAGGTTACAGGAAGTGGTGTGTTCTGCTGTAGTGATGTCAGAGTCATTGTGCTCCTGGTCCTGCCTCCCTGTTGGCCCTATGAGAGCGGGGCCTCTTATTGAAGCCCCAATCAAGCTGATCACAGCAACAATATAACATTGCATGCAGGTCGCTTTACCAAACACACTATGTACGTCGCATCGAGCCTACTTAGATACTATGCAGGCTGTGTCGACATAACACAGCGGTGGTGTTTTGTGGCTGTTAAGCAGCTTATAAGCTGTTAAAACTGCTGTCTTCTTTATAAGCGGTGACAAGGCTTGTCGCTGTCGCCATGGGCAACCTTTCATCAGAGAGTGGAAGCCACTTGTCTCTGGGTATCGACGAGGAGCGGCAGGCTGTGTCTGCTGAGAGCCACTCACATCAAGAGAACATGAACCTAATCAATACAGCGAGGAGAGGAGCGGAGAGGAGGAGAGAGGACGAAGAGGAGGAGAGGAAGGGAGGGAGGGAGGAGAGAGGACAAAGAGGAGGAGAGGAAGGCAGGAAGGGAGGAGAGAAAAGAGGCACGGGGGAGAGCAGAGCAGTCGCAGGAACAAGGAGTCGCGTGTGTCCTACCTGTGACCAGGAAGGTGCAGCGGCCCGCCCCGGCCTCATTGGTGATGTCACAGGTGTACTCGCCGTATCCTTCGCGGTTCAGGCTGCGGACGTGGTAGTCGGTATCGTCGCGCTGATCATTGAACGTGCCGACCGTGAGGAGGCGTGTCCCCAACTTCCACTCGTACCTGAGGTCGCGAGCGGGGTGAGCCCGGAGCAGTCGGCACGTCAGGGAGAAGGCCCGTCCCAAACCCTGACGCACCTCCGTGTACGCCGGCTCCACCGTGGGGGGGTCTGCCATGGGGATTACAGGACTGAGATTAGATTACTGTAGGCAGATTTCTAAATGACACAGGATTAGTTACAATAGATGAACATTTGTGTGGAGTGTAGCACGTAACCATCGCACAAATGCACGCACACAAACACACACAAATGCGACAATGCAGTGGCGTCTAATGAGCTACTGACACGAGAGGAGAGACGACACGGAGGACTGGATGATAAAAGCAAAAAGCGAACTTTCAAAACCACTGCTGACTCGGCACTAAACTGAGTGCTACTTAGTGGCTGTGCTGCATCTACAGTGCTGTATCATATTATATCAGTATTAGCCCACGCAGGGCAGTAGAATAGGCAGAGCAGTCAGCCCTAGAGAAAGGAGCATCTTTCTCCACCCATTTTCTTCATCAAGCTCTCCAAGGAGCTGTTGACTCGACAGAGGGAGAGAGCGCAGCTAACAGCCTCCCGGTGAAAGAGGAGGAGGAAGAGGAGGAGGAAGAGGAGGATGAGGGGGTTGAGAGAGAGGAAGGATAGGGGTGAAGATGCTGGAAGAAGAGATGGGAAAAAAAACTGGGCGGAGGAGGGGAGGGAAGAGGTGGATTCCTTAGGGACTGTTTTCATTTAGTTCAAAGAAAAACCGGCCCGGTTCACAAAAGATCTAGTGCCACTTCAGAGAAGATGACGCTCCGCAGACTTCTGGACTTAATTCTACATACTTCTAATCTTCTCTCTTCCTTTTCTAAAGCCCCCTGGGCCAACTCTGTCCCTAATGCTTGTTATAGGCTGGATCGTAGAAGGTTAGCATGTTGTAAGATGGCGTGCTACAAGGGTGAACATCAATCCGCTTCAGAGCACATTTTCTATTTTTTATTACTGGACGAAAAAATAATTGCGGGCGAAGATGAAATGCTTAAAGTGTAATAATTGGGTCTTTTTCAGAGGCAGTGAGATGCGATCTTGGTCGGTTGGGTTTGGAGTGATGCTGAAGGAATGGATGTGCGAGGGTTGGCGGTGGGTGTCAGAGAACGGCTGTAATTATCTCTTCATTAGACTGCAAATAGCACATAAATAATCATCAGCTTCCTATCAATGTTCCAGACAATTCATCAGAAGTTTGGAGAACGCCAGCAACTTCAGGACTGCACTATCTGCGCTGACACGCACACGCACGGCCACGCGCGCACAAACGCGGCTACAAAGCCAGATGCCACATCACAGACAAAAAGTAGGTTTGAAAGTGACAAGTATGTGCGTTGACCTTTACAGATAGCATGGCTGGAACAATCCCTTCTAAACCCTGCCCGCACAAACATTCTCGCGCACACGCACACACACAGACACACACACACACACACACACAGACACATTGATCTCTTCTAAAGAGGTTGGAAATCTCAAACAAAGCCAGCATGCCCTCCCTAACCCCCGACTCAGGTTCTGCTAAACTACACACACGCCCACACACACACACACACACACACACACACACACACACACACACAGACACACACACACACACATATACACACACACACACACACACACACAGTCACACACACGTCATAATTACGCTTTTGTCTGCTTCTACCTTGTACCCTGGCCAATAGATCCTATTAACCCTGAAGTTGATAAGGTGTCGCAGGAGATGGACTGAGGGGGAAACGAGGGATGGAGGGAGAGGAGGGACAAAAAGGCCAAGTGTCTCGGTTCAGGACTAAGAGGGGAGATAAGTGTTAATTGGGTTCACGTATGTCACCTGGGAGTATTCAATTAAGACTGAGTGGGTCTGGAGTCTGTCGAGCTGGCAGCTGGTCTCTGCACTGGGATGATGTGGGGGGGGGGGTGGGGGGGTCTAACACCTGCTCCTATATTGACCAGCCTACACTCATTGGGACTGTGAAGTCATTTAAACTAATTCATCACTTTCCACCTTTATATGTTCCCTGACCCTGGGGCTGTGTGCTGTATCTGTGTGTGTGTGTGTGTGTGTGTGTCTGTGTGTCTGTGTGTGTGTGTGTGTGTGTGTACAATAGTAATCACACACGCTTGCGTGACTGGATTAAAATGATTGTCCGTTGTCAGTGTCTTCACCTCACATCCTGTATGAACCAAAACGAGAGGTGTGCATTTCCCATTTCTGATGTAAGCAGGGAGTGACATACTAATACAATACAGAAAGAGTCCCACCAGAGCAGGGATTCACTTCGCTCTCTGTGTACAGTGGTTACATATGCAGCCATTGTAGTCGAATGTAAAATGTAATTAATTCTATTTAAATCTTTGGTTAAACGCTGCCCTGGTTAAACACACTACTGTGGATACACACACATTCTGCCTCAACAGATGGCTGGTCGCCATGGCGTCACCGAGTGGGGAGGGACAGCTGTGGGGGAGGAGGAGGAGGGGGGGAATGGAGGGATTGAGAGAGAGAGCTGGAGAGCAGAATGAGATGGATGAGGGGGGAAAAAAAGAAGCCTATTTTCATTTCATTACCAATATAACAGAGTAATGCTGATGTGGGGGCTTAAAGCGAGGGGGATATCCAGGGCAATCTTTCTACCTCCCTGCTGTCAGTGACAACATCCTGCCACCCCTCCTCCCTTCTCCGTTTCTCTATCCATCCTGTCCAAATTCCGGTCTCTCATTCTTTCTTTTTCTCCCTCTCTTCCTCTCCCTCCCTCTCCCTTTCCCTTCTCAATCCATCTGCAGAACCACATCCCCAAACCTGTCTTTTCTCGCTCCGCTCCCCCACTTTCTCCACACTTCTCTTTACTCCATCCCTTTCTCTAACCCGCCTCCCGCCCCCATGGAGCTGTCAGAGATGGAAGTACAAAGACATCATCCAGGGTACACTGGTACCCAGCGTGGGCACACACACACACACACACACACACACACACACAACACACACAGCCAGAGACTCACTCTGGTGCCCAGCTCCACCACCAGTAATGAGGTTTGGGATTATCTACTAGCCTAATCTAACATGTTTTAGCCTAGCCTAATCTAACATAGCCTAACCAAGACTAGCCTTGTCTAACGTAGCCTGGCCTGATATAATGGTCTCTATTGTCAATGGTCACATCAGTTCTTGACATTGCAGGGTAGCACAGACACACATGGACTCGCCCACACCAAACATACACACACACACATACACACCCACAAACACACACAATCATACATACACATCAATCATTCGTAATGTTTTGCATAGTGACCTATGGATGGTGGGGGGGGGGGTGTATAGCCTATTGTGTAGACTGTCTGCAAACAAGCAGCAGTAAATCAAAACCCATTCACTCAATTTGTGTATAATACCATGGCCTGCTGCCTTCATGCTAACTTCACCTTACATGCTGGCGCTCAAGGACAGTTGCTGCATGAGTTACATAATGAGAATGGCCAACCAAAAAATCGTGACTCACATTCACACTCACACAAGCACAAAAAACACATACACACACATCCACAGACACACAAACTCACACCACACATGTTCACATGCGACATAAATAAGATGAGAAAGAGACAGAAAGCTAGAGTGATGAGTGAAAGAGACTTTCCTTTTTGAACAGCTCAGTGTCTCTCTCTCTCTCTCTCTCCATCTCTCTCTCCCTCTCTTTTTTCCCTTCTTTCCCCCTTCATGTGTTCCCCCCTCCATGATGGGCCTGCTCCCATCTCTCCTCTCCCTCTGGCAGAGTGGGGCACAGCGTAGAGTACAGGCTGCCCACAGGGATCATCCTTGGCTGACTCACACTACTGGGCAATGGTCCTGGTGAGCCACAGTGACACACACACACAGCTGCTCTGGCTCATTCTTTACTCACAGTATGCACCAGTGGTGTGTGAGCAGGGTGAGGTGGACAGATTTTTCGGAGGAGTTATGACACCAGGCAGTGAGATGCGGTGATCTGAGCGAGAGAGGATCTGGATTTCCAGCAGCCATCCTGCATCATCTCTCTTTCCCGCTGTTCTCCTCTGATCTCCTCTACTCTTTCACATCACACTTTCAGAGTATTAATTCATTCCACCATCTCGCTCCTGTACACTGTTCATCCCAACCCCACTCCACCAGGTTACATACACCAAGGTCAATTTACATTATGGATTATGTGATTACATACCCTCGCCCGCCCGCCTGCCCTCAGCCTCCCTCTCCAAAATGCTCTCAGTCCTCCTGCCTCTTCTCAGCAAGCAAACCACTCCCACTAATGGACACGCAAACCTACGCATCGCTCTTCGTAGGGAGGGTCAAGGTTTGCCAGAAACATTTCCTTTGCTGGTGGATGGATGGTGGGCAGCTGATTAAGACACATTAACCTGCCACCCCGGGCTAATAGGAGAATCCCGGAGGTGACTGCACACCTGCTGTTCTCCGAACCCAAGGTTGAAATTCATATAAAGCCTTTTGAATGGTACAGCATGTAGGTTGCCATTGATTGTCTCTACCCCTCCAGCTCAGGTAGTATCTAATGAACTAGAACATCTGTCTACTTACTTTTCTATCAAGCTATCTCTTTCCCTATCGCTCTCTTTTTATCAGCATAATGGATCTGAAAACCCTCTATAAGAGCTAGGTAAGGGACAGGAAGGAGGAATAGGACAGAGGTCCAGACCACTCACACTGCACCACCAGCTCGATGAGGGCCTCCCGAGGTTTCACATTGAAGCCGTTGTACTGGCTGGTCTGGCAGCGGTAGGTTCCCGTCATCTCCCTGGAAACGTTGAGGATGCGCAGCACGCCGTCGTAGCTCTCGATGGTCATGGAGCCGTCGGGCATGGCGGCCTCCTTGTCGGCCCGGGACCAGATTATGATGGGCTTGGGCTTCCCGGAGACCAAACACTGCAGCTCCACAGTCTCCCCCTCCTGCACCACCAGGGGGGACTTCCCCCTCGGCACCGTCAGCTCTGGAGGGACTGGAGGGAAGGGGGGTAGAGAGAGGGAAGAGAGAGAAGGGAGGGAGGTAAAGAGAGGAGGAGAGAGAGAGGGAGAAAGAGAGAGGGAGGGAGGTAGATAGAGGAAGAGAGAAAGGGAGGGAGGTAGAGAGAGAGACGGGAAAGAGAAAGGAAGGGGAATGAAATAGAGGGGACAAAACGGACAGAAAGAGAAACAGATACTTGTCATCGGAGACACAGTGTGGACGCAAAGAAGAGCAACGGCAGAACCAAGTGAGATAATAAAGCACTGCAACTGTCTCAAAGACACTCTGTCTCAGGTCAATCATGTAGCGCATTACAGTCCTCTCAGTGTTAGGCTGGAGTTTCTGTTCCCTCTCCAGGCCTGGCCACTGGCACCAGCAGCCCAGCCCCGTGCCCCTGCGATGCCCCTGCCGTGCCCCTGCTGAGCTGCTGGGGGGCGTTACTGCAGCTTGTTATGTTCTGCTCCATTGGCTACGGGACAGAGATGGGACAACAAAGTCTAACACTGATTCAAAGACAGGCCCGGAGCATTACTAACACATCCAGACAGCTCCATCCAGGGGATTGTTAGCGGGGACAGAAACTTACACATTTTTCACGCATGCATGCACTCTGGGTTGCGTAAAGTCCTTCAGGAAACTAGCTCCAGAAACCTGTGTGTATGTGCATGTGTGTGTATAGGTGTGTGGGTATAAGTGTGCATGCTTTCCTGTATGTATGTGTGTATTCTCTGGAGGGTAGTCCACACTAGCATGTCACATCCAGCTTCCAGGGCAGGTCTAGAATTTCTACCGGAATTGGTTATATGCTGTCTGTGCTCTTCCGTTAAGTAGCTGTAATGGCTAACACAGACCACATGTCCATTTCACTGAGTGTTCTGAGGTTTGCTACCTCTCCATCTGGCTGTCAGACAACCCACCAGAGAGAGGGGGGAGAAAGAGTGTGTGTGGGGGGGGGGGGATAACTGTACTTTTCCATGCTGTCTCTCATCTCTCCTGGGCATTTAAAAATAAATTGCATCTAAACATGTTTATAGATGTACAACTTAGAGAGGACCAGTTTGCCTGCCATTAAGCTGTGTGACGTACGCACTAGTTACACACACACACACACTGGGAGATGACCAGGCAAGCTTGCACAGGGGATCCAGCACAGACAGGTTGTATAACCATGAGGGAAGTATACATGTGCTAGAAAACATTAGCAGTACTTCCACACCAATTAACACTGATCTGGAGCTGATTGGATGGATCCTGATTACAGGTGAGTTGGCGTGACAACGCTCCTGTTGGGGTCAAAGCGACTGTATTTTATCATGCTGCTATGGTAACAGTGTTTGAGTGTGTGTTGGTGACTGTGTGCGTCTGCTGGTTGTGTGTCTTTTACATCTACCTCCTTGACATTGTGCGTCCTTACTCATGTCACACACTCAGGTGACAGCTTCCAACTCTTCCTCATCATTATCCTCTTCATCCTCTTCCTCTCCTGTCCTCCGGAATAATAAAGCAACTATCAAGTTGTCAGAGAAGCTTTCAAACCAATCAGCTCCTCGGAGATGAATGTTCAAGTGAAAGTAGTCAAGGACACAGACCGAGAAAACAGCAGAGGACTGCTGGACTGGATCCAGCAGAGTAAGACAGTCCTCTAGGACTGGTCTAGGACATGGTAGAGCAGTGGGACTAAACCTACAGCCCTACAATAGAAGACAGTACTGGACTAGCCTATGGTAGCAAAGACGAATCACACCTCAAACTATCAAGAACAGGGCAAGAAAAAAAGCCTTGAAAAAGGTCAGTTATGGAAGAAATCGTTCTAGAAAAGGTCAACAGTTCCAGAAAAAGTCAGTTCCCCCGGGCCGCTTACCTGTGGTGGACGAGATGTTGACGTCGATGCTGATCTCAGGGATGCCGCCGTTCCTCAGCGAGGCGACGCATGTGTACGTGCCGAAGTCGGTGAACTTGAGATCGATGATGTCCAGGTTGGTGCTGCCGGGGGACACTTCAGGGTCCGTGTGGGTGATGACCATGCGCTCCGAACTGCGCAGCGGACGGCCGTTCTTCAGCCAGCTGAACATCAGCTCCTCAGGGGGCGTGGCCTCCACCTGGCAGGAGATCTTGACCTCGCGGCCTATCTGGATGTTGTCATCGTTGTGGTAGGGGTCAGGGGTGATCCAGAAACGACCCTTCCTCAGGCCTAAAGGACGTGCGAAGAGCAGAGATGAGAGGATTAGAGGAGTGAAGAGAGAGAGCGAGAGGACAGGGCTGGGATTCAGATGAACCACTGCCCCTCCACACCACACACACACACACACACTGTTCAATGCTGTACAGGCTCTAATGCTGAACCCTTTACTCTCTCAAATAATCTCCCCAAGCCCCATCCCAAGATAAACTACCTCACCTGCAACATGAGGGGAATTAGTGAAATATTACATGGCCAGCCAACTGTGACATAAATACATGAAAACTCTAAACACAACAAACAGGATTGAGGCTGTTCTGTCGTTCTATTGGGAACCCGCCCACTTTCTGATAACACCACTGAGCGGAAATAGACTTTATAATAGGATTTTCAAAGAGGCACCAACATATTGTACACAGTTATGAAAATACTCCAAACAGAAAACTATATTAATGGTCAGTTCTATTTCCTCCGCCGCTAGTCCTCTGTTTAGCTTGTGACAGGATATACAACTGACCAGGAAGCTGTGTTCTGATGTACTGTTGATCTGGGACATCCTCCTTGGGAATGGACACCCCCTCCACCTCCAGAGAAACCCCAAGACATGCCACGCCCACACCCCCATGCACTGACTCTTTGAGAAGACTCCCCCCCCCCCCTCCTACAAAACCCCCCAGTTCTGACTGAGTTCAACATATTCATTTCTGCATAATGACCTCTACCTGGAGTCTAGACGTTACATAAGAAAAGTTTTACCGACACAGAAATGAGAGACAGACACGTCATCCATACTGGCACACGCACACACACACAAACACACACACATCATTAGCATACAGTAATTACATAGCTCTTCCACAGTAAGTCCACAGCTACCGGTACCTCAGTATCTAATCTAGACAACAGTGTGTCCTGTGTGTGGGTCTGCACACGGGGGAGGGGAACCGCAGCATCAGAGATGGGATACGCTGGGAAAGGGGGGAGGATGTTCTGTATTCAAGTTTTTAGTTGCGTAACCCTGCCATGTCTGCTCAGGGTCTCTACCTGTCAAACACACACACACACACACACACACACACATACACACATGTCTGCTGTACTCCAAATGGAAGATAGAGCTTTACAAAACAGCATAGGTCACTGATCATAACAGCAATATAGCCCCAAACATTGTGGGTAGCCAGAACATGATGCCTACATGGTGAGAAACCAAACAAGTGCCAAAGGGAAAAACCACAAGAGCATTCAGTTGAACAAGTTACAGTTAAATAACATGAACCTCAAACGTGCAGGAACGCGAGCATGTAGGAAAATGCTGTAGTGGCTCTGGTGTGTCCTGGGCCAGATATCAACACACACAGGGACACACGCTCATACACACACACACTATCTCTGTCTGGCACTCTCTCCCACACTTATTCTTTCTCTTTCCCTTTTTCTCACACCAAGGCTCATTTACAAGTCATTAATGGAAATATGATGCACCGTGAGACCCAAAACCGTAAATAATTTAGGAACAACTTTTATGAGATCTGATTAACATGTTGATTAACATGCTGGCATCAGATCTGAACAAGTTTCTATAGCAACAGTGAGGGGTGACAGCAGGCTGTTTACTGTTTAAAGATCCACATTCACAGTAGGATGTACCTGACTGTTATGGCTGCTCTCTCACTCTCTCCCCCCCCCCCTCTCCTGTTCCCCATATCTCACCCTTCATCAATACGCCAATTTTGCAGAAACGTAATCTTTAGATGAGCTGCATAATGCTAGTGAGATGCCATTATGAAACGTAAACACGGTTCTTATTACACTGGCAGTGTGAGTGGAGAGGAGATGAAGGGGTAATCTTTACAGACATGCTCACCTTCTCTCTCTCTCTCTCTCTCTCTCTCTCTCTCTCTCTCTCTCTCTCTCTCTCTCTCTCTCTCACACTCTCTCTCTCTCTGTCTCTGTCTCTATGTCTCTCTCTGTCGGTCTCTCTGTAGTAGCACGTGGATTGGGGTTTGATCTGTGTGAATGCGTTAATCTGGACAAAGCTGTTTATCCATCTGATTTGTAGCTAACTCTGAAGAGCAGCTTTGAACAGGTCTCTCCTGCCGGTCCACCTCAGCCTGTCTGAGGGAGAAGCGGCGTAATCCAGCTGCTTTTATCATTTGCCTTGCTGGTGCTCGTCTTTCCAAGCACCTTTCATCTGACACACTCCCAAAGCTGTTTACATCTTAACATGGAGCAGGCTGTCAGAGGGTTAGGGGCCCAACATGACTCCCTCACACACACACACGCGTGTACACACATGCACACGTACATACACATATGCCTCCGCACATGCACGGATACACGCTGCATGTACGGCCGAACATGAAGTGCACAGCATCTCTGGGAGTCGTCAGCCTGTTTTAATGAGGACGGTTTGTTCAGCATCGCTCCTCGCATCAATTAGCTGCACAAACAGTGAAGGAGGAAGAGCATTGATCTGGTCCTTTCTGATGAGTCAGTCTCTTTCTTAGCCTCTCTCTCTCTTTCACACACACACACACACACACAGAAAGAAAACCCACTTGTCACCCGCAGTACACACATCCACAATCTCATATGAACACAGATTCATCTGGTTGGCTGTGTGTCCATGTTCAGGTTCCCAGTGAAGGAGGCTGCAGGCTGCAGTGTTTGCTGTGTTAGGACATGGTCAGTTAGCGTGTCTGTTCCACTGGTCCTGAAGAAGAGCAAGCTGCCAGGATGATTTGACTAAATAAATAAAGAGAGGTGAGATTCTGTGGCAAGGCTGCAAGGTCAGCAGCTCGCACACGCCCACACACACGCCCACACACACGCATGCATGCACTCACACACACACACAGCCTCACACACACACACTCACACACGCATGCATGCACTCACACACACACACAGCCTCACACACACACCACACACACTCACACACACACGCATGTGCACACTCACGTGCATGCATGCACACACTCGCATACACACACACTTATGCAAACCCAAATGCCCTCCACCCCCCCCCCCCCATAAATAAGTTATAAACCTCAATGTCAGGTAAATTCTCCTCCTGCACCGTCAACCAAAAAGCTCTCCACACACTATTGGCCTATCCAGATACTTTATGCTTTTATCCTCAGCCTGTAATGTGATAGCTTAAGTGTGTGTGTGTGTGTGTGTGTGTGTGTTCGTAGGAGCTGCTTTTCTTTTATTGATGGTGTTGTCAGTGGAAGCTCATCACTGCCCAGGGAATACCTGTCAAAGCTCAGAGTGCTAACATAAGCTGGATTTCTAACCTCAACTTTCACCCTCCCCCTTTGCTCTCCCGAACTCCCTTGCCCTCTATCTCTCTCTTTCTCTCTCTCTCTCTCTCTCTCTCTCTCTCTCTCTCTCTCTCTCTCTCTCTCACACACACACACACACACACACACACACACACACACACACACACACCCACGCACACAAACACACACACACACACACACACACACACACACACACACACACACACACAGACACACACTCTCCTACTCCAACTCTCTCTGAACTCAGCAATGTTCTTCTACTCTGATTCAATGTGTCAATAACATAAATTACCCTGTTAAATACATTTACTCTGAGCAAGGGTGGGAGCAGCCAAAAGTCAAATCTCAAAGCAATAGTAAATATTAAAGCTTGTCCAATAGCCTTTCGCCATTGTGATGGATGGGTGGGACATCTCCCACCCTGAGCCCTGCTGTACTGCAGCCAAAAGAGCAGCAAGGCTGTTGGGGCTGTTACCAGCCACACAGCTGGAGATGCATAAGAGCCATCTACTGTACCTCCTCACCTCCCTACACACACAGACACTGACCTACCCAGCCCAACCTACCTCGGACCAGGATACTGGTAGACTTCTTGGCAGGGTTGCCCACGTTGTTGCTGGCCACACAGCTGTAGACACCGGCATCCTCCTGGGTGACGGCCGGCAGGGTGAGCGTGCCCCCGTTCAGGACACTCTTCCTGGGCAGCTCGTTGGGGCTTCGCACCCAGGTCAGCATGGGGGTTGGTTCGCCTCCCACCGTCACACACTCCAGGGTCACTGTTTGACCGGGGTTCACCACCATGGGGTCCTCCACCAGGAGCTTGATGGTAGGGGAAGCTGGGGGGGAGGTGGGGGGGGCACAGAGGGGACGGGAATTAGGCTTGCAAACAGGACAAACCCTCTCAAAAGGCATGACATAAAGATTGATTCAATAGTATATGTGGTAAAGTCCTTGGTTTATAATGCGTTCTGAAGGTGTGTGTGCGGTTCCTCCTGCACCTGTTCTGTTGGAGAGGGAGAAGCGCACGCTCTTGTCCGAGAGGCCGCAGACGCTGCGTACAGAGGCGATGCAGCTGTAGTTGGCATAGTCCTGAGGACGCAGGTTCTTCAGCTTCAGGATCTTGGTTTCCCCCTGAGAGACACCGGTACGGCAGTCAGGTCAAAGGTCAGACTGTGGCGGTCTTCCCCTGCGTAAAGAACCGCTCCTGGACAGGAGGGAGGTTGGGACTGTCTCATCTATCGACTCTCACCTGTGTGAAGAAGGGTTCGTAGATCTCCACGCCCTTGTCAGAGCCCTGGGACAGGAACTCTCGTCCACGGCGCCAGCTGTAGCGGACCGGAGGGTTGGAGTTGGCCACGCAGCGCAGGAACACTGTCCGCTCGTAGTAGAACTGCTCCTTGGCCTCGCCTATGCTCTGGTGCACTGTCACCTCCGGATCATCCAGGACTGCAGAGGGAGGGAGGGAGGTTTGGTGACCCAGTCTCTTTTGGTTTCAAGTGATTGTATTTTAATGACATCAAGCAGCCTAGAAACAGCTTTTATCACTTGTTGTGGGTCAAATAACGGAATAACACGCTGCCTCAATGCCTGACTGCGTGTGCATAGAGTGGTCAACAGACATTCTCCTCTCTACTCCTCTCCTCACGCAATCTGAGAAATGGGGTTCACATTGTACGAACACTTAAGCATATAACCTCTTAAAAACAGGAAATATTTCACATGTTTTATTTATCCTGTGTGACTTATGTTGCAGCGTGGCCTCTTCTGCGCATACAGCATGAAGGACTGGAATCCATTTGAAATATCATTTAGATAAATCTTCTCTTTTTGCGTGTTGCACTTTGGCATCAGCACAGAGAATCCCCAATTTGTGGGAAGTGTCTGGTAGAACATCAAAAACAGACTCTTCAAACCATCCTGAAGAAGAAAGGGAGAAGTTCAGGAATCCACAACTTCAGTCCGTAATTGTCAATTAAGTGCAGGCACACACTCAAGCGAGGCGCTTTGAGAAGTTTTGACAGGCAGAGCGACTAATGCAGTGAAGAGAACCACTTAGAACCTCCACCAGATAGAGGAGCTTTTAAAACTGTGATTTTGACGAGAGCTTGATAATTACTAGCAAAGTGCTTGACAGGCGGAGTCGAGGGCTCTTCTGATCTACTTCAGGATGCAGAGAAGCACCTTGATAAAAACAGAAACACTCGGCAGGGAGGAGCGCCGTGGGCTGACCAGGCTCACTTCCTGTGAGGACCCATTACAACGTCTCTGCATGTTTAATTATGTAGAGTGGACGTGCATGGAGGCCGTCCGCACCCCCACGCTGCATCCCAGTATCTGGGTCAGCTCTGGGCTCCAGACCTCTCCAAGGGGCTCCAGCTCTGCACACCTTCTTCATGTGTTCCTTTCGTGACCGTAAGGAACATTCTGGAACTCTTCACCCTTCACAGATGTTTTGCTTCTCGGTTGCCGCGGCAGCGTTTGGAGTTATCTGTGTGATGGGGAATCTCTTTGTCTGCATCACGAAGGAGGTTCAAACATGTTCAATCTGACATTTATCTCGGGAATGGTTGCCGTTTCGGAAAAGCGGCTGCTAGTATGATGTGGAGACGGAGCTATGCAAATAGCAGCAGGGGAAGGCGCTGAAATGTGGTGCATCGTACTGTAACAGTCAAATGTCACAAGAATCAATTCACAATTATCCTCTGCGATCCAAACTGTCATATCCGAGTGATAAATTACTTTCAGCTGTGTACTGTAGATAAAACAATCACTGGCTGTACATGAACATAGTTACACATTTAACAACGCGCGCACACACACAGAAAGGTCAAACTAACCAAAAACCAGCAGCTACAGTGTGTTAGCTGGGGCTGTGTGATTGTGTGTAAGCGTGTTTGTTTGTGCGCGTGTGTGCGTGCGTGCTCACAGCCCACTCACAGTACACGTCAACACGTATGGACTTGATGGCAGGTGAGCCCAGGCCGTTGTCGGCCTTGCAGTAGTAGCGTCCTCCCTGGTGCCGCTGGATCTTGGCTATGCGCAGCGTCTCGTTGAACACGCTGGAGTCCTGGAAGCGGTCCGACGCGCTGCCTGCTGTCTTAGTCCAACGGACCTGAGGGGGGTAGAGGGTGGGGGGGGGGGGGGGGGGGGCAGGGAAGGTTGGATGGGTACAGTTCAGAGATGAGGGGTGATTCCCAGAGGGGGGGGGGTTGAGAAAGGTAGATAAAGATAGAATGGACATCTGGTAAAAGAGGATTAAATCTGGATGGCAGGCTGGAGAAGCAAAGGTATTCAGGTCAGCCAGTAACACACACACACACACACACACACAAACACACACACACATCCATGCTACGGATGTGCGGGGCTGTGTGTTTTTTTACTGTATGCCTTCATATTCCACACAGCGCAGTATTGAAAGTCGCACAAAGTCTGAACTAGTTTTGGGTACAGTTGTGTAGGAGGGATGGCTGTCCAGGCGGATGGGTCTGCGTGTTCGTCCATGTGTGTCAGGACATGTCAAACTTTGATCAGGTAGTCGTGTGCGATTCCTCCAGGTGCAGCTACATGTGTCTGACAGGCATGAGCCAGTACGGAGGGTTATGTCAAGACCAAGCCCTGCTCCAGACATCAATATGACACAAATGTCAATATTCTTCAAAGCATCTTCTTGCAGCGTGAAAATGTATGGATTGTTGCTGTTGTTTTAGTATGACTGTTGAATTTTTTTAACTCAGGGATGTCAAGACCGCCTCTGGTGTTTTCTCTGAGCCAGGCACAGGGGCCGGTATGTGTGGCTGCTGTCAGCAGTCTGACAGACACAGAGCCCAATATCACCACCTCTACCTCCAGCCTCCCCCCTTCCTCCACCTCATACTGCCGATGTCAGTCTCACCCTCTGAGTCGCTCTGTCAGTCTGACGCATGCACTCTGCTCTGCTCTGAAGTCAGCTGATCACGCCATCCTGCGATAGGCTGACTGTGCCGCTAACTGCAGCCAGTCAAGCATGTTGATTGGACAGATGAAATACATTACCATCTGACGAACGGATAGATGGATGGAGATGGAAAGAGGGATGGACGGACGGACGGATGGATGATGGAGGGATACGAGAAGTGCTCCCTTAAGTACTTCCTCATACATTCTCTCTCTCTCTCACACACACACACACACACACCCACACACACACACACACACACACACACACACATACACACATTTATACACACATGCACATAGATTGACTGATGTTCCTTTTCAATCCATTCATACAGAATCAGTCAAGCATAATTCTGTTTCTGAACGCTTCCCAGAGGAAAAGCGCTGATGTCTGAGCTGTGAATGCATGTGGGTCTGTATTTAAGTTTGTGTGCGTGCATGTGTGTATAAGTGTTTGTGTATGCATGTGTTTGGGTGCACGTGTTCATATATGTAGTTATGTGTGTGGCCTCCTGTGTACGCTCACTCTGCCAGTCAGCCAGACAAGTGGAGCAAATTGGCCATTCAGCCCAGACCATGGCCTTGCTGGTCGTGTGTGTGTGTGTGTGTGTGCGCATGTGTGTGCATGTGTGCGCCTGTGTAGTTCTTCCCGTGTGGCTGACCTACATTGCAACAAACCCCTCTTTTATCATTCGTTAGCCACTGCTTCTAAAATCTGCGAGAATGGTTTCAGAGCTTTACTGAGCTACTCAGTTAAGCCTCATTCACAGGAGTGTGTGTGTGTGTGTGTTTGTGTTCCGAGGTGTAATCAAGGTCCTCGAACCTCCCTCACCCTACAAATGATCCCCATCTAACTGACTAATTGGAAATGTCTCAGCCTCATTTCCATTCAAGATTGACTTTGTCAGCTAGTGTTTTCCCTCTCTCTCTCCCTGTTCCCCGCTCTCTTCCTCTCTCTCTCTCTCTCTCTCTCTCTCTCTCTCCCTGTCCCTCGCTCTCTCTCTCTCTCTCTCCCTCTCTCTCTCTCGCCCCCTCTCCTGCACCCTCTCTCTTCCTCAACCTAATTTGTCTTTGCTTCTCTTGTTTAGAATAATAACCAGTAGTGATTGGGCCAGCCTGGTGTCCATGACCCCACCCATGAGGGGGAAGGGGATCCAATCCATTCCATGCTCTGCTGAAGATGGGAGGGAGTGTGGATTTGTTTACACGCATATTGCTGGTTGGTTAGGAATAACATTGCATTGGATTTCAGAGAGCTTAGCCACGCTAGCTTTCTCCAATACGGTGTGTGTGTGTTTGTGTGTCTGGAGTGGTGTGTGTGTGTGTGTGTGGTGATAGCATGCCCTAACCCAAGTGACTTTAGAGTCTAGTCTTGTGTTCAGAAGAATATTTCGAACATTTCACTAAGCAAACAACAAAGAGACAGACTGTGACAGAGTTTAAATCTATTTATGTGATGAACAGCACTGTCAAACTGAAAACCTACCTGTCTATCTGGTCACCTGCCTGTCTGTCTGCCACCTGACTCTCTCCTTGCTTCCATGTATGCTTATTAGCCTGCCTATGAACCTCCTTCTCTGCCTGCCTGCCTGTCTGCCTGCCTGGTTCCCTGCCATGCCATTATGATGTAATGATGCTAATACCTCTGAGACAAACAGAAGTGAATTTATGGGAGACATGACTGTTTGATAGTGTATAGAAAGTGTGGGTTATATGGTGAGAATTTGTGTAACAGAGATACACTGAGAATGTATGGGTCAGAGAGAGTATGTGTGTGTGATTCAATGAGAGAAGAGTGTGTGTGATAAAGATAAAATTGTGTGTGTGTGTGTGAGAGAGAGAGCCAGTGAGAGAAAGAGATCCAGCACCCGGACTCTGCAGTGACGTAGGGCCCAGTGTGGGAAAGGCAGGCGAGCCAGCCCATTGGCTATTCTATTTATAGCTTCCTTCCTCCACAGGCTGTCATCAGCAGCAGCCTGCAGGATCTGCCACAGGCCTGGCTCTATGTGTATGCGTGTGTGTATGCGTGTGTGTGTGTGGGGGGGAGGACAGACATTGACTGGAAGAGAGGAGGAGGATAGGAGGTGTGTCAGAGTTAGATGAATGTACTGTACAAAGGAAGGGTGATATAACAAACCCTCCAGACTGCTCACTCACGCGCTCTATTTCAAAAACAGGTGGAAACGCCAGAAGAACAGAAGAGAAAAAAAGAGGGGAGAAGAGAGGAGAAGGAGGAGGAGATGAGAGAAGTTGGAGGAGTGGGGGTGAGGAGAAGTGACAGGAATGGAGAGGAGGGGACGTGTAGAACAGGACATGAGAGGAGTTGAGAGGAGAGGAGTAGAAGAAAAGAAAAGAGAAAAGAGGATAGGATGTTGTCACTTCTGGCCCCGCTGGGCTGATAGTTTGACAGAGGAGAAAGGAGATGCCAAGGCAACACCCGGCAGGCCTGGACCTGACCCAAGACAGCTCCATCTGAGAGAACACACACACACACTACAAACACACAGAATGACAAGGAGGAGCTGCAGGAGTGAGAATGAAGGGGGAGAGGAAGGAGAAAGACTAAAGGGGAGAAGGGGGAGTGAGATCGAAGGGGGAGGAGAGGGCGGAGGTGGATGCGAAATACAGAGGGCAAAATGTAAGTAAGAGCGCCATTGTCAACATCTGTGTGTGTGTATGTGCGTATCCGACGTGTGCGCTTTAGGTGTGCGCATCAGACGGGTGTGCGTGCGTCAGAAGCGTACGTGCGCTTGTCAGGCGGGGGAGCGTTTCAGTCGGAGGCGCACGAGCCCAGCCTGCCGCAGAAGGCAGCGCTCTCCCTCCCCGCTCCCCCTGAGAGACCATCTTCTCTTCTCTTCACTCTGCTCGCGTTCGGCTTCGTACTCAGCCACAAATTGCTCTTCAGAGTGTTTTTGTGCGTCGAAAACCCCTGAGTACTTTCGTGGCGTAAATGGCAGACTCCCCCGGTGACGAGCTGCAAGTTCGGCTCCAGCTGCCGCTCCGCTCCCATGGCGTCTATCTTCTCCCCCCGCAGGAGGTCCGAGCACGACTGCCTGATCGCTCTCATTTACACACACACACATACACACACCGAGCCGAGCTCAGGAGGTAGAACACAGCTAGGTCACTGTGTGTGTGCGGGAACCCTTTTTGTGCATGTGTGTTCAGTTACGCAGGCGTGTGTGTGTACAGTCTGTCACTTTGACAGTCGCCGAGGGGAGATCGGAACATAAGCCTGGGGTAACCCTGTGTGCGCATGTGTATGTGTGTACAGTAAGGTAGGTGTGTGTGTTACCTGGGGTCGGGGGTGTCCCGTGACCAGACACTGCAGTTCCAGGGTCTCTCCCTCTCTGATGGTGTACACTCTCTCTGTGTAGCGCTCCTCCTCAATGTTGCAGGCGTGGCCGGAGTGTACGATCCGCACTGTGGGGGGCGCTGTGGAGACAAGAGGACACGGCAGAGGGCAACATGAGGACCACAGATCTCAGAGGACATTCTCACTGGCTTAGGGGGAAAAAACACTTGAAAATCAGCGAGGCAAACTAATAGCAGCGCAGAAAAAGCTACCGAGAGTGTTCATTGGTGAACCCTCCTGACACGAACTCTGCAACATGCTACCTGAATAAAATGTGATTCATCTTTTCTCACATAAATACAGTCAGGATCTCTGCACACTGACATTTGTCGCAGGTAAAAATAACTCACTGGTTTCATGTGATATAAAGCCCCTCTCCCCTGGCCACTGTCATATCTTGCTGCTCTAGCTGTGGCCCTAGCTGTTCTTCCAGGGGACTGAGCCAGGTGGCTGGAGTGTGCTCCACATGAGCCAAATAACACCAGAGGATTGATGGTGTGAAAGTAGGCCTCTGCTGAGACGCTCCCGCTATCGCAGGATATCAGCACATGGGAATAGCAGGAGAGGGGGGGGGGCTGTTTAGCTAGGTAGTGTCATTCCACTGTACAGGAAGTGTTAAATGAACCATACTCACAACGCAATCAGTTATGCTAACTGAAAGCAAGAAATTCCCAAAATAGCAGCTAAAGGTTAGCACAGCTCTGCTGGATGGGAGTACAAATCAGAGAAGTGTTCTTCCTCCTCTTCCTCCTCTCCTTGTGCCAGCTGCCTTCTTCCTTCCCTGTCCTACTTTCCTCTGTTCTCTATTTATAGAAAATGAGTCTCTGCTCCCCCAGATGACTCCACTAATATGCCATCCTGTGATGCCAGGCTTTCAGATGCCAGTGCCTGTGATGCCGGGCTTTCAGATGCGCGTGCCTCGCACCACTTTGCGCCAAACCGGCCCCAGCGGACACCACGACAACCATTTCCCAGCGTGCACCTCCTCAATTTGGGCCATTTTCCATTGGTTTAGGGAGAAAGAGTGGCATATGGTTGAGGCCAAGCATATGGATAGGTGGAGTGGGATTTGAATAGGTGAACGGTGGCAGGGAAGAGGAGCGATGTGAAGGGACAGAACAGAGAAGCAACTGCATCTTGCTGTATGCTGTGTGCCATGTGCAGAGCACGTGAGTTCAGTCTCTGAAAATAGGTCCTGGATGAAGCAGACTTTCCTTTCAGCCTATTCTTCTGGTCCCCTTCTGTCCAGCTGTGGATGTGAAGCTAGTGTTACACACCAGGCTTTGTCCTGATGTTGGACAGGCCCAGCAGCACAGCGATCAGGGATCAGGGACCTGCCTTACCCCATCCAGCCTGCCGCACCTCACCTGCTGTACAGAGCAGCTTGGCTCCAACAGGCTGTACAACAGGACTTACACCTACACCAGGGAAGGCTTAAGACATTAGACCTCTCCCTGGCTCCACTGTGCAGATTCTCTCACTAAAGCAGGCTTTACCCTGCTCCTTAGAGAGGCCCAGGAAACATCTCCCCTGGACCTGGTGTGGTCCGAGCCCAGGACCTCCCAGGCACGCTGGCCTGGAGTTCAGGAATTAGACCTCCCCCAGGAAGATCAAGTCGAAGATCCATATTGTGTTCACTTTCCTTTAATTCCATAATCCTTCCATTTCCTAATTCATTGAGAGAAAAAAGCTCCTCGCTGTTTACATGACTGCTCTGAGACAATACCAGCGATTAGACTGCTCCCAAGCCACATTGCTTCACTAGCCAGGGGCAATTAGGAGACATTTTAGTGTGTGTATACACAAGTCTGTATGCGTTCACTACACTATGTGTGTGTGTATATATGAGTAACTATCTGTGCTTGTTGTGACTGATTAAATGGCTTTCCACTCAAACATCCTATGGACTTAAGCTGTAGAACGCTCCATAACTTTTCATGACCAATGCACTCATTCCCCCAGGAAATCAAAACAAGGAAAGCTTGTGTCTCAACGGCACCACTGACGCACCGTCTGCCTTGACCATCTCCCAGTTTCAGTATACTAAACTGGAGAACTATTCTTGAAGACCACCACCCCAGAACACAAAACCCGTTCTAGAACAGGAGTTCCATTCTAGAACAGTACCATCGTAGAACAGGAAAACCTTTCTGGAAACAGGTGTGAGACAGGTGTGGGACAGGCACGCCACAGGTGGGGACAGCTGCAACTCAGCGGGAGTCCCACTCTGGAGCAGGTAGCTTGGCTGCACCCCGCCCGTACCCTCCTATGCTCAGTTTAGTCTGCTGCTGTGGCCCTCTGCTGCTGCTGCTGCTCTACCTGAGACAGTTCATCTCCTGGATCTACAACGTTTAGCGGCCAGACACACTTAGCCGGTCTCTCCACCATGTCCCAGGCGGCAGCAGCTCGCTGTCTCCCCACTCAGCTCAGGAAGGAAGGCACTTCTCTCCTTCGCCTCTGTGCATCCAGGCTGCAACGCTGCCTTCCCAGAGCAGGAATGTGAGACGTGTTGAGGGAGGGGGCGTTTGGTGCAGGTTGAGAAGTAACACTGGTTAGGCTGGAGAGATGAGAATGTTACCCAGCATGCACCAGCAGCGATAATCCAGTCAAAGTTTTAAGCCCCATAAAGAGATTTCTAGCAGAATGCAGAGCAGTGGCAGGGAAATGGGTTTGCGTCACACACCAGTGATCTAAGTGTTTGTTCAACAGATTTCCCTAATTCCATTTGATTAGTTTGTGTAAAACACATATACAGCAGGCTTGCTAAAAACCTGGGGCCTCGCTCTCTGCATCGCAAACACGGCAAACTAATTAGCATATAATTGCATCAAGATCGCTTCAGCCCATGTACGCCCTATTGACTAAAATAAAAGATGATCTTGACACAGTTGCTACAGTGTGTGTGGGTGTACTGGACAGTAAAAGAACATAATGAATGGACTGGTCTGTGGTGGTTCTCAGTGTCTCAAGGCTATCTCCGCCACCGCACTTCCTCTCTATCCGCTACTGGTGGTCTGTAATAGCAGCATGATCGTCACCTTCTCAATACCCAGTAAATTGCGAGATAAACACAGCTAGTTTCGGATGTTATTTCCTCCCTAACACAGCTCTATCTGTCTGTCCACTTTCCATTATCTCACTCTTCATACCACCTGTTCTGCTAGGGAGTACACCAAGTTCTCCCTGTCCAATTACACACACACACATTTCACAGACACACTGCCGCACGCACGCACGCACTCGCACGCAAAGTGGCACACGCAGACTGATGCTCCACACTGAAACACAGAAACACACACAGACACACACACAGACTGATCTTCCACACTGAAACACACACACACACTCACACCCTGGATCAGAGTTTTTCTTTACTTTCCCATCATCCACAGGGGTGAACTGATGCTCAGAATCGCTGACGCAGCGCAGGTGAAACCAAGTTACTACAGGCCCAAAGGAGCCAGTTAAGATGGAGGAGAAACCAGCTCATCTGGGCTGCTGTGATGGAGGGAGGGAGGGAGGGAGCAGATGCAGATGGGAGCAGGTAGAGAAGCAAGAGAGGAGAAGGAGGATGAAGCAGGAGAAGGAAAAGGAGGAGGAAGAAGGTAAGAAAAGTAGGAGAGAAAGAGAATATTAAGCAGCGTGTGAGAGCAGAAGAGACGCAGAAGGAAGAGAAAGAACAGAGAACTGAACTGGGAGGAAGTGATGGAGGAGTAGGCCGAAAGGTAATGTAGGTCTTTAACACTGTGACACCACAGGAAGGATGACTCACGCTGACAGACACAGTCGTCAGGAGAACTGTCGCTCACTCTGCCATCTCCTCTTCAAAAAGCTCACATGCTCATCAGACTGAACACACACGCTCATTGTGACAAACACACGTGCACTTACCGAATCAAACACACACACACACACACACACACACACACACACACACAAAGTCAAATACACGCACACACTTTCTAAGTGACTAAAAGAGAGAGACAGAAAGAGAGAGAGAGAGAGAAAGAGTGACAGGTAGAAAGAGGACACTTGGAGGCCCAGAGACGTGTGACCACAGCTGACTCCAAAATGAGTTGATGTGATTGCTATCCTCAACACATTTCCTATTTGTCTCTCTCTCTCTCTTCCACACACACACACATCCGTCCCGCTGTGTCGCTGCCTAAGCTGCGGGGACATTTCTGCCTACAATCAATAAATGGAACCGGAATTGTTTAAATATTCTCTCTCCCCTCATACATCATTCATGGATGTTTGGCGGAGGAGCTGAAGAGAGATGAGATGAATGGTGATTCTGTCAGTAAGACATGTTTCCTCCCTGTGGTGAGAGTGATAGGAGTCAATACCAAACACTTGTGTGGTGTGCGGAGATGAAAGGCGAGGAGAGGGACAGATTGGGAGCCTCGCTGAGAGTGTTGGAGATCCAGGGGGGAACCAGCGCGTGGATAATAACCCGTGTGTCCTTGGCCATTCTCTCTTTAAACTCTTCAACAACACCTGGCATTCCAAACCGCACACACACAAACAAATAACATTTAATCTGAAACAAAAAGCTCAAGAGCTGGAGCAGATGTTGTGGATGCGTGTTTGTGCTTATGTGTATAGCGTGTTTTGGCTTTTCTGTGTAGCGTGTTTGGGCTTGTGTATAGATCTGTGTAGTGTGTGTGCAGTTCAAGGTAGGGGGAGGGAGCCTACACTAGCTTTGCCAGGCTAACACTGTGATTGTGCGTGTGTGTGCGTGCGTGCATGTGTGTGTGTGCATGTGTGTGTCATAAGCACCCCTGTGTATGTGTAAGTGGACATAGTCTAGCTAAATCCCCTGTGTGTCCAGTACAGTGGAGCCACAGATGGCAATCAGCTGGTGTGACCCTGCTGTTGACCTCAGCAGAGCTGAATAAGAGAGAGAGACACAGAGAGAGACACAGAGAGCGAGAGAGAGAGAGAGCGAAACTGAGGGAGGGAGAACAGGAGACAGAGACAGAGGGGAATAAAGAGAGGGAGAGAGATGGAATGAGAGGGAGGGACAGAAAGGGGATAGGAAAAGAGGGAGAATGTGATGGAGAGACAGCAGGGTCAGAGAAAGAAAAGCCCCAAAAAGCAGAGAGCAACAATCCTGGTGTTTCCTGGCTAATTAGACGTGCCTCCCTCGCTGTTCAGAGTATTAAAATACAGTTTGCTCTCAACTGATCGGTTTTTGCTTGAGCATATTTAAGGCCTTGCGTCTGCCAGGCTGTATGTCACTATACTGAGAAGAGGGAACAGTTCTCTATAGAGACGCTGTCGGATGACGAGCTTTGATGCTAAATCAGACTCAAATACTGTAGCTGTTCTGGTACCATAATGAGACAAGGGACATGAGCCAGTTCTCCCACGAACAACAGCCCAACACAGCAGTCCTGTCAGGATGATACTAGTGATCAAACTACAACTGGAGGAGACAGAGTCTGGAGGAACAACAATGATGTCTACAGAGAACAATTAAGGAACTGATTCATATTCTCTTCTGTCCGGTTCCGAATCTCTTTCGGTGCTGTTCTGCTCTTTTCGATTCGGATTCTAGTTCGGTTCTTTTTTGGTTATGTTTCTTATATCGCGCTCTTCTGTCCTCTTTAGATCACATCGTGCCACATCAGCATTTTACCGCAGGAAAAGTTGTTTTGGTGTTTGAACCCACAGGAGTTTACAGTCAGTGCTCCATCACTACAGTGGGAGCTCCTGTTAGCCAGCGTCTCACAGAAGAGGAGTCACGTTGACTGGAAATAAGCTCCGCAATGACGTTGTCAACACATGCAGAATGTCACTGGGTGTTAGGGACGGGGTTGGAGGTAAGATGTCAACACAGCTGCCCCACCTACTCACACACACACACACACACACACACACACACACACACACACACACACACAGAGGCACACACACATGCAGGCACACACACGCAGGCACACAAACCGTCAAAGTGTCAGTGTCTAACAGCCCTCGGGCTGACACACATCATGATAAGATGTGGGAAATGACTCGAGGCTGGGAGGAGCCATGGCTGGACGTTTGTGATGTGAAAGTGTCGGCCATCATCTTCCATCACGCTCAGAGATCAGAGGACTCTGCTAGGCTACACCACCCAAGAGCCATCTATCAGGTTGATTGTGATCTGACATGTTGATCGAAATGAACACACATATACAGTAAACATACACAAACACACAGAAACAAATGCAACCACACACACACACAGAGTGCGAGAGAGAGAAATAAGCACACAGAGAGAGAGAAAGAGCGAGAGAGATAGAAGGAGAGGGGGAGGGAGAGGGAGGGTGGGGAGAAGGCGAGAGACATAAGCACACACACACATTTCCCTTGAGTTGTGCCCAGCAGTGAGGCAGCCAGCCCCCCTCCAGGCAGTCTATCAGGCCCCTGTGAGGCCTGGGCCAAGGCCGAGACTGATGACAGAAGATGAGATCTCTGCTTCAGCCCCAAGGCAGACAGCAGCAGGACAAACACACTCTGTACATGGTCACCAAGTCTCAATCATCTCATATCTTTGTATCTTCCATCACTGGGTTGTCGGCTGCATGGCCTCGGATGCCCCCCCACCCCTCACCCCCTACCCCCCTCCAGCTCTCTTTCTCTTTTTCCACTCTATTTTCACACACTCCGCCTCGGTCCCTTACGAGCACACACTCTTACACACTCACACCCTCCCCCCTCACCCCGAGCAGCATGTGAGATCGTATTGGGCCCCAGAAACAGAGCCATATCGCCTGACGCCACGCCTCTCTATTTACGTAACCAAGGCAACCTATTTCAGGATCTCGTAATAACAGTTTGAAAAGTATGGAGCAGAGCGGTCGAAAAGTTCCAACTGAACGACTACGTAATCCCATTTGCACGTGTAACGACAGTTTTGTTGGCGTGCTCAGTTCCGGAACACAGGCCTCCTCCGATTCGACAGAAAACAGGATGGTTATTATTCATTCATCGTCAAAGTTGTATTTCTGTTTGTTAAACAAAGAAACAAAGAAGAAGGAATAGAACAAAGGGAAAAAAAGTATGTGTGTAGCTTTAATGCTCACTGAACCGTCAGCACCGAGGGCCAGTTTGCCATGAAAATGTGTATTTGATTACTCTAATAACCTCCACTAGAGTAATCTGATCACAGCCTTTGCCGTGGAGCTGAGCTCCTGCGTAATTGGAAGCAATGAGACAAGTCATGCAGGAAATAGACCTCCTCTAAAACATGTTAGGAGCATCCAACCAGGAATTGATACTACAGTGAATAAACACTATGCACACAGTACGCATACAGACACCCATACACCACATTGGAACATCATTCCTCTATAGACCGTCATGCAGAAAGGCAACAAGATTGCACCATTCGTCTTGAGGGACGAGTGCATGTGTGGGTGGGGAACACAAACACATGACCCCGCCAGCCAGGTGGAAAATCTAAATTTCTCTCCAGTCATCATTTCGATGTCTCTCATCACCTTGTGTGAATTGGCCAGTCTACTGCATCAATGGCCTGCAGTGACTGTGATGAAGGTCAGCAGCTGCAAGAATGGAAGCGGACCAATCCGGCTGTGAGTAACAACCTTTAGCTGTAGCTCGCCAGCTAACCTCCTAAACCCAGACCCTGGAATGTCTAGCAAGCTGACTCTATCAAGGGCACTCTGGGAAGGACGGCTGTCACTTCTTCCACCACCCCCCCCCTAACTTCTGAAAGCACCTCGTTGGTTCTTGTTATCCTGTCTCCTCAGAAGAGAGGCTGCGGGTCAGAGCAGGGATACTCATGTGTGTTCACATCCAGTCAGCTGCCGCTAAAACACTTTTACTACTGCAGCCCTGGGAATAGATTGTGTGTGTGTGTGTACGTGTACACAAATGACTTCAATTAGAGTGAATCTCTGTAAAACAGGCTCTTTTTGTCAAACTGGAACAAGGGGATTGCGCGTCATTCGGGCGTGCTGTTTAGAAAAAGATGCACTGAGCTGAACCCAGGCCTTCCCCACATTCATGACATTCACTTAGCTTAACGGAGGCCTTCTGAATGGGCGCTGGTGGATGTCTGCAGGAGACAGGTGGGGTAATCATCCTTGAGGATATGAACCTTGTCACCGAACCACCTCCAATGCATGTAAGGACACCAATTCGCATAGCATATGTGGGCCAACACCATGATGTTGGTGTTGTCCTATATACAGACTCTGTCTAATTAAACTCCTCCCATCAACATTTCATGTGCTGAGATTCCCAGATCCCTGCTGCTGAACGTGCTTCAGCACAGCAGCATCGGAGAACAGCGTCTGTTGGTCCTGCTGAATAAAACAGGGATCAACCTACAGTGATACAGTCAGGACTCTTCATGCCTTGTTCCTTCAATTTCGTGCCCAGTTGAAACTGCAGCGTACTTAACACAGAAAACAAAGTGATGAAACGGAAACCATATTCTAACAGCCGCAAATGAGACACGAATACAAATAGCTTTCATAAAGAGTCTATGCCAGACATTCCCAACCTTTTTGTTAAGATAGCTCGAAAAGGTTGTTACTTAGTTAGAATACATTACCTTTGAAGAAGCGTTTTCCTAATGCTTGAAGGGCAGCAACAGATAATCCTACCACCGTAAATATATAAATATTTTCACCTTTTTTATTTAGCATTTTTTTTCATTGGTTTTACAGCTCACCTGCATTACCCTCGTGGACCACAGTGGACCAAGGTTATCGATCGCTGACCTAGAAGGCTATAAGGTTCTCTCTGCAATTAAGGATTTGTATACGGCTTCCCTTGCTCCATCCCTTCACTCGCATTACTATGAACAGCCTTTTCTGACAGATTATCCATCTTGTGGGCTATAGAAGCAGGGAACATTGGACCACTGGCCCTGAGGTATCGTAGAGGAACAGCTACAATATTGTACCACTAAACACCATTACCTCTATTTATAGATATGCGGTGACATGCAGTCCTTTGTCAGGTATAAACTCGTCGCAGCTATGCAGCTGGGGTTTAAAACTGCTGTGATTCAGACTACATATTGTTCCCTCTAGATCTAATTAGATGTCATATAGCCACAACATCTAGAATGGAAAGCAGATGGGGGTTATTATGAAACGTAGCAGAAAGCACATTACTGTATGGCTGCGTAGGGCAAGATACTGTAGCTTACAGGGTCTGTGTAGAGCGGATCCAGCAAACTAACCCTGGTATGGATGCACAATGCCTCCCGACAGGCAGGGATAAAGTCACTGAGAAAGAGAGAGTGAGAGAGAGAGAGAGAGAGAGAAAGCAAGATAAAGAGCGAGAGAGAGCAAGAGAGAGAGGAGAGAGAGAAAGCAAGAGAGAGCGAGAGAGAGCAAGAGAGAGAGCGAGAGAAAGAGAGTGATAAGGATGGTCACAGAGTCACGATAGTTATAGGAAAAAAGACATGCAATGCTGTGTTCATAGGCTGTGTCAGATTTAGCCTGTAGCACTGTAGCCATCCAGTCCCTATTGGTCCTCCTTCCATAGATCTTTCAGTATGAAAAACTGGTCTGTTCTGTAGATCCTACCCTGCAGAGATGTAGGCCATTGGACCAGCTTTCTGTCCTACAGCCTGTGTAGAGATAAGCCCACCCCAGCACAACCCACAGCTAGCAGCAATCTGCCCCACTACATCCTCATTAACACACATTAACACTTCTTAACACATATTAACGCACTCCCGCTCAATCTACAGCTAATAGCTTGATCAGAACAGAAACTGAGGGTGAGAGGAAGGGGGGAGGGACAGACAGAAACTAAGCATGATTAAAAAAACATAAACAAAGAAAAGACAGAGAGAGAGAGAGAGAGAGAGAGAGAGAGAGAGAGAGAAAGAGAGATAGGCGATGAATGAAAATGGCTTCAGAAGCCCCATGAAGAGTTTCATCAAAATGACAGCAACAGGCCCTTGCGAACTCAAACCTTAAGTGTTAGTCTTGTTTTACAACAGCGTGTCATGTTCAACTATTCCATTCCTCGTGTAGCTGGCTCTCAAGGTTCTGTTAAAGGGGCTTGAGTCAGCACAATCGAGGAAACAGAGGAACACCGAGCTTATAGTCGGGTTTAAACGCTGACGTTGCTGTTTTAGGAATATGGGTGTGTGGTTTGATATCATCCTAATCCTGCAGTTTGGGATTATCTTGATCCGCTGGCGAGGTTATTCACCCTTCAACCGATCGTTGTGACGCTCTGTGACGCCAAGGCAGCGTGAGCGCAGCTTCTGAGTTCTAAAAGACGCAGTGATGCAGTGTATGGTTTGATACCATCCTATGACCTCCTGTAACACATGGTTACCGTGACACGGCTGTGACCTGGGGTCACTCTGTCTTGTATACCAGTGTGGGAAGGCTAAGGTAATGAGATATGAAGGGTTATACTGTTTCTGATTGGTGAGATATGATGTGTTGAACTATCTGATTAGTCAGAGCGGATGTCATGCATGACTGGCCATGATAGGACAGATGATCTGATTGGTCTGTGAAGTGAGTCAGACTGTGACTGGTCAGATATCAATGTCAGTCTGTTAATATTTTTCTTTTGTCTTCTGCAAAAGTAATTATCACTGGAAAGAAAAACCCAGGCTAAAATTGACCTGAAAAAATTAAGCTTTAACAACAACAACAAATACATTAAAAACACACACCAGATCTGAGCTGGCAGGCCATTTTTTCATGTAGAACATGTTTCTGGAGGTGGGCCAATCATCCGCTTGACACCAGACATGTCATCGTGGTTGACTGCTTTTCAGTAGCTTCTAATGGGGCAAAGCCACCCAGCACACTAGGCCACCCTGAAGTCTGGATGCAACCCTCAGATTCTGCAGCAGAAAGACAGCCCTCTTCCACATCTGAACGCTATCATGATTTGGATAGGGAAACCTGCAGAGCTCCGGAAGCAGCCAAATATTACACCAGGATTACTACTGATAAGAATATCTGACTCTGATAATGTTTTCACAGGGGAAGAGGATGACTCATCAGAAACGGTTGATATGGAAGGTTCTGTGGAGCGTTGTGACTGAAGCTTCTCCTGCACACCCCTGTGTTATCAGCCTGGCTCACCAAGACCATTCTTATTCCAGTGTGTCTCATAGAACAACTGAGGGGCTGTTTGCAAGTAGATTATTATTACCGTACATATACAGTATACTTGCGCACGTATTAAGCTTCTCACCGTCAATATTAGATGTAGAATTAGATGAACCATTTTTTGTCCTCCAGGGGGTGGAAATTGCAGTTCACAACAGCAGCAGGGTAACGTATAGCACACAGAGTTGCAGGGTAATATACATTAATGACAATTAATGGACAAAAAAAAACCTTTTCTTACATAAAAACGTGAGCAATACTTATGTAAAACTATAAAATATATATAGAGAGATTTTTTTTACCACAATATATATTGATGACACCACTGGTTTGCATTAAATTGACAGGTTTCTCTAGCAGGTCTTCATACTATATGTCTGTCTCACCATAACAACTGCAATTATTCTCCTCTCCTGGCCTGTGGGACAGGTATAGTTCCAGGTAGGAATACTAACAAGAGCCTCCCCCCTCACTGTGCTACTGTATGCAAATGTTGTTGTTGTTGGTCTAGAGAGCCGGTACCCACTGCTCTGCTCTGCTCTCCTCCTAAACCAGATATAATGAGCTTTGGCTTAACCTGCTGGACACCAGATGCTGCGATTAATGATTCCTTCACACAGCTATCTGGGATGTGTGTGTTTGTGTGTGTCTGCCTCCATTTGCATGTTTTATGCATAATGATGGTGTCACAGAAAAACCAACAGCTTACAAAATGCCCTGGACCACTCTATGTCCACACACAAAGAAGAGGAAGTTGTCTGTCTAAAATTCTGGTCAAACGTCCCAACTGTGTCCATATAAAACAGTGTCACCTGTGTCTCAGTTCTGTCAACCCCACCTAGTGTCCTGCAGACTCCAGGGTGACAGTCTCATCCAGGGAGGCTTGTCTCAACCACACACCGGCTGTCTGTCACCTTCCATCCATGAACTGGCTCAAACACACACACTCACACAACACACATACACACGTACCAAGAGTAATAGCTTACACACACACAGGCACAAAGACACACAAACATATACACACAGCACCACTCACAGATAGACACTGACCCTGGGACATCAGAGAGACTCTCCTGTAGATTGAGAGGCTGGAGATTCTCTAATCTGCCACTGGCCTCTCCCGTCACAGTGCACTGACTGCCGACCAATCATTTGGCCTAATCTGACTGTTGATAAAACATCCATCCCCCTCTCTTTCTCCCTTTTCTCTCTTGCCCTCCCACCATTTCTCTCCCTCTCGTTCTCCTTTTCTCCCTCCCTCTCTCTGACAGATGGGATCCTGAGGCCAGAGAATGCCATTATCCAGCCTGTCCAGATTAACCAGACACAAATGAGCAGATCAACTCCACCACACAATACCTCTCACTGTCTGCCTTCCTGTCTGTCTGTCTCCTTACATGCTGGCTGCCTATCATTCTACCTGTCTGTCTTTCTGTCTGCCTGACTTTAATTTAATACATTTATCTATGTCATGTCCTAATAAAGTACTTTAACAGTCCTGTATCCGACCATCGTTTATATTTCAGTATGGTGTGGTGTTTGACGTGGAGATGGCAACAAATCCATACCAGTGATGTTCTCTGCGTACGGCCCATCACCACAGCCCTACACAGTACTCTGCAGTGTATGTAGTCTAGTTAAAGTCAGTCTTGATTGGTTTATCTTATATATGCGCATGCACACACACACACACACATTCTTCAGTCTCGGCACCAGGACCACTAGACCAGTGTACCAGGGGCCTGTTGTGTAAGAGGCCTATATTCCAGCCAGTGAGAATCCAGGAGGAATGCATATGTAACGCATTAAGGTTATATAATTGCGCATCATAACAATGCTGACTTCTCACCAGACGATAATTATTCGTGGAAGAGAACCAACAAACAAACAGCAGCAAGAAACAAGCAAACAGAACCACCTCTGGTTCCTTGGTTGTGATGCAGTACTGATCCAAAGAGCCCAGACTGTGTTGTTCTCCATTCACTCCTCCTCTTGCTGGGTCTCTTTCATCCTGCACTACATTCACACCAACAGAGTACAGTATGCAACCTACCGTACAGTGTGCACCCTAGAATATAACAACTCTGTAAAGACCTACATTGTATCACACACAAACACACACACACACACTGGACTAACTAAGATGTATGCCTTGAAGAGGTCCGCTACACCAGCTGACCTCAAGGACTTTGAATTTAAAATGGCTATAAGACAAACTCATCTGAGTGTGTGTGTGTGTGTGCATGCGTGTGTGTGTGTGTGTGTGGCTCCAGAGACTTCTCTCTCCACAGCACATCCAGAGTATTTCCATCAAAACTTGAATGCTGTTCAGCAGGAATGAGATCCTGGAAATAGCTATACTTAGAAGCGCAGCTGAGAAAATCTTTGAAAAGAACCGAACAGGTCATTTTCTCACAGGCCCTTGAGTTGTTCAACATTCTATTCTTGAATCCTGTCTGTCTGCCTGTCTGTCTACCAGTCTGCCTGCCTGCCTGCCTGCGAGTCTGTATTGACGATGCAGTCTGTGAGCATACGTCACTGTAATCATTGCAGCTCCTTTCCCTGTGGAAGTGGCGCGTGTTTTAATAAATCATGATAATGGCCAGGCGGGGGGTGGGGGGTCGGCGGGGTGGGCATTAAGGACCCTGCATCAACAATGATTGTCTATGTTTGGCTAGAGAGCCTCTAATGTATGATTACAATAAAAACATGCATGAGCAACTTGTTCACGGTCCATAATCAGCTCTTTCTACATTGCAAAAGCTGTCGGTCTGAAGGAAGAGAGTTGAGGGACATGTAGACTGCTCAACCTGCCATGGTGCTGACTCAGCGAGGAGGAAGACCAGGGAGGAGGCTAGCAGGCTAGGGGGGTCCAACATCCCCCGCCCCCCTCACTCAGCAGAGGCAGAGCCTGGAAGAAGATGCAGGACGCTCCATAGCAGAGGCCACGACTCCCACTACATGCTGCCTACTCTTCAGGCTATTAGCTAAGTGAACGTGACAAGGGAATTGTGCTGTAGTTTTTTAGTTAGAAGTGTGGATAAGGCCCCAGAGGCAAAAACACACAATTATCCTGTAGGAGGATGAAAGATGTGTGTGTGTTTTCTTGTGTTTACGTTGAGTCGTTGTCTCTCCTTGGTTGCTTTGTTCAGGGTCACAGGAGCTGACCTGTGTGGAGAATGCCATCTCTGAGGACCATAAGACGTCTCTGAAAGACCGTAGCAAGTTGGAGGAGGAGGAAGGAGAAAGGCTGGTGGAGGTCGGACTCATGGTCATGCAGAACATGAGGCAGGGGAGGAAAAGAGGCATGGGGGTGATAGGGCAACAAGGAAGTTATCTACCACAGCAGAATTCTTGAATTCAGATGCTGAACTTTTAGCTGAAGCAAGCCGATAAGGATGATTTATCACGAATGTTCTAATACAAACTGACCCCAGTAACCTATATATATATATTTCTTTTTTAATGCCATGTCAGATTAGGTCAGAATACAGCCGCAGCCTAAGGTTTATGTTAAGAAACTGCACCACAGAAAGGTTATGGTTTCAGGGTTGAGGAGGTAACCTTTGAGAATCTTAGGATAGTCGCTGGATGATCCAGGCAGGACATGCTCTGCTCTCCCTAGATGCCAGTCCCCACTCCGTGCTGCCAATACTACTGTACGACAACCCTGCTGGTCACACTGTCAAGTGAGAAATCAGCACAGGTCTGAGGGAATTGGGAATTCCTGATTTGTAAATGCTTTGAGATGTCTTTGTAATGAAACAATGTAAGGATTTAAGACAGGATGAGAAGGAAGAGGAAGGCTATGATCAAAGATGGCTTCCTTCCACGCTAAATCAGTTAGGGAGCTCAGTTCGACCCAGGGCCATCTTCAGTGCTTCCTCAGTGGATCTGTAAACTGAAAGTAGCCTAAAATCAACTTAGTTAAATGTTTAAATGCACATTTAGGTTGACAGAAGGAAGGATTAGTTTATTATAACGACAGATCGAGAAAGAGAGAGAGAGAGCAAGCGAAAGAGAGAGTGAACGAGAGAGAGAGAGCAGCAGGAACTGATATAACTGAACTAAATCTGTGTTGTCGGGCGCTGTTACCTCAAATCTGCCAGTGAACATCCGGATGGTAAAAGAAGCTTCAGACTAATGTGTTTCCTCTCTCTTTCCTTCCTAATCTTCCCATATTAAACCACAGATTATCTGATGCTGCAATACTAGGCCTCTGACGTCTGTCGCTGTGGGGAGACACTGTGGTAGGCTGACGTCCTGTGAGGCTGGGAAAGCCGCTCTTCTCCTGGTGCACCTGCTAATAATACATTTTAAAGGCTCATTCCGTCATTTCCACAGGCAGACCCAATAGGAAACACGCGGACCATAAAGAGCCATCATGCCCATGATTCCTATAAGCAATCAATGATTTGGTCAGACTGTATCGACAGGATCGAATGATCAGAAATCAACAGGATAATGAGTCAACAATATGAACCAGAGGAGGTGAACTGGTGAGGTGGATTGGGTTGGACCTTCAAACACCAAGCAACCAGAAAAGACACATACTTTAACATGAAAGGTTTTTACCCATTCACTGTCATCTTGGCAGTTTGGGACCTAAAACCGACTCAGACTGCTGGGTTAAGCATCATATTCTAGCAAAATGGCATTGACGTTTCAACAGGCTGTCGGTAATCAGTGCCTTAGCTGGACTACATATAGGTAATAATGAAACGGGATTAATACCCAGTAGGTTTCCGTTGTATGCCGGGCACACCTCTGGTAGTGTCAGCCACCGCTGCCAGTAGCATTTGCGGCGGCTATCTTTTACGCGAGCTGTGGGTCTAGTCCAATTTAATGGCTGTTGGTCACGGTGGTGCGTTTATCAGTGAACCTGTGGTTTCAGGCGGAACCCCTCACCCCCCAACCCCTCACCCCCCTCTTTGCAAATGATAGCCTTTAACTGGTACCTGTTGGGAAATGTGGTCATAGTTCCATCGACTCTTCATCAAAACAAGGAGATAATCAAATAAGAAAAGCGTCTGCTAAAAAAATGAATACATGTAAATCACTCAGTTCACTAAGAGAGTAAAAACATTATTCATTTGAAACATTTAAAAAGGCATTCTACACATTTCCTAACCAGGTAAATTTAGAGACGCTTATAAATTAATCTGCTTACCATATACTCCCTGGCAATGGATGCCCTCCAAAATGACGTTGAACAGCCACAAGAGACCGAAAACTAAACCCATCTTCACGTTAATGTCAACATTATCCAAATTCCACAGTGACAGGTTCTCTTGGAGTGGAGAGTCTGCTGTTCAGAACAGTCAATTCACTGCGACTTATACACCGGAATGCTCAACAAATCCGGTTGGAAAGCCGGGTGACAAATTTTGAATTTATATCACTTTTTCGACCCTGCCTTATTTTCGACGAGGGCAGTAGCCCCGTTTGACCGTTCAGCCTTGAATCACAGTGATGTAGCCTATACGCATCATCCAGTATTACATGCCGGTCATACCGCCTTGGACAGGGCATGCATGCAGGTGCCTCAGGACGGTCTCCTTGATAGTGACATTGCAATGGAAACAGGGGGACGGAAGGCTGGAAATGATGCCGAATTTCGCTATCCAGTGGTCTCTTCGAATGTCCGCTCCCCTTTCAGTGACTCCAGCTCTTTCCATCACTGAACATGAATGAAAGAAACGCTCGTGTCCACTTGTAGACGCGTCATTCTTAACGGCGCACCGGGAGCGAAGCGAGTCAAAAGGCGCTCCGTGATGCTGTACCGTTGGTGTGATGCCTTCATTCGCCTCCCAAGGATAGAGACGGGGAACGTGTCTTCCTCTGTGCCGACGTTTTTCTATAAGCTCAACAATTCCTCTCCCGACAGTGCCTGAAACCGGAACGACGAGGCGTCGCTGGATGTCGGTTTTTATATCTAAACGTCTTGACCAGATTTTAAATTGAAGAGGAGGATGCTCAGAGACTGTCAGTCACGCTGCGCCACTACGTGCAGTATTGCGCTGGATCGAGCCCCCGCTTCCCGCCGACGTCAAGTGCGTGACTCCTCAAATCTCATTTGTATGAGAGGCACTCACGCCCTGAAAAACCGAGCTGGAGAACATGGGCCTTGGAACAATTGTTTTACAAGACGTTAAACTCAGAGCGATGTTGCAGAGAATACGAAAAAGGATTTCCCAGGTAGAATATCAGTAAAGTATAATGTCATCAGCAGCATATAGTCAAGAACTTACATTCCCATCCTCTTCTTACTGAACAGAGGGAGATCAGCCAATGCCTTCTGTTCTATGCTGCAGTTTGCATTTGTATGTCTCTCTCTCTCTCTCTCTCTCTCTCTCTCTCTCTCTCTCTCTCTCTCTCTCTCTGTGTGTGTGTGTGTGTGTGTGTGTGTGTGTGTGTGTGTGTGTGTGTGTAAGTGTGTGTGTAAGTGTGTGTGCCACTCTGCACCCATCACTCTACATTACAGGAGGGCCTGGTTGCCTGCCAGCCCTCACACAATTAGAATAGTGTGGTCCAAAGTAGTATGGAGAAAATTGGCATGTGTATCTGACATTAGCAGTGCACTATCACACAGACTATCCTGACTGCCCTCTTCTGGAGCACAGAAGAGAGGGAGAGATGAAGGGCGAGCGGTGAATTGGAAAGAGGGAGAGAAAGACAACATCTGGGAGCTGAGATGTTCTACAAAATCATTGACTGGGAAGATTCTGGATGAATTCAGATTCGTATAAGGCCCACCTGCTACAGCTCAAATGTGTGTAACTTCAGAGATGGTGTATCTTCTGGTACATCCTACCCCCCCCCCCCCCCCTTCCCCCACAAACACACACAACTGTGTTGGTCTTTCACAGCTGCCTATGCCAGCCAACACCCGTGTTGCTCGGAGATCATGTGCATGTAATCTGATGCACATAATCTGATCCATAGGTCATAGATTTCATCCACATCTCTATTTTCCTAAACTTCTTGCATTCCGAGATTACTCCCAAGTGAAAGCACGTCCTAGACGCTCATTTCCAGGAACTGTAAGGAACCTGCTGAATGAATCTGCATCCTATTTGGTTGTGCTGAGTGGTAGAAGTGAATAGAAGTGGAGGAGTGAGGAGGCTTCTAAAGTTGTTACCGGCTGAAGGGGACTGTTCAGTGTTCTTCAGCAGGCTCTGCCAAGGCCACAACTGGGAGAGTGTCAGCAAGCTGCTGTTTATGATAATCTGGAGACTAGCAAATTTGTAGCCAGTGATAAATTAATCTACATAGGGAGCGAGCTGTGAATTCTGAGAGGATGGATCCTTGCTATGTCCTTAACAGGGGTTATATTTTAAATTGCTCCTTTTCAGCAGTCTGTTCTCTATTCTTTACCTTGAAATGCCTCACCTTGGGGAGAAGTTGCTATTTGAGCCTCCACTGAAGTGAATTTGTTTGGAGGCTATCCAATCTCCTCCATATTTATGGTAGTCAACATCAAATGAGTGTGCGTGTGTATGTGTGTGTGTGTCTGTCCTTAAATCCTCTTTCATAGATTTCCTTGCTCACAATTGCATTTGTACAGTACTCCTCAAGGACTGTTTGGCTTTGCCACATTCATTGATTGTCCAAGGTTTTCTGAGGTTTTTAGAGCACTTTAAGCAGAAAAGGCTATTCACCCTGGACACAAACAATACATAGCAGCATTATCAGACTGTCCATGCACTGAGTTCATAAAAGGTGCGTATAATGTTTTCAGTTTTGGTTCTGTAACTAATTTCGTGGCAATATTGAAAACCCCAAAACTGAGTTAGACCAAGAAAAAGCATGTGTTTGAGAGAAAGAGAGTGGTGTACTTATCTTAAGACACATATTTGGGCCTCTGTGGTGAATATGGCAGCCTGAAGGCCTGTTGAAATAGCGGCAGCAGCAATTAGCAGAGCAACAGCTGGGGTATGAGGGGAGATAAGTGAGACAGGCTGCACCTCAGGGCAGCGTAGGGAGGGAGGGGTGAGGAGGAGAGACAGAGGCAGAGAGAGGTTGAGAGGCAAGATGGTTGTGTTGAGGGAAATATTCTAAATACTCCTCTTCAGTGTCCTCCTCCAATTCCCATTCACATCCTTCCATCTCATCTATGTTTGATGAGAATCACACATCAGGGATGCGTCCCTTTAAGGAAAGTTTGAAGAACTTGTGCGTTGTTGAGGGTTACAAACATAAGAGCCAGTCGTTAACTACCCTTATCCTGGGCTGTGCTGAGTGCTCTGGGGTTGCTCGCCTGCCAAACATCTCCCTGGATGTTAGTGTGTGTCCTTGGGCATGTTGACAGCCAGTAGTTCTTTGACTTGGGAGAACACCAGGATTCTCTAACACCAGAACACTAACACTGGATGGATACTAAGCCAAGACTGTTGTCTGCCCATTCATCTTTTTGTATGTACAGTACATATGGACACACGTTTTCTGTGGAGAGAAACAGTATTGAGACAGAGTATTCTCTTTTAATACTTGGATAATTTTTTTCTTACTGCTCATCTACATTACTCCATGCAGCAGGTTTGTTGTTCTGGAAGCATCTTGTGATAATTTCGTATCAACCAGCAGGCTCGGAGCTGTGCACCTGCCCTCTCTACCACTCAAACACACACACACTTACAGCCCTGTTACAGCTCTTTTAACAGCTCTGTAAAGGAGAGCTGGATGGATGGAGGGCCTGGGCTGTCTAACGATCAGACATTCACAGCTCACCTCCCTGAGGTGTGCTAATTGTCCCCTCAGCTGAAATGTGCCCCCTCACCCCTCAATCCCAGAGACAGTATGCCAATTTCTGCCTCCTTTTAATACATCAATGTGTGAAATGGCCAAACAGAAGGCTGCTACCCCCCAACCTCATCCTGTCTCCCTCACTTCCTGCTTCATCACCCCTCCTCTTGGTCTTCCTCCTTTCTTTCTGAGTGCATCCCATAATCCCACCCCTACTATGTACTCCTCGTTTTCCGCATTTTTCCACGTCTCCCAAAACACACCACTCCTTCTCCGCCTCCTCCACCTACTCCTAATCCTCCTTCACCCCCTCCTCCCCCACGAACCGAAATCCTCAGAATTGAAAGAGATTGATTCCAATTAAAGGGTAGGTTGAGCCACTCTGCCCCCTTGTGGTCAGGTTATGATGAGCAATATGTTTATATGGAACACACAAGAAGGTGAGTGGAGGGAGGTGAATTAAATAACAGTGGCACTGAAGAAGAGCATGTTTCATCAGGAGGGATTAAGTTCTGTCGAAGACAATTTCCATCAGGATCCTCAAGGGCCTCCTGGCTACAAGTTAATTAATTCATCTGGTACTGGAGGAACCTGCCAATAGCTTGCTATTCTGAAGGCTACCTGTGGCTTTCAGTATTTCAACGCTTGTTATTCATTCCTATTTACACTTGGGGATCTATTTGCCAGTTGTGCAAGTATTTGGGCTGACATTTCAAGTTATCAGACTCTCCATATCCTGTGGAGAATCGCGGACAAGCATTGGAATTCACAACAGAGCTTTTAGTGGCGTCAAATCAATTACAGACTGGGAGTGGATTCGGTCACTGCATAAGAGAAAAGAGAATGGCTCTCCACCCCATTAGAACAGTTTAATGGGTTCCGGGGTGCATTTTGAATGGGGCAAGTTGAGCGAGTGGAGAGAAGAAGGATGCATAATTGGAAATCACCTTTGGAAAATTAGAAGGGAAAAACGTTAGTTGTATTAGAAGTCCAAATTACTCAAATTTTCCTAACTTAAAAGTTGGAGAAAAGAGAAATGGAGTGTGGAGGCAGGGAAAGGAAGATGGTAGGCCAGCATCCCTCCCAGAGTTTGCTTTGACAGAGATCCGCATAGCCTAAATTTCCTTCACATCTGTTTCTTCCAGAAAAGCAAAAGCTTTCATGTTGCATCCCTTCACAGTCAATAATGAATATGTTAAAGTTTAGAACATAACAAAACAATTCTATGGAACGAAAGAAAAAAAAAGATTCTAAACAATAGGAAGAAATATAATGCTCATTTTAGTACAGAACATTCCGTATCACGCACATTATCATCCCAAAGAGCGCTATGGAAGCCTGAGGGTGAATAGGAAAAACAGGAATGTGAAGATGAAGATGAGAGGTATAGGAGAAGGAGCGCTGAAGAAATGTGGAATGTGGAAAGGGAGGGAACTCAGGTCAACAGAAATACTCAGCATCTTGTAATACAGAAGTGCTGCATCTATACTGCAAAAATCATCACATCGTAGCAGATTAATGGATGCCAGTATGAATTATTAAGTCTATTTTACCTCTAGGCTGCTTTGCGGAGTGTGTGGTGTGAGGGGGTGGTGTTGATAAACTTCTTACTTGAACAGCTTAACTTTGCGGATAGGAAATTTCATGTGCACACCACTGTCAGTATCTACATTGTGTTTGGTTCATGTGTGTGTACTATTGCTACTAATATTTTTGGGGTGGAGGGTTCCATGAAAACCATGGAAACTAATCTATATTCTCAACACAGTCAACACAGAATACAAAGAACAATTCTAATTCTAAATGTTTTTACTCTGAGCGCTAGTGAAGAACACACAATCACAAATTTAAATGGTGACCTCCAAACTTCTAAGCAAGACAGATTTGAATAACATGCAAACATTTCACAATATGTAAAAGCATCAAAGACACCCAGCAACAGTAGAATACAACAGTGACATCCAAAGACAGGTCTCTCCTAATTGTGTCTTTTGTACCTAGCATAATGTTAGAGATGGCCAGTGAAGAAAAAGCTTTGTCCACTTAATGAAATGCCCATAAAAAGCTTTCCTGTTCCAGATGTTCATTTAAACTAGAGAATAGGTGTTGTCCTCAATGCAGCAAACTGATTGTTGGCAGAACATTTGAGGAACAATAGGAACCATTCACTCACTCCTGTGACTAATCAGATACATTTTACTTGCCTAGATCAGAAAGTCTGATTATTTGAGAGGAAGTGAATTAAAACCCAACTCTTTACTTCCCGAAACAACAAGCACTCTTCTAATCTGTCTGCAAGTCCTCTCGGAGAGCACAGCCAATCACAGTTCGTTATTGTTCCGAACAGGCGCATCTGCACAAGGAGTATCTAGTATTTACATGGCCGTTCTTGTTCGGTGCGTCCAGTTGAATTTGTTTCATTTATTAAATGCCGTTCAAAGGGACTGGCTTTCTAGTGTGGGAAAGGTTGTGTAGAGGGAGCAAATAAACAATAAAACTCAACCAATTCTGCTCTGCATTCTCTATTCTCATGCTGTCGGGTCAACTTCACTCATTGCTTCTCTGCCATCACAATCCTACTGCATTCAGGGTAGAAGAGAACCAAGCTGGATGGAATGAACCATTTCTGAACTCTAGATCACCATGAAGGAGGAACCAAAACAGGATTATGTCCTCACATCTTCAAGTTATTTAATTGAAAAGACACAACCCAGTCCAAAACCAGGGCTCCTTCAGTGATGCTTGACGTGTCCGGATTAACATCTTTAAAGGCTTTGTTGAAGGATTTACACTGCTGAGTATCAAATGTTTATTTTAAGTCCAAGGCATCCGTGTGGTCTTACAATTAATTCAATGGTACAACCTTTGCTTAAATTGCTGAATTCCTTCACCAGCTTCATCCAGCAGACTTACATGATAATCGGCAGCAGACCAACTCATAAATATGCTAATATCTCCTGCTAGTTGTGGTAATTAAAATCCTCATCATGTTCACCATTACCAAATCTACCCAGCTCTGCTCTGCCATCAAAGGAATTGAAACTCTGACAAACGGAGGACAGTTGCTTGGGCTGTACATCCCTGAGTGTTGAGTTTTTGTCCTTCTGAAAACTTCAGCTGGCCCAGCAGAATAGGGACAATGGAATTCAAATGAAAGGTGCATTACTCCCCAGTCACTGCAGTGCCCACCGGCACATTGCATGTAGATTAGGTGTGCAAAGCTGGTAGAAAGCAGCTCTGGTAATTCAGCAGCCTGCTGTAGACTAAACGTGTGGAGGATGACTATCATTACCTGTGCTGCGTATTCATCCATGGCAGCAACGTATATCTGGGCTTGACAGAAGACGTGCCTTCAGACTACAGAGGGAGTAGATCACCCACTTTATTACATTGTTTAATCAGACAGGACACATAGTTCACCCACTTCCTTACTTAAACCATCCATACAAAGTGTATGGGTCTGATCACATTCCATAATAGGTCCTAGGAGTCAGAAGAGTGATGATGTTTACGTGAAACAGAAATTTATGTCTAAAGAAGGGGATCTGCAATCATGCATCATTAGACCCCATTACCTTGAAAAGGGTCTTCATTCGGTTAACTGCAGAGCGAGTTCTATAGAACAGACACTCCCGCTATTAGGCTCCATGTCCAGGTTAATAATGAATAGCTATCTCTGTAATTACACTACGACCAGCTAATGGATTGTTTGTATTCCAGAACTCGGTTAGGATCAACCTCTGGAGAATAAACCAGCAATCAACCGATGCAGGAGAAATGACTTTGTGTAACAGTTACCAGACAAGAGGCTAACATATTCAAGCTTGCAGCATAGCAGTGAATCCCCCAATGGACATTGATGAATAGTCTGGAATGAGCTAAGAAGCCGACCATTAAATTAAGTATTATTGGAGTTGTACTAGATCCCTTACATTGCAAGAAATTGAAAAAGATGAACTGAAATTCAAATGCAGTAATTGAATTTTGAGATGAATCATGTAAAAGCTTGTGCAAGCCCTTTTTGAAATGATCGATAGGTATAAACCCCAGAACAGTCATGTAATGAGCTAATGATAAGACAAGACAGTTCAAACCACTAATAGGAACCATTGAAAACAGGATTAGATCAAATCTGAACACAATACAGATTCATTAAAAAGCCTCCGGTGTTAGTTGATACCCGTGCTTGTTCTCATTACCAGGCAATTACAAAGCGACATGACTGGTGATTGATTCCCTGCTGTTCCTTTAGATCTTTCAGATGTTTGAACCTCAGACTGTGAAGCCATAACACGAGAGTTGAGTGAAATTTCAGCAGAAGATGGTTTGAAGTCACTCTCTCTCTCACATTGAGGAATGTGACAAGGACTGACTCCCAATAGTCATTGTCAGATCACATGTCCATTGTATTGTTGCTAGACTGAACAGCTTTGAGCTCTGCATATAGCGTAGGAAATTGTACAAAAACTTGTACAACTTCCTAATGGCTTGACCAAAGCATATCAAGTGAGGCCTAAAGTGGATGGCTGTAAACGAGGTAATAGTTCATTGTAGAGTCTGGGATTAATGATAAATATTTGTTTTTTTCAGTAGTTGGCCTTGGGGCCAAAACAATTATAAAGTTCTGCTAAGCCCTCTGAGGAACTCTAAGGCTGAATAAAAAAATGCAGGCACTTTCTTCCAGCCAACACCATTAAAAACTATCAGGAACATGCTAGAAAACACATCTGCAACATGTTTCGCTCACAGAGGATTTGGTTCATAATTGTAAAGGTATTGAATAGCTTTCACGCAAAGGGTGGTAAATGAACTTCATAATTAAATGTAAGGGTGCCCGCTGTCAGTAATTTAGATGCCAGGCTATGTTTTCAGCCATGTAAATGAATGCAGAAAGCATTTAAAGGCTGGCACGAAAAACAAATTGGCAATTTAGTCCTGAGGTAATTACCATACAGGTCAGCCGGGCCAACTCGCAGGCTGGAGTTTGTTGAAGTTTAATTATAAAACGAGATGGGTGAGTAACTCATCTGTATTAATCTCCAGTTAAAGTTAACGGGGTAATCTGCAATGGCATTGCAGTTTGGGGAAAAATGCATCCACAACGTTTAGCTCATTACACTTTCTTGTGTTAATATGTACTAGTTAATTTCCCTCATATGTTTAGGATAATTTTACACATGCATTATCTTTATTCTGTAAATTAATAATCATGATGGTGTATTAGTAAAGGAACGCTTCTAAGTAACAGTGTGAAATGTTAGTCCCGAATAAAGGTTATTTCAATGTTAATACAAAAAATTATAACAAATCCATTACAATGGATTAGGTGTGTCTGCACTAATAATCGAATAGATTCTGTCTGAAAGGGCCTCCATAGGTAGAATTGTCTGCTGGATCATGAAATCCATGTACAGGCAGTTAACATTCCATCTTTACTATAGGGAGATGCTGCCACATAACCTTCCCAGTTGATCAATATGATAAGCTCGTTTGCTCTTGTTATCCTTGTGAATATAGCTGGAAGGTGTCAAACGAAGACACCAATTAACTGACATAGCTAACTTTTCACATCTCTATAAAAGCAGGAGAGAGGAAGGTGACCTCACTTTCATAGCTCTCAAGTTGAACATGAAGGAGGTGTTAAGTATGTCTCTGAGACAGATGACAGATGTTCCAGTCATTACCAGGGAAGGATATCATCCATTTCGGTGCTGTCTGAGGTTGTGATTACTAGAAGTCTAGAAATTGTGAAGTCTAGAAATTTCTCAGTGTGATAAGGTCAATACAGAAATAAAAAGGACAAATCGCAGTTTTAACTGGACCTAGTCGAATAGATAAAATTGATCACTACACAGGAGCACACCACACACTGCTGGTTGGATCTGGTTTAGGTGACATCCATCAAAGGAAACAACCTTTTGGGGTGTGTGTAGTCAATTTCCTAGTTGTTTACATTTCAAAAATACCTATTTCAATTGAAATGTATGTTATTTCATTCTCGTATGTATTTGTAAATCATGGTCAAATGGTCATATTTCTATGTGAAACTATTCCAGAAATATATGAAGGTTGTAATTATCCATATTAAGAGTAATTATACTCAACAGTATGTCCTCAATTATGAAATTTCCATGAACAAATTGATTCAATTTACTTTCCATTCGCAGGGACCAGAGGTTGCTTAAAGGCAACAAGGCAGCCAATCATATTTGAGCCTGTGGCTGACCAGAGAAAAGGTTAAACCTAATGGAAATTTGTCAGAAGTGGATTCCTGGGAGTTAAGGGAAACTTAGCTCACAGCTATTTTTGGAAATGTTAGAAATGAAATACTTTTTCCTCTGATTGACAGGACATTTCTGAGGCATTCTGTGACAAATTTAAAACATGTTAAGTATGGATGGTAAAGAAGACTAGCATTCTCTGTGATATTCAATTGTAGCTTTTGACTTTAGTTGTAGCGTGATCTCTGTTTTTATAAATGAGTTGACTCTCCCAGTCGGTTTTATGCAGCCAACTGAGATCCCCCATGCTGAATTAGAGGAGGAAGCATTCCTCATAATTATCCCACTAATAGAATTAGCATGCTGGCTAAATGGAAATTGAAAATATGATTAGTGTTGAGTGGCTTTAAAAAGGAGGAGGAGGGAGAGAATGAGTTGGTTAGCAGGAGTCAAGACAAGCAATGCAACTCTATGAGAGTAGATTCTGCAAGCTGGTGTCTCAGGTATATAAGTGGGGCACGATTGCAATCTTTTTGTGCACTTCGTTGTACCTTCCTCTTGTGTACAAGATTCTCCACAATAGAAGAAACTTTACTTTGTCTATCAGCACACACACCTACACACACCACACACCCGTAAAGGGAGTGTCCACAGTTTAAATTTGTCCTCTGCATTTCCCTTCTTGCTGTCCTTCCTCCAAGGGCAGCCAGCATGAAGGTCCAAAGGGCCATGTACATGGACAAAGAGAACAGTTTGATCTGCATGTTTCCATTTGAGTTCTCTGCAGAGGAAACCCTTGTGAGTCAAGAGAGAACATGGTAACTCCGCTAAGAAAGGCCTGGGAGGAAGCCCACCTGAACACCAAACTCAAGCTCCAAGCAGGAAGCAAACCCAGCACCTTATGGCTGTGAGGCAAGCCACTGCCATGGTTTCACAACCAAGGGTATGTCTTTAGTTGACTCAGAGCTGTGCTGGTAAATCCGAGACTTGGAGATTAGTCATTATTCTCAGCAAACTCTGTACACATATTTTCCTCTCCAAATTCAAAAGTAGTGATTTGTCTGACGCTAAACTTACACGACTTGACACGTGTGTATCAAATCGATATGATTTGATTTATACTTTCAATTAGTAAATATTACAGCCTTCCATTAGTCTACTATTAGTCGTTATGGCAAACAGTTCATTGGAAATCACTGGCCCATCGACCCCCATAGAAATCTACAGATCTTTTCTACCACCCAGTGGCCATAGTCTGAAACTTACTGCCACAAAACATAATATTTAGTTTGACTTATGACATTAATATCAGCATGATTTATAGTACACTGACAACTGTATATCTAGGATCGCTCCATATATTTGAAGGTTAATGGAAAACAAAGCCAATTTCATGAAGTAAACAAAACATGTTTTGTGCGCATGCGTACATCTGCCACTCATCCACTTCCCTCTGGCGCGCTTCTGACTGTTGTGAAGTAAAGAAACCCACCATGGCGGTCTTTCTGTGTGCTGTTTATTGAAGTGCAATCATCCTTAAATGTACGACAACGCTTTCCACGAAGTGCGACGAAGATAGTTTACACTTTGAATCGGTCATCTGGTTGCTGAGCTTGTTTTCCAGTTGGATTTGGAGTTTAATAGCTTTCATACTAGGTACTCACCAGCCATTGCATTTGTTTTTCTTTCAGCTGAATCACTCAGGTTGTGGGCTGTATGTCACCTTATAATATTCACCTGGGCATGCATTAACTCCACAACTTGAGCTCGGACACATCGGGCCCTCGGTGCCATGAAGCTGCAGTGTGATGTTGAGGTGGTGAGCAGAATGCTTCCTACCTTCGGTTTGAAGAGGAAGGGGAAAGGTGCCCGGGCTGTGCTGTCCATAGGTAAACATGTGGACAAGAACACCCAGAGGAACAACATCTATCTGATGATCTGCACAGCCAAGGACCGGGCTGGGTCCAAGTACAAGGTGGGAAGCTGTTTCTGTTGCTAGTGGATCAGTTGACATCCCTAGATTTTACATTGTGATGTATTTATTTGACCATTCTCTAAGGAAAGGTACCATCACAAATATAGATGGATAAATAATGAAATTTCAAGTACAGCAGACTGATTCTCAAAACCTCTCTGACTACTTCATATTAGATTGAAATGTGTTTGTCCTACATTACCTCCAGTTTAATGTTTGTCATCTGTCCACAGCTAAGGGACAACATAGAGAAGTTCTTCACCTGGTTCGTGGATGAGGGCAAGGCCACTGTCAGGTTAAAGGAGCCAGCTCTGGACATCTGTCTGAGCAAGGTAGGGCTAGGCTCACTGTCTTTAGCTACTCCCAACAGTAAACAATAACAGGAATAGTTACATTTGTTTTGGCTTAGCAGTATATTGCACTACATTTTGATTGATCTAGGCCAGGAGTAGGCAAACCTGGTCCTAGGGAGCCACTGTCCTGAAGATTTTAGACATATCTCTGCTCTAGCACACCTGATTCTAATCAAATACAATTCATTAGAATCAGGTGTGCTGGAGCAGGGAAACATCTAAAATCTTCAGGACAGTGTTTCCCTAGGACCAGGGTTTCCCATCCCTGATCTAGGCTATGTGCTTTTCACAGCAATAGTAAAATACCTTGACTGAGTCACTTTGAAGGGGATATGGTTTTACCAAAGATAGTATAAAAGGAATATATGAATAAGGAATAAGCAGTTCATTATAACCATAAACTTATAAAGTTGCTGCACTTAGACAGTTGCTTTAGCTTGCAGTGCAGTATTAGTTGAAACAATCATGCTCAAGGACACATTTGACAGTCAATTTTAGGCTGTTATCCAAGTGGTGTTCTAGTGTGTGTGAGGAATGTAATGATATCTCTCAGGCTAACCATTTCCACTGGACGTGATAGCCTCTGGTGCATGTTAGGTTGGCTATGACCTATTTCCTTAAATAGGACTGCAGTTTAATGTAGCCTACCCATCACATGGTCAGTAGCAACCTCTTGTGTATTGTAATCAGCATGTAATTAAATGTTATTTCTCATGTACCTCCAGTAAGGAAAAAAAATGTTCTGGGTTTTGTACTTTGAAGTCAAATGTAATATTGTGTTTGATTATGAATTGTTTTAATATTTTATATATAGGACATTTGAGTGAAATTGCTGTGGTTCTTTTTCCAGGCAGATGCTAATAGCCTGAAGAACTTCCTGTCTGCCGCTCGTCTGGCTGACAGAGGAAGTGACATGGACGGTCTTCCTCTTTCTACACTGACACCTGTGCGAGCCCGGGATGTGGAGAAGCCCAAGAAGAAGCTGACCATCATGTCAAAGAAGGACTACCCCTTGACATCCAACTTCCCATTCTCCCTAGAGCAACTGCAGGTCTCTTACTGTCGGCTGTCCCGCATCGACCTGAGGATGCTCGCCCTCAAGTTCCTGCGGAAACTGGACCTCAGCAATAACCACATCAAGAAGCTTCCTGCCACTATTGGGGACCTGGGCTGTCTGGCTGATTTAGTTCTGCACAACAACCACCTAGAGAGCTTCAGTGAAGCCCTCTGTCTGTCCTCTCTTCAGGGAACCCTCCAGAACCTGGACCTGAGCCTGAACCGCCTCCAGGCTCTGCCCGCACAGCTCTGCCAGCTCAGAGAGTTGGTCAACCTGAAACTGGACGACAACAAGTTGAAATGTCTGCCGTTCCGCATCGGACATTTGTCCAAGCTGAAGTTCCTGTCTGCCACAAATAACCAGCTGTCGTTGCTGCCTGATAGCTTCCGGAAGCTGAGCCTTGAGAACCTAGACCTGTTTGGAAACCCGTTTACCCAGCCTAATCCGTTAGACCACCGCATGGAGCTCACCTTTCCCCTCAGTTTACAGGAGATGGCCTCCAGAGCTGTGGTAAATCTCAGGTTAGCTTCACTGCTTCTCTACTCTCTGCTCTTTAGGCTCATGCCATTTAACTAATTGCTTTCACTGTATTCATGTTTGATACACAACATGAATTCAGATTTGACATATTTTATCACCACATCTGTAAAAAAAAAAGGTGTATTGTATCAAGGTTGACCGCACGCTTATCTTCCCATCCCTCCTCCCAGGGTTCCATACGGGCCTCACCTCATTCCCGCCCACCTGTGCAAGGACCTTGAGAGAGGCAAGACCTGTGACTGTGGCCGGGCCTGCATAAGCTTCTTCATTCAGACTGCAGTTAGCATGAACCTTCACCAGGTGTCCCACACTGTGGTGCTTGTGGATGACATGGGGGGCACAGAAGCCCCTGTCCAGCAACACTTCTGCTCCCTGGTCTGCTACTCAGAGTTCCTGGACAACTGCCTCCAAAGAGGCATCAGATGATGATAACAATGGAAGTGTGTGTGTGTGTGTGGCAGTGCAATGGCCGACATGATTGACAACATGTTGTAATATTGGCCAGGCATTGCAGTAGACATGTTGAATTATCTCAATTCAGCTTGGGAATGTCAGCAGTGTTATTAATGAAAGTTACAGAATGTTAGCTTGAGTTGGTCAGTGTTGTTTGTCATACATGGCAGGATGGCTGACTGGATCTCTGCTCAGGCAATATCCTGTGTATTTATCTCTGTGTTATTTCATCCACCTGTTATTTCTGTAAGTTATTGGAGGATACCTACAGTCTTTGTGTCAGTCTACTTTGTTACTGCTCAAACATTCAAAGCTCTCTAAAAAGGTCCTATTTTTACTTTACTGGGACAATTTTCATAATAAAGTTTAAAGTCACATTATCACTGTTTGGTGTGACTGGAGTAAAAAAACATTAACATGATGTAACAGTGATCAGGTTACATTAGGTAGTGAACTACTCACCAGTTTATTGAAACAGGAGCTTGTGTCACCATTCAAATGCTGTTGGCTCACAATGAACATTCCTAAAGGTGTTAATCAGAACCCATTTAGAACATTTTCATCAGCCAAAACAGAACAGAACTAAATTGAATGACATACTGTATGATAGGAGTGTTCAATCCTGTTCCTCAGGGTCCGCTTTGCAGTATGTTATAGATGTTTCCTGCTCCAGCACACTGATTCAAATTAATGGGTTGTTACCAATCGCTGTAGAAGCCTGAGAATGACTCATTCATTCGAATTAGGTGTGTTGGAACAGGGAATATACAGGACAGCGGACCCTGAGGACTAGGATTGAGCACTCAGGCTATATGGGTACATAATTAAAACAAAGTTATAGTTAAACAGGAGACTCAGTCAAGGTCATAGAGAACAGTGTTCTTAAAGGAGAACCCAGCAGAAGTAGCATGTTCGGTGATGACAACTTCCTGTCCGTCCTCTTTGGTCTCCCACAGCACCGCTGGAGGTACAAACTGCTTCTTGTTACAGTCCTGAGGGAAGGTCTGCTCTAAAGGCAGGTCATCTTTGTCCACCCCTTCCTCTTCCTTCAGCGTCTCCTGTTGGGTCGCAGCCATGTCCTCGCAGAAGTGCACTGTGGTGTTATTCACATGGCCTCTAGGTGGCGCTGGCTTCACTTCTGTCCCAGTGAATGAAGCTGCTCTCTCTGTCTCTATACCACTTCTGTTTAACGTTGGGCTTCCACTGTCCTCCTTGGGAAGTGTGTCCCCCTCTCTCTTATCTCTGTTGAGCACCTGGTCAGTGATCTGGTGATGGTCCTGTTGAAGGTCAGGCTGGGATGCAATGGTAGACAAAGCAGATTTTTCGTTTGTTTCAAACACCATTTTGGAGATCAGGCACAAGGGCTCAGAGTCACTCTATAAAGAAATGGAATTGGAGGCTGGAGTTAATGATTTGAGAACCATGACATTTACTTTCAAAATCCTACAAAGTTACAAATATGTGGTGTTATGTTACCTTGTTCATATGCATTTTGCCAGACTCCTCCTCCCTTGTTGGGCTGTTGCAGTCAGCAGCCTGGTGTCCAATCTGGTCTCCTGCCTGGTCTCCTGCCTGGTCTCCTGCCTGTTCTTCAGCCTGGTCTCCTGCCTTGTCTGCCTGGTCTCCAGCCTGGTTTCCAGCCTGGTCTCCAGCCTGGTCTTCAGCCTGGTCTTCAGCCTGGTCTTCAGTGTGGTCTTCAGCCTGGTCTACTGCCTGGTCTCCAGCCTGGTCTCCAGCCTGGTCTTCAGCCTGGTCTTCAGCCTGGTCTCCCGCCTGGTCTCCCGCCTTGTCTGCCTGGTCTTCAGCCTGGTCTCCAGCCTGGTCTCCAGCCTGGTCTCCAGCCTGGTCTCCTGCCTGGTCTCGTGCCTCGTATGCCTGGTCTCCTGCCTTGTCTGCCTGGTCTCCAGCCTGGTCTTCAGCCAGGTCTCCTGCCTGGTCTCCAGCCTGGTCTTCAGCCTGGTCTCCCGCCTTGTCTGCCTGGTCTCCAGCCTGGTCTTCAGCCAGGTCTCCTGCATGGTCTCCTGCCTCGTCTGCCTGGTCTCCAGCCTGGTCTCCTGTCTGGTGTTCAGCATTGTCTCCTGCCTTGTCTACCTGGTCTCCAGCCAGGTCTACTGCTTCCTCACAGTGTCTCAGGTTGTGACTATGGTCAAGGCCACCTGGCAACCCAGTCTCTTCTCTGTCTCTCTGGGGTGAACCAGGCTGTTTCCCAGCTTGGTCTGATGGTGCTGGATCACTCCCATAGTCAGCTGTTCCCTCTGAGCTGTTTGCTGTGGAAGCAACGTCTTGATCCAACTCCTCTCCTTGGCCAGGCACTGTTGACCTGTCCTCTGACAACACTGCCATGTCGCTGTCTTCCCCCTCCTCATTCTCACTGCAGGCCTCAGACAGACATGGCAGGTTGGTTGGTTGCTTCAGAGACAGGACAGGCAGGGTGACAGTCAGCTGGTGGGTTAGCTTGTTGAACTTGGCTTCTCCTTTGTCGTAGTCAACAGGGTAAGCCAGGGCTAGCTCCAGGCTGTAGGCTGGCTTCTTGGAGTGCAGCAGGACAGTCTTCTCTGTCACGTCCAGATCCAGCTCCCCTACTGACCTGAGGAGAGGCAGCTCCACCGTTATAACTATTTCTTTTGGCCGGGGGCTGCGGGCAGAGTCTCTTGAGAGCCTGAAATCCTGTAAGTCAATATGCTCTACGTACTTTACTGTGTAGTTAGGCTTGGTGGAACCCTTGGAAGGGTTGGAATCTGATTTGTGACGGTTCTGGCTAGACTGCACATTAGTGTTGAGATCTTTCTTAGGATTAGGTGCTCCTGTGTTTGGCCTCTGGTCTGGGTAGGGGAAAGCAAGAGGGTCTGGCTGGGCTGGCTTCTCTTGACCAGGATGTCCAGGGATGGTTTTACGGGTAACAGAAGCCACAGGTGTCCCCTTGTACTTGATTTTAAGGACTCTAGTGTTATTTTTGTCCAATTTAACTTCAAATCTATCCTGGATGGCCTGAACAGCAACGCCATCTATCATGTCCATTAACTTCTTGTTTGTCCCAGCAAAGTGAAGAGTCTCAGGGTGGAATACAACATCATATATAATGACTTTTTTGCCTTTCGTATCAATGTCAGTTCGGCCTGGGGTCAAGCTATGGGGCAGAGACCAGTGTTGACCTGGAGTGCCATCGTTTGACCTCCCGGCTTTAAATTCTGGTTTACCGACGCTCTCGTTGGAGCAGATGTTGACAAAACACTTCTGTTTGCCGTCCACACTCGTCTTCAGGACGCGAAAAGGCTTGGGGTGAATAAAATGAACTTCCATGCCCCTTTCCAGCTCCAACTTTTTAATTTCTTGCTCATATATCATCTTAGTCTTCGGGTCTGAAATTTCTTGGGCGTACTCTTGCAGCAATTCTTTGAATTTAGGGTCTTTGAAAGCGTTGGTAAACCTTGTAATTTCATCGGTTGTCATGTTCATCTCTTTCAGTTTCTCGCCGAACTCCATTTTGGTTGGTAAAAGGTGTGCCAGTATCCTATGTAACTGAATGTCGTTAGTATGTTTTACTTAACAAAAACCTTAAACTTTTACTAGTTAATAGACGACACCACAAGCAAATTGTTAAATCATAGCTAGCCTACAGTGCCGCTAACTCATAGCTCTACTCCAAACTTCAAGCGTCTGTTGACGCAACCATGGCAACACATCATGTGGCTGGGAAAACTGAGAATCGGAGCAAAATCCGCCTAAAGATTTTAAAATATGTAGTACAGAAAATAAGATATTGCCCCTATTATGCTTGGGATATGTGTAGAATAATGCCACTCCATGCAGGTTTCAGTTGTATATGTATTTAATTAAAACATTTTATAGATGCAAATGCATGGTATAAAATATATTTAAAGCACATAATATACACACATGTATACGTCTATTTCAAGAGTTTAGAAATATAAAAGCAGGTGAAACTTGTATTTGTGTTTATGTATTTCTTCAGGATTAATGATTAAATTATGAAAATTATGTTTATGTTGCACTTTGCAATAATGAGTAGCTGCAACACAGTCTTAAAAAATATATAATTGACAAATAAAACTGCATGTTCAAATCATAATGTTCTACTAAACTAAAACTTTCTGCAGCATGTAGGACTAACTGACAGTCTTTTTGGAGGCTCTGTAGAAGGTCATTCGTCTCTGGACAGCCTGGAGCAGTTTGGAAGGCAGCAGATGGAACCGTTTCTGAAGTAATTTGCTCGACTTCATATTCTTTGCGATGTAGTCCTCGCATAACCTGTGAGGAAATAAATCATGTCAGGAGAAACCAGACTGGCTGGATGTGATGAAACAAAACAATGACACTTTGAGTGGAAAGATGGTCTACCTAAAGAGAGGGTGAGGCTGAATCTGGAAAACAAGTGCATCATTGCAGTGACCCTTGAGGAAAGAACAGAGGGATAGAGTGTATTATCCATTTAACATGTATAACCTCATTTTAGCCGGCTACATTGTTGTCTATTAAATATATAATGTATTCTCTATTTTGGTGCATGTTTTTTAAATGTTCATCCTTTCATGCGTGGCATCCTAGTAGTAACAACATCCTGAGAGAGAAGTATTTATGTTTCAAACCTACCTTGTCAACAAGGAGGATGAAGTCGCAGCTTCCCCCAAAGACGATGACATCAGAGTCCCTGCCGAGGCAGGCTGTGTGCCACAACCTGGAGGAGGACAGGTAAAATGACTTCTAGTAAAGGACAGAGAAGACTCAGGATAATGGTGTGAAGTATTTTCATGGATAATAATACATATCGCTGACATAAAACCCAGTTTACTTTGTTTTAGGAAAGGTATTTTTTTTCATCAGAATTCTCTTTTGGTTACCGTGGTTTCTCTTTGTAGGGATGTTCAATCTCTTTCCATTTTTTTGTTTCAACGTCCAGCACCCAGCCATCACCTGGGAAACAGAATTCAGGCTTTATGGAAACTTGACTAAAAGTTATATTTATAACTAGAATAACTATTTTTTTTTATAACTCGCTAGGGTATACTGCACTACTACTTACTCATTGGCTTGCACTCCACACTCAATCCACCAAAGAGGAAGAGAGTTCTATCTGATATTGCAGTCATAGTATGCCAAGACCGTCCCACTGGCACTGTGGAGACTGGTACACTAGACAAAGGGTGTACAAACATCAATAAAAACAACTTGACATGGTCTGATGTTATTTTTGAATTATTATATTGGAAAATAATATGGTAAGTAATAAACACCTACATCTCTGTCCATGTCCATGTCTTCAGATCTAGACAGTGGATGTCGCTGGTCCTGGTTTCCTAAAAGTGAAGAAGCATATTCGACACTCAAAAAGAACAGACAAATGATAGTTTACAATGCTCATAAGAAGAACATGCAACTCTCACCATGACTCTGCCTCCACACAGGTATCCTCTGTGCTCCAGAGTGGAGCTGGCGTGAGCTGCCCGGGGTGCGGGGGCACGACCCTGCACACAAAAACATCACTCACTAGTCTAGCAGCAGTGCAGTCGGCTACTTAGTATCATCATTTTACAGATCATTTTCTGGTAATTGTATTTTTCTTTGCCCTTTTCGAGATGATAGTGAATGAATAATTTAAGACTGAAGTCTTACACTAGTGTGAGGTTCACTCCAGCTGGCTGCTGTGGGGTCAAATACATGGACCTCGTTGTTCCATCCCCAGAAGACATTCTCAACCTGAAGAGCCAACAAATACACGGTCAATAACAAAAACATTAGTAACCTTCATGGTTAATAAAACAAAAACTGTAAAACTAGTGCATGTGGCCAAGAAATATTGAGTTGACTTCCAATATATCTTACCATGGGTGCCAACTTGTCAGATATATTGGGGGTGAGGGGCAAAAAAAAGAGTCAGACAATAACATATGAAACTGTCATCCCACGATGCCCCCCACCCCCATTCAGTGCATCTCACGTTTTATTTTCTCTTAAGAAACTTTGTAAGACTTTACCTATAAATAAACTGATATTAAACTTTACCCATGAGGCCTCATCCAGAATGAAGCTCCGGTTGTTGTTGTCAATGTCTCTCAGCTGCTTGTGACCGTAGCCTCCAAAGTAAACGAGCCTGTGGGGGGTCGCATACACCCACATCACACACTCAACCAGACTCTGACGTACTGTGACACTGCTCAATGCCACAACAGCTTACGAAATTGGGACATTATAAACCTGTAATCGTGAAAATGTTACATTACATTTAATTCATTTAGCAGGTACCTTTATACAAAATGAAGAAAAAATAGTACATATCGTGAACCTCACTAATGTTTAATGTATGGCTCACTGTCTAAAGCCATTTGTAGTATCCATAGTGAGTAGTAACCATACTCACCTACCATTGTAGACCCAGCAGGACAGCTTGTCTCTGGGTGAGGGAGGGGAGCCACTCGCATGAATGACCCTTCTCCAACAGTACTGACCATCAAGCAGATTCACACAGTAAAGCTGAAAGTACCAATACAGACTGTTACTGCATAGGACCCACAACAACAGTGCTACAATATTCCACTGTTTCTTGTTTCTATATTATTTATGTTGGTCACAGTACATTTACATAGCAATCACCTGATTGGTTTGTCCATTGTCATCACAACCCCCAAATATATACATGTCTCCATGGAGGGAGCAGCCGCAGGTTCCAGACATGGAGGGCGGTACCTCGCCCGACATCTGAAACATTTGCCTTTAAGACAGGGAAAATGGTTCAACAGTGATAGCATGGGGAGGAAAGTTCTACCCTTGATGATCAATCTGTCTATTACACCCCCCCCCCCCCCCCCCACACACACACACACACACACACACACACACACACACACACACACACACAGTCTGAAAGCATTAAGAGACTTATTGAAACTGAATGTTTTTGTACATGGAAGATGAAATGGCAATATGTGTGTTATAATACAGTGATGCTTGTAGGGCTGTGGAGTACAGTACTGTACATCACCACGATTTGTCTCTAGTGTGCAGTTTGGTTTATCTTCAGTTGCATTCATGAACATGTGACACTGACAGCTTGACAGTTTCCATGCAACCATTCCTAAATGTTACAATGTTAAAAGATCAACATCTTACCATGCACCTCTTTCTATATCGTACACCCAGATTTCATCATTGGGTAGGAATACTTCATCATCTGCAATTGACTGCAAAAGATAATGAAATAATTACTTTGATCACATTCATATTTGACTTGACATCGAATTACATACACTGTGATGCATCATCTGGCACAACATAGCGTTAACATAAGAAATACTAAAGTTCTGTATGTATTCAATGATACCACAGTTGTATGGCAGTATTTACCACGTAGCCCCCCCACACATACAGCTGATCCCCCTCCACGAGCGCTGTGTGTCCGCTCCTCTCACGAGCCACCAGCTCTGAACAGTCTGATTCAAGAGCAGAATTCATGTCCGTTATAAATGTTACTGAAAATCCATGATAGATACTAACAGAATACTAAAAATCGTGCGAAACAAAAACTGCTGAAATAACATAGAGGCTACGACTTTATGTCAACAAAGCATAAGCTTGACAGCTGGAATTTAGAAAGGAGGGGCAGACTAAAGGGGGCCTACTACGGGACCGGACGAAGGACAGAATTAAAACGTGCACCGCTTCAGCGGAAGTGAGGGGATGTAAGCGGACGTTGATCGTATTTAGCGCGAAAGGTTGATTGTTGTGAAGCTGCGGTGATCATGGAAGTTCGCAAAGTCAAATCCAAAGTGTCTGCAGGGTTCAAGATGCGGGGACTGATACTTCGACCGTATGTATAATGATGTTATGTGTGTCTGTATCTCGCTGGGGTTATAGTTATAGTGGAATAGCTGGTTAACTCAGTTACACAGGTCGTAGTGAGTTAATCACGTCTATGTTGATACTGACAGTATTAATGTGTTGTGCTATGTTGATTCTTGAACTTCAAGTTGAAGCCAGTAGAGTATGTTAACTAAAGCATATTGATCCTAGCCAACAGCTACATAGCTGTCATTTGGATGGATGATGACATACATGTTGATTTGTGAATTTACAGAGATGCCAGTAGGTATCTGATTGAGGTCCTGGAATCAGTCAGTCCGCTGGAGCTGGATGACGTCATCGAACGGGTGTTAGATGCTGTAGAAAAGCAGCCTTGTGAGTGCCTAAAGATGACAGTGGATCTTGTGTGCAGCAATAAATTAACAGCTGCCATTAACGTATGTCCTTTCTTTACAGTGTCCTCCAGTATGATAGAGCTATCTGTAGTGGAGACTGCTGTCCAGGATTGTAGTCAGTCATGTGATGAAAATATGTAAGTTATAATCCAGAAATCAGATGCATCATGATCTATAGGTTGTGTCTCATTTGTAACTACTGGGTTGAAATTAACGATGTCAATATTTTCAGAGGCAATGTTTTTAACATCATCAGTGCATTCGATGTGCCAAGGTTCATCTACAGTACTGAGAGGAAAAAGTTTATTCCGTGAGTACCATCTCCAAATGTAAGCATTTCCTGCAGTAATGAATGTATCCTACAGCTGGTTCAGGACATGTTTTATTAAAGTTGTTGCTGATTGGTCTCTGGCAGCATCAGTATGACCAATCACCCTGTGCCCAGCCTTTGTGGCACAGCCAGAGACAAGGCTGACCTCTTCAGGGAACGCTACACTGTACTGCAGCAGGTTAGTACACTGCTCCCATCTGCAGTGAGTTCACAAACTGCAGCAGGTTAATACCCTGCACTGACTTCAAGTGCGAGTCTGATTCCCGACTGTGGCAACATGGCGTTGTGTCCTTGGGCAAGGCACTTTACCATACTTGCCTCAGGGTGAATGTCCCTGTACTTGCTTTAGGTCGCTGAGCATCTGCTAAATTACTGTAATGTCATGTAAATGACTTGCAGCTTGTAAGAATATGTGAAGGAAAGCTGTATTGTGCCTTGTGTGTTTCCACCTTTCACAGCGAACACATCGTCATGAGCTCTTCACCCCCCCTGCTATAGGAGCAGCAGTAGAGGAAGGCAGGAACAAATTTCAGGTAACAACAATGTAATGACAAGTCCTGCTCTGCCATTCCCTGAAGGAGGGTTACATGCCCATGCCTTGTCCCATCATCTGGTACTGACTTCATATATTTCTGTTATTTTTAACAGTTGAAGACGGTGGAGGCTTTGCTTGGTTGCACGGCTAAGTTAGGCGAGGTCATCGTCCTAGGAATGGTGACACAGCTGAAAGAGGTGGAGTAATCGTATTAATGTTTAAGATTTTTTAAATAGATTTTATTGCATGAGCATCCCTATCAATCAGTACACAGTACATTTTAATTTGAGCAAGTTCCCATCAGGAATTTAAGACTGCTGTGGGTATACAGAGGTTTGAAGTACTGTTGATCTTTTCAGGGTAAATTCTATCTGGAAGACCCCAGTGGAACCATTCAGCTGAACATGTCAAAGGCAATATCCTTTTGCTATCTATGTGTGGGTGTATGGGTGGTGGAACTACTGAGTGGAAGATGAATGTGTTTTGTAAAATGAACATGAAGTCTGAGTTTCTTTACCACACTGTTACAACTGTATAATTCCTTGACCTTGATCTCCACCAGTTTCACAGTGGTTTGTACACAGAATCTAGCTTCGTTCTGGCGGAAGGTAAAGGAAATAGTTATATCAACACAATCATGCATGTCTCTATGGTGTGGTGTCAACTTCCAAGATACTAGAGTTTGAAAGTAGATACTCATTCTGGTGTAAAGTGTTCATGTCCCTTAAGGCTGAAATCCCCCTGTGTTCCCCTATCCTCTCAGGCTGGTATGAGGATTCCATCTTCCATGTCAATGCCTTTGGATTCCCCCCTACTGAACCCTCCTCCACCACCAGGTCAGCAGCTCCTGCTGGTTTCCACTTCACATGTACTCTGTCATTTCTATAGTGTCTGGGTATTGTGAGGAGTCTTACCTGTGTGTGACCTTATCTTCCACAGGGCATATTACGGCAACACTAACTTCTTTGGCGGCCCGTCAACCACGTCAGTAAAGGCCTCCGCTAAGTTGAAACAGCTAGAGGAGGAGAATGAGGATGCCATGTTTGTCGTCTTGTCTGACGTGTGGCTGGACAGTGTGGAGGTGCTGGAGAAGATCCATCTCATGTTTTCAGGTAGGAAACACTGATACTGATAGATGGATAGCCTCAGCTCTGGCGTGCCCTAGTGTAAAATCTTTATATCCTAAAACTTTATATAGTGTAAAGAGTTAAGATTCATTGATATCAGTGTCTTGTTTTGGTACAGTTGTGATTGTGACAGCAGTTGACATGTGGTGCCTGTTGCTCTGCAGGCTATGCTGCCATGCCTCCCACCTGCTTCATCTTCTGTGGAAACTTCTCCTCTGCCCCGTACGGGAAAACTCAGATCACATCCCTCAAAGGTGAGGGCCTCCTGACCCACATCTCAGCTGTTTATATCATGTTGCACAGTACACTGATTCTGTTTTCTGGTCTCTTATCTTTGAAGAGTCACTGAAGATACTGGCAGATGCGATCTGTGAATACCCCAGCATTCACAGCAGGTAATAGCCTACATCAGTATATGTAATAGTATTATATTGTGATGTATTCGATTGATGGTTTTGCCAAAGTGTAGTTCTGCTGCTGACTGAGTTCATCTTATCTGACCTGCAGTAGTCGCTTTGTGTTTGTTCCTGGGCCTGACGACCCTGGTCCCAGCACCATTCTTCCCAGGTAAGAGTTTAGAGGTCTGGTTTCCACTTCAGTAGCCATAAGGACTGGACCCCGACCTGTTTTGGGGAAGATGCAGTTTATTTTATTGATGTCTTAGATGTCTTTTAGTTTAAATATACCCTAAATATTTTGAACAGGCGTATGTATCCTGTAGAGTTTTATGTGTGCTCACATTGAATCTTCAGGCCTCCTCTAGCAGACCACATCACTGAGGAGTTCAGACAGAGGGTTCCTTTCTCAGTCTTTACCACAAACCCTTGCAGGTATGGAACAACAAATTGTCTAAATCAAATCAAATACCTTTATATAAATATGAACTTTAGGATTTTCAGATTTATTGTTTATATTATTTCTGATAATGGCAATGCTTGTGCACCAAATTATTATCTTGGTTTCCTGACCCCACCTTGTCCCCTTCTCTCTTTCCCCTCCCTAGGATTCAGTATTGTAGTCAGGAAATCATTGTCTTTAGAGAAGACCTGGTCAATAAGATGTGCAGAAACTGTGTCCGGATGCCTAGCAACAATCTTGACATTCCAAACCATGTGAGTGTCAGACTGCAGTAATGTGGGAGTTTCAGACAGTCCCTCCCTCTCTGGTCTGTGGTGTTGTCTCAGTTCATGATCTCAGCTCATGACTTCTTAATGACTTCTTTCAATGGTTAAGGTTTGATTATAGCTGACTGCTGTATCTCTCCCTCTATAGTTTGTGAAGACCATCCTGTCCCAGGGTCACCTCACTCCCCTGCCTCTCTACGTCAGTCCGGTGTTCTGGGCTTATGACTACGCCCTCCGTGTCTATCCTCTGCCTGATGTCATTATTTTTGCTGACAAATACGACCCGTTCAACATCTCTAACACAGACTGCCTCTGCATCAACCCGGTAATAGCAGCAGCCTTCACACACATTTGGATTTCCTTTGTAGTTACATGCAGTGATGCAGCTCAAATTATACATCTGCATATGAAACTTAGTGCCTACGGTAATTTCAGAACTCTCTTATTTACTGAGTGGGTTTTGTTTCTGCGTCATACCTCCATTCTCTGCAGGGGTCCTTCCCAAGGAGTGGATTCTCCTTCAAGGTGTACTATCCCTCCAACAGAACTGTGGAGGACAGGTAAGGAATATTGTAACCTATCTGCAATAACTCAACTGGAGAGAAAAAAAGGAAAGTTGTCAGAGAGGTTGCATTTCCTGCTCATTTTTAAAATGTGCTCTTTCTATCCTCACAGCAAGCTTCAAGGACTCTAGACAATGGATGGGAGCTGCCTGTGGGTTGACTGTGTAACTCATTGTTTTGTAAATTATATCTGTGATGTTCATTTCAGTATTCCATTTGTATCATGGAATAAAGATCTACATAATGTTGTGTAAATGTGTGTACGTTTTTGCGAATTAAAAAGTATGTTGAAAATTGTTAAACACGTGAGAATTGGCTTTCAATTTATGACTGTGACCACTATAAAATACAAGCATTTAAATCCACGGACAGAACTTTTAACCTTCTTTAAATGGCCGATCGGGGAAGTAACTTCCGGTTCCGGACTTCAACGAACGACCTCATCTTAATGTTGTCAGCATTCCACTTCTGCAAAAATATAAACAGAAAAACACAGCAGGCCTGAGCAGACGGAGAGCAATTGAAATACAGTATGTCCATGATAACATGTAGCACGATTGCAAAAAGCTACTTTTCTGTTTTGCTGAATATTGCTGATATTTGTAGCTATCTTTTGCAGCTACAAAACTCTTAACGTTACGAGAGTCATCTAACAGTAGTTTGGCTCGCATCATTCCTACAAGCTCTTAGCGTGATTCATATTCACGGTGTAGTCATGTCACAGTATTTTGAAATGATCTGGTTTTGTGCATCATTACGTCTAGTACTTAAATATAGTAAACAGACATTTGTAAAAAAACAAAAACAAAACTGGCGTCGGTCAGCAATGCAGTTAGAGCGAGCTCAGTCTCTCAGTTTCTCAGTTTCTGCTTATTCTTGGTCAAAGATAATTGTGTCTCGTCTTGTTGCGGCACCTAACGTATTGTTTTTCTTCATATTCCAGGTGACCATAAACTCTACGTAGTGAGTGAGTAACAATAATCTTGGTTATTTAAGTTAAACACAACGCAATCGGGGTTGCAGTTGTCAGTGGCAGATCATCATGGCAGAAATGGAGGAGGACATTGCAGACCAGGTCCCTCCCGAGGAAGATGACGACGAGTCCGAGAGGGATGAAGATGAGAGGGAGTTTGACTGGGTAGTTGGGGAAGACGATTGGGATGATGTAGAAGAGGATGATGAAGAGGAGGATGAACCTGTTCAGGATAGTGAGGCTGCTGAATCACTGGAGTTGGACACTCCAGCTGAGCGTAGTGGTCACATAGCAGTGGTGGATGGAAACTGCATGTATGTATGGGGAGGGTACAAGGTAAGCCTACTATACCCACAATGTAGAGAACCTGAAACATGCTTATACTGTATGTTCGAATATATCTATAGCATATTATAATGCATCGCTTTCACTCTATTAGAATTCGCTGTCTCATGGATCTTTTGACTTATACTTGCCCAAAAATGAGATTTGGATATACAACATGGAGACAGGAGGATGGTAACTTATTTACTCTCATTTTACACCAGATTTTTACATAAACAAACAAACAAACACATTAGATGCTATAAATGATGTATCACACAATAATTCACAGGAAGAAGTGTGTGACTAGTGGAAACCAGCACTCATCCATGTCAGGCAGCTGTGGAGTGTGTGTGGACGGAGTTCTTTATCTGTTTGGAGGACATCACGTCAGAGGCAACACTAACCGGGTGAGCAGTGTTTGAATGCTAAAATATTAATGACTGTTATTTGTGGGAGAGAGCGAGCGTCTACACTGAGCTAGGGGATTTACTTGTTATTGTTGTGTATGTTTGTGTGTAGATTTATCGTCTGTCCCTGAGAGCTCCAGAGCTGTCCTGGGAGGAGATGAAAGATCTGAAGGGCCTGCCACCATCCTGCAAGGACAAGCTGGGCTGCTGGGTGCATAAGAACAGGTGAGGCTCCTCACAGGTATAGAAAGATACGTATTGTGTTGTCACAGTTTGTTATAGATCCTCATCGTCTGACAGTGTCTCGCTCTTTCTCTGCTCCAAGGCTCATCTTCTTCGGAGGTTACGGCTATGTTGCACAGGGGCCTCATAGGGGGACGTTTGAGTATGACGAAAGTTCCTCCTTCATGGTCAGTGCAAACATGTTCTTCCCTTATTTTTGTAACAAGAATGTTTTAGCCAAATGTATTTTCTAAATATATAAACGCATATAAAGTGACAAAACACTTTTACTGTCCCTTTGACCTTGCTTTTGTTTGTTGCATTAGGGCGACCATCCTGGGCGTGGCTGGAATAACCACATCCACATTCTAGACCTGGAGACGTCGTCATGGAGCCAGCCTATCACAAAGGTAACTATGCTCAAGTAGACTATTGAGATGTATCACTGTGGGTTGGCTGACATTCTGTATAATTATATGTTCTATATGTTCTCTTCCTGTGTGTCTGTCGTAGGGAAATGCTCCCTCTCCACGTGCAGCACACGCATGTGCAGTGGTGGGCAACAGAGGTTATGTATTTGGGGGGAGATACAGGGTGAGGACTCCCTGTTCACTTGTAGGGGCGGAGAGACCAATTCTATTGCTAAATCAAGTGGATTTATGTCACGTTCATTTCCCCTTTCTCTAGTATTACCGCCTGAACGATCTGTACTATGTTGACCTGGACACCTGGGAGTGGCATGAGATGTAAGTTTGGTTTCAATGTTTTCCGTGGGCCTCCAACCTGTCTACTTCCTTTAAATCCTCCTTTTCCCATCCTTAGGAGCGTTCCACAGCAGGGTCCAGTGGGTCGGTCCTGGCACTCTTTTACTCCTGTGTCACCTGACCACATCTTCCTGTTTGGAGGATTCACCACTCTCAGAGAGACATTGAGTTAGTCCTTTAATATGACATTTTTTTATGTTTATTTACTGTGCATTACCTTAATCAATCCAGAAAGTGACGGGAGCAGCAAACATGTTTCAAACGGTTTATCTCCTTCTTTCTTCAGGCGATGCTTGGCTGTACTGTGTCAGTAAGAACGAATGGAAGCCTTTTAAGCACAGCCACACAGAGTCTCCCCGGTACAGCACAAATTCTGTCACAGTCCCAGATGAAACACATTATTGCAATATCACATCATGTATTACTGTACTTCTATGAGTTGGTTTGGATGAAATAATAATGTAGAAAAGGTTCATGTGTGTCAATTTGTAATGGTGTCTGGGTTTTTCTCAGGCTTTGGCACACTGCATGTCCAGGTCCTGATGGGGAGGTGTTTGTGTTTGGGGGCTGTGCCAACAACCTGCTGTCCCACAGGGCTGTGAGTAACTCTGAAATGTGAAGCAGACAACGTCACCACAGAAACAAAAACAAATATATTTGTGGTTGAGTTGTTTGTTCACTTAATAGTTCTTCTGACAGGAGCTGCTTTCTCCTCAGGCTCACAGCAACAAGCTGCTGGTCTTTACTGTTCAACCCAAGTCTCTGATGAGGTGAGAATGACCAGAGGAAAATACAATTCAAGAGATTTATTTTATATTGTTTGCTTTACAAAATGGCTGTTAAACTGCACCTGAATGATTTGAACCTGGCCCTCTCCTCTTCTGTCTCTGTGCTGCAGGTTCTGTGTGGAGGCAGCGCTGCAACACAGGGAGCGGCTAATCACCTCCTGGGACTGCCTGCCCAAACATCTGCTGCACTGCCTCCAGCAGAGGACAGGGGAACTTAACACACTGGGCTCCTAGGAACCTATCCACTACTGTGTGTGGTTGAGAGACATAGATGGTGGTGAGAAAGATCAATATTTGGCAGCCATTACCCTAAATGGAAAGAATTGGGTACAGGTCTTAAAGATGCTAGATGGAAGTGTATTTCAGATGATGTGCGTGTGTGGGCATGTTTAACTATTTTTGTGGGGACCAGAGATCCCCTCAAGGATAGCAGAGAAAGGATATAATTCTTTTGTGAAGACATTTTCTTGGTCTTCTCAAGTTCAAGTGCTATTTCTATTGAGTTTCATGGTTATACTTACATTTAGGGTTAGGAGTTGGTGATAGTTTTAGAGTTAGGATTCAGTTTAGGTTTTGGGGTAAACGTTAGGTCTGGCAGTTGGGGAAAACCAGGATTTAGAATGGTAATGAATAGAGTCCCCGCAAGGATTGTCAAACTAAACTTTGTGTGTGTATAATGTACAGTAGCAATAATGGATTGCCACAAGCCTGTTTGAAGAGAACTGCCCACTTATAATTCCCATCATTGAGACATTGGTGGGAAAGTCAGAACCTCTCTGTCAATAACATGTAGAACTACTAGCGACTGTTGGACTGATGGAGATCCTGAGACTGCTGGATCAGACCTGCATATACTACTGTTACAGCTGTGAGCTGACTGTCACTGTTATATGACTTAGTCAAGAAATTAAATTGTTCAAATATAGCAACCAAGCTTTTATAGTAGTTTGGTCTACAGATATAGTGTCTGCCATGCCTTGTCCAGATGTGAGTTTGGAGCGGGGCCGTTTCCGTGGGGTTGTCCTTTGAGTGTCTGTAATGATGTAAATTTTGTATGGCATATATATTTTTGTGTGGAATTATTGTCAGTGTTTCAAAGTTTCTATTTTTTAAGCTCCTGTGTTCGATATTGCTGGAGAGAGGATTCCACCGGAGAGACTTTACAGATTTTACAATAGTTCAGCCGTAGCTTCATCTTTTAATTAGTCAGGTTCAGTTAAAACAGCAAACTACATCAATGTCTCACATTTGCACTGAAGACCCCTCTTATCACAAAAGATAAAAGTTATGTTGTTTTTATATCCTGTCTGATTTGCACAGTTTTCCCCTGACATTTTTATTAAGAAATATATTGTACAAAATGTTTAAAATTATGTTTTCATTTGGAAATCGGGAGAGAATAAATGGACAGAAGTGAAATCAGAACTTAAGCCTGTACATTATTTACTTTCTGGTTTTTTTACATACGAACCCCCTCTGAGAACCATCATTCAGCAAGTAAGTCACACCTTTCAGAGGTCTGAAGCAGGTAGCCACTATAGCCACTGCTATAATGCTGTTGTGGGGTATTGGGGCTAATAAGTTCAGTTCTGCTATCTACAAATCGTCCAGAAGGTGGCAGAGGACAGAGGGAGGGAAAGAACATGGCATCCTACACAAGGCAAACCTTTGCCTGGGTCACGTTGGCCTGTGTTTGTGTCTTATTTCTTCTTGGCTGCCAGCAAGTTAGGGGCTGACACTTTGACTTTGCCTGGCATGTTTCTAGACAGGTCTGTATCCTGGAAGACAAGAGAGGAGAGGTCATTCGATTTATAGAGTGTACATTAAGCAGACAGTTTGAGATTGGAAGAAGAAAAGGGTAGTAAAGTGAGAGTAGAGAATGATGGGAAGTGAGCGGCAGGTATCTGAGATGTGCTCAGAGGGTTTCAGGCTACTCTACCTTGACGCTGCGGAACAGGTCCTTCTCTCTGGTGGAAGATTCTCTGGCCTTCATGAAGCTGAAAACAGCCGTCCTGGCTGCCTTGCCTTTCTTCTGGGTCCCTGGTGTCAACTTCACCTTATGTCTGACAAGGTAGAAACAAAGGAAGTCAACCATGTAGAGAAATGTAAAGTATGTATGTTTCCTTCTCACATTATACCACAGGTACCTACTTATAGTTTGAGAGGGCAGTGTAGGGTGCACAGACAGGGACAGCAAACAGCAGCACATCTTCAGGGTGAGGTTGACCTGTCAGGGAGTTCAGCAAGTTCTCAGCCTCCTGAAAAAAAATACATTGAGTTGTGTGAGGAGTGTTTGGTGGAGGAGATAGGAGCGCATGTATGTCTGGTTGGATGCTAACTTTATTTTGTTACCCTGTACTTGTAATGACACTAAAGTTGAATCTAATCTAAATCGAAAGTATTGTTGCATTGCGAGTTGTGACCTAGTCCAGGGAAAGTTTTTGTTCCCTTTATTACAGATTAGCCTCATTAACAAGATGTTTTCTTATGGCAACAGAGATGTTCAGTCCCAATATTGTGAATTCAGGTGCTTATGGAAATGCTAGTACTTTCATGTAACAGCCGTGAATTCTGTATATATTTTTTACCAAAGGAACTCCGGAACAGTAGGTGGCGACATATATCCGCCAATAAAACTCGGATGAAAAAGAGAAGAAATCGAGTAACTAGTTGATGGCAAACTTTACCTATTAATAATCTTATAATATTTTATTTACTACCGTTACTATTACGTTGCATAGTCTAGCCTTTGCGTAGCTGAGCTTCAACCTGAAAGTGAATCGAAACGATAAGATCAATTTAGGTGAGTAGCTGAATAACATTGTTTTCGGTTAAGTCGGCTAGCTTGTTAGCAATCTAGCGTCGTAAATTAGCCTAGCATGCTAGCTAAGCTCGCTGGCTCGGCCGAATACACCATAATATCCAAATGGTCAGTATCTTACATATACAATAGACCAAATAATATAGCTATAAAATTACGTAAATACGTTGGTAAAGCATAATGCTTTGTTAGCACACATCCTAAAGTAAATATGTCCCATTTATGATGCATAACATCCTCAATAATTTTGTCTTTTGTCAGTGTCCACATGGGCCAGTGAGGGGGTGAAGACTTAAGGTGCTGTTATTCGAAGTTTGCTTCTTGCGTCACTTCTGCATGAGATCCCGGATTCACGTATGGTTATGATGGCTTCTCTGGGAGAAGTTTCCAATATGCTGAGCAGCCCTGAGCAGACAGAGGTACTCCAGAGGATGCGATTTCATGACTGCAGCCAAAAGGCAGGTCAGAGCGTGGCCAATTTCATCGCAGAGCTGCGGGAGCTGGCGTCTGGATGTGGCTTCAGTAGCCAGCAGGAGCTTCTGCTCAGAGACAGAATCCTATGTGGTGTGACTGACAAGTCGCTCCAGAGGATCCTTTTGACTGAAACAAAGCTCACCCTCCAGTCTGTTGAAGAGAGAGCTCTGAGCGCTGAGGAGGAGGCTGCAGACAACGCCTGCCACCAGGCAATTAAAAACATGTGTGCCACGCAAGTAGAACTGGATGACGATAACCGTGAAGGATTTGAGGAGATATTAGAGAGGGCTGAGGCCATGCCTGATGTAGATGCCAGCGCCGAGGAGCAGCCTGACATCTCCAGTGGAATACCCCACTGCTCCATCTGCGACCGGAGCTTCAGAGGGATGGCAAAGCTGGAGAGGCACCTCCGAAGTCACACCGGAGAGAAACCCTTCCCCTGCCCTGATTGCGGGAGGAGATTCAGCCAATCCTACCACCTGCAGAGGCACCGACGGAACCTCCACAGCCGGGACAACCTGTACCCCTCCCACCAGCTGACTGGAGACGAGGAGAAGCATCTCAGAGACTGTAAAGACAAAGGGGATAATGACGATGTGGAGTATGAAGAAACAAACTATATAACACAGCCTGAGATCCCTAGAATCCCCCATTGTTCCATATGCGACCGGAGCTTCAAAGGGATGGCAAAGCTGGAGAGGCACCTCCGAAGTCACTCCGGAGAGAAACCCTTCCCCTGCCCTGACTGTGGGAGGAGATTCAGCGAATCCTACCACCTGCAGAGACACCTGCGAAACATCCACAACCTGTACCCCTCCCACCAGCTTGCTGCTGACAAGGAGAAACAGGAAGATGAACATCAGGAGGCAGAAGATGACGACAACGATGATAATGGAGAAGAGGACGCTCCGGGTCACATGGCACAGCCTGGCGTCTCCAGTGGAACCCGCCAGTGCTCCATCTGTGGCTGGAGCTTCAGGGGAAGAGCAAGGATGGAGAGGCACCTCCGGACACACACCGGAGAGAAACCCTTCCCCTGCCTTGACTGTGGGAAGCGATTTGGACAAAACTACCACCTGCAGAGGCACCAGAGAAACATCCACACCCGCGACCGGAGAGGATCCAGACGCCCTAAACTCCACGGCAAGACGTCCCATCCGGAGACAGAGCTCGGGGAGCGCGACGCGTCCAAGCAGCTGACGGAACACAAGAAGAAGAAACCTTACTTGTGCTCCAGGTGTGACATGAGATTCGCCAACCTGGAGGAGCTGACAGCTCACCTCCCCTCCCACGATGGGGAGAAGCCTCTGACCTGCTCCGACTGTGGGAGGACCTTCCTTAACCACACCAAAATGCTGCGACACCAGAAGCTCCACTTGTTGAAAAAACAGAACCAATGCAACGTGTGTGGGAAGGTGTTCACCTCCCCGACAGTGCTCAGGAAGCACCTGCAGACCCACACAGGGGAGAAACCGCACCTCTGTGCAGAGTGCGGCATGACCTTTCGCTACAGCTTCCAATACTACATGCATAAAAAGAAGCACACCGAGTCACTGCCTAGATACTCGTGTTCGGACTGCGGGCGGACGTACAGCCGTCTGTCCGATGTTCAGAGGCACTTGAGGACACACACGGGCGAAAGACCTTATAACTGTCCCTGCTGCAGCAAGAGCTTCCACAGACAGGAACAGCTCAATACTCACATGAGGATTCACACTGGGGAGAAACCCTATGGATGCCATGTCTGTGGCAAGAAGTTCACCCAGAGCGGAGACAAGAGCAGGCACATGAGTAGGTTTCATCCTGACGCCACCTCACCAAATTTTGAACCAGGCGTTGAAGGGTCATATGTTGTTCACGATAACAAAACAGTTTAACATTTCATCTTTGTATTGCTAGATCTGTGTACACTGGTCATTCCAAAGTCTACATTTTCAGTCTGTACTTCTTTTTGTAAAAAAATAAAATCCTATCCCCAATCATTTCACTGGCTTATGTAGATCAACAGTCAAGCAATATCAGGACTTACCTCTGCTCCTGGATTGTCCTGGTCCACATCATCTCCCTCCTGCAGCAAACACACAACAAACTGTTACATTTCAGATGGTTTAAAGTGATACTAAGGCAGTTAGGTTTGCTGGGAGGGTGAATCTCCCCCTGTACCTTGTCCTCCTGTTCAGCAGCTGGTACCTCCATGCCTGTGTCCCCCCCCTCCTCCCCCTCCTCTGGTTTCATTATGGCCACCTCCTGAGGTCGGGGCTTCGGAGGGGCTCTGGCTGGGACGGGTTTCCTCCCCGACTCCTTTCCCTTTTTCCCCTTTTTCGCCTTCTCCTCTTTCACCCCTGCAGACTAAGGGAAGTTGAGAGGAGACAGAAGGTTGAAGGATGGGAATCGGGGTAAACATTGGTCTTCCACCCCCCCCCCCCCCCCTCTCTCTCTTCCTCCCTCCCCTCTGCTCACTCCCAGCAGCTTCATCCTCAGCTCACGGTCCTCTTCATCTTGGTCCTTGTACTTTTCTTTGATCTTCTTCAATTTGTTCTGGAAAACACCGGAGCCACAGGGAGAGACTGAGTCAACATCATGTGTTCTGTGCATCCTTTAGTGTGTTTGGATTGGAGCAATTGAAAACATAGTGAACAGTGATACCACTGCTGTCTTGAATCAAACTCAGAAGGTAAAGTGAATGTAAAACTGTCAAGTGGCGACCATGCCCAGGTAATGCACTACCTTCTGGCCTCTCTTCAGCGGCGGCTGGGAGGGGCCACCGGTCCTGGCTGCTCCCTGATTGGCTGCAGAGGGAGGAGGCGTGTCTACTTCCTCCTGGGGTTCAGAGCCATCCTGTGTCTGTTTCCTTTTCTTCTCCTCTCTGTGGAGAAGGACACATACGTCACAATCACACAAGCGGGAGTGAGATGGTATTAGTGTTCCATGTTTCTTCCTCCTGTTAGCTGAGGAGTCTCACCTCCGCTGTTTGGCTGTCATGCGTTTCCTTCCCTGAGCATCAACCTCAGCCTGCAAACACATACATACCCATCAGCCATGAAGAGTACAGGATGGAAACACTATATGGTTATATGCTGAGGACAAACGATGCTGTAGCACTGCAGACTTCCAACCTCATGGATATAAAGATGGCTACCGTTTACCTGATTGGAAACCTCTGTTTTGAACCCAGCACTTGGATTTCCCCTGGAGAAAGAGTGTAAGGAAGACAGTTAACCACATTACAACACACTGATATATATATGTTTTGCTGAAGGTATTACAAAGGGCTATGTCCTGCAGTGGTATGGACAGACAAGCAAGGAGGATTTTACCTGGAAGACTGGAGGTGGGACAGTGAGATGGTGGTGTCGGGGAAGCTGATCTCCGCTGTCCCTATGTCACTCTTCTCCTCCTTGGCCACCACTTCATCCTCCTCGTCCTCATCCCCCTCTCCATCCTCGGTGCTGGCACACTCTGGTGACATTCTCTCTGGGTTTTCTGTGGTCTCCTCAGGAACACTGGCCAGGTTCCTACTCTCTCCTTCTTCCTCTTCCTGACTCTTGTCCCCTGCTTTGGGCTCCTCTGTCCCCACATGCCCGTTTCTCTTCATGTCACCTTTGACCTGTTCTTCCCCCTCTCCCTCATTGCTGCTGTCATCTCCTGGAAAGGGGTGTAAATATATTTTAGGGATGTGGGTATCAGGCTTTACAGCAGACACTGAGGAGTGTGTGAGTGTGTTTGTATGTTTGTGTGTGTGGTGACGTATACCCAGAAGCTCTTCTCCATCTTCAAGCAGCTCAGCAGTGCTGGATGTTACTTCCTCCATGTCCTCCTCAACAGTTTTAACTTTCCTCTCTCCACGGTGTCGAAACACACACTGCTCATCCACCTACACACACACACACACGCACACATTAACGAGTCACATACAGAGCAGGGTCAGGTCAGAGATTGTAGGTCATGGCTAGGGGGTTAGAATGTGTATCATAGGTGGAGTCACTGTGTGTTTACCTTGAAAAGGAAACTGAAGCCCATCATCAGGTAGGAGGGTGGCAGGAAGTTCTTCTTCCCTGAGAGGTGAGCGTTCATTTTAATTTCATCAAATTACTACAGTTACACTGGAGCTCTGCATATAAATGAATAAGATGATACGAACACTGACCTCGGATCATGAAGCTGCCAGTGGTCAGGTACTCTCCTGTGGGGGCTGTCTTAGTTACCTGGACATAGACACATGAAAGCCACTGAACCAGAGTGGTATTGTGCAGCCAATCTTACTAACTGGAAGATTGAGCCGTGTGTGTGTGTACTAGAATGTACATGTGTTTGTGAGCTGACTGACCTGATGGTGGTTGACCCACCAGGCGCTGGTGACCACCTTGGCATCCCAGGCAGCACTGTAACACACTGCCATAGTGCCTGCCTCCGTCAGGGTACGGGGGGGCAGAGGATCACCTGGGGGAGACGGGGAAGGTTAAAGCATCTGTTACTTCACAGTTGCACCAACACAGCGGGCAGAGGTATGTATATCTTAAACTTAGATCAGTTACGTTCATTTAAGGTTGCTCAGGTTAATCTAGGCCCATGTTGCTCAGTAGGAGCAGTTCTAACTCACCTTTGGGGTTCTTGATGACACAGCTGGTAGCTCCATGGAGATCAGCATGGACGTAGATGTCACCTGGGAACACAAACATAGATGTCGAGAATCTTAACACGCCAAGGGGTGTGGTCTGGACTGTGTGAGCAAGCACTTACCTGCCCTCAGGTAGCGCTTGACTATCATCTCATTTTGCTGCTGGTCACGCCCAGCGATGACAAGGTAATTCTCTGAACTGATGAACCAGAGGAACTTCTCAAACCTTGATGGTGATTAAAAATTCATCACAACCAGACATCTTCTATTAGATCTAATATGAATTAACTATAGAATCAGCGATTGCTACATGTTAGTCAGTTTAATAAGCAGATCCAGTGAGTGGAAGATATCTCACCAGTACACCTTCCTGGCCTTCTGGATGGTGGTGACGGTCTGGACCTCCTTCAGAGTCTGTTTGGTCTTTTTCTCAGCTGACTTGAAGGCCTAGAAGGAGATGGAACAACGTGAATACACAGGCCAGTTAAAATGACCTGCCTCTGGGAACTGAAGGCAGGGAGGCTGTCTGACCTTCTGAGCTGCCTCAACTGTCTTCTGTTCCTTCTTAGCAGCTGTTCGCTTGTGGTCGTAGTACCTGCCAAAGATATGAAACGTTTGCTTCAGAAACCCTTATGGTGAATGGGTTTAGGTAGAGCATTTGACTACAGATCAAGAGGTCACCAAATCTCCAATCTGTGTTCATTTTGATCGTGTTATTATGAACAATTTATCATCCCACATTGTATTCATGTTGACATCTATGAACCTCTGCAAAGCTTGTTCTGATAAATAAACAAATAACACCGGATTTACCTTATTGCTACAGAAATCTGTCAAAAAAAGAGCCTTGTTGTTTTATGTTATTGTTAGAATAAAAGGGCTGAAGTGGTCCCACCTACTTTTTGGCATTTGCGTAAGCTGATAGATTGAGGTCAACATCTACCAGCATGGGTTTATTCTTCTGCAGCTTGGCCTTCTGACCGCGATCCTTCTTTCCCTTTTTCCCCTTCTGCACCTCAGCCACTTCCTCCTTCTCCTCCTCTTCCAGCTCCTCTTGCTCCTCCTCAGAAATATAGGGGTTTCTATGTGGAGGCAGAAGCAGGAGGGATACCTTACCAACAGTAACAACCAAATTCCTGGGCCATAATTGAAATTGATTGAAATTGATGACCAGAGCAGCAATGCTATTGTTCAGTGATGGTCCTGACCTCAGCAACATGGTGATGTGATTGGTCTGGAGCTTCAGCTCTTTGATGCTGCAGGCCACAGGGTCCCCCGCTGCCTGGGCCTCCTTGACGATGATGCCGATCTCTGCCCAGTCGACCTGGTTGGCCAGGGCACTGCGCACCACCTGGAGGGCTCTCTCCACCACCTGCAGGTTCATCTCCACCAGCTCGCCTTTCACACGATCCACCTCCTGAAATTCAGAGTCAAACCAATTCAGGACTGAGATTTTGAGGAAGCACCCACTGGATTTTAATAGCTACTTAAGTACACAGCATGTACAATATGTTTGTATAAGATGTCTGCCTAATAACCTGGGCCTGGTGCAGTGCCTCAAGCCTCTGCACATGGTCCTTCTTGACGTTGTCCAGTTTCTTCAGAGCCTGTTTCTCCTGTTGCAAAGCCTTCACATCGATTTTCTGACTCTCCATCTTTGAGTAGAACTCATCTACTGCCTGGAGGCAGAAGGTAAAGGTCACCACAGATATTCCTACTACGGAGTGCCACATGTCATGGTGTGTGTGTGTGTGTGTGTGTGTGTGTATACAGCATAGTTTTTGATAGTCACCTTATCAAATGAATCAAACTCCACATAGTGGCTCTTGGCATTTTGAGCAAAGAGGAAGGGGTGGAACTCCTCATAACTATAGGCGGGGAAACGATCATAAAGCATTAAACAATAAACAGACATTAAAAATAATCTATTAAATAATTGGGCTGGTCCAGAGCAGTGGAACAGAAAGAGACAGCAGTGAAGTCAGTTGAACACATGTAATGGATTCAGTTAGAAGGCGTTGATGAAAGTAATAAAGGAGACAGGAGCTTACGTGAGGAGTTCCTCAAGGGGTTGGTCTGGAGCCAGACTAGGTTTCTTTTCACACTTCTGTATAATGTAGCCCTAAAGGAGAGTTGTTCATGCACTACACTCACTACAAATACATTTGTCGCTTGATGACATACAAATAATATATTTGTTTTATTATAATCATAAACATTATTGAAGACTTGTGTCAGACAATACCTTTCCATTAAAACTGCTGGTCTTCTCCATGTAATCCTCTGCCATCTTTAAAGCTTCCAGAATTTTGGGTGCATCTGAGATACAATATAGAAATAATATTGGCTCATCACCAGGAGGTCAACTGGTGTAAAGAGTCGTTAATTACAGTATTTTGCAGACCTCCAGACAAATTCACTTTTGTCAAACAATCAAAAAATTCAAGGTTCAGAAATTAGTTTTCATGTATGAATGTACTGCCACAAATATAAGCCCCTTCTGTGGGAAGCACTGAATAGGTACCAATAAAAGTACCATGGCTGTTACCTCGAGCAATATCGAACTGGCCATCCAGTTTGATGAAGCCAGGCAGTCCCACCTCCATTAGACAGTGCTCAATGAGAGTAGCGCCATAAGCTGCAACAAAACAGAGGACAGGACCATGTTTAGGTCACAACAGCAATAGACACGTAACAAAATTTCTTAGACAGCCGAATGAACAGGGTTCGTGTGACTTACGGAGGAGAGGGTTGAGGATTCTCTTCACCTGCTCTCCACTGGGAGCCTGGGAAAGGACTTCTGTCAGTCTGCATTGACACAAACCACCAAATATGAGCTGGACTCTACACAGGTGTACTACAAGCTGGTCCAGACATCCTGGTTATTCAATATCCAATATCTGAGTGACAGGCTGGCTACCTTTCCAAGCTGATGAGGGGTTCCAGGGGGCGGGCCTTCTCCACAGGGTACCTCTCCCTGACTGCGATCTTCACATCTGCTTCCTCGGCCGTCCGAAAACGCAGCAGGTTCAGAATAGTGTACTCATGGTCCGCTAGAATGATGTTACCCTGCACATAGAAGTCAAGTGGTTGTGTGTCTAGTTTCTCTCATGAGTGATGCTATATTTACTTTGGTCGACACTTGTTTTTTGATGTGCTAATATGAAGATTGGATGGATTGGCATACAGGACTCTCACCCTGTCATAGAGCTCCACAATGAGATGATAAGCAGCCTCGTCTGAGCCAAACTGGATGTCAACAATCCTGTCAGCTCCAAGCTGCTTCACCTGTGTCAGGCGCCTTGACTTCAGGTGCTTCCGACACTAATCAGAGATACAACCCTACTTTAAGATCGCATACACGGCAGGTGACGAGTGACAGTTGATCAGGGTTTCTCTAACTTACCTTCATGGCGAAGCCGGAGGGCATCATATTTTTGGGCCATTCAAAGTCTGTTGAGTGAATACGGATTCCAGACTCGACCAACAGAACCGCTTTGGAGTCAGGCCTTGAAGAGGAACAGAATATTTGACGACAGTTTACCTTTATTGTACTGTATTTTAACAGGTAGTAAAGTGAAAGATACGGTCATCATGTGCCATGATAATAACAGATTGCGGAAAGGGAACTGGCAACTGTTTTGGCAACTGGTTAGCTTGAGAACTGAAAAGACAGAACAACAGACCACCTACTTTTGAAGGCGGATGAGATATGTCTTGGTGTCGATGTCATACACGTTGTTAACTCTCATTCCAACGTAGCTGAAAGAAGAGAGTTACAGTTAGGAGAAAACTTGGTTAGCATCTGGTTAGCTAGCTCTAAGCTCTGCCACTGTCATGCAAAAGCTAAATCAACAAACGACTCACTTGGCATTGATTTCGGCAATGACTGCCCTTATATCCACTGTATTAAACCTGCTTTTCATTGTGAATGTATCCTAGTGTGGTTTAAGTGTCGAAAGTGCTCGTCACCATCTGTGCAGCAGTAACGCGTTAGCTTAGTTAACTACCGCTGTACCACACGGCACGCGCTGCTTTTTTTTTTACTGCTTTTAATATGTGATGAATGTACCATGTCAATGTTTACTATTTTTTAATGTGAAATTTTTATGATGATTTTATTGTCTGTAAAGCGACTTTGAGTACATTGAAAAGCGCTATATAAATAAAATATATTTTTTATTATTCTAAGTGCTACGGAAGCCTGTGTGGATAAAACCAGCACCGTACCAAAATAGTCGCTGTCTACAAAGAAGCTCACGCGAACAGCTACGCAAGTAACGGAAATTGTGATTGGTGCTTATATTATAGCTAATTATGTTTTATTTGCTTATGCTACAAGGAGATGTATGATGCTGTTGGCCACCCGCTGAGCCCGAAGGAGTGTTTATATATATCTTTTCTATCATAATTACCCACGGCAGGGTTGAATATCTATAGTCAATTCATTGCATCCAATGTGTCCTTATTGGTATGATAATGCAGTACTCAAATTGGCTTATTGGTGTAAAAAACAATTCACACTTTCGCCAAACATGTCAGACGCCTGACAATGACTGGAAAAGCAGGAGTTCCGTGAACAACAATCATCCACAGCAGCGAAAAATATCTTCGGTTTCTCTCAGCAACCATCTTTGGAAAAATGGTGAGATGCGAAACATATTCAACTTCCAACATATCACCGTGTCAGACATTGAATGTATACACCAAAATAAATATGCAGTTGCCAATCGCATTCTAAATCTTATTTTATGTATTTAGTACAAAACCAGCTCTATCTCTAATGCACGAATCGGGCAAATGAACGAAACATGAATCCAAAAAGTGTAGTTTACCCCCGCCCATTAAACTAGCTAACATTGCTAGCTTGTTGTTAGTAACATTTTATTGACGGAGACAGATAAGCAGCAAGCTCGAGCCTACAGCTTTTCACACCTTGGCTCGGGTCAGAGTTCAGGGTGAGGCTGCCGCGTGCCTGGTTACCAAGGTGACGGCCAGCTAACATCTAAGATACCTCTGCTAGCACTGCAGGCGTGTTTAGTTCGTTTGTAAGAGTCCCTTTATTTAATTAGCCTCAACAAGGCTGTGCCATGAAAACATCGTAATGTGTTATTTAAACACATTTATTATGGATAATTTACTAATATCCAGTGACCACTTTGAAGAATGGATAGTAAGTGTTGTTAGAGCGAAATCATCATGCTTTAACTGTTAGCCTAACTACAGGATTTATACAGTAGCAGTACGGTAATAGGGCATGTAGTCTAATAATAATAACAATAAATAATAATACATTTTATTTATATAGCGCTTTTCAAGGTACTAATGACGTTAGCCAAAACACTGACTATTGTACTAGTACATGTCAGCACTAGGACTAGCTAAATAATGATGTTAACGATTACGTTTCTGATGCTGCATAACACACACAATGTACTTGTTTAATATCTTTGCATGCAGATTACAAATTAATTAAGAAAATCGGAGAGGGAACGTTTTCCGAAGTGTTGAAAACACAAAGCCTGAGAGATGGAAGGTTCTATGCCTGTAAAACGATGAAGCAGCCTATAAACAGGTATGGTTCAGTTCTGCTGTCTTCACGTGCACTGCTGCACGCGAGCTTGGTCCTGTGTGGACCCTTGAAACCTGATCCAGCAGCCTGACACCAGCCTGACACCCCCTTAGCCTTACGTAGCCTATTAGGTGTCAGCCTGCCCTGCCTATGACCCCCTTAGCCCTGAAATTGACCTTGATTGTGCCATGGAGAAAAAGGTCAGGTACAACTGCAGCTGCAGTTTGTAGAGCACTGGTTTATATCCATTCATACTTATCATAAATTTGCTGCCAGTGTCAAGATTTTTTTTTTGAAAAATCAATACATTAAATTGAATGATAAATAATAAAAAGTGAAATGCTGCCACAAACCTTCTCTCATCCTAAATATCCAGAAAATAATTTCAAGTTAGCTCCTTCCTGGTGTCATATTGACATAGGTACTGTGACTATAACTTGCCTTTTTTATGGGGCTCAGTCTTGAACAGGCCAACAACCTGCGTGAGGTCCAGGCAATGAAGCGACTTTGTCCTCACCCAAACATCATTCAGCTTCATGAGCTCATATTGTGAGTCTATACTATTCTTCAAAACATGTATTGATTTAAAACGGTCTTATACTGACCTGCAAAACATTTTCTGACTTGCTAGATTTGATCTTTTATCTATTTTCTAGTGACAAAGAGACGGGATCACTGTCTCTGATCTGTGAGCTCATGGAGATGAACATCTATGAGTTCATACGAGGTCAGTAGAGCATCAAAACATCACTAGTTGTTTATGCCACACTGTTACTCAAATTACATGATATTCCTATTAACTTAAACTTTATCACCTGCAGGACGACAGCATCCGTTGCCAGAAAGTAAAGTCAAGCACTACATGTATCAACTCTGCAAGTCACTGGACCACATGCACAGGTAGATTTCTACACTTCCTTAGGGTTAGGGTTACAGTCAATTTAGTAGTGGTCATTACAGCAGGTGTAGATTATTTTACACTTGGATGTCTAATGTATCGTTTCCTGGTTGATTGTCATGATGGCATCTGAAGTTGACTGTAAATATACCATCCTGGTGTATGTCTGTCTACAAGGTCTTTTGTGAGGTAACGGCATGTCTTTTTATCTTCTCTAGCTGTGGGATCTTCCACCGGGATGTGAAGCCAGAGAACATCCTGATCAAAGTAGGTCCAAACATCTGCTTTACGCTGATTCAGCTGACAGTGCAGCATCGCTAATAACACCAGACACAGTTTACAACAAGTGCATGGTGAAATATTGGAGGCTATCATTGTCCTATATGTGGCGTATGTCTATTCAACAGCAAGACGTGCTGAAGCTGGGGGACTTTGGCTCCTGCAGGAGCGTGTACTCCAAGCCTCCTCACACAGAGTACATCTCCACACGCTGGTACCGTGCCCCAGAGTGCCTCCTGACCGACGGACACTACTCCCTCAAAATGGACATGTGGAGTGTTGGCTGTGTCTTCTATGAGATCATCAGGTATCTGTCAGAGAAGCATGATGAGACATATAGTACATCAAAAAAGCATCTGCTAAATGAATGAATGTAAATATGAGCTTTTGGAGATATCATAAATATTAGGATTATTTTGGTAGAGCACCATCTGTCTTAAGTTTTGAACAGAAGACCAATTTTGCAACCACAGACATTTCACTATTACATTAAACTATTCACATGTTCTGGATGTAATGTCACAAGTTCTTATTAAGTAATTATCATATCTACGGTGCAGTCTCAAACCCTTGTTTCCAGGAACGAATGAGCTGGACCAAGTAGCAAAGATCCATGAGGTTCTAGGAACGCCTGACTCCAGCCTTCTGCAGAAGTTCAAGCAGTAAGTTAAAGATATGAACTTAGCATATGTAGACACAAGGACACACAGGAAACAGTCCCATAATGTCTTCCTGTAGTTCAACGTTAAGGTTTGTGTGTATGGGCGGAGGTGTGGTTGTGTGCCCTTGTCAATTTCCTTTGTCCTTCCTGCAGGTCCAGGGCGATGCGGTTTGACTTCCCCTCCCGAAAGGGCAGTGGGATCTCCCAGTTGATACCCCACTGCCCTGCCCCCGGCCTGTCCTTACTTTACCAGATGTTGGCCTATGATCCTGAGGAACGCATCAGTGCTCGTGCCACACTGCAGCACACCTACTTTAAGGACCTTCGGTAAGAAGAGATTAGCCATGCAAAAAACTGTATGTCAACAAGAACAAAAATGCAGTGTAGTGATTGTCTTCTCATGTCACTTCTGACGCCTCTCTGGTCTCCTTCTCTCTGGTCTCTTACCTTGATCTGTCCTCCAGGCTGGCAGAGAGGAGAGCTGACGGTCTTCGAAGGGCCATAGGGACTGTAGAGGGAGGGCAAGGCAGTGGGACTGGTTCCCACTCTGTGGACCAGCTGTGGCGCATTGCCAGACAGGGTAGAAGGCAGGTGAGTTCAGTCACCTTTAGTCATTTAGTTATCACTGGTACAGTCTGTCCCAGCAATGTGTATCTTTGTCTTTGTTATATGTGGTTGGGACGGTAGCACATAATATCGCCACACCCTTAATATCTAGATCATTCTTCTTCCAATTCTTACTAATTCTCCAGCACAACATTAAGCATGTGGCTGAGCCTCTCCTGAGACGTAATGCCCCGCACTACAAGATGGAGCTACCCAAACTCAGTGTTGTGGTCCCCACTCCGCAAATATCCTTCCCCGTCTCCACCATGCCCGCGCTGGGCATCTCTCACCGAGGCTCCCTCCCTGCCATCACCTCCAAGAAGTGCCACTCACGGCTGCCTAAGGTACCATCACACATCCTCTCCACTGCTGGCTGCTAGCTGAAGAAGGATCTGGATGTTGTGGAGGCTACAGTATGAGGTGAGCCTGTGTGAGGAAGCAGGAGTGAAGAACCAGGGTTGACCAGGGTCTGTTTCTCCCCACAGCCCAAGGAGGAGTCCCACCGCTCAGCCTTCAAGGCCTACTACATGCCGCCCCTGGAGAGGAAACGAGGAGGCTACTAAACAGCCTTACAGTCTGGGAGAAAAGGACCAGACCAGGACTGATCTTTCTGTAAATATGACTATAAGTCTGCTTGTTTAAGATGTTGAGGATAACATGGTTTAACCAACCTCTGCCTGCCACCTTGTTGACAGCAGAGCTGACCTTGTGTCCAAGTAGCATTAGCTACTGGGGATGTAAATTTGTCATTTGCAAATGAAATGCAATGTGCTTTTCTAAGTACATTGGACTCTGTCTTAAATTTAGGCTCTGAGGTCTCTGTCTGTGAGACTTGTCTGTTGCCAGGTAAGAACAAGCCTGATCCAAAAGCTTCATAGGTAAATACAAACATGCTTCACACTGTGGTGTTCAACCCCTCAGACGAACATAGCAGTCTTGTTACTGTGCTCACATTTCTATATGTCTGACCTGAAAAGCTCATGAATGAATGAATGTTCTGAATTTAAAGGAATCTATGGTATTTTAAAAGGCTACATTTGAATGTGATGAACAAGTCTATAGTGTCTTATGTGTAATATTAATGTTGAAGTATATGTGAATGTTTAGGTTGTTCAGCACTTGCCCAGCAGAGAAGCCTACCAGCAGACACACGCTTCAGAATCAAATACACAATTTCACAGCTGGGCATTTTTAACAAGAGGATGGAACAACAGAAACCAATGTATTCAAGATTATTTTAATATTATTAATATGTATATTTTCTGCCTTAGAAATATAACTATTTCCTTAAATGATGACAAAACATCCACTAGAGTAATGATTGGTTGGTTTTGCCCCATCAAATCACTGAATTACAATATTATACATATGATACAGAGCAGATTTTAATCTGAAATAATATTAAAATAAATGCTCAATAGATACAAATGTTTTAATAACATCACCATCACTCAACCTAGTAGTTGTCTGTGAGTTCTTGCAACACCCAAAATGTAAAGCCATTTTCTTCTAATAAACTAATTTTAAGTGCAAACATTTTTCTTTTCTTTTAAGAGACTATGATTGCAGCATTCAGCTTTACAGATTCAGGTTTCAAGACCAAGGATGTCAAAGCTGAGTGCATCAAGGCAGCCCTCTCACCTCTGCTTCCTCTCTCCTTTAGAGCGGTTACAAAACATTAACAAAGTAACAAAATCAGTGCAAAGTTCTCACTGGGGAGATTCTAGTCAGGAGAAACAAGACTGTGATTAGTTTAGATGCAAGCAAATCCAGAGACGCTTACATGTTTGGCCTTAAAGGGACAGTTCACCCAGAAGATACTTTCAGCCTGTGTTTCCCAGCATATTGCATGGTTCCAACGTAGAGGGGGTCTATGTAGTGACATTTGGGTGGACTGTACCTTTATATTCAAGACACATGACTGGCTTGCATCAAAATAAACAGAGCTCCAATTACAGAAACAAAACAACTAAACAAACTATCGAGTGAGACGTGAAAGCAAAAGGGAAAAATACAGGAACTAAAACGTATAAAATATATTCCAGAGAAATGAGAATATGGCACACATAGCACCACAACCTTTCTCTCCACGTGTTTCAGCACATGTCCAACAAACTGGCCGGCCGTGACAGGCCAGACCGTGTCACAGAACAGCAGATAACCAGACTTGGGTCAATCACTCGCAGCAAATACTTGGGCTCTGGGTGATTCAAATGCAAGTGTAATGAAACAAACAGATTCCCCCCAGAAGTTCCTACTGAGGCAAATCAAACACCTCCATGACTTTCCACGTCTTTAAAGTAATTTATCAATGCAATTGACCCAAGTCTACAGATAAGAGAGAGAGAGAGAGAGAGAGAGGGAGGGAAATGGGTGAAACAAAAAGAACAGAATCTTGCAGTGGTTTGCGGGTGGTGGGCAGAGAAGCCTGTGGCTCTGGGTTGCAGGGTCTTTAGCAGCAGATAGAGGCTATACTACAGTTCCACTGGGAGAGCTGGCTGGGTTTTGGGATGACAATAACCCCTGGAAAAGGAAAACAAGGAGATTTGCGTTGGGAGAGTTGACACAGCAAAGCAACAACTTTTTATCACCCTCTTATCTTCCTCCGGACTGTTCTCTCTCTACCCTCATCCTCCTCCACTGTTCTCCCTCTACCCTTATCCTCCTCTGGACTGTTCTGACTCTGGGTCAAGGGACACTTACTTAAGGAAGCTTCTGAGATATTATAGTCGCACACTATCTGGAACCACCCAAGATGACACAGGGAGCCAATGGAACACCTCTGGATGAGACTCGAGTTTCCTGTTTTACATTCTAGGATGGTTTGGACCTTATTTTTTTAAAGGAAGCTTTTTGAACAAGCTCGAACCTGATCAGGTTGGCACTCCTATGTTAGACGTTATTCTTGTCGTTCTAACCTTAAACCATCATGTGAGTCCAGTCCATAGGCTGTGCATGTCAGGCAGGGGCATAAGCAGGAGTGTGTGAGCAGAAGAAGACAGGTATTTGGTAAAGCTGCTATGCTTTGTGTTACAGTTGTCAGCCAATCTACTTCCACGTCCTCCTCTAACAGCTGTGTTCTTACAACGTACGTTTCTTAACATCTTGTTTGAATAATGGGCCTGGGCGTGGGGTAGAACACACATATCAGAGACAGTTTGAGGTGAGAAGCACTGCTTGTGCAGGAACAAACAGCCCTTCCTCCTTAACTGAGCGTTTCTGTCTGAAATGTCCAGCAGGGAGTCACATGGATCAGGTGCGACAACGTCACTTCCCTGCCACGGCACACTGGTGTAGCCTACGACGGGGACAAGAAGGCAAGAGGAACCTTTGACTAAAGCACATGTGTCTGATTCAAAAGGAACTTACCACTTTGCCAGGCCTCGCCCATGTGCAAATAAATCCCTCCTGACAAGCAGTCACTATACAGTCCTCTAGAAATATGAGTACAGTCAGCCTCTCGTGTGCTATCTTTTTACAGATGAGGGGCTCTAGCAGAGGAACGTCCTCCATGCGGGGGCACAGCAGCGTGCCCAGGGTCTTGGCAGGGTCCGTCTTGTTGGTTTTCGTCAGCATGTTGAGCTTGTCGCTGCTCTTGCTGCTGATGTGACCCATGCTGTGGTTGCGCTTGTGGTCCTTGTCGTGGTGCCGCTCTTTGCGGTCGTGGAGCGACAGCGTGGCGAACTTGTTGACGCCCGTGGCGTTGGCGCTATCCGTCGCTCCGCCGCCCCCACCTCCACTCCCGCCGCCGCCCCCCCCTACGACCCCCCCGCCGCCCCCCCCTCCTCCGCCTTTGCTGCTGCTGTTGGCAGTAGCGTTGCCGGCAGAGTGTGGCAGGCTGTTGGAGCGGGGCAGGGGGGTGGGCAGGGGCGTGGTGGCACCGCTGGTGTTGCCGTTCGTGCTGGGGTTGGTGGGAATGATAGCTCCCCCTGGGGGGCTGCTCGCGTTCATGACGTTCGTGTGTGTTCGTGTCCTGGAGAGGGGCAAGTGAGGGAACAGGATGTCCTCTGTCAGGTCCCACAGACACAGCTGGGTGTCCTGGCCCACAGAGCCAAACCGGTAGGTTACGCTAACAGGCCGGCTGTCCGTGGAGTTCCTCTTTGAGAGGCGCGACTGCGTGCTGTTGGCCCGGTCCCGTCCAAACTGGACCTGGTCCTGGAAGTCCTCGTCGCTGCCACTGAATTCCATGGGGTCGCAGCCCTCCTCTACGCTGGTGGTGTAGTGATCGAAGGCCACAACGCTCACCCAGGACTTGTGTCCATGGCCCCGGGCGATGACCCGGCAGTCCAGAAAGGACCAGACGGTCACCAGGTCGTCCTCCCCGCCCGCCACGATGTACTTCCCATCGGGGCTCCAGCAGACGCACAGCAGGCCGCCAAAGTAGCTCTTCATGGTGCCGTGAAGCTCCACCGCATCAAAATTGAACACTCGCAAAAATCCGTCTTGGCTCACGCACGCCAGGAACTTGCCGTCGGGGGAGAAGGAGAACTCGTTGAGCGCCCCCTCGCCCACCGTCCACTTAAGCAGGGGGTTCCGTGTGGACTTGCTCTTGCAGGTGTGTACAGAGTAGTTCTCCCCCTGCTTCAGCAGCTGGTAGTGTGGTGTCGTGGTTCCACAGGTGTGCTCCACGTTGTACAGGTACATGTTCCCACTGGCGTGGGACACCAGGAAGAGGCTCTCGGACCCAGGGACCCATTTCACACATGTCACTCGTGACTTGTCTATGAGTCTCTGGGGAAGGGAGGGGAAAAATAAGGAAATGTCACATTTTGCATGTTCATGGGTTTCTGACAACGTGACGGTAAAAATCAGCTACAGTGTGCAGAGAGCCATCTGATTGAGAGAACAACTGCATTGCTTCTACCATTTGTGTCTATTCACACCCGGAAGGCAGACTAAGGGGCTTGTCACTTACCTCCTCATTAAACAGCTTGCTGGTCTCCTTCTTGATGGGGTCAATAAGCTGCACCTGCCCAGCAGAGAAGCCTACCAGCAGACACACGCTCTCTGATGTGGCTGTCAGGTGATTGAAATCATGGCAGGTGGGTTGCGTTCCCTTGTATATCCGCTTGTCTATGGGTTTACTCAGGTCTGCAGCCTGCAAGAACCACACACACAGTTAGGTCTTAGAGTGCAGTCATCCCCTTTAGATACTGTGACCTCTACAAGATATTACAGCACTTTTTAATGAATACATCAGACAACAATGGTACCGATTACTGGTACACAGGACAGAAGGATGGCACTATTTGCAACAATAAAAGAATATACCATCTCTTTCTATAAAAGTCAGGCCATCTTTCAGATCTAACAATAGTTCATGTTTCACAAAGATAATGCTGTTTCTATGGTGTGCTCTCAAGTCAACAAGTGTTTAGCTATTCACAGTCAACTAAGATGAGGGTTAACAGCAAGGAGGCCATCCACTGGAGACAGCTTTTAACAACCAGAAATGTTAGGCATGGACACAGCACAGGACCTCTAAATATCACTCATCCTAACACTGCACAGTATCTGAAACCAAGCATGAAACTGAACCTGTTCCTCCTACTAGACTTGCAGTGTCATCCTTACTGACAGCAAGAAATGTGCTGCATGTTGATAGGCTGAGGTCACCTGGCAGCTCAGGAAACTTCCTTACGACAAACACAGTTACGGCCACATGAACCAGTTTGAAATATGCAACGACACTGTTCTTGCGCAAACAAGGGATTTATTCCAATTTGAAATAGCTAGCCAGTACGTTAGTTTAGCTTAGCCTTGGATAGCTTCACATCAGACCCAGCATCCCGGAGGTCACACGTATCCATGCGCAAGCATTCATTTCCAATACTGGGAAGTTTATAATTCAAGGACCGTCGGCAGGTTTCCCAGAGACAGGGCTGTCAGAAACATGCTACAGGCTAGATGGCTGTCTAGCTGATTCTAGCTGGGATACTAAGAGGAACACTTTTAAGGGTTGTGCTAAGTTAGCTATACTAGCACTAGCCAGCTAGCCACTGATGCTAACTGAGTATAGTCCTGACAGTAGCTGTCACTTTGTTTTGGTCCAAATTCTAGCAAGTAAAAGCGACATGAACCTGAGGTAAAATACAAACATCTGGCAAAGTAGACAACGGATAGAGACACTATAAAACATTGGACAGTTTTAGCAGCAAGTTTACCTTTCTAACGCCTTTGTAGATATAGAAGTAAAGCTCCCGGCCCACATTGAAACAGATTCTGTCGCCGTTGCCAGACTGGTCGTTGACGTTGACGAAGGAGACTTTGACGGGGTTCGAACCTTGGGAGTTGAAAGGCACCCTGTTGGGTCGGCTGTATTCGGAGTGAGTGAGGAGTTTATAGACACCTTCCCGTGTGGTGAACTGAGTTTTAATTTCGTTCATCTCCTTCCCTCCTCCCTCCGCTGCCATCTTTGAAATTAACATTCATCCTTTCCTCGGGCCCGGATCTTACGCACTGTGAGCGTGCGCTTCCCCGTTCACCGCTCGTGGAAAGTTTTTTTTAATTTATTTTTAAATTTTATGTATTTTTTTATTGCAAAGACAAAACAACAATATACAAAAGAAAACTCATAGGGGGAAAGAGAGCATACAAATCAGCAAATGCATTCAAAAACACAAAAATAAAAAAACAAACAAACCGCTCGAGGAAAGTGGTGAGCTCGAGGAGGAATCCTCAACTTTCACCAGACAGGATTTCGGAGCGTGCGCGTGCAACTTGGCTGCATGTGCGATGAATTGGCAACATCTTTTTTTCTAACAGTTTAATCCTGATGAAACACACCTTTCATGATAACGCCTATCAATCAAGATAAGTCAATCAAATCCATCAGTTAATTTATCTGACATCAGCTGCGTAGTGACGAGTAATTGAACAATTAACAAACTTCGAACGCAACCGTCTAGAATAGATAGAATCTGATTCTATAAAAATATCAGATGAAAACAATACAAAATAAAAATGCATAGTTGGTGAATAATCACAGTCATTGCGCACCTGTTGAAACAGCAACAGCATGGCAACTTCCAGGCGAAAGCGACACCACTCAAGTCGAGGTAGGCTTAATAAACAGTTAAAATAACTTTTCGACCAAGTCGCAAAATATCCATACCTTATGCAAAAACAATTCTGCGAAACTGGCAAATTAATGTTGTGCATCTTTCCGGTTTCTCAGGTGAAGCTGTTTCAAGTAATGTGGATAAATTGGCTTTCAGATACATGGTGAGGAAATGACGTTTAACTTGACAAATAAAACTGACCTAAAAAAACATCGTCTAGGCCCCACTTCCCCGTCAATCGTCATATTATAGTTTACAGGCTTATAATTAGCCCTAAGATTTGATCCGATGAAGATATCTGTGTGCTTCAGTCATTCTCTTTCACCTCTAGGAAGCAGCATGTAATAGAGAATGCCTCGATCCTGTTCTCTTTCTGCAGATGTTTAAGGTGGAGTCGAGCACAGATTCAGAGTCTGATGTTAGTCCCAGATGGTCAGACACCAGCACTATGGTATTACATGTGTAGTCTGTCCTCTGAATGATAAGACCCTCGATTTAAACACCAGTAGAAGAATCCCAGAATCAAAGCCTGTGTTGTAAGATGTGCGGTTCTGAGTGCTTGTTTTCCGGCTGTTACTCTCAGGGCTGTGGTAGCAGTGCAGCAGAGAGCAGGCCAGTCCAGCGAAGTCTGTCATGCGGACATAAGCCTGCTGTTCGACATCCCTCACATTACTGCTTGGTACATAGCCTCCCTCTCGTATATATCTATAGCTATACTTTAGAGCTGATCTTCTCATTATACAAATCAAATGTTAACATGCTGGAGACCTGAGCTGGTGTCTTTAACTCCAGTGTGTGAGCTGAGCACCAGTGTGTTTCTGTCTCAAGTCTATAGACCCCTACGATGGGAGCTCCGAGGACTCAGACGTGTCCGACTCGCTGAGCCTCCCCTGGAGGCAGAGGCAGCCGCAGGCGGGCTGTCGTTGCTGGGGGAGAACAAGCCGCCGGGTCCCCTTTCACTCTGGCCCCCCACTCCTCCGAGACGTTGTCCTGAACGAGCCGAGGGGAGAGACAGAACCTGGTAGAGCCGACCAGAAGCAACAGAAGAACTTGGACGTCCAGATGAGGTCAACCAGCGAGGTGGATCATTGGAATTGTGGCTTGGAAACCTCACCCTCCTGCCATAACAGAGGGGGGGAGAGGAATCTGTCTGAGACCACTTTGGAATCAAGAGGGCGGACTAGATCTGTGGATTCTGGGATGGATTCCACATCCTCCCCTTTCCCCTGTGTGGGAGAACATTCTGTCTGCCTTCCAGAAATGTCTTCAGAGAAGTCTGTAAACAGCCCCTTCCCTCTCAGCTGTGCATCCAAGAGAAAGGTGGGTTTGCCAGGCAAGGAAGAAGACGCCAGGAAGAGGCTGTGTGTCTCAAGGATGGAGCTGGGAGAAGACTCCACTATGGAGGTGAGCCAGATCTCTGCAGGTCTTCTATAAAGCGTTATCAAAATGCACACTTGATTCATGACAAGAACTTGTTTTGCTCTCCTTCCCAGGTTTATAGTGTTCGGTGAGGTCTGAGGTCTTCCTAGCCTCCAGGGTCTTTGCCCACACTATGGGAAGTGCGATGCATAGGAGCGAACAGGGTAGTTCCAGACTAGAGGCATGCATATGCTCATCTTTTTCTTTCTTTGGGGAACCGGTTTCGCAAGTTTGGAGAGATTTCAACCCTACCTTAACCCCCCAAAAAGGGGATACAACCCTTTTTGGTTGAACATATCTTGAATTATTTATTTTTGTTTAATATATTAATTTGGGGCTCTTCCACTATTGTATGGTCCTATCATGGATATTGTCTTTAGACTGATGTAAAATAAACACATGGTTCTAAACATTTTTTTTCTCTGTCCATAGTATTTTAAGACTATTAAAGGTAAATTCAAATGACATTAACAGTCCATGTTCCACCTACATTCACATAGATGCAAAAGACAGCTAAATGTATGAGTCATTGGTGTATTTTATTGTCCATGTTATTAACTTGATGTTATTTTCCTCCATAAAAACATACAAATTCCTTCATAAAATCACTTCCACCTTCCTTTCTCAAAACCATCCTCTCTATTCACAGACCACCAGACCACTTTCTCAGACCTTCCAGAAAACATCCTACAACACTATCAATGGATACATGCAAATTAACTTCCAGTTAAATGACTCCACTAAACTAAGACTCAGGTTATACGCCATGTTTCAGATTAGTTCTCATTACTAATCTACATTAAGTGCACTAGACTACACGGAACAGGTTACTAATGGTCAACAGTGGAGATGGTAGGGTTAATATGGATTCTCCACTGTATTCTGGAATGTTGCGTCTACTCGTTGCAGAGGACAGCCACCCCACGCTCATAGAAGTTGTGGGGGTCTTCCTTGGTGGCGATGTCGAAGTCCACAGTGAAAATCAGGTCCCCTCTGGTAAAGTTCAGGTACACTGGCAAAGTCACCTGGGGGGGGGAAACAAGCAGAATAATCAGCAATACAGACTTACAATGCTTCCATATCATGTCATTATAATGCACCAATCAATTAAACTTCCAGAACCATACGCATGTGTTGTAGATGTGCAATGATCGTACCATGTGTCTCTTCTCAGTGCTGCACTGTTTGATCCAGCGCAGCTGTGTGAGAGGCAGCTCTGTGGAGATGGTGGTGGACAGGGACAGCTTGTTGTTAGCGCAGGTGGCCCCCTGCAGCTTCAGACCTGGGAGGAGGAAGGCGCGGACAAGTCAGCATCACGACGGAACAAGAACTGAGGTTGAGACTAAACCTCATCGAGTTGACAGTTGGTTAAAGTGCCATGGTATAATTCATGTTTACAGTGACTCAGTATAGTTGTGTCCTCTGCTACATGGCTTGATGCCTAAGATGCTGATCTAACCTTTGATGCCGAAGCTGCAGGCATCGAGGGCGGCTCCCTGGGCCGTGGTGACGTTGACCTCCAGGCAGAGCTCCTCCAGGGACCAGCTGTTGGCCTGAGCCACGTACTGACGGGTGGCTGTGATGTAGGCCTCAGGCACAAACAGGCTGCCCAGGCACACGTGGATGTTCTGTAGAGGAGAACACAGGACAGACAGGAGAGGTTAAGAAACAAGAAAAAGAAAAGACGAGTACAAGAGGAGAAGAGAGGAGGTTATGTCAGAACAACCAGGTTTAAACATCTTTTGCTTGAGCTGTACCTTGAGCTCCTTAGCGCCCCCACTGGCGGCTCCCTGGGAGATCTGTTGCAGCTGCTTGATCCTCTCACTGAAGTCTGCCACCCACTGGATCACAGTCAGGGAGGCTGGCACTGTGTAGCGGCACCAGCTACGAGGCAGGATGCCTGGAGAAAACACGTTGGATAGGCATCAGACACATGCAGACACAAACACAGATCTCCCCCCTCTCCACTGGAAGTACATGTGGGTGTAATTACACTGGAAGTACATTAAGATGTGTGTGTACCTTTGACCAGGTCATTGATGAGGGTGCGTAGGTCGTTGGTCTGCTTCTTCTTGCCCTCGCAGACGTGCACCACGTCGGTCAGGTCCTGCCTCACGTCCTGCAGCATGCGGCCGCCCATCTTCACCTCGCGCTCAAAGAAGCGGAACAGAGGGTCCTGAGGACGGGAACGGAAAGCTTTTTAACATCTTTCCAAACCTACCTGCCCACAACCCACAAGTGCCTCCTGGGTCCAGACCCCCTATCCTGCATATGCTATAGGAGACAGAGGACAGACCCAGCCACCCACTTCCCTCCCATCCCCCTCCCAGTACCTTGATGTTGTCGACCGTGCGCTTCAGCGGGTTGACTGCCTCGGGAATGAGCTGCAGCCAGTTGCAGGCAGTGGTGCGGATGGTCCTCATCCAGGCCGGCTGGGCGTCCGAGGAGGAGGCCGTCCTCTGTTTCTTCTCCGTCTCGTAGGCGAGGTCGTCCTCATCCTCCAACATCTGCATTTTCAGCATCTTACCCATCATGTCCGTGCCTGAGGCAGCCAGCAGGGGGAGACGGCCAGGCAGGTGGGAGGAGGTGGGGGAGGGCGCATGCCCGTGGTGCATTGAGGGAGGGAGGGAGGGGGGGGGGAGAAGAAATTAATTGTGGAGGATGTACACGAAAGCATTGCAACGCCTTAAAACGGGTTAAAAATCCTGAGAAAGGTTGAAGTGTTGTAGACCTGTCACACAGGCAGATAGACTGTCCAACACATGCAGACATAGAAAAACTAAATAAAGAGTGTTCCAGTGCTCCTTGAGGATAGAGTGAGGGATTGAAAGATGGCGGCAGACTGTGGGATGGTCCTGCTGGACCTGGGTGAAGGGACCAGGGAGGGGGTGGGATCCGAGTGAGAGGACTAGGATTGGTGGGGGTTGGAGGAGGGACCAGGGTTGGAAGAGGGTGATGGTACCAGGGATGGACCAGGGGGGGAAGCGGTCTGATGGATGTGAAGAGTACAACTGCTGGAGGGTGAGGACGCAGACACGCCCCCCCCCTGAGCCTGTCCTGGGCGGAGCACCCCAGCTTTGCGTCGCTCTCCTCATTACCAGGCCTTCAGTACTGCCAGACTGGCTCCAGGCTACAGCTCTTTGACTCAGTAGTAAGACAAAGCGACAGCAGTGGAAATGCTCTACCCAGAAATAGCTCTCATCCTATCAGCTTGCATGGAGGAGGCTGTAGAGAGATCTGTTAGAGTACATTAACACACACACACGTAAAAGAGGCAAAGGGAACAGCAAAGACACATCCATCTGGACCGACAGCTCGATGCTGGCTCCAGGAAGATATATTACTCTGGGAGAGAAAATTAGACGGAAGTGGGTGGAAGCGCACAAGACATCAGGAAGTCATAGGGCTGCTGAAGAGAATCCCCCAGATGGACATGGCCCCCGGCCCCGGTGAGAAGAGCCCTCTGGCCAAAGCGTACCCTGAGTGGTGAGCAGCACTTTCTCTGCATTGCTAGGCAACCCTAGCCAAGATGGCGTCTGGGTGTCGGGAAGCATCTCCACCCAGTGCATGAACTCCTCCCTCCTGAAACACACACACACACACACACACACATCAATTAGATTAAATATCTAAGAACAAGTTGTGGTTAATGTCCTAGCATTTTGGTCACCCTTAAATCTTCCCCCAGTCTGCCCAGCCACTGACCGGATTCCCTCAGGCATTTTGATGTCCTTGTGTCCGTCCACCTTGAAGGCTAGTTTGAACTCGCTGTCGAAGCTTCTCGTGGTGAAGATGCGGTCCAGGAAGGTGTTGAGCAGCCGCTGGTCGAACTCGTTGTCGATGCGGCCGCCGTAGATGGACTGAGCCATCAGGGTCTTCAGGGCTGCCCAGGGGATCTTATCAGGGGAGATGTTCTGACGGCCCTACGAGGACAGAGCAGAGCCAGGGTCAGATGAGGACAGGACCTGAGCATAGCCCTGGAGTCCAGCTGGGGCGTGTGCCCCACCTTAGCGGTGTCGTCCAGCCAGGTGTCGACCGTGTCGCAGGCAGAGCGCAGGTCCGACTCTCCGAACTCGTACTTCTTGGACCAGCCCAGCGGGGCGTAGCGGAGGCGCTCCTGGATCACGGCGTGGAACCAGGCCAGCAGGAAGTAGAGCCGAGCGCGCTCGTTTGGAGCCTGGGGGAGGAGAGGGGTTACTAGGCAACCAAGAGGACAGGGGGCAGAAAAGAGCTGATGTGTGTCGTGATCGAGAGGGGGGAGATCTGTGTGTGAGAGAGAGAGAGAGAGGGAGCACCTTGCACATGCGGGCCACAGGGATGCTGCTGAAAGTTCGGAGCATGTTGGCCTTGACGCCTGGAGGAGGCTCGAACACGAAGATACGACCAGCCCTCAGCAAGTTGACTGGAACCTGGAGGAAGGAGGAGGACAGTCAGAACGGAGAAAAGAAACCCGGAACAGAGCTGGAGGGCAGAGGTAGTGCAGGGGAGGGAGCAGACCTTGGGGTTGATCTCCATGGTGAGGAAGAGGCGGAAGCAGGCGTGAGGCTGCATGGAGTGAAGCTTCTTCTCCAGCTGCATCAGCCAGCCAGGAGCCAGGTGGACGTTCTCCAGCATGACCCACCTACAGCACACACACACACACACACACACAATGAGGGCACGGCAGGTTTATGCGTAGGTCTGTGGCTCGGTCTGGCCCACTGCTCATCCTGGCTGTCTACAGTCCTCACCTGCCAGACTTGACTGCGGTGTTGATGTCTCGGTCAGCTTTGTTGAAGCCCTCAGCAGAACCTGGGGAGGGAGGGAAAAAAAGTTTAGAATCCAGGTCTTCTCTCCAGTCACCGTACGAGAGGGCATGTGATCAAGGTGTGTTGAAGGTGCGGTCACCGATGGAGATGGAGGTGATGTGTTTGCTCTGCTCGGCAGCCAGGTCTCTGACCAGCCCGCTGGCGTCGTATCCAGGAACGGAGCACATCAGGACTGGGGTGCTGGGCTTCACCTGCAGACGCACACACACACACACACACACCATGAGTCCAAGGAAGGTGTAAAGGTACTGCGTGGAAGCAGGGCTGCTCTGGTTTAGCTGCTCTACCTCGTTGTCCACAATGTTGGCCAGGTCCAGCGGTTGCTCGATGATGGCCATGAAGTTCTCCCCCAGAACCTTGGAGACGAAGATGTGGGACATGGCGAGCAGGCGGTCGGGACGGAAGGCCTGGATCAGCAGCAGCTGGTGGACCGCCTGGCCAATAGTAGCTGAGAAGGAAGTAGTAGACAGGAAGGTTAGAAAACGTGACTTATTCCTGGTAAGACGTTTCAAATCACAACTCAAAACACACCTGTTTAAAACTGCCTATTCCCTTTGATGCCACTTGCCCTGTTCCATCCCTTAACCCATTGTAATTGTTCTTATTTTGTGTGTTTTCATGTATTTTTATTTATTGATATTGATGTTTGTTGTTGATGTGTTCTTTTTTTGTGTACGGTGTCCTTGAGTGTCAAGAAAGGCGTCTTCCAAATAAAATGTATTCTTGTTACGTTTAATTTTGTTATGATTAAAACATGAAAGAGGTTTCTGATTGTGGTGTGCAGCTGTCGGGTAGACTCACTGGCCTGCTTCTCCTCAGTCCACAGGTACGGGACAGACAGCTCTGGGGAGTTGCTCTCGATCCACATGAAGAATTGCTGAAACCGAGAGAAATCCAGTCAAACTCCGCTGATTTCCCTCCGTCCATTCCGTGTCAGTCTGGATCTTTCCCAGGTCTTTATATCCTCTCCCCTCCCCCCCGTTCGTACCTCGTCAGCCTGGACCTTGTCCACCAGGTCTTTGAAGGCTTCCAGACGGCTGAGGCGGATCATGCCCTCGCTCTGCTCCGAGGTCAGGCCCTTCACCTTGGGCACAGCCGTCCCCGTCAGCACGATCTCCTTCCCCCGCAGGTAGTGCTGGAACTCAGCATCATACGGAGGCTCGCTGCGAGGATAAGACACAGGAAATGCATGTCACGATGACTGTATCAACAACATCACTTTAAGATAGCACAACCGTGTTTCTCAACTGTTAATGTGTGTTTGCTTGCTCACTTGGTTATGCCCTTGAGGTTGATTCTACCCAGCAGCATAGCGAAGGTGATGTGGTCCTGATGCAGCATGCCTCGAGCCACCCTGTTAAAGGCCACCTACACACACACACACACACACAGGGTTGGGACCACTTAACCATCTCTTCCATCTTCCGAACCTTGATGTTCCCAAAGAGCGTGTGTGTGTGTTACCTGGAAGAGGTCCTTGGTGATGATAGCCAGGCGCTGGGTGTGGTCAGTGAGCCCCTTTAAGTTGCTGTTCTCGTACAGCACCGTGTGGTAGATGTCCAGGAAGAAGTGGAGAGAGTACTGGTACAGGAAGTGCATCTGGGAGGACAGGAAGGCAGAGGTCAGTCCACCGGTACAGGAGAAAGAGAAGTAAAGTGTATGTATGTTAAGTTGTGTGTGTGTGTGTACCTGGTTGAGGGACTCCATGGTGAAGTAGATGCTGCTGCAGGCGCTGGCCAGTGGGATGTACTGCTGAGAAACAGCCTCCACCTCGGCCATGACGATGTCCGTCTCCTCCACCTTCCTGGTCACCTCGGCCGCCTCCTTCTTCAGGTTCTCCAGGGTGGTGATGATGGTGTCGTCGTCTAGGATGCGACCCTTGACCTCGTTGAGGGCTTGCAGGAGGGATTTCTCCAGCTGGCGCAGACGCAGTTGGAATTCGCCTGGAGGAGAGGGCGAGTTAGGACATGTCTTTAGGAAGTGTGACTGTGTGTGTCCAGCATGGGTGAGTGAGAGAGAGCAAGAACATATCTGTGTATGTTTATGTTTGTGTGTGTGTGTGTGTGTGTGTGGGTGGGAGAGGAGTAAGCGTGTGTGTGTGTGGGTGGGAGAGGAGTAAGCGTGTGTGTGTGTGTGGGTGGGAGAGGAGTAAGCGTGTGTGTGTGTGGGTGGGAGAGGAGTAAGCATGTGTGTGTGTGGGTGGGAGAGGAGTAAGTGTGTGTGTGTCCTCTCACCCTGCAGCTTGAGCAGGTCGGAGCGTTTCTCGTCCACATCGGGCCTCTCGGCCTTCAGCACCTCGTTGAGACACTGGCTCTGCAGACTGGAGCGCGTCACCGTGAAGTTGACGAAGGTCACGCGAGAACACAGGTCTGGAGGGAACTCCACCTGCAGCACCCAGAGACAGAGCGCGAGTCAACACAGGAACGCACGGGCCTGTTTAAGCTCTGTCTGATCGCGCGCAATGCTGTGTTCGTGTTGACCAATTACTCACCGTGGGATCGCGGGTGGATAGGAAGATGACAAAGGAAGGTGAAAGGTCAATGTCCTGGTCGCCGAGGGTGATGAGGACACGTCCTCCGGTCCTGCGTACCTCTCTGTTGAGGACGGGGTTGAGGATGGGGTCGTAGCTCTCCACATCCTGAAGAGGAATATTCCGATGTAAATTTTTTTTATCTATGCTCGAAGCATCGGTTATAAATAAAACACAGGGCATTCTGAAGCGCAAAGCATCTCCCAGGTCAGGGTCAGAGGTTACCTGAACCAGCAGGGGGTTTCCGAAACGCAGGGCACTCTCCAGGTTCTTGCGGAAGGCATCGTCCAGGAAGCTGGTCCGAGTGATCTTCCTGTCCTTGTACTCGTTCATGATGAACTCTGTGGCCTGGCCTGATGGGTCAATGATCAGAGGGTACCTGAAGGAAGGAAGAGGTGGAGGTTAAACGAAGGCAGCGAGACACCTAGTTGGGCACTTTAGTATCCATGTGACATATCCTGTCAGGAGAGATGCTTCCAGAAAGCTTCAGGCACTGCTGGAGCCACTATGGGCGTAGGCACTGACCTGTTGAACCTCTTCAGCATGATGGCGTTCTCCGTGCACAGGTCGTCAGCAGGCAGGGAGCTGGCCTGCCAGCGGAGACGCTCGTCCGCGTTGGACAGATACTCCGTCCTGGCGATGTCCGTACGGAACTGTGGACCAGGAGCAGGGGGGATGTTAGGTAGACCAAAACAAATCTACCCTTCCAGAAAGGTTTACGGTAGAGGCACTAGGGGAGGCTAGTAGGGTAGGGCGGGTATCTACCTGAACGTTGGCCTGCTGTAAATGGTGGGACCAGGTGGTGAACAGGTTCTGTCTCATCTGCTGCTCAAAGTAGCCTGCGTAGGCGATGAAGGCAGCGGAGAGCAGGCAGTCCCCAGCGATGGTGGACATCTGGTTCTTGAAGGTCTCGCTGGTCTTCTCCCAGCGCTCTCTCTCCGCGGACAAGCTCTTCAGCAGGGCTGTGCTGCGGTTCACCTGGAGGACAACAACAGGTCAGACTCGCACACACACACCCAGAGATGGAGGCATCAATGGAGAGATGACCAGACAGGTGGACTGATTGAAGAAGATCTGAGGGGGGTGGTATGAAGATGACTTATTTGTGTGTTTGTGTAACCCTGCAGGGGTGTGTATGTGTATGCGCAGGTGTGTTACCTTGGCCTCCACAGCAGCCAGGTCAGCCTTGATGGCCTGGGCCTCAGATATGAGCACGGCGTACTCCTCCTTGTAGCGGGCGATGGAAGCTTCCAGGTCCCTGATCATCTGCTCCACCTCCTCGGCCTTCGACTTGTTGTCCTTGGCGTCGTCCTCCAGCTTCTGCAGCTCGTTCCTCAGGGGCTCCACGCGCTTCAGCATGTCAGCGTAGTTCAGCTGGGAGGTGGGGGGATGGTCAATGTCAACTCAGTAGCCGTGTTAGTCAAAGTAGGACTAATATTAGGACTTGACAATTTAAATGTATCCAGAGTTCTACTAGTTTCTTCCTTCTTAACAGATTGTAGATCTTCAAATACTCTAGCCCTGAGATACCCAGATATGGGGGAGTGGAGGAGATTGTCTGTCTGCCTACCTGGGCGATGGCCCATTTGACCATGGGTCCGCAGGCCAGGGAGGCACGGTTGACCTGCTCGTAGTTGTAGCTGGGATTGGACATGTAGTTCTTCTTCATCTTCTCTCGGATGGAGTCGCTGGAGGAGGTGGAGGGAGGGATTGATGTCAGGCATTTCAATGATGTTGAGGCAGAGTACAAAAGCGAAGACTTATTCTGTCAAAACTGAGGAGTTAACTACCGACTGATGAGTTGAGACTAAATTAATTAAATTCCGATGGCTAGAGATTCCAACAAGCCATCTGCTCATCAGGTCTGAACAAGCGTGCCATGATTCCAGACAGAATCAAACAAGTTAGAATCAGCAGAGAAGACAATCCAATCAAGAGATCAAGATTTTTCTCAAAGACCAAATCGACAGCCTACAAATCAAAGCAGTAAATCAAAACTGCAGAATCGATCAATGTGTTGATTGATTTGATATTCCAGAGTCATCCCGGGCCAGTAAGCCAGGAGCCGAGGCGAAGTCTACCTCATTTCCTCTGAGGAGAAGTTCACTATGCTGCTGATGAAGTTGTCTCTGATAATAACTTGTCTGATCTTTTTCCAGTCATTGGTCTCCTCCCCCAGCAGCAGGCAGATGGACTCTAGAGCCAGCTTGACGGCCGCAGGGGGGTTGGTCATGGCCCTCACCTCCACCAGGTGCTGCCTCTTTATAGAGCTCACCGCTAGGAGGGGGGGAGGAGCGAGGCAGAGGAGGCAGGACGAAGGAGAGAGGATGGAGAGACAGGCAGAAATGGAGAGAAAGAGAAGAACTTTAAAGTATTTGAACAACTAGATGCGGGTGTTCACCTGATCTCATCGGCTGAGAAGTTGACGATGGTGGGGATGAAGTTCTCCCTCATGATGATGGAGCGGATCTGCTTCCAGTCTGTGGTGCTCTCGCCCAGCAGCAGGCAGATGCTCTCCAGGGCCAGCTTCACAGCCCCGGGGGGGTTAGCCATGGAGCGCACCTCCACCAGGTGCTGCTTCTTAATGGACTTCACAGCTAAACTCCACCACCGCCACACAGGGCAGGAGGAGGAAGGTGGGTTGGGGAGGTGAGGAAAAGACGGGCAGAGAGTTTACCAGACAGAAAAGGAGGAATATTTCCAAGATGCCGGTAAAGTCCAGGAGATTGAGGGAGAACCTGGGGTTTAAAACAGGAAGATTCAAGGAAGGTGGGGGGGGCGATTCATCTCAGGGAAGAGAAACAAGAGGTGAGGATCTCTAGTCATGTGCTCCATCGTCAACATTCAACAGCAAGTTACAAGAGATGCCCTGTACAACAAACAATAGGTCATACTGCTCTGAGGGATGTGGCAGTGGGAATGTTGTGAGTGTTAGGGGCCAGGTTGCTGTACCGTTCTGGGCCTCGATGACAGCAGGCTCCACCTGGTCCAGGTCCTCCTTCACACTCAGCTGTTTGTCTTTGATCTTCTCCTGTTGCTTGTACACAGACTCCTGAATCTCCTGACTCATCACCTGGAATCACCACACAAACCAAGTGTGAGTGGACAGATTTGCCGTGGTTCTGGCAGGACGACCCGTGGGGTGTGTGTGTGTGTGTGTGTGTGCGCACCTTCTTCTTCTCTGCTTCCTGCTGGTCTTTGACCATCTTCTTCAGCTTGTCATTGGCTGCCGCGTTTTTCACCTCCAGCTCTTGACTCTTGATTCGCAGGTCACGACGCAGCTCTTCCACCTATCAAAAGGACAGGAGGGAGGGACGTGGCATTAGAAAAACACAATGCAAAAACAAGACGGGGGAGTTGAGGGCCCGAAGGCGGATGTACCTGGTCCACAGTCTCCTTGATCTTGCGCAGGCCCACGTTCAGGTGCATCTGCTGCTCCTCCAGCTCGCTGCGCTTCTCGTTGAACAGGTTGGCGTAGTGGTTGATGAAGTCCAGGTAGTGGCGGGGTGTGATGGCCATGGTTCGGCCGCCGCGCTTCGCCAGACGGTTGTTAGCCTGCGGGGAGGGGAGACGCACAGAAGGACCAGCTGTGATGATGTGGTAGGAATGCGGTCACACTGTAGCTGTTGGATAGGTGTGTGTGTGGGTAAAGATGTTGGCGTTTCTCATTACTTTAGTCCAAACAGCCGGTGTGAATGCTCTACCTGGTGCAGCGTCTGGTGGACGAACACGCAGCCGTTGACGATGGCCTCGCGGTGAGTGGGCGGCTGAGGCAGCTTGTCGTACACGATGGGCATGTAGTCTGGAACCTTGTAGTTGGGCTTCTCCAGGTCCATCTTGCTGGTGAACTCCTTCCCCACCTGGTACAGGGCCTCCGTGGACCAGTCCCCGAACCAGTTCAACACGCACCTGAGAAGGTCCTCTGTCAGGTTAGAGACAGCGTGTGAAACCGGGTGACTGCGTGACTGTGTGTGTGTGTGTGGTTACCTGTTGAACAGGGCAGGGGAGGTGGCAGCTCGGTCCTTGAGCCCTTCTGAGGAGGGGTTCATGGTGAACACCACGTGCAGGTTCCTGATCACCTGACTGGTGAACCACTTGTACAGCTCCTCGTGCGTGTCCAGCATCAGACCCTCCTTCTGAGCTCCCTCCTTACACTGAGTCATCAGGGTGGCATACTCATCACCCTCAAACAGCCCTGGCACCTAAGAAGGAGAGAAAATAAGAAGGGGACAGAAGAATAGGTACATATAATACAATGATAGAACTCAACACAGCATTCCAATAAAACACTAGGTAGTGACTAATGTTAGATAGATAGATCTTTATTTGTCATTGTCACAAGGCACAACGAAATTGAAAGTGCTTCTAGTCAGTGCAAAAAGTAGAAACCTACTGCTAAAATAACTAATAAGTGTTAAAATAACTACAATAAATATACCCGAGACTTTAAAAGTGTACCAAAATTAATAACATTAAACATATACTAAAAACACACAATTAATACTAAATATAATATATAGTTAGTGTGACATAATTCGAGAGTGTGTTACCTCTCCGTTGGCCAGCAGGGTGTTCATGCGCTCCAGGAAGCCTGAGTCCAGCACGTTGGACTCATCCATGATGAAGGCGATCTTCTCGTTCTTGCAGCCAGAGCGACGCAGAACTGTGCGCAGGTCCTCGTCAAAGTCCTCGCCTGTGTACTTCCTGTGCACCTGCAAACACACACACACACACACACACACACACACATCAGACTCCCACTCCACAGACACATGGTTGACATGGTGCCAGGTGTCTAACTAACATCATTCCTTACCTTGATCTGGTAGACGCTGAGGCCGTTCATCCAGGCCACGAAGCGGGACAGGGTGGTCTTGCCCGCTCCGCTCACCCCAATCAGCAGCAAGTGACCTTGGGGCTGACGGAAGATTCTAGAAGACAACGGTTCAACAGGTTGAGTTCAACAGGCTTTTAGCTCGACAATACAAAGATCAGGTTTGATTAAGGCTCCACCCCCCTTCTAATTTTTGTCCCTGGATAAACACATAGCGAGGACGAGTGGGACAAGTAGAAAGTTCTTCTTCACCTGTCGATTCTGAGGACGTGATCCAGCACCTCGTTGAAGAGCACCAGAGGAACGTCCAGCTCCTCCTCATAGAAGACCTTCAGCCTGGCCTTCACATAGTCCCTCAGCTCCTCCTGCTCCACTGGGATGTAGTCCTGCACAGGGGAGATGCTGTGAGCTAACGCAACAAACACAGCCCTCACAGGATCGAATGCACAGTGTTATACACGCAGTAGAATACGGTGAAGAGTCAGACCTTAGACAGCCAGTTGCTGTAGAGGATGGGTCTAGTGAGGCCCTTCTCCTTGTCGATGTTGGGGAAGTGTTTGAGAGCCACCATGTCGATGTTCTCGTCAGTCCACCTCCTCTCCTCATCCTCCACCAGTCTGCAGGCAAAAAAGCAGGCATCAAACACCATACACCAACTCAAACAAGCCCTATCCTCCCTCTTTCTCCACCCTTGCTAAGGTGTCTCTTCCCCCCAGCCCACCTGTCCTGGAACAGCCGGAGGGCCTCGTGGGCCCAGATGCGGATCAGGCCCTCCACAGGCAGCGTCTCCAGGGGCCGCAGGGCCTCAAAGATGCCCCTGACCCAGCGGGTCATCTCTCTGGGGGAGTAGATGTAGTGGGGCTGGGTGTCCTGGGTGAAACGCTCCTGGAGAGAGAGAACAGAGAGAGAGAGAGATGAGACTAGGGTTGAAGACATCCTGAGAGAGTTCTGTGTGTCAGGGTTCCCCATCGTACCTGAGACATGGTGTAGAACTCCACCATGGCGGCGGTGAGGGGCTCGGCGTAGGTGCGGAGTGACGGGATGAGGCGAAGCATGGCACGGTTGAAGGTTCCATAGATCTGGGTGAGGGAGGCGGGGCCAGGATAGTCCACATACACCACTGGAACGTGCCGCAGGAACCTAAGAAGGAACACCATAACAGTCAAAAACCACAGCCAGAGCCAGAATCAAACCAGATTCAGACTGGGAGGTTGGGAGCTCCAGGGAGGCGTTGGTACCTGTGTGTGAGCGGCTTCCTGCCTGGGTCGGTAGGGGGGTTACAGGCTCCAACAAACTGGATCCTCTCCAGTTTCACCCAGGTCTGGTCTGAGGTCCGGTAGAACCCACCATGCTCCACCATCTACACACAGACAGACAGAACAGCTCAGAACAAGAACACACTCAGGAATGACTACTACAGAAACACAGGCCAGTGGTAGAACATCTGACTGCAGATCCACACATCACATATTCAGACTGACTGTTTGCCTGCTGGTGCATGTCATCTGTGCAGTTGTGTCCTCACCTGGCGCAGGAAGGAGATGACCCTCTGGGTTCCGTACTTGTCCATGTCCGGCAGGTTGATCTCGTCGCAGAACAGCACCAGCCACTTGCCCAGCTGGACGGGGGCCAGCACCACCCCGTTGGGGGTGCGGCGGTACTCACAGTAGTGGTCAAAGGTCTTCAGCAGCAACTCTGGGGTGGTGGCACTAGAGAAGTTCAGACCCACCACCTGAGGAGAACAGGAGGGATTCAAACCAGTCATTCAGATGCTGGACTTGCCCCAGAATCCTTCACTGAAATCAGTGCGTTTCCTAGGCAGTCCTCACCTCCATATCAGGCAGGGCTCGCAGAGCGCTGAACAGGGTCATGGTCTTGCCGGAGCCGGGAGGTCCACACAGCACCAGGGGCTTGTGCTCAGCCAGCCAGGTGTAAAGCAGGGCCTCGTGGCGAACAGTGTCCAGGGTGGGCACCACCACATCGGGGGAGGCCACCTTGTGAGTCTCCACCTCGATCTGGGGCACCTTGCCCTGCCAGGACTGCCACTCTCCAGAGATGCACACCTGGGAGGTGGGAAGTGAAGGGAAAGGTGGGTAAAAATACACCAATAAAATGTATTTATTCTGTATACAGAAGGAAACATTAGAGAAGTCCTTAAACTTTTTGTTATATTCTAAATGTGGTTACAGTGAGAATTTAATGGGAGTTATAGGGTGTTCTCAAGCTACGGTCCCTGGTGCAAAGAGGAGGGGCTTACCTCATAATCAATGATTGGCACGTTGGGTGCTGAAGGGAGGGGCACCGTGGTGATACGTCGGATGTACTCGCCAAGCTCCGCCCTCATTTTCAGACGTCCATCCCCAGAGAAGGACCAGAGCACGGCGTAGATCAGATACCTCTGGAGACGAGAGGAGAGGGTCAACTAGGACCTGCGTGTGTGTGGAGACGGTCAGCAGTGGAGCAGGTCAACTGGGATCTGTGTGTGTGTGTGTCTGACCTGCATGTATCGCTCCAGCTGGTCTATGGGCATGGGGAAATCTGGGTGGTTGTTGTTGTAGAGGGCTACATTCCTGCAGGCCTGGTGCAGCATGGAGAACAGCGAGCCCATGCAGCGCAGCCTCGTGAAGTCCATGATGTGCTCCATCTTGGAGGCGTGCTCCAGGGCCTTGATGACCAGGCCGGTAGAGGTGAAGTAGGGCTGTAAGATGGCTGCCGAGTCCCGCTGGATCTGAAGGCGGAAATCCGACAATAAATACAGTGATTACCAGATAATCAAGTTCAGAAAAAGAAGCTGAGAACTGGAGTTTGTAGCTTTGAGGATTACGACATGCCAACTGTTCTTGAAAGGCAGGATTCTAAAGCTGGACAGCTATCCAATCAGAGAGGAGGATGGGTCTGGAAGGGTTAGAAGACATAAGACCCACCTGCAGCATGGGGGAGGCGGCCTCGTCTCCCTCGTCCTCCGTCCCCTTCCTTATGCGGCCGGCCTCATCCTCTCCCTCGTCCAACGGGATGCTGCGAAGGCGAGCCAGGAAGTGGTTGAAGACCATGTCGGTGCTGAGGACGTCCTCGCTGAACCAGACCATGCCGCAGCGTGACACGGTGGCCAGGGTGGCGTACTTCAGGTCCTGCACCTCGAACATGACACGCACCTGGACAAACACAAGAAGAAAAACATACGTGACCTATTAGGCACTTTAAATGGACACAGAAACCGACTGTGTCTGCGGTATCAGCGGAGTCGTACATTAGGCGGCAGGCTGAGGCGCTCTCCGTTGGGAAGGGTGAGCAGCTTGTTGTCGTCCAGGACGGAGTTGAGGTTCTCCACCCATTCAGGATCCACGTCTCCGTCGAAGATGATCCACTGACGCTTGTGCAGCTCGCCGCGCACGTTATCGATGATCCTAGAAGACGCAGAACAATCAGGAAAAGAACCATGTAGGATGTGCATGATGTGGTTTAAAACTAAAGTTTATGATGTGTTATGCATATGATGTCAGGGTTTTGTTTGTTTAGTTTTATTTGAAATGTTTACAAAGTCTGGCTCCGCCCCCATCTACCGCCACCAATATAACGTCATTCTGTAGGAAACACTGGGTGTGTGTAATGTGTGTGTGGCTGCTCTTACTTCCTGAGGATGTGTGTGAAGAGGCCGTCGGTCCACTCGCGGGTGTTTGGGTCCAGGGTTCCATACAGGTGGTCCTTGCTGATGGCCTTGGGGTCGATGATATGAGCAACCCCCTCCAAGCCCTCCAGCCTCTCCAGAGCCTTGAGCAGCACACGCCACGCCATGGTCTTCCCGCTGCCGGACGGGCCCACCATCATCAGACCGTGGTTGATCTGAGTGATCTGGTACAACTGCAGCACCTGGGGAGGGGAAAGAAACACAGGGGTTAGAAGATGACAAGAGGAAAGCACTGAAGGAGAGTTCTTGTTACTGTGCAATGTGCCCATTCCTCTCCTTGGACCAAATAAATAGATAGATCTTTGTCATTGTCACAAGGTACAACGAAATTGAAAGTGCTTCTAGTCAGTGCAAAAAGTAGAAACCTAGTGCTAAAATAACTAATAAGTGTTAAAAAAACTAGAATAAATATACTTGAGAAATTAAAAGTGTACCAAAATAAATAAAATAAACATACTAAAAACACACAGTGAATACTAAATATGCTAAAAGAAGAATAAAACAACATATAGACATACCTGCACACCCATTACAAATACATTGTGCACATAATTTTTGGCAGCATTCAAAGTGACTATTGCATTTGGATAAAAACTGTAAATAATAAATACAGTAACAGCCATACACTTCTGCTCCCTGATCCTCTCTTCATACTGAAGATCTCTGCTGTTGCCATGCGGTGCTCGTACCTTCTCCACCCACATGCTGCCCACGTCGTCGCCGTCTCCGTAGGTCAGGTACATCTCAGCGCACACCTTCTTCAGCTCCTCCCTCAGTGCCGTCATCTCCCCGCGCATGTACTGCACGCCGGGGAACACATCCGACAGCAGCGAGAACAGCAGGGGGATATCCTCCGCCACCAGCTTGGGAACCATGGTCTCGCACACGCTCTGGATCAGGATCTGGAGAGGAGGAGGTTGGGGTGAGGGGGTGGTGAGTGTAGCTGGGAGTCTGGAGGAAGCAGCAGTGTGATCATGCACCAGCCTACATGATCCATGCAGTCCTGAAACACCTTTAAGGTGAAACACATGCTAGCCTAAAGCACAATTTATATTGTATAGCATTGAGATATATACACACACACACGTTGTATTGTTTTGCATTAATTCTGTGCTCTATAAGTTCTTCAGTGGTGTGCTGGTTCCCTTACCTCCTGTTCCGGCAAGTTCTCTGCAATTTCATTTTCATCGACGTTCTCTCCCCTCTCACGCTTCTCCCTCTTGATCTTCTGGATGCGTTCGCGCTTCACGTTTCCGGCGCTCACCAGCACGCTCTTCAGGGCTCGCAGGCCAAAGTCGTAGTGGCTCTGAGACGACAGCTGCTCATCACACAGCCTGATGGGAAAGGTCAGGGAGAGGAAGCTCTTAACTGAACGATGGAGTGAATAAAGGCCGAAAATCCAGTTTAACTCAGACCGTGAACTGTGTGGAAAGTTTAATGAACATCTTAAGTTAGTTATGGACCCCTCAAACTCATATTTTTCCGCATGCTCCCTGTAACTATGGACGTACTTGAAGAACGGCACAATCTTTTTGGCAAGTATCTCGGCGGTGCGGAAGCCTTGGGAGTACAGCATGACCTGGGCGATGAGCTGCCGGTCAGGCTTGGTCATGGCCAGACTCCTGAAGAGCTTCTTCAAGTTGTCGGGCAGGTTGGAGCGGCCGGCGTAGCCAGGGTTCATGGTGATGAAGATGGCCATGTCTGGACTCACCTTCACCTGCTTGTTCAGCAGCTCACAGGTGATTGGTGCACCTTTGGGGGGGGGAGGTGGGCACACAAGATGTCAGGTTGCTGCTTAGGGTGGATCAAAGAAGTGTGTGAACACCATGTAGTGTGCACGCTAGTGTGGGAGCACGTACTGCGGTCTCTGTTGAGGTTGCTGTGCTCTCTCAGGGCCACCTGGATGTACTGGACCTGCTGGGACACGGCAGACAGCATCCTCTCCTCCAGACGGTTGAACTCGTCGAAGCAGCCCCAGGCTCCCACCTGGCACAAGCCTACGAAGATACGACCCATCGCCTGCACCACAGGAGAAACGCAACACAACTCAACACCTCATACCACATTAAGTTTTCGTGTATTCGGGATGTTCTCACCACAGCACTGTGTGTGTTAGCAAGTCTGGAGATTCTTGCTCTGTATTCACACATGGCTGAAGCTATGTTTTGCCGGGGTGTGTACCTGGAAGTCAAACGTCTCATCACAGTTGAAGACCAGGACAAAGCGACCCAGCTGGTGGCCCAACGCCTTCACAGACTCGGTCTTCCCTGTACCAGCCGGCCCTGCGCAGCAACAACAACAGGTCAACATCAACACTAGCAAAACATTTAGTAGAGAGGAGTCCAAATGTTCTCTGTGTGCCTATTTATGTGTAGTTCCTGTTCTGTACCGAAGGGGGAGCCCCCAAGTCGGGCCTCCAGAGCCTGGGTCATGGTCAGGTAGCAGCGGTCGGTCAGGGGGGTCTGGACCAGCTTGTCCTGAACCCCCAAGTACTCGAAGCCGTAGTTGAACTTGGCGTTGGCCATCTGGATGGAGAGCTGCTGCAGGACATCTGTCTGCTTGGGGTCGAAGTAGAAGCGCATCTGGCTGAGCCACTCGAAGGACTTGGGGTTGTCGATGTTGCTCTTGATCAGCGCTCGGGTCACATCCCTCTGGTGCACCAGCTCTGTGATCTGGCAAAAGGGGGGGGAAATACGGTCACAACAACAGTTAAATCGCTGGTCCTGGAACCCAGATTGAGAGAGAGATTGTGTTCCAGCATACCAGGTGCTCCAGTTTCCTCCTGCGGAGCGGAGGCTGCTCCATCAGCACCGTGTCAGCCAGCACGTTCAGGGTGGCCTCCACATTGCTCTGCACTGCCTGCATGGGGCTCATGTTGCTGCCCCCGGATATGGTGGTCAAGGCAGCCTCCACGTTCTCGGACCAGGCGATCTGGGCCGACAGCACCACCAGCTGAGCCTGTGGGTGGGGGAAAAGGTAGAAAGGATGCAGTTGGTATTGAAGGTGGATAATGTGGTTGGTTCACCACGCAAGTAGAAAAATCCAACAAACTTGCTGATCTTACCTGGTAGCGGTCAATCCAGTCGATGTAGGCTGCCAGGTCGATGGTTCCCTTGTTGAAGGCCGTCACCTCGGTGACGGACTCTGCCAGCAGCTTGGCCAGGGTCACCCTCATCTCCTTCTCCACCAGAGTCAGCCACTCGTTGATCTTGGGATGTTCTGTGATGGAAACTGGGGTCTTGTATAGGATCTCCTCACCCTCGCGAGAGGAGATGCCCAGGACCACGGTGTTGTCCTCGTTCAGCAGGATGGAGGACACGCCGGCAAACATCTTCTTGAAGTGCTTCTGAAGCTTGGCCACGTTCTTGCTGTTGCCGATGATTTCTAACAGGTCCTCGTCTCCCACGAAGTAGAACCTGGAGAGGAGAGGTGGAGGGAGGGATTATTGCCGAGGTTAGACACGAGTGTGTATCTAATCAGGTAAAATACCTATTATATATAAGTGTGTGTGTGTGTTACCTGGGGAAGGAGGACCTCTCTCTCTCCAGATACTCTCCCAAGGCCTTCTGGATCTTGCCCAGCAGGTCGGCCAGCCTCTCCAGTGACCTCTGAACCCCCTGGATGTTCAACACGTCCATCACCAGCGGGGACTTGGTCACCTTCTTCATCAGAGCCAGGAACTCTGTACTGATGCTGAACAGCAGAACAGAGGCCAAGGGTGGATGGGGGGGGGGGGGGGGGGGATTAGATTATACATATGCATTCCATGTCAGCTAGGTTCCTGCTACTCAAGGAGGCCATTCCCACTGTGTCAGTAATGTCAGTTGAAGTAGGAGTCTCGTCTCAGTTGTCAGGTTCCTCACCTCTGGAACCTCTGGGTCTCCACAGGCAGCAGATGTTTGATGTCGGCACTGCCGGTGAAGATGCCCTCCAGGTAGACCCAGCGACGCTGCACGTCGATCCACACGTCGAACAACGCCATGATGCGGTTCAGCTTGTCCTCCCAGCTCAGAGCGTCCTCCTCAAACACCTGAGGACAAAAGAGAGGGGCTGGTTATGGTGGTGCTGCTGTCAAGCAGTGTGTGTGTGTGTGTGTGTGTGTCTACGCTTCAGATTGTTCCAGAACGGATGTGCGGTACTGTTTGTGTGGTTAAACCTACCTTGTAGTAAGGCGACAGCTTCATGGCAGACACACTGTTGATGTGCTCCTTGACCTTGTTGAAGAGGTCGTCCCAGCCGCGGATAAGACGGCACTTGTTCTGGTAGTTGACCAGGTCCAGCTCATAGGAGTTCCACACCTCGCGGATCTACGGATCGACGGAGAGCAGAGACGCTGTCAGAATGTGGGGTGGTGCCGACAGCGCACCTGCATCACCTGCATCGAGTGCTGTGTAGCATTGTTGTAAACGTTCACCTGCTTCAGGAACTCCTCCAGGGCCATCTCTCCCTGGGCCACCAGCAGAACGTCCTTCACCACCATCTCGTTCTTCTGCAGGTCCACGTCCCAGACCTGGCCCAGGGTCAGCTCGGAGAGAACCCAGTTCACATGCAGACGCTTCATCAGCTGCTTCCAGTGACGGTCCTTCAGGGCCTCTGACTTCAGCTCGATCACCAGCATGTTGATCTGAAACGGGGCACACACACCAGCACATTAAAGATCCACCTGCAAGAAATGGCCTTTGGCTTTATGCTGTATGTTCCTGAAGGAAAGAGTGAGAGAATTGGCTGCCTCACCTTCATGTATCCCTTGAGGAGCCTCTGAACATACTCGTAAGAGGCGTACTGCCTCAGCCTGGCTGGGAAGTTCTTCAACTGGTTCAGCAGGCCGTCCAGACTCTGACGAAGCTGCGACACACACACACACACACACACTTAGACAACTGGAAACAGAAGAGAAACAGCAGGGGGCTTGAATGCTGTGCCAGCCAGCTGAAGTGTGCTGTACCTTGCGAGGCTGGACAGACACCCAGGGCTGCTCCTTCATCTGGTCAATCTGCTCCCACACCTTCGACAGCTCGGACCACACCCCCTTCAGGTCCTGCAGTTCCTCCAGAGCGACCTGCAGGTTAAGAGAGAGACACACACCAGATGTCAGGAATGGTCTACAAAGATGGGGGATGTGATAATGTGTCTCCTCAAGGAACAGTGTTGTGAGCGTACCTGCACCCTCTCCTCACTGCCACTGAGCAGACCGGTGTCCGTGAGCTCCAAGGCTTCCTTAGCACGGGCACACTTCTCCCGGTCGTCCTTCAGACGACCAAACTTCCCCTCGTAGATCGTCAGAGACTGGAGGGCCTCCTCTGGACGCAGACTCCCCTAGTGGATGGGAGGTCACAGAACAATTAGTTGAATCATTGAAGTAGTTACACAATCAGATGGGTAATGGGCCTATACAGTCTCCATCTCTCTTACAGCGACTGGTTTGGTCTTCTCCCAGTCAGTGAGCAGATCGGTGGTGCGGTTCTCAACAGCACGGTCTTCCTGGACGATCTTCATCTGCAGGTTGGCGACCTGCTGCTGGATGGCTGTGTCCTTCCTCTTCATGATGTCACTGAAGGCGCCCCATTCGCCCTCGATGTTGTCAATGTAGAGCCAGGAAGGCGGGAACTGGAACCGCTGCTTCTCCAGCAGGCGCTGGCCGTTACGGAACAGCTGCAGAAGAAACAGAAAAAAAGTTTATCAAAAACAGAGAAAACCAGGGACCTCACAGGCGCATTTGGGGGGTGGACATGTTTCTGTGTCTATGTAAAGCACTTACGTCCACGTTCTTCTCAAACTGCTTGATCTTGCGCTTGAGAGTCTGGACGTAGGTGATGAAGGTGACAGCGTCTGAGGTGCTGGCTGTGTCCACAGAGTGCTGCTCCAGCTCTTGACGGGACTAATAGAAGGCAAAGATCCCAGGGAAAAGATGAGACCAGAATAACGCATCATTAAAGGACCGTAACACTATTGCACTTCTGTCCTTGTCCAACGTGCTGGCCTTGAAATGAATGGCGTCACGAGGAAAAAAAAGATGATCGATTCTGACGATGGCAGGTGACTAGGCTGGTTACCTTGGAGATCTGTGAGTGGAAGTCCTGCATGTTCTGTCCCAGCATCTGACCAAAACGGCTGAGGACTTCCTTGTGCCACGAGTCGTACTTCAAGTTCACCTTGGACTGGACCTGGAAACAGACATACAAGCGTGGGTGAGAAGGAGGAAAACAGGAAGAGGAGGTAAAGGAGTGTTTCTGAAGTACTACAGAGGTTCAGGATGTTACCTTGCCGTAGTCGATGACTACCGGGCCAAACTCCTTGCGAGTCTCAGCGTTGTCGAAGGTTCCGCGGGCCTTGCGGATTTGCACCAGCAGAGCCTGCCACTTAGTCAGGTCCTCTCCCAGGCGGTTGTAGATGTTCTCAGCCTGCATGTCCCACAGGCACTGGTACTGCAGCCAGACCTGGAGGACGAACGCACAGGAGGGAGGAACATGTTACACATAGAAAACAAACACTCCTTTATAAAAAGACACTTGCGCCAGGCATCACAGCTATACTCTGACTTTCAGGTACAGAACCCCTATAATACTGTCCTCCAGCACCGCAGTTGACTTGTATCGCCTGTCTTTACTTTGTGTCTAGTGCCTTGTGCCGGCCAACAGGACGTTACCTTGACGTACTGCTCCACCTCGTTCACGTTGTCTTTCACAGCGTTATACGCCTCCTCCAGAGCAGCCGGACCATCAGGCATCCTGGTCAGAGCGTTCCTGTAGAATCTCTCCTCCTCAGACAGCTCGTAGTGGACGCCCACCTGGTCAAAAACAAGCGCTGCAGTGGTTAGCCATCTACTAGATTGTTCCAAAGTTTACAGGCCAGCAGGTTTAGAGGTCAACACTGGCACCGCATGTTTACTGTGAGGCTTGTGTGTGTGTGTGTGTGTGTGTGTGTGTGTGTGTGTGTGTGTGTGTCAGCTGCACAGTGTCACACCTGGTATCGCTGACTCTGGATTCGAGGCAGGGACAGGATCACCATCTTCCAGGCGAACATCTCCTGGTAGAGCTTGTAGCGACAGTCCTCGATGGGAGGGTTCAGGTAGATCACCTGGTTGGTGATGCGCAGCTCGTGGACCACGTTCTGCAGACAGGGGAAAACCTCAGAGTTAAAACCCAGTCACACCGAGGGGCTAGGAGGTTAGAAACCCAAAGACAACAATGACCTCAGTTTAATCAGGAAAAGAAACAGTGATCGTTGAAACAGTGATCGTTCAACCCCATCTCTGTCAGGACCTCCCACCCAGGCCTACCTTGATCTTAGGTTCTCCCCCAGGCTTGTGGCTGACTTGTGGAGCCTCTGTGTCCATGTCCACGTCAGCCTTGTCCTCCATCTGTCCCCGCAGGACTTGCGTCCACGCCCTCAACCCTGCCTGCAGACGCACTCCCAGGATACGCTCGATCTAGATAGGACAAGAGACACAGGTCAATCTTTTACTTTACTAAAAGCCCCATACAATTTTCACCAACTGTAATTGACAATGCTAATGTATTTTTCATATCAACCCCATTGTGTAGGGGATGCGTGCCAAAGTTCTGAATACAGACCTCAATGTCCAACTTGTTGACCCAGATGGGCAGATTGGAATACGAGTGAAGATTGAGGTCATCCACAGCCTTCTGGACACGGTTGAGAATCTCCGAGAAGGTCTTGTGTTCGTACATGCAAGTGTCCAGAGATCTGACCTCGAGGTCAATCTTCTCCTCAATCAGCAGAAGATCATCTACCTAGAACATAATGGGGAAAATACACAGTTAGAACAAGAAATATGGTCTTGAATAGTCAAGAAAACTCACAACCAAGATACTAATTGTGGAAACCTCCATAGAGGTTAGAACATAATTTAGATATTCTTTTGACTGGTTGATCATTAAGCCTTTAGAGTTCCCAACCTTCTCCTGGAAGTTGAAGACAGTCTCAGCCAGCCTCTGGACGTAGGGGTCCAGCTTGTAGGACTCCCAAACCAGAGCGATGCCTTCGGTCACCAGCGCCTGGACCTCCTTCTTCAGCCCGGCCACCAGCAGAGAGATGGAGATACGCTCCTCGACCTTCTCACACGTGCGCTCGTACGTGCGCACGCTCTCTATGAGAGAGATGGCGAAGGGGTACAGCTGGTTGGCCTGGTGGGCCTTGTTGACGATGGCGAGGGGAACCCGGAAGCTCAGCCACTTCAGGTTCCGCACTTCCTTCGACAGCGTGATGATCTCTGGCAGGAAGTTGACCTTCAGCTTGAGCATGTTGCCGGTGCGGCCTCGGGCGCGGCTGCTCTCAATGGTGAAGATGCGCCCCGACACCCCCAGGTTACGCTGCTGCACCTTGCGGGCCCAGTCGTCAAAGATCTCCTGGGTGTTGAGCTTGGCTCTGAAGCTGTCTCCATCCTGCTTCAGTTTCAGACCCTCCACGTGGTTCTCCCAGCCTTTCCCCAGAACGTCCTCCACGCGCTTCATGTAGGCAGTCAGCTGGCGGTCGATCTGCTTGGCCCAGATGATGGAACCGGACACGGGCGGCAGGTCGCGGACGTGGCTCATCTTGCAAGACTGGCTCTGGGGGTACTGGACCTTGAACTTGTCGTGGAGAGACTCAATGTCGTCCTTGACGCGCTGGATGAGCTGAGTCTGGTACTCGCGAATGGCGCCTCGGATGTGCGGACGGACGAACAGCGCGTTGAAGCGGGAGAAGATGCGGAACATCTCGTTGGCGTTCTTGGCCGTGCCCAATTGGTCGCGCAGACGGGCGGTGATGCGGGTTTCCACGCGATCGATGCGCTCGTCGTAGCGTTTCATGGCAGCCTCCCAGGCCTCCACGCCCTCCTTGGACACGTCCAGCCCATCCACCTCCTTCACGTTCTCGTACGCCAGATTCACCTCTTCGATGGCGTTGGCGTCCGCAGCGTCAAAGAGGACCTCCGCAACCTTCAGATCAGGAACTTCACCTGGCTCTCCGGGGGTGTGCTGGGGAACAGCAGACACCTGAGGGGGGGAGGGATGGAGATGAGGCAGATTGTGGTAGGAAGGGAAGAAACAAGAGGAGGAACCATATCAGCAGTGGTCAGATATGAAGGTGAGAGCTTCATGTTTTTTTTGCTATCAATAAATACTGTAGGTCCTGATCTGATGCCTGAGGCTGGCTCAGATAAGAACGAAGAGATAGGAACTGAATAAGGCTGTGTGTGTGCGTCTCTGACCTGGGGGCGGAGCACGCGCACAATGACGGCTCTCAGCTGCTCATGCTGCCTGCGGAAACGCCTCATGTGATCCAGGCGCGACTGCAGCTTCCTGTGTGCCGGACTGAGGCGCCACACCATTTTCAGGTTCTCCTCCCTCTTCCTCTTCACAATGTCCCTCAGCAGCACCTGCAGCTTCTCATATTCATCCTCCCAGGTCTGGAACACCTCGAAGCACGCTACCATCACCTGAGAGAGGCAGCGCAAGAAAGAAAAAGACAGGTTAGCCACAGTCACCAGCAGTGTAGAGTTCACCAAAAAGTTACCAGGTACAAAGCACTGAAATTACATCTTATCCAGAGCGACTTACACCAAGTACAGGGACATTCTTTCCTCACCTTCTCAAACTCCTCGTACGCCACGTGCATGAGCTTCCTGGTCCCCAGAACCTTCAGTAGCTGAGAGCTGAGGTCCCTGGATATGGCCTCCACCAGACGCAGCGCCCTCTGGATGGGGTACTTGGTATTACGGATCTTCCTCAGGTGGGTAAAGATGGCCACCAGTGCCTGGCGGATCTTGTCCAGTTCAGTAGCAGAGAGCAGGTCATTGAGGGGAAAGTCTTTCATCAAGGGGTTGTAGTCGTTGACAGTCTCCACGGCTTGCTTCAGACCTGACAGGATAGAGGAGATATTATTGTAAAACACTTGGTTTGCTCGAACAACAGTCATTCTTCATCATGTGTTATGTATACAACCATGCGTGCATCTTTGTGAGCGTGTGAGAAGTCTCAAGCTCACCAGTGTCAGTGTCGAAGCTGACAGTGGCGTGGAAGCGTTTGCCATGTTTGAGGATATCAAGGGTCAGCAGAACCTCTGGGCTCTCCCTCTTCTCCTGGATGCGGTTCAGCGCACGCTCCAGGTTCAGCCAAAAGCTGATCTCCTGCAGAGCTGTGCCTGAAGCAGGGTCTCGGTCCAGCTTAGTCACCTGAGGGTGGAACAGACATTATGACAATGACGCAAAATAGACACGCAAACTCTGGATCATGGTTTGGTTCCACCACTATTCTGGTTCTGTACCTTCTGGATCTCCCTAATCCAGCGGTTAACACCAGACTGCAGCTGGTTCAGAAAGGTGGGGTCCTCCACTTTGTCACCAAAGTCTTGGACCTTGGGTTTGTCTCCACGGTCGTAGCTCTGCTTGGCGATGTTGGTGATGATGGGGTGGATAAGAAGGCTGATCTCTGGGATTTCGATGTTCTGCTGCAGGTGAAGGAGACCCATCTCCAGCTCTGCAATCTTCTTTTCCACAGAGGGAGCCATCTTGTCTCCATCCCTAAGACACACAGACACAGCATTAGTAAAAAGAAAATATACATTTAAATGTGTGTAAAAGAAATGAGTAGGACTGAATACTAAGTGTTCCAGGCATCATTGATTTAATTGATTCTATGCCATTCGCACCTGTCGGCCTTGCCAGACTCCCGAATGTAGGACTTGAAGAAGGGTGCGACAGCATTGCTGATGAAGGAATGCAAGGTCTCGTAGGGAGAGTCCTCGCTCAGGGTCAGCACGCGCACCTGGGTCGAGATGGGCTTGTCAGCATCAATCACCCCCGTCCGCTTGATGAAGGCCAGGCTGAGGAAGAATCACACATCGTCATTTACAAACTGCTGCATCACTGCTGGTACAACATCTGACAAGGCTAAATCTACTGAAGTGCCATCGAGTACGTGTGAAATCGTTTTATGGCTTTGTTGGAATGACTGTCTGACCTGTTGGACTTGAGGCCGTAGTGGATGTCAATGTTAATGTTGTAGGAGATGCACTCCTTGTCCTCCTCACCCTCATCCCCCACATCCTCTGAAAGACAGATACAGAAACATAATGCTGCACACAGGCAAATAAAAGGCAACAGAACCAGTTGGACACAGTATAAATCATCTACTTTTTTATTATTAGGCCTCTAAGTGCATGACAGGGCCTTGCAGATAATGACTGCCCCTCCCTGTCAGATGATGTCATTGGTGCAGCTGATCAACATCAGCTGACCGAGCCTTTCACTGCCGCATTGCCTGCACAGGCCACACTACCGTTTAAGTTGAACTTGCTGGCGCAAGACAAGTACCCTGACTGTGCAGTTAATCTCTGAAGTCATGCAAAATAAGTGTAAATAAACAGAGGCCAATCCATTCAGCTAGTCACCGTGCCGGAGGAAAGGTTGCACCAGAGAATAACAAAGGTTTAATCAACAGTATAATAATTTACATGATTCAAAAACTGGGATACGATACGACTACGAGGCATTCGGCCTCGCCCAACTCTGTACTAATATGATTGTGCTCTCCGTTAGTATTTGTTGTTTAACTACTTAGCTAATGGTACATTATACTATCTGACAAAAAAGGATAACAAACCACTTAAGTAACCACTTAACTGAAAGACCAATTTACTTATACGCAAGACCAACAGACAACTTCCCTGCTAACTGATTCGTTTCTCAGCGTTTTACTGCCTGTAAACGTTAGTTTTAATTAATGGTTTCCTCAAAGCTGAGTAAACTAGCTAGACTAGTGTTAACACTGACCTTTAAGTGTGCTTCTCTCAACTAGAATGGTCTGAATTTGCGGATCTGAGAGGAATTTTCTCATCTGCTCCACAGAGCTCTTCTCCTCCAGGGCGGTTTCCAGGGAGGCCGGAGCCTCGCCGCCATCTTCCAGAAGCAAAGGGACAAGTTTACGAATATGCTTCTGCAACACAGAAGTATCGGCAACCGTCTGCACGGCTGCAGACACCTCCATGGTGCCAGAGCTGTCTTCTCCTCCGCCGCCGTCGGACATTTTCCCCAAGAGTGTGAACGACAATCGGTCGTAGACTGGACAGTGGACAAAGAAACGAGGTTGCTAGAGAACCGGATTGCGACGTGTCTCGCGAGATGTGATGCTGATGCTAGTTCTGTCACAATGGTTCAGAGCCACAGCCCATATAAATGCAAGCAAGGCATGTTGGAATTTGTAGTTTTTTAAAGTTTATGGCATTACCTGTACACGATACTACACTACCTACAATGCAGTTCAGCTGTCACCATAGCCACACCATCAGTCGGGTGGAAAAGGAGTTATTCCAGAACAATTTTCGACTAACTTTCAGAATTTTTATTCTTGTAAAACAGCAGTGCTAGCTACACCAACAAAGACAAGATACTGAAATATTTGTCTTATTTTATGGCAATCTTGTATGCGTTAGTGACTGATACATATTCGCACTTCTGCCAATTAACGAATATTGTATATAGTGTTTGTTTCCTCTGAGATATATTAGTTATCAGTGTTTTATACTCAGTGGTTATTACACAGACACATCAGCCAAAACTGTATTCAAAAAGTGTACGCTTCACAGCGAACTGGCTGTGTGTGTGTGTGTGTGTGTGTGTGTGTGTGTGTGTGTGTGTGTGTGTGTGTGTGTGTGTGTGTGTGTGTGTGTGTGTGTGTGTGTGTGTGCGTGTGTCTGACTGTCACATGATCAGTCTGAAAACAGTTCGGTGCTGTTAAGGAGGCTGTTTGAGTCCCTACAGATAAGCAGAGAGGAGACCTTGACTGGAGTTCCCGCGGAAGACGTGGGGAATCCTCACCGAAAATGCCGCACAAGGGAAGAAAAGACAAGGTAAAGTATTAACGGACTCTATTTTAGATTAATTTGTTGTTGTAAGTTAAAGTATTAAAGTATTTATCTATATATGTCCTTTCTTTTTGTTTTTAGGAATCTTCCAAACACGGTAAATCAAGCAAATCTGGAAAAAACGGACAGTCAAATGACCAAGAGGTAGGCTGATGTTAGACAGATGCTGACAGTTTTCCTTTCATCTTAGTTTAACACTCTGCAGTTAAGGCAGGCCGTTTAAAAATAGAGTAAGTAGAAGAGCAATTATTTTCTGAATACATTAGTTTAGTCTTAGAACTTTCTTTCTTTATTTTGCAGTAAAAGCAAATAAATCTTATCATCTCCAATAATGGTTGGGTGTGTTGGTCAAAATATAAATTCCTAGGTTGGGAATTTGAGTGGAATTTGAAGGTTGGATCTGTCTGTGTTTATTGGGCTCTGTGTGTTCTGTGACAGGAAATAGGCGCAGGTTAATTGGGGTTAGTTGGAAAAGACAAGAAGGCTTAATGAAAGATGTCAGCGTTTAGGAATCTTCTTTTGGCCTTTAGATCCTCTTTAGCTTTAGCATCTGACCATAATAGCCAAGGACAGAAAGTCTCTCTTCTCTCTCTCTCCTCTCTCTCTGTCTCTGTCTCTCTCTAGGACAGAAAGACTCTCTCTCTCTCTCTCTCTCTCTCCCTCTCTCTCTCTCTCTCTCTCTCTCTCTCTCTCTCTCTCTCTCTCTCTCTCTCTCTCTCTCTCTCTCTCTCTCTCTCTCTCTCTCTCTCTCTCTCTCTCTCTCTCTCTCTCTCTCTCTCTCTCTCTCTCTCTCTCTCTCTCTCTCTCTCTCTCTCTCACATATCCACTGTGTAATGGTATGCTCAATGACAGTCACTGTGCACTGGTTTATCTGTCTGTCTATAGCTGCCTAAACCACTCTCAGTTTTTCTCTGTACATAAGCCAATGTACAGGATCTGAACTCTATCCTCATGTAGCCTGTATATCTGGAGGCTGTTCCCTCCCAATAATATAATCTGATCACTGTTTAGCTCAGTCATCTGTCTAACTTTGACTAGAAGTTGGCCTCTAATGTCTGACATGTGCAAGTCTCTACTGTACATTTGATAGTTAGAGGAGATACTGATACCAGCCTACGTAGACCTGTCAGTCCATGGATAGCTTTATCAGTTCCTATCAGAATTATCTGACAGAGAACTCAGTCACGTCACCTGTCAACAGATAAAGTACCGAGCCTGAGATCATGTTCCCTCCCAGGGAATTACCTGATCTGATTCGGAAAGGAACATGACCCTTAACCACATCTCCCTGACCCCCCTCTCCCTAGCGCTTCTGCTTGCCGCTCATTTGGGTAATTGTGATCCTTGGCTTCCTCAGACCTGGAACCGCCTACTGGCGTAACGGGAACCTTTTCTCTGCGACTCTTGTTTCCTCAGGGCTCCAGTAAGAAGGTGCCCCCCACGGCCCAGCTTCTGAGGGTCAAACAGCCAGGCTCACACTCAGCCCTGAAGAAGGACAGAAGGCTTAGTGCATCCAGTTTCCCTCTTAGCCAGAACAGGGAGCTGCAGAACCTGTCGGCTCTTGCAGGTACGCATGCATCAACAACACTCAGCACTCACAAAACAGCTGTAGAAACCAAATCTCATAGCAGCAGTATTCAACAGCCACTTTCTCATCATACCCCTGTTCCCTTTAGTCCCTCACGACTTAATGGATGCTATTCAGGGATGCCTCCTAGAAATCTGTAATAAAATCTGTATCTGATGTGCTTAGGTCCTGGGACTAAATGTCCGAATCAGGAGTTGGGAACAATATGTTAAGCACTGGGTTTCTTGTGTGTTTATTGTTCTGTCAATCCACCTGCCTTGAAGTATTGCAAGCAAAAGGACCTATGTGACTTTAGCGGGCGGGGTCACATCTTCACATCAACTATTCACAACCTGAGGGGATTCTCTGAACGGACTCTGGAACCTACTGGCCTGGTCAGACTGTATTATTGATAGCAGGACGGATGCATGGCTGCACGTTTTTTTATACCGCGACTGACATCCAGTCAACTGGATCTGAAGGAACCAGATATTACCTGCTGAGGGCTTACCTGTGTAAGATAAGACTCACTTAAAGAGAGGAGAGAGGAACAGAGGTAGAGAGAAAGAACTGTCCAGAGAGAGTCAGGTGGCTGAGCGGTTAGGAAATCTGGCTAGTAATTAAAATGTTGACGGTTCGTATCCCCAACGTGCCAACGGGATGTTGTGTTCTTGGGCAAGGCACTTCACCTTACTTGCCTCAGGGGAATGTCACTGTACTATCTGTAAGTCACTCTGGATAAGAGCGTCTGCTAAATGACTAAATACAATGTCATGTAGATAAAGATAACGAAAGACAGAGACAGCGATACACTCACTGTTGTATGTGTTTGTGTCACAACAAGATCATGTTTTTCTTTCCACCTGCAGTAGTAATGTGAATGTTTAGCCTTGCTGTTCAACTCTATAACTTTAGAGACAGATAGACACAATGGTTGCCTTTGTTTTTACTCTGCGTGATGCGATGAAGATGAGACAGAGTTGAGGTTTACCCGTTCACATTAATCTTTAAAGACTTCTTTGTTTACATGCTGCATTACAGACTAGTACAGGGCTAAATAGGTTCCAGAAAGCCGTTCTACACTTTAGCATACATCGTTCTGACCTAGGCCTACTTATGGAGTCCAATATAGAGTCTCATAGGATGTGGCTGTGAGTGTCTGCTACTCTGCTTGTTACATATTCACCCACTTAGCAGAATCAGCACCGTGGTAAATCTGCTGACGCTGTCTACCTGTCTTTGGCTGTCTGAGTGGACATGCACAGTGGGGAAGTTGTGAATGCGAACGTGAATGGATTTGGACACTGGGGTTGTTATTGTTAGCAGTTATTTAGGACAGTTCAAGAATTGGGTTGCGGTGCCTGAGGCTACCGATGTATCTCTGAAACAGAGCCAGTGAGGAATAATCCCAGTTCAGCCATGTGACCTTCACAAAAAGCTGCCCAGAAGGATCTTGTATTGGTTTGTGAAATTACAAAGACTGCAGAAGTTCTAATACCTGTTTATCTTCCAATATAATTCATTCACAAACTCTAGCTGAATATCTATAGGCCTAGTAAAGGCAGTGTCTAACAAGCTAACAAAACAAGCATAAAAGCTTTTGGAGCATTTCTTGAATTGGCTGATTTTCTCCTCCTAAATGTATGGCCAGCCTGTGCTACTGAGGACTGTACACTGTAGCGTCATCTAGTGGCTAAAAGGCTAACTACCCATGTCCTCCCTGTCCTTTATGCTCACTCAAACCTGTACATCAGTTGAAGCTTTGATTATAAGAAACAGAGCAGGACAGCCCTGGACTGAGCTGTGCTCATTTCATGATATCAATTATAGCCTTCATATGATTTATCATCACGTGTTTGGGCATTAAAGGAAAAGTGTCAAAAGGAAGCTTCTGAAGACAAATTTAGCTGCCTGATTCAAATGATTCAAACGGGAGGATATTCAGTTTTCTCTGTGCCCTCTTTGCCATTGATAATTCAAACCTGTCCTGACCAATAGTAAAGAGTCTTAAAACACCCTTCCTAGAAGGCTCTCCTTCTGGTTGCTATGGAGCTGGAATGTGCTACAGCTGTGGAATAGGAAAGTATCATTCAGAGAGAAATGAGAGACACCAGAAAAAGAAGGGAGTGGACAAACGTCTGTCAAGGGGGAGGCATGATGAATACATTACATTGTGAGGCCTGAGAGAGACCAGGTAAAGAGACACCAGACGAAGGATAGAGGCCCATAAGAAATAGGCCCCGAAAAGTTTGGAAAGGAAAGAAAGTTTTAGAGGAGAAGAGAGAAAGGGGCTAGACTAGAGGAATTAGAGAGATGCCCAGCTGTCCAGAAAGGTCTGACCTTAGAGTGTGTGTGTGTGTGTGTGCGTGCGTGTGCGTGTGTGTGTGTTTGTGTGTGAGGTGCACACAGTTGAAAGACTCCTAATAAGGGTGTGGGTTTGTGGTGTGGTCAATATGATTTCTTGTAAATGAGAGGAATATTCTTAAGAGGAAGTTGCTTCAACATTCAAAGAGGAAACTCTGTGGAACATATCTCTAGAAATATACAGTATATATGTATAAACATACACTATCAAATATATTAGGATACCTAAAAATGTGAATTTTAAGGAACATAATTATGGTATGTTCGTTGCAAGCTCATTCTTTATGTGTATTTTTACCAGTGAAGGATGATTGCAACTTTGGCCCAGTCTTGTGCTATGACGTATTAGTTACAGAGGGTAGGCGGGGCCCTAACCCTAGTCCTGGGTCAGATATAATCACAGGCTGTGTAGTCTAGGGCTGTGCATGGGAGAGTAAGATCTGATCTGAGACCAAGGGCTTAGGCTACACTCCTCCCCCAGCGTCACAGGGCCAAATTCCACAGCTAGTCCCACCCCCTGCTGCTCTTGGCCAATCCCCTCCCCCCCTACTCTTACAACCCTCCCTGTGTGCGTGTGCTCAGCCAATCGACTGCCTCCCTTCCTGTTGACGTCACTGCCCAGTCCATTCCCTCCAGCAGAGCTTCATTTTCTCGTCTGCTTTGTGCTAAAATGGAGTCTGCCTGCTGGCCCTAGAGGCTCGCCTGCCTGCTGGAGGTTAGATGTTGACATGCAGTAAGGCTGCTGACAGGATGGTGGTGGACGCTCCGAACTCCAACGGGCCTTTCCAGCCCGTGGCCCTCATGCACTTCAGAGGTACGTAGGGAAACCATTGTTCCTGTGTCCTGGGCTGGAGCCGGGGAATCTGAGGGAGCAGCGACAGAGACGTTCCTCTCTACCGGTCTGTTCTGCTCAAACGGAGATAAACTGCCGGTCTTTGTATCTGTGGAGGGCTTGTTCAGAAAGAGACCTGCTTGGATTGATACGGAGCAGATGAGTGTGGTTCTCTTGGACCGGGAGCCAGGTTTCTATGGAGAGAGCTGCAGAAAAGCAGGTTTTACAGACCAGCTCTCTCTCGCTCTCTCTGCCCATCCCCCCACCAGCCTGCTGATGGAGGAGGAAGTGAGGTCATAGCCTAGGGAAGGGTTTTCTCTTTTTCTCTACCTCTCTATGTCTGTGCGTGATGTTTTCTGTGTTTGGTGTGTATGTGTGTGTGGCCCCATAGTTTTTTTTCTAGTTTTGCAATTAGAGATAGCTCAGTTTGTCTTTTCCTCATGTCTTTTCTTAAATCATTGCTCTCTGTCTGTCTGTCTCTCTGTCTCTCTGTCTCTCTGTCTCTCTCTCTCTCTCTCTCTCTCTCTCTCTCTCTCCTTTTCCACCTTTCTGCCTCTGCTTTCTACCTCTCTCTTTTCTTCTCACTGTCTTGCCCTCCTAGTCTCTGTCTAGTTGGCTTAAGGTTTGTGGAATAATACAGTTTCCTTTTCAATGTTCTTTACCCAGGTCCATCAGTAATACTCAGTCGAGTTTCCCTCATTTGTCCTAAAGAAATGAGGGCTTGGATCTGCATCTGTATGCAGAGAAAGACAGTGTGAGGATTTTACGTGTGAACAGAAACTTCATCAGTGCAAGGTTATGTAACAAGACCAATCTACTGTGGCATGGTCAGGGTTGAGCAGCCCCTCTACCTCTTACTCTTTTCCTCAATCTCTCTCTCTCTGGCTTTCTGTATCTTTGTAGTTCTATGCCTCTCTCACTCGCTTTCTTTGTCCCACAAGCTCCAAGTGTCAAGGCCCAGCCGTCACACGTTGGTTTTCACATGTCAGTGTTCAGTGGCCCTGGCGTTGGTGTGTTCTCGTGTGAGGAGTGACATAAGGCCAGGTGCTGCAGTCCCTGAACACACCAGAACCACAACACTTCTTCTGTGGACAACAATATGCCAACCATGATAATTAATCATGTAAAACCACACATGGCTTTTTAAATATAATATAGTAGCTATCTGTATGGTCTGTGTGGTCATCATACTTAAATTACTTTAGCCTCCATTATTAGATTGAGTCAGTTATGTCTTGTTATCCTGTACAGGGCATCATCGTTGTGATTCAACATCCCTTTAGACAGTTCACTCAGTCCACGGTTCTTCAATTATGTAATAACCAAATTCTAAAACCAACCCACAAATAACATGGCTGTGTTACTAGAACTGTTATAGTGTAATTCTAGCACCTATATGCCAGTATCTTCAGCCTCCAGGTGCTGTTTCCTCAAGCCATCTGTCCTGGCCAAGCCTTCACTGTTCTCTTGAGAAAAGAAAAAGAACGACAAAGATGGTGCCCGTGACATTGTGTATAATGGTTCAGTCTGGTCTAGTACATGAACTCTGCCATGTAATTTGTCTTCAGTGGATGTTGCTGTCAGGAGATTCAGCCTCCCTCCCCTGCCGAGTGGGGAGGATGTGGAGGGGGACCTCTAGTACTATCTATTTCTTCTATCTCCAGGCCTCAGGCTGAAAGGAAAGAGATAAAGATAGAGGAATAGCACCAGAGAGTGTGTGAGCATTAGTGACAGTTTGACAGAGAGAGAAGGGGGCAGAGAGACGAGGGCAGAGAGACACTGAAAGAGAGACTGAGGGAGAGAGACACAGAAATAAAGATGGAGGGAGAAAGCGAGAAGGATAGAGGAAGGGTGTTAAATCCTGATTTAGGCCGGTGTGTCTTGACTGGCAGCAGGCAGGTAGGTCAGACCACATGACTTTCATCAATACCAGTCACCAGCAACCAGTAAAGCCATTTTTTAGGAACACTAGCTACTGATTGAAAACTGCCAATGAAGCATTGCAACCTAACCTCAACATGCATGCCTTACGTCAACAGCATCAGTGTGTATTACTATCACTATTTCTGACATCCTCTATAGTTGATGAGTGTGTCTGCATTGTTGACTTGCCCTTTAAGGCCACCGCCTCACCTGGTGACTGGTTACTGGACACTTCAAGGGGCAAGGCAAGGGCTGTCGCCTAGCAACAGAGACGGAGAAGTGAGCACATGTTGATTAGACGACCGCACCCTCCCCTCTCCGAAAGCCTCCCTTCCTCTCCCCTCACCCCCACCTGAGCCTGTCGGAAAAAAGGACTCGCAGACAACAACGTGCCCAATGCTGTTTATGTGCCACCCTCTGATGTCAAGCTGGCACCATGTGCCATCCCAGCGCCGTGTGTGTGTGTGTGTGTGTGTGTGTGTGTGTGTGTGTGTGTGTGTGCCACATTGACACATAAGATCAGTGGTCGCTGTCAGGTTTAGTTTTTTTGGGGGGTGCTTTTTGTTGATGTGTTGCATATGCTTGTTTGTGTGTATGTATATCTGTATGAGTGTGAGTGAGTATGTATGTGTATATGTGTGTGTATGAGTGTGTGAGTGAGTGTATATGTGAGGGAGGGTTTCTAAGGGTTTCTTTGACAACATGTTCTGTTACCAGAACGAGTTGTACTAACTAAAAGAACAGGACAGGCCCACAGGTTTGAAAGAAAATGTGTTGAAGAATCAAAACCCTCTTTTCACTTCAGTTGTCCAGAAAAAGAAAACGTCAGACTTTCCAGAGTCCCTGCTTAACACCCTCTTGTCCACTCATATCTGTCTCCTCTCTCTTGTTCCTCCTTGATCGCCCAGATGTGGCCCCTGCAGAGCAAGAGAAACTGTTCATCCAGAAACTGCGTCAGTGCTGTGTCCTCTTTGACTTCCTGTCCGACCCTCTGAGCGATCTGAAATGGAAGGAGGTGAAGCGAGCGGCGCTGAGCGAGATGGTGGAGTACATCACCCACAACAGGAACGTCATCACAGAGCCCATCTACCCAGAGGTGGTGCACATGGTCAGTACACGCTTAGAACGTTAACATTTAACTTGGGAAATAAACAAATGGATGATATGATTGATAATATGGCTCACTGGGAAGTTCACCATAGTTTAAGCGAACCAAACCTGGTCCAACACAGCCTTTCGTACACTGCTAGCAGCTACCTAGTCCATCTTATCGCATTGAGCCTAAAAGAAGCTTGGCTGAGACAAGAGCTCAGTGTATCCCAGAACACCTGCAGGCACCCATGGCCTGCCTGGGTGTCTGAGAATAGCTCCTACAGGGCAGTTGATTATGCTGGATGGAGTGAAGACGGTCCCGACAAGCACTCGCTGTAGCACATGACGCACTCCTAAAGAACAACAATCCACAACACACACTTTTAAAGAACACAACAGTCACACCAAACACTATGGCTATATAAAACAGAATAGAACTTCTCCAAATCAATCCTAGAGGAGGCTCACTGATGTCTACAGTCATGTGTATCTATGGTTTAGTATCAAGTCAAACTTTTCTCTCCTCTTTTCCTCCAGTTTGCAGTGAACATGTTCAGGACGTTGCCTCCTTCGTCCAACCCCACAGGGGCAGAGTTTGACCCAGAGGAGGATGAACCCACTCTGGAGGCAGCCTGGCCGCACCTTCAGGTAGGTCAGGGTCAGGGTCAGGGGTTAGATGCTCTGTTCACAACGTCGTACATCGAACAACATCATAATCACATCAAGAGTAGCAGTGGTTATTCTATTTAGGAGGTTCAAAGTGCAGGCATTAGACAAAATAATCAATTTTTTAATACTTGTATTTTTTCTTCTTTTCAGCTTGTCTATGAGTTTTTCCTCAGATTTCTAGAATCACCCGACTTTCAGCCTAACATAGCTAAGAAGTACATCGACCAGAAATTTGTAATGCAGGTAAGAACATATATGTGTTAGACTAACTTAAACTTAACCTGAACTAGCCCGCTGAATAATAAATGCATCTTCATGTCTGTAATAATGCAGTCCATCCCTGTAAAAATAAAGAAGATGTACAAATGTACAAATAAAGCCAACTAAAGGAGGTTTATGTTCTTGCTGCCTGTGTGCGCACAGCTTCTGGATCTGTTTGACAGTGAAGACCCCCGGGAGAGAGACTTCCTGAAGACCACCCTGCACCGGATCTACGGGAAGTTCCTGGGCCTGAGAGCCTACATCAGGAAACACATCAATAACATCTTCTATAGGTAAGGAAGCGGATCGATAGCATCCTGTATAGCCCCAGAGCAGTCACATGACCTCTCCGGGCCAATCGATGATCCGTGTGATGCTGGGCCTTCTTTACAGTCTTAAATGAGGATCCAAGTTGAGTTCTGGAACTAAAAGAAGATTCTGTGTTTCCCTCAGGTTTATTTACGAGACGGAACATCATAACGGTATAGCTGAGCTGCTGGAGATCCTTGGAAGGTAGGAGAGAACTGAGATCTGTCACGTTTCTGTTCTCGTAATACTTGCCCCCGGTTCCTCCCTGCCTTGAGAACTCATCTTCTGTGACAGGACCATTTAGCGGCTTTGTTAGAGGAACACGTTCTTTTCATATATCATATTTATGAATATCTAAGTGGGGCCAACAGACAGCTCAGTGCAAGTGGAAGACATTTTTCCAATTTGTGGAAAGTCCCACTACTTCCAATTATTTTCCAGCAATCCTGATCCAGCCAATTGCCTTCCTCCTCTGCTTATTTTATGAGAGCCGCTGTTATTCAAGCTGGTGCTGGATGAAAGCAGGGAATGTTCACTCAGATGTAGGAGTGCTGATTCTTTTCATTTGAAGACGTTTCCTATCGCGGCTGGAAGGGTGGCGAAACAGCCATCTAACTCCAACGCGTATGTTTTCTTTGCTTTTGTTCAGTATAATCAATGGGTTTGCCTTACCACTGAAAGAAGAGCACAAGATTTTCCTGCTGAAGGTCTTGTTGCCTCTGCACAAAGTCAAGTCACTCAGTGTCTATCATCCGCAGGTGAGACCTCAGTCTGTCCGTCGCTCTGTTTGTTCAATGTTAGGGGTGAGTGGGGAGTGAGGGAGCAATAAAGTCAGTGGGATGTTATTGGACACCTGACATTAAAAGGCTCAGTAACTATGGAAACAGCTCTCTTCTAGTCTTGTACTGCACTAATTGTGTTTTTTTCCTAGCTGGCCTACTGTGTGGTGCAGTTTCTAGAGAAGGACAGCACTCTCACTGAGCCAGTAAGTCACAAGAATATCAAACTGTTTGAAAGGACGAACAGAAGACTATTATGGCCATAATGTTTTTCCATAGTACTATTCCTATTAAACCTGTGGTGCTCTCAGGTGGTGATGGCTCTGCTGAAGTACTGGCCAAAGACCCACAGTCCCAAGGAGGTGATGTTCCTCAATGAGCTGGAGGAGATCCTGGACGTCATTGAGCCGTCCGAGTTCGTCAAGGTCCAGGAGCCGCTATTCAGGCAGCTGGCTAAGTGTGTCTCCAGCCCACACTTCCAGGTAGGCCATCTATTGACCATCTGTTGACCGGCTGTCTGACTGGATATTTATCTGACCATATGTCTGACTGACTGTCTGACTGAATGCTGAGTATCTGGCTGGTTGACTTACTGACTAGCTAGTTTCCTGACTGGTGCTTTACTGTTAATAATGTGTCTAAATATGTGTGTGTGTGTGTGTGTGTGTGTGTGTGTGTGTGTGTGTGTGTGTGTGTGTGTGTGTGTGTGTGTGTGTGTGTGTGTGTGTGTGTGTGTGTGTGTGTGTGTGTGTGTGTGTAGGTGGCAGAAAGAGCTCTATACTACTGGAACAACGAGTACATCATGAGTCTGATCAGTGACAACGCAGCCAAGATCCTGCCTATCATGTTCCCGGCTCTGTATCGCAACTCCAAGACCCACTGGAACAAGTGAGGCATCGTTACCTTCTGACTGTGCTAGCTTTTAGCTGCAGGACACTCCTGACCTTTCACAACACAACTGCTATGCACACTGACTCACAGTGGTTTCTATCTTTCCCTCTGTCACTCTCTTTCTCTTTTTTGCTCTATCTTTATCTCACTTCTTTCTCTCACCCTTTCTCTGTGCAGGACCATCCATGGCCTAATTTACAATGCTCTGAAGCTTTTCATGGAGATGAACCAGAAGCTGTTTGATGACTGTACACAACAGTTCAGAGCAGAAAAGAATAAGTATGCATTTATAAATTCTCGTTTCAAATTGTCAACTAGTTTCTCAATGATTAACTAAACGGTCAACTTTTTCGAAATGACTATTTCTCCCCTGCATACTTCATCATGCATTATCACTTCCACCCTGGCAGCTATGATAATGATTCTCATTCCCCGACTACCAACAGAGAGAAGGCAAAGTCGAAAGAGCGAGAAGAGGCGTGGATCAAGATTGAGAACCTTGCCAAGTCCAACCCCCAGGTAACCAGATAAGACCCAACTCTACTCTCCTGCAGCCCTGACTCGAACCCTGTCAGCTATTCCGTAGATACTACCCAAACATTAGAACGAGGACGAATTGCAGAACGAGGACGAATTTTCAACTAGAAATGGACCTGGTTTCTCAAGGCAGCTTGACATCAGCAACCAGTGCAGTGATTTTTGGCCTCTTCTGGCCTCATCTTCCACCCCTTCTTCTTCTTCCACCTCCACCCCTTCTTCCACCTCCAAGTCACAGTGAACTGAACTAAGTAGTTAGTGTTTCCGTAGTGATAGCACTCCTACTCTTCAGGCTTTTGACCTTTACTAACACTGAGAGACTAAACAGCATGTTTGTCTACTTCTCCTTACCCATCTTTCTCTGCATGCCACTTACATTCTGTTTTTCCATTCTTTTGTTTTGTTTTTGTTTTCTTCACCGTAGTTCCTTGTGTATGTTGATTCCTCTGACCTCAATAGTCCGGTAGCTATGGAGACGGAGTTTGGCTTGATAGAAGATGTTGAGAGGTTAAAACAGACAGTTAAAGATGGAGCCACTCAGGTAAACAACCTGACACTATTCTCCACGCGGGGCTTGACCTGCGCCCCTGTCTCACTGCTGTTCCACAATATGATCGAAAAAAAAAAAAAAAGATTGTCCTGACATGGTCTGTGTTAGAGGAGTACCTAACTTGCGTCTCCCCCCTCCTCCTTCCTCCCCACCTCCCTCCCTCCTCCACCAGCTCCAGAGAGACCAGAGGAAGGAGCGTCCATTAGTGCGCAGGAAGTCGGAGCTGCCTCAGGACATCTACACCGCCAAGGCCTTGGAGTCACATCGCCGCGCTGAAGACATGATCACCCCCCAGGATGGAATTTAAGCCCTGTCTTTCTCCTGGCCCCGCCCCCTGCACTCCGGCTCCATGCAGAGGTTTACCCTGCATGGTGGACTGCACAACTGCCCTTTTCTCTAAGTCCTGCCCTCTCTCTTACCCCTCCCCCTACCTGCCCCTCTCTTGGTCCATCACCACCTGCCCCCCTCCTGCCATAGACACACACACCTGTGAACCCCTCCCCCCCACAACCATCACCACAGTTGTCACAATCATCTGCTTTCTCAGGTGTTTTTATTTAGAAGTTTTGTCGCTCTCTCTCTCTTTCTTTCTGTTTTGCTTCCAGTTTATTTCCCCCCTCGTTCCTCTGCACACCATTACATTCTCGATCTGCCCTTCCTACTTACCCTGTCTCACCACAGCAATGGAGAGCACAGACCTAAGGGTCCAGCCCCTGTGACCAGGGCGTGGTTAAGGACAGAGAGCCGAGCAGAGATGGCTGGCTGGAGAGGCTCCACCTGTGTCCTTTCAAAGGGGACGAACTCATAACAGAGACTGGTGGTTGAAAGATAAGACCTTCTGCTCATCCTCCTTTTTCTCTCTCCCCATTTTGTTGCGTGTCTTTTTTTGTGTCGTTCTTCGCTCAATCCCAGGGACATCTTGTGAGTGCCAAGACTTTTGTGGTTCTTTTGTTTCTGTCTACATGTATCTCCATTTCTCTATGATGTCAGCAGAGACTCGAGGCCGACAAGTTGGACACTTGTGTCTGATACCTTGTTCTGGGCTTCTGAGATCTCCACGATGCTCTTCTCAGCATGCTGAGGACAGTCCTGCTGACCTGCTCTCTGATGGCTCCTAGTGTCTGTGGGAGAAAAGGTGGAGGAGGAGGGGAAGGGGAGGGACGAGGAGAAGGAGAGAAGGGTGGAGAGAGGACAAAGTTGTCTGTGGTCACAGAGGTGACGCTCTCAATTTGTGCCCTGTTTAGCTTCCTCTCTTCACCTCTTGGCTTACTGTGTGAACCAGAGGACAGAATCTCATTGGGAGTCTGAGGTCCGGCAGATGAATCTTATTGGCTGTCTGTGAGCCTGAGGACAAACTGAGGAATGGTGGCAGTTCAAACAATGGTACCTCGTTCACACAGAGAAGCAGTCTGGCATCGGGAACTAGGATTGGCCCAGCTCGGTTCAGTTCACCTCTGCACAGCTCAGCTTGCAGGAAGGGTGTTAAGGGTATTGAGAGGGTTGTGAGTAAATAGCTACATCTCTCTTCCATCCCCGTAAATCCCTCTTTCTCTCTCTTTGTCTCTCTCTGTCTCTCTCTAGCTCTCTGTCTCTGAGACATTAGAGTGCCTTGTCAGGAGGAAGGAGAGAGGAACACACCCTATCCATTGAAACCAGATGCATACACACAAAGTCATACGTATACACACACACGCAAACATGCACACACACACACACACACACACACATAAGCAACTCAACACAAAGTTAACTGAACTACCTAAAAAGCACTTCCTGAAAACTTGAAAGTTGTGGCATGTTCGTGTATCTTTAATGAAGTTCTTTAATGTCCGGTCCAGTTTATGTGTTCAGTCTACTCTCTCAGCTAGTTCTAACTCAGTGGAGAGTGTAAGGACCCCCAGTACTTGTACACGTCTTATATGTACCATTGTTTGAACGTCATGAATCTGGTTTGTTTTTTTAACATTCTAGTTTTTCTCTGGTACGGGTTCTCGCATTCTCTCTACTAGTTTGGTCTGGAGTTTTACATGCTAGGTCTTCTCTTCATGCTTTCTGGCTCCTGGAGACTGCAATCTTCTATGGCAGTTTTAGAGTCGCCTCGGCCAATGAAAAAGGTTGATAGAAAAACATGGCCAATGAAAGAGGCCAATACTGAAACCAAGTGACATCAAGGTGTGGCTTGATAACTGTATTAAAACTGTATTTGCTTGAATGCAAAAGATGTAAATGATACTACCATGTTAAACATGTCTCTTGTTCCCCTGAAAGAATAGCATTCACCAAACTTTCTTTCTCCCCATTAAAAAAATCCTAGTTTTTATAAAATAGTACTGCTTGAAAAAAATGTTTTATCAGTTCATGTTTTGTTTTTGTCCAGAACTGTTGTGGATTGTTTTCTTGTTGAGAAATAAACTAACCATATGACAGGAAAGGGAGAAAAACTGTTTTGGTGACTGTTTTTCTTCGTTTTTCTCACTTTTGATTGCTTGGATGCAGCTTATTTGCAGCTTTTTTGGTTTAACATGTCATTTCCAAACTATGATAAATTAACAAGTGTCCTTTTGTATGTGACCTGTACTATATGGCTTCCTTTAATATTGTACATATGATTTACTTTGTTTTATGTAGTGTGATATATCTAGATTAATTTTGTACAAAATGGTCTGTACAGAATAAAAATACCATAGCAACCGAAAGCTGTCCATGTGGCACGTACATTCTTCTTCTCCTGTTTTGGCTGTGAGACGCTGCACCATTAGAAAAGATTCTAATATTTTTTGGTTGAACCCTTCTCCAGATGTGTGACAGATGTCCCCAGGCCTTGTGTGCTTCTTTTGCTGTCTCCACTGGTGTATAACTATATAGTATGAATAAAGAGAATATTTAAATTTATATTTTCAACCATAAATTACTTTTGGGTGTTGTTTTACTTCAATGTCAAAGAAATCGAAATAATCTCCGCTCACTGTCCTCATTTAGCTTGTCGCCAACTGCTGTCAGTAGCAGTCCAGCAGTAATTGTTGCTTATTCCACAAGAGGGTGCTGTTTAACTTCGGTCAGGCTGTGTGGGCGACCTCTCCATCTGTGGCCCAAGCAAAACCTCCTATAAATCTAGGCCACCGCTCAGCAATACCACTCAGAGAACACGTTTTACACTTTTCACCTGACTTGACCTGGCCTAGCATGGGATCAGACTAATAGAAGATTGATGGGCCCTGATCCAACCTTTTACGACCCACCCACGTGCATTATGGATTACTTCCTGTTTCATTTGATTTCATTTCCACCAGTCTGGTAGCTTAACTCCCTCTGAGAGCGTGAGAGTGAGACATAGGGAAAGGGTCAGAAAGAGAGTGGAAAGGGGAGAGTGAACGCAGAAATGACAGTGATAGCGGGAGGAAACGGGGGTGGAGGGATTTTTGAAATAATCCTTCTTGAACCAAAAACCCATTTTCCAAGAGCATGTGAAGCCGTCACAATTAAACAGCTCAAAGTGATCAGCAACACTGAAGTAGCACGGCGACAAACAACTGCATGCATAAAACAAGAGAAACAGAAAAAGAGAGTGGAAATTAGTAAAAGAGGGAGGGGGCGGAGGGGGGAGGAGAGGTGGGGTATTGTCAGCTCAGTACACAAGATGAAAACCAGGTAAAAAGTTTGGCAATTGTCAGTTTTCTGGATAGGATTCAGCAACAAGGACCACTCCATTGTGTAGTGGGTGGTGAACATGTGAGTCAGATTGTTAAACTATGATATTCAACCACTGTAGTTAAGTAATAAAGAGTATAGAAGAGTAATAAAGAGATATAAAATTCCACCTTTAGTCAACTGTAACAGAATGGAGAAAGAGATTCATATGTTCTGTACTGGGATCATGTGAGGTAAGTGGTCAAGAGAGGGAGAGACCCTGTTTGACCTCACATGGTAAAGCAAAGTGCATGTGAGGAAAGTCAAATGGCAGAAAATAAATACATTAAAAGCATAAATATGGCAGCGTATCCTAATATTTTAATCCTAATCTGTGTTCACTCTTTTAAATCCTGGAAAGACCCAAACAACAGGAATAAAGCATTTTTACGACAACAAGCAGATTATCATACACACTGGGATTGAGGGGATAGGACAGAGTAAGGTGAGAGGTCATCCTCTGTTATTACACCGGATATTATAGCATTTACACCATGAGCACTATGATGACTCCTAATTTATTACCAGATAGAACTGGTGTTTGTTTTGGGGATCCAGTGGCTATTACCAATGCTGCCCTGAGCTGTAGGAACAGTTTAGGGCAGAACAGTAAAGCTCCTCTCAGACTGGAACCAATCTTTAGTCTGACTGCATCATCACCCCCTCATGTCAGGGGCCTTAGGTTTCTTTGGAAGAGAGACAGATTTCCTAAAAAGGAAGACAGGTTTCCTCAGTAGAGAGACATGTTCCCTAGTCAGATGGCTGCCTGCCATTCATTACTTAGTACTTAGGCAGCCCTGCTTCCAACTCTCCACCCACGCCTGTTAATATCCTCTTTCCTTCTGCTCCAGCCTGATTGTTCCATGTCCCAACCCGTCCTGTCCTGTCCTGTCCCGTCCTTTTTGTACCAAAACCTGAATGCCGTCATCATGGGCAGCCTTTGTTTATGTCTAGTAATGCGTGTCTAAGTTTGTTTACGAGGGCTTCTGAATGTTCTTGGATTGTGCCACAGTGTCACGTCCTCAAAGTGTGCCAGATTCTCCACACAAGCACAGGATCTCGTACTGTAGAACACACTGTTCAACTTATTAGAGGTTAAACTTCAGCCTTGGTATTAGTGCTCAAGTGAACAGCCAAGATTTCAGAGTTTACGAGGGTAGAAAAATAAGTACATTTCTTAAACCTTTGATGGATGTGTGGTGCACACACAAGAGTTGCATTTAATAATGCTTCTGTTTCCAGTTTATTTCAGGAGCCTACATGCACCCACCGGGCTATAGCCCATATTGCCTTCATATTGGGTCATGGTTTTGACTCCACAAGTCCAGATGTCTCAATTCAGTTGAATCTCCAAACTGGCCTTAGCTGTAGATCATGGACTGCAGTTCAGATAATGACCTGAAGAATGCGCTGTTGCTCTGCTTAGTGCTGATGTGTATGTAGGCCGGGAAAGGAGAGTATGAGAGAGAAAAAGCGAGAGAGGTCAGCTGAGGTGAGCAGTGTGGTGGTTGGCTAAAGCCTCTTTACAACTGCAACAAAATAAGAACCAAATCAAATAGAGACACACACACACACACTTAAACACACAAACAATGAGAAAGACATTTACATTTAGTCAATTTAGACATGCATGTACAAATAGAAAGCACACATTCACACTCAACTACAGGTAATACACTGGTCTTCAAGCACAGCTGGTTGACCTACACTCACCAGAGATAGAGAACTGGGCCTTAACCCCAAACCCACGCATGCCATTAACCCTAACCCTGACCTTCCCCTTAATCCCAACCATGACCACATTCAGCTGGTCTTTCTCCATGCAGGCAGCCTGCATTGGCAGGAAGTCTCTGAGTCATCCATCTATAACTCACACCACAGCAAGGCCATGCTAATCAGGGTTTGACACGTCTGATGCTAAACAAACATTGATCAATCATGAAATAATGTTCACGCTCCTAGGCAGGCAATAGCATCAGGGGATAAGATTGTTTAAAATCTGGCAACCCAGGGGCAGCGCTCTGTAGGATCATTAACAGAGTGCATTCCTCTTGTTCTCTGACAAATCATGATGTTTATTAATGCGTCACTTGCTGCCAATGACGCCAATGGGCATGGGCTTATCCCTCTTGCTCATGCTCGTTTGTGAGACGTAATGGGAATAATGCTTCTGTAATGCATGTGAGATGAGTCGCCTTTATCACTGCTAAACAAGCATGGACGTGTATTAATTGAGCAAGCACTCAGGAAGCAGGAAGGCTTGCCGTCATCACGCTCAGCCCTCCAGATGGCTTTCACGTAATAGATACACAGAGATGGCATGGAAATGGGAGGTCAGCCGTTCGCTTTACTGAGGAAGTGTTCGCTTACGAAGACAACATGAGGGAACACATTCTGTAATGTGATGTTTCCCAGGGCAATCCTGGCAGTAAGCTGATTATTCTAGTAATAATGTGCACTTCTAAATGTTTGACCTATCATTTACCCAAGACATTTAACTAATATAACTTTAGTGTTAGTTTATGAGACAGAAATAGTTGATCATCGTATTACCATTTGTCATTTGAGTCATCTTAAAGTAAAAGAAAATATTTCAGTGTACATTTCTTAGTTTAATAAATGTACGTTTTGAACCAAATTAGGTGAACAGCTGGACTTCAGTCAAAGGTTTTTCAGGAGTATTTGATGTCATTCACATTAAATGGGGGTTTGTGATCAAAAAGGCTATTGCTCAGTCACTACCCAAGCTGGCCAGTCCCAGATCATACCAATGAATGAGTGATGTTGGTTGCATGTCATTGAAAAAATTAAACTAGTCTTACATTTCAAAAACATTTGGAAAAAAAACAGGGTTTGAGGTGAGTAAGCAAAGATTTGCTAGTATCCATGTCAGTAGTACTATGCATAATAGTCTACCCTACCCTGAGCTTTGCTGTTGAACTATCTGTTCATTTAAGTCCATATTTATTTTACCTACATCGGGAATTTGTTTGCATTTGCATCAGAATCCATCATCGGGGACTCAATTATGTTCCATCTTCAACAATTATTTGTATTAGTTTAACCAATCCAGGGTTAGAATTTGAATGTGCAACACATCTCTGATCATTAAGAAAGCAGTTTAAACCTTAGGTCATCTCTAAACTGGGATTAAACCAGCCATAGATTTAAACATTTCAAATACATCACAGAGACCTCAGAGACTTTGGGACTATAGCTGTGGTTAGATAAGGTATAAAAATGAGGTGAATGTCAAGTCCCCTGATGCTTGTCTTTTCCACTCGGGGGTTGGATGTATGCACGTGCGTTTGTCATCAAGCAGCTGTAATCCCCCCTCTAGAAAGCTACTTTTGTATTTTAATGAAACTTTGAACCTGAATGCATTAGAGTTACACATTCATGTATACACATGCAAACACGCTTACGTTTATGTGTGACGTGTGATGTACAGTGTGGGTAATTTTACTGCTTTTAAAAGAGCGTGGCTGATTATGAAGGTTTTGGTCTCTTACTGTGAAAACATTCATTCCTTTTCTTCCGCTTATTCCTGTTAGGGGTCACAGGAGCCTATCCCAGTTACTTCCGGGCCATAGGCAGGGTACACCCTGGACTGGGGCCAGCTAGTCACAGGGCTATCACACAGACATTGACAGACAACCATTCACTCACACAGTCATACACTAGGGACACATTTTTCCACAATATCCTACCACATGCATGTCTTTCGACAGTGGGACGAAGCCAGAGTGCTCGGAGAGAACCCACGGTTACACGGGGAGGACATGCAGACTCCACCCAGAGAGATCATGGTCAGGCCCGAGATTCGAACTCAAGATCTCCTTATTGGGAGGCGAGAGCACTAACCGCTCTGCCATCGTGCACCCTGTGAAAACAGTTAACTGAAAATGCATAAACTGAACTGAATTTGTGTCATCCATGGTAAGCCATGGTCATAGGCACAACCTAACTGCTCTCACTAACAAACTCCTGGTCAAGGATGCATGAAGATCAACAACCGAACGCCTGTTTGGTTTTCACATGAATATAAATATTGTCAATAGTTTTATCTTGTGATTATAAAACTCTTTAGAAAGAGCCCATATACATTACAGTAAGAGACCCAAATGTAAACCTAAAGATAAAGCCAGGAGAAAACTCAAAGAAGAGAAGAAAAAATATCCAGTGTTGTGAAGAACAGTCAAGTATGTCTCTCAAGACACTGCTATGGTTCCAAGAGACACAACTCCCCTATCACATGTACAGTATGCCACCAGGTAAACACAGTAACTAAGCAACAACGGGAGACAGGTGCATTGGGGTTGGTGTCAGATGGAGCTGACAGGAGCACTTGGCTGTGATCAGTGATTTCTCTGAGGCCCCTTGAAAAAGTGTGCACACAGTAATACTTTTTTTAAATGTCCTAATAGGCACTGGCCGCTCAAGATTCTTACATCTCCGATCCACTATACACGACGACACTTTTTAAATAAATCTCATAGCGTAATGACAAGTCTGTACGGACCCTTTACTCCACAACAGTACAGCCGCTCCCACTACGCGCATCACGCGCGCCAGCAAGAGTTTAGGGGGGCACCAAACTGATAAGGGGGGCACAGAAAGAATAAAAAATAAATACTGAAAATTAATGTTGTGTTGTGCCTAGGGCACCTAAATGGCTGCCAGCGGCACTGCTCCACAACTCATTTCTGTGATCACCACGTAGTTTTTTCTTGGTTCGTTTTGAAATGCATAGTCTACAGTTGGAACGGGCACAATTGCATCAGAGCAAGTGAAAAAGCATTTTTTTTTGTTGGTAAAACATAATGAACATTTATGAATATGACCTCGAGGCCTTTCATCTTTGCAAACGAATTTGACCAATCTGCTCGTTTTCCAAAATGGCCTACATTGTGAATAAGGGTAGCCTAATTTAGGTTACTTAAATATTATCAGCTGCACTTCATAATGTGTCAGCAGTGAAATAAGTAGTTTTCCAGAGAACCACACAAGATTAGGACTACAAACATCAACGTAATAGCAAATAATCTTGGTATAATAGAGAAATAGAAGATGACATTTTAATCTTGTTTCACCTGCTTGAGTTATGCTAAATGATGTAGGCTTGGTTAAAAAATGTATAAACAGTAGTTTATTTTATTACAAAAGATATCCATAAAAAGTTAGCCATATTTACAAATGAAGGTCGATGAAAAGATTTGACCGTGACCATGATCTCCAGTATATAAACATCAGTGTCGGTTTTCTGGTCGTGCAACCTTTTAAAAACCGAACTTCACAAAAGATACTGGCGATATTGGTCAAGGTGCAACTCCTTTGCTCTCAACAACACGCAGATTCGTGTCACAGAAATACGACAGAAACACTCTTTTCATCAAAAATACGTTTCACATGACTAACATATACTGGTCTACTTTATAGGGTGACAACAGAATCCGTAGAGAGACGAAGATAAAAAATTAACGTCAAGAGCTTAACTAAAACTGACCAAAAAACCTTGCTCTGTGATAAATTAACGCGTCCCTTGGACACAGACGAGATGTTGCAGCTTGTGATAGGTATTTTTACATCAATAGCAGCTGTGTAAAACATAATTGTTGTGCTCTGACCAATCTTCTTTTGAAAAAAAAAACAAAACACCTGACCCTAAACATGAATAACAAGATTTCTGGAATGGTCGATCCTCTGTTTGTATTGATCAAGCCAGTCCTTGAGCTCCGAGATGCGGTATCCTTCTGGTCCCCTGCCGCCTTGGTATACAACCTTCCCCGCTTGGAGAATGTAAAGTCTGTCGAAATAAGCCCCGTACGCTGCGTTGGAAGAGTTCTCCATGCTGTCCGCGACCACAAGACACTCGGGTGCCTCCAGATACATGAGCTGAGCTGCGCTCAATCTATCTTCTAGACAGCGGTGTTTAGGGATCTGGTAGGGGGCGTCGGAGCTTACCCATCCGTCCGAGGGGTGCGCTTCTTCGATGTACACGACCAGCGAGTCTGCGATGTTAGAGTACTGCCTCATGACCCCCTGGAAAGCCTTGAGGCGGGCCATGAACGGCGGTCAGGTGCAGCTTCCGAAGTTGAGGATGAGCGGTCTAGTTTCTCTGGCGTAGTCCAGGATGCGGCTGCGCCTCTGGTTCCCCAGCTGAACCACTTCGCTGTTCGGTGCCCCATATCCAAGATGCGCAGATTTCAGGAGGTCTAGTTTGTGTCCGTGCCAGACCGCTTTCAGAGACTCCCAGCTGCACATGCGATTCGAATCGGAGATGCACAAGGGAGGGTCGACCATACTTTCTTCGGGTTCCCGCGTTTTCAAAAACACCCTTTTTCGTATGCACAAGAAATCCAGCAACCACAGCACTACCGCTGTCAGGAGAAAACGAGGCAGCAGAATAAGACATACTATGGCATTTTTCAAAGCTTTCACGCTATTCATGGCCTCTGAGAATAGCAGAGCGGTCACTATGTTCAAACTAGCCACTATATAAACTTTGTGTTTCAGTTCAACGTTCTTGTGCGTAACGATCCTCTGGGCTGAAGTTGCTTGTTGCTCCCCTTTTTATAGTGGCCGGTGGTGGATTGAATGGAAACAGCCCGCCTTCGAAGCCCGGTCGAGTCCTCACATGGCGGGATTACCCTCCACTCCAACACATGAGAGGAGAGGAAGATGAGAGGAAGATTTGTTTTTAAATGCTGTGTGCGTGTACCTTTCCGGATTGTGTGGGTTAGGGTTCGCGTTAGGGTCGATGCAAATATCAACAAAATCAGTTGTTCTTCCAAAACATGCCTGGCGAAAAGAAACCAGACTGGCAGGTGTATAGCTGGTGTTTTATGAACTATTCCCAATGGTCGGAACCATCCTAGAATAAGAATAAACTCAACACAGTTAGCTGTCTACTTTAATGGAAAAATAATAATAATAATACGGTAAATAAACGGATTGTATCAATACTATACTAATACTAACTACACTAATACTGCTATAAGCAGGCCTAACATATGTCTGAACATTCGAAAGTTTATGTCTGAAGGACATCAACGAATGCTTTTAAGTTTTATAAATGTAAGTGCTTAGGGAACAGCACAGGAGCCATTCAATTGTTGTACGCCATTGATGTAGGTGTACTATACAGTACATTCAACATTTTTGTACATTTTTGGTATACGTTTCAGTGCTAGGTGAAGTCTTGTCTTGTCTCAGCTTATATCTTAAAATATTTTCATGTTTTAATCTTAAATTAGTGTCACCCCTTCTGTCTGTTATTTTAAAATGTAAAAATTGCAACCAGTCTGTACATGCAGTATCCTGTACATTGAGAAGTTCCCCCGGACATAATTCTAAACTAAATATAGCCTCACGCAGTTGGAGCCTAGTATCATATAGCAGACAAAATAATATAAATCTTTGCCTTAAGAATTTCTCAACTTGTCTGAAAAATAGGTCTACGTACACTAAGAATAAAAATGAATGAAGTCAAATGGAACGATTATGTACAAAGGATTTGATCAAACACTGTAACTGGCGTACTGAACTATTTGACACCTATATTAGTGATTCTGGGACATGCACCATAAATCCAAGTCCCAGTCAGGAAATACCACCCATTCTTCTAATGCTACAGATGCTATATGGAAAATACAAGACCAGGCTGTTAGAGCCAGGCAAGGTGTTATTCATGTTGGTGGAAATAAGCCTCAGTCAGGTCCCTACGGTAAAATGGAGCGATGGTGGATGTTTGTGTCGTTGTAATTGAAGGAGTGTTCATATATCTCCTTCTCTCTCACCTTTTCTGTCCCCCCCCCCCCCTATTCTCCTCCCTGTTTTGTAAATCCTCAATCATCTCCATCATTCCTGGAGGATTGACAGGAACTGATGTGGTTTAAAAAGCATTTTTACACTATTCTTAGTCTTGTATGCGGCAGGATTCTTCTTCATGTAACGTTAGCTGCTGAAAAACTGCGCTGGCGGCTAACCAATTTACCTTCTATGAACTGAGCAGGCAACTTGGCATCAGCTCCCAGGTTCACTTGAGGACGATGAAATGCATGAAAAACCCAATGTCACATTCCGTCACTGTTTTGTGGCAGAGACTGTGGTTTTTGGTGTGGTGTTTGTGTTTGTTGCAGAGGTATTTGGAGAGGTTGGGCGGAGCCGAGCAGCTGAGACCGACACACCTGAAGCAGATTGGATAATCAGCGCCTGCTTATAAGCCCTGCTCTCTGTGTTACTCGCTGCCAGATGATTTCGTCTTCCAACGTGGTATTGGCTACAGGTCTTAATCAAGACTGTTTGTGAGTTTGATTGATAGTTTTTGCAAGATTGAATTGTTAACTAAAGCTTTTTGTTTTTCTCTTGTTCCGCTGCTGCCGGCCTCCTGTTCTCCTGTCCTCCTGCCACAGCCGCCCAGCTCTCTGCACCTCCCCAGCTCTCTGCACCCCCCCCAGTCGGCTCCCACTGTTGTTTCCCAGAGGATTACACCCTTGCCTTCCCGGACCCTTCATCGCCTGCTTTTCCCTTGCTTCTTAAAATAAAGCACCTTATTCCCCACTTCCTGCCTCCGCCTCCGCATCTGGGTCCACCTACTCAAGACTGAGTGTAACACCCAAGCTGGTACCTCCCACTCAGGAGGGATGGAGGGGGAGATGGAAGGAGAGATGGAGCGATGGAAAGGTTCCAGAAAGCTTAATCTAAAGGTTGTTCCCCTAAAATAAGGTTGACTGATCATCACTGCTGACAGGATTTCCTGATCATTTGAGTACTTTGAAATGCATGTAATTGTCTCATCTCAATCTTTCATTAGAACTCAAAGGTTTAACTAATTGTATTTACAGAGGCATTAAATAATTCTACACCAGTGAAATATAATAACCAATCACAAGCGGCTCTCAAACATAATTACATGTTTATTGAACATAATTAATCTTAACAAATAACAACAAAGGATGACATTTTTTAAACATGATTTTACTAGACTCAGAGTTTAATAAATTCCTGCTGGGTTGTGCTGCACCATACAGCACAGTAATACCACAAGCAAGCTAACTTTTTTAGAGTCACCCTGAATACCTGCAGCTATTCAGACATTTGAATCCGACTGCCAATACAGAGTTTCTGTCAGTGCAGTTCCTCCCATTCGTCCGTGCAGACCCAGTTAACGCAGCGATGGGAAATCCTGGTCCATGGGGGCCACTGTCCTGAAGGTTTTATATGTTTCCCTGCTCTAGCACACCTGACTCTAATGAATGGTTGTCATCAAGTTCAGTGGATGCCTGATAATGATCATTTGTTAGAATCAGGTGTGCTGATTGTACACTGCCACTACAGTGTCTGTTACCTTTATGAAAGGTGAGTCTTTGCCCCAGCTTGAGGTTATTTATGGTCTGGAACAAGCATTTTTATAATGGATCTTTTAAGCAAGAATCTTAAATAATGTTCAGCTCCGTTTATCATGCCTTTAATCACTACCTGTTTCCCAGTCACTGATTGGGTAATTGTCAGTACATTTTTTAAATAATGTTGTTAGTCATTACAAATTGATACATGATAACGGTTTTTGAGTGAACTGCAGAAACCTGTTTGTTGTAACCTTTGCACCAAGTTTGTAGTTCCCAGAACATAGGAAGGCAGCTCCCCCTCCCTCTTATTATTATATAATTATTCTGCCCAACAACTCCCCAGACCCCCTTTCCTGGCCAACGGGAACTGCTTCAAACAAGGAGCAGAGGGGACCTGGAAGGCATGGAATAGAGTTCAAGATATCACACTGCAGATATCAGCAGAGGAAGATGATGATCTAAATAAGAAAATGTTCCAAAACGAAGGGTCCCTTCCTGCTACGCTATCCCCTGTTTGAGAACTCCACATATCTGCAATTGAAGGGGCATATGTGGGTAGAGTGAGATTGAGAGAGACATGGAAATAGACTATCCTTATGTGACCTCTCCCTGTGCTCAGTCTGATAGAGCTCATTAGACTGTGTCCGTCTGTGTAACCGTAGATGCCAGTCCTCCCAGAGTGCACCCACACAGACCAGATGGTGGAGGCAGGAGGAGGAAGAAATAATCTCGCTCTGATCAACCTTAGTTGCATCTAGGTTGTATTGTACCTGTTCCTCTGCTGAAGTTTTGGGATAAAGCGTGTCCTAAATGCACGCATTAAAGGCTTTATGTGGTGTTAGCAGAATGACTCTACTCCTGTTTCTACTACTGCATTCCCTGTTTAGTCTTATAGATAGAGGATACTCTCTAGACCAGGTGTGAGCAATTCCTGTCCTCGAGGCCCGCTGTCCTGAAGGTTTTAGATGTTTCCTGGGTCTAGCTCACCCGATTCAAATTAAGGGTCATTGTCAGGCTACCACAGAGCTTGATAACAACCTGTTCATTTGAATCAGGTGTGCTGGAGTAGGGAAACATCTAAAACCTTCAGGACAGCAGCCCGCGAGGACGGGAATTGCCCACCCTTGCACTAGACAAAGTTATGGGGAAAGTTATTTGCTAATCCTCAACTTTTTGAAGCATTTGGGTAGTAAACCCATCACTGTCCAGTTGTCAGTCAGTGTCTACGTGGTTATCATGACATTAGCTGGATGTGATACAGTAAACACCAGATGGTAACAAGTCTGTGGAGCCAAGGACATTTTAAACTCTGTATATGTTTCTCAACTCGTATTACACCGTGTCCCAACTGGATGTGACGCGACCGATTGGACGCGAGTGACGCGCCTAAATGCATTTCGATTGCCTTGTTTTTAGTTGGAATGTCCTAATTGGACGCCAGCAACGCGATGCGGGGCGACACAACTCTTTGGCAGACCTTTTTGTCGGACGCTCTGTTTCTATTTATTTTTAGACGCGTGAAGCTCTCTCTTGGAAGTCGCTTTGGCTTAAAGCGTCTGCTAAAAATGAATACATGTAAATGTAGTGTAATTACGTAACAGAAGTGAATTTGACGTGTGTTGACACCGTGGCGTCAGATGGCTCAACGCGTTGGCCTTATGATCGGAAGGTTGTGAGATCAAGCCCCGGCTGTGGCTATATGATGTTGTGTCCTTGGGAAAGGCACTTCACCCTACTTGCATCAGGGAGACTGTACTTACTGTAAGTCGCTTTGGATAAAAGCGTCTGCTAAATAAATAAATATAAATGTGTCGTAGCTGGATGACTGTTGCGTCTCATCGGACGCTCTCTGTCCACATTGAACGTGTTAAATACGCACTTCTGTCATATAGGGATTTGACTGAGGGGCAGCATATTCCGGGAAAAGCAGAAAGAACCAGAAGCACACCCAACAGCAAGTCTGTGGGAGTGATTATGGGCTTCTCATTTAATGTTGACGCACACAGTGCTTGTAGAATTACAATAGATTAGATTACATATCATAACATCCGGTGATATAACAATGGACATTAGGCAATAGTCTGACACAACATTCTGTAACATAACAATGCATATTTGGCAATATTCTGGTACAACTGTAATATAACTATGTATATTCTGCTAAAAACCTGTAAATCCTGTATATCCTGTATATGCTGCAAAAAAACTGTAAATCCTGTACATCCTGACATAACACTGTATATTCAGCAAGACCAATTACTTGCATAATTGTAATCGAATTGTATAGACTATAACTGTATAGTCTGTAACCTGCACTTTATCCTGTATATCCTGTATATTCTGCTGTATATTTGGCAAAAAACTGTAAATCCTGTACATCCTAATATAATACTGTATATTGTACAAGACCAATACTTGTACAATTGTAATTGTATAGTCTGTACATAATCATTTATCCAAGCCTCTGCCCACCCCCCCACCCCCCCTCCCTGTGAGGATTCACCTCACCTCACCTACCGTTTTTACTTTTTTTTACTTATTGTTATTGCCCCCAGCCCCCTATCCCTGTGTACACTTTCTAATCTTTTACCTCACACCCTTACCCTTGTGTGCTTTGCGAGACTGTGTGCTGTTGATACGAAGGAGTTTCCCACGGGATCAATAAAGTAATCTGAATCTGAATCTGAATTAGATTAAATTTGAATGTCATTACACAGGTACAAGTACAGGGTAACGAAATACAGTTAGCATCCAACCAGAAGCAAAACAGTTATTACAACAGAATATAATAAATATAAGTATACTCAGGATATACACAGTATGAACAGTATAATCAGAATATACAGGGTATGTACAGATTAAAGTGATTTAAGACAAATGTACAGCTGTATTGTACAAGATGCTAACAGTATTAAACAGAAATTACAGAGTTGCATGTATGTACAGTTAGTGCAAATAATGCAATAAGCAGATGTGCAAAATGAACAAACAGAAATGATGAGCACTTCCTCTGGATGTCCTCAATGGACGGAAGAATAGTCCCAGTGATGCGTTGGGCGGTTTTCACCACCCACTGCAGTGCCTTGCGCTCTGCGACTGTGCATTTCCCGTACCACACTGTAACACAGTTTGTTAGGATGCACTCGATCGCACAGCGGTAGAAGTTCACCATGACAGCGGAGGACAGGTGGTGTTTCCTCAGTGTTCTCAAGAAAAAGAGACGCTGGTGAGCCTTCTTGATCAGGCCGGAGGTGTTTGTAATCCAGGACAGGTCATCCGAGATGTGGATCCCCAGGAACTTATAGCTGGAGACACACTCAACGGCCATCCCGTTGATTTTAATGGGGTCGTGCATTTCTCCCCTCTTCTTCCTGAAGTCCACGATAAGCTCCTTGGTCTTTGTGGCGTTAAGGAGCAGGTTATTGTCACCACACCACATGGCCAGGTGATGTACTTCCTCTCTGTAGGCTGTCTCATCGTTGTTGGTGATGAGGCCAATCACCGTGGTGTCATCAGCAAACTTAATGGTGTAGTTGGATCCATACATTGTCTTGCAGTCATGCAAGGGTCAGCTCCTTTCATAGTTAACAAGCTAAAAAGCATGTTAATAAGCATTTTGATAAAGCATGACAAAGTTGTGTAAATGTTCCACATACCTGTTTAATATATACTGTATAATGGCTTAGCACCTTAACATGAAAAAAAGAGAAAAGAATGGTGATATCGATAACCATTAACCCTTCAACCCTAACACTAAATGTAATTCCAACCGTAACACTAATTCCAACCATAACTCCTAAAACTACCAGATTTTCTTCGGATTGAAAATAGATGTATTGAAGAATGGTTTGACTTCATCAAGTTTAAGTTTAATCAAGACACACTCGCACACAAGTAGGCACCATATGTGGACCCTCCCCTCTGCACTCCATACTCTGTTACCGTCCAGGCTTGTGGGACCCCCCGTGTACTTGGAACACTCAGTTTTCAAAGGAAACACAGGCCAACTATACTAGTTCAGCAGGCGCTCAGCTCCTTCCATTTGCTGGTTATTAATACCATAAATACCAGGCTCCAGCCACTGCCACATCAATCAGCCAGCCCCACATGAGATGAGTGTGTGTGTGGACATGAATGTGTGTCAGTAAATAGGTGTGTGTGTGTGACATGGATGGGTCAGGTCCGGTCTCTGGGCAGAGCTACATAAAGGCTCCAGCCTGGTTAGAGGACACCATGTACCTTGTGTATGTGTATTTGTGTGTTGGGAGTGTGACATTACGATGTGTATCGGGGGACTAATGTAAGTGTCAACAGTGGAGGCTGCTTCTTTTAGACGTCACAGTCCTGGCCACACTGATCTAAACGTCACATCAACACTGAACCCTCAAAAGGGCAGAGCAGGTTAAGACAAGGCAGGTCAGGGTAGGACAAGGGTGGGGGGCAGGGCAAGGCCAGGGCAAGTTAGGGAGGATGAGGAGGTTGGATCAGGGTTCAGAGAGGGGGTGGGGGGTTGAGTAGTTCACGTTATTACGGAAATGAAACTTGGTATGAGGAGAGGAACAACCTTTACTGTCTCTCATATATATTGATTTATTATTCCCATCTAACTAGTCATAAAGGTTAAGACCATCGTTACACAGGATTGACCAGTATATTTTTTTGATGCAACTGCTTCAACTGTGAGGCTGCCATTCCCTCTTGCACTGAGGGAAATGAGAAGTAAACCATGTTTTATTCTATACTTCACTCATAATATTTTGAAGTGTAAATGAGCAGCAATGCCTGCTGTCATAACTATCCCCTGTCTTTAGCATTAACCCAATATTTAAATCAGCAGATACAAAGACATCCGGTTTTGCAGTCTTGCAAAGTGGAGATAATTCTGCGGAAATGCTGTTTTTAACGTCAAGGGATTCACTCTTAAAAATAGCTAAAAGCTTTGTAGATGATCCCTTTTTTAGATGCTTGGCAAAATGCTCTTCTGTACCTTCTGTCTTTGTCACACATCTTCGTGTAGACACACGGACCAGCGTCTGGAAACCAATTACGTGTTTCCCAAGGACACAAGACTTCTGCATGCGTGAGTGGTGAAATCCTCCACCCACACTGTCTTGTTGTTCTCTTACGCTTCCCAGAAGCTTAGCACTGTCACTATACAGACTGCAGATTACCTCATCTTGACTCTCAACACTGTCTGCTGTAGTGGAGATATACTTGCAATGCAATCAAGGCATTAGTGCTGACACTGATTGTTTTTAACTTCCGGAAAACCCGTTTTGGCTGTGTTCACATCTGTGTGAGTGTGTGTCTGTCTCTGTCAGGGTGTAAAACTGTGTTGGTCTGTCCTGAAAATGTGTTTTGATGCAATGACGCAATGTGATTCTTTTTGTTTTGTTTCTCTTTCAGGTGCATTTGGTTGCCAAGGCAATAAAGCTCCCTCTCTTGATCAAGTCATCAGAGCACTTTCCATTAGGGAGGGCAATGACAGTACAGCTTCATTCACTGTTTATGCAATCAAATGCTGAATGTGTTTGTGGGTGTGTGTGCGCGCGTCTGTGCGGGTATCTGTATTTGTGTCTGCGTGCAAGTGTACGTGTGCCACAGATTGTATGACCCCTGCCCCTGTTTTTTTGCACACAGCTTGTGTCTCGAACTTCACTCCTTATAATAGAGCTGATGACAACAGCGAAGTCTGGTTGCTGAGACACCACAGGGTCATATGGTACGTCTACCTCCTAGATGAGCATCATTTGAATTCAGCGCAGCAGAGGAAGGTGGAGAGCCCCGATCACAGAGCTGGTCTCCTCAGATGAGCTGCCTTCTCTGCTTGGGTTTTCCAAGACCAAACATCTGCTGCCCCTCTTAGTCATAGCTAGTGGAAGATAAGTATGTATGGTCACAGAGTGCAATTTTAACTGAGAAACCATTCATTAATTCATTAATTTTGTACCGCTTATTAGCGGTGCCGCTTATTTCCATTAGGGCTTACTAGTGACTTCAACCTATCCCAGTTACTTCAGGTCTTAGGTGGGGTACACCCAGCTCATCAAAATACACCGGTGAAATTTAGTTGGAGTCAAATTGCTTTCCAACAATGTGCAACCATTTTGGTGAAGTACAGTACAGATGCAAATAAGCGTAACCCTAAGCGACATGAATGTGTCCAACCTTTACATGATGACTAAAACATGATCCACGTGACATGACTCAAATAGCAGACAGATAGCTGGCACGAAGCAAAGGAAGGACCAGGAAGCAATACCATACCAACTACTCAATTCACCATGGTATTTCTGTTGAAATGTAAATTGGTTCAACTCAGTTTACGCTGCATAACAGAATGTAAAGGCCTTTAAACTCTGAGTGTGTAGGTGTTCAGAATACATAGTTCTACATCTACATCATCAGTAAACACTACACGTGTGCTATTTTGTAGATCAACTTATTAAACGACTCTACCCTGAAATATACTGACGTCAGCCTTTAGAGGTTAAACCATTTGTTGGTGTTCTGTTAGCATATCTACTCCAAACATTTCTGGTTTAAGATATTACTCTTTGTGGCATAAAAACGGAATGCCTTGGACTGCGCAGCTGTATAACCGGGGGCCCTTTTCCTCTCTGCTATTTGTCTGCTATTTGCAACACTGTTTTTCTGAGGAAACAGCTTTCCAGGAACTTAACAAGCTGTTTCTATTCCCAGAGTTATTTCATGGTATAGCTCAGTGGTCCCCAACCCTGGTCCCCAGGGCCCACTGTCCTGCATGGTTTAAATGTTTCCCCCTTCCCACACACCTGATTGTAATATATGTTTGTTACCAAGAATATTCAGGGATATTTAGAGACCCATTAATTTGAATCAGGTATGTTGGAGCAGAGAAACATCTAAAACATGCAGGACGGTGGGGCCCTGAGGACCAGGGTTGGGGACCACGGGCTGATCTGGAGTCAATTAGTCTATGAAACTCCCAGAACAAAGGCGATGACAAACATCACAAAGGGTATAAAACTGCCTTAACCGTAGGATTTAGAAGCATGTGGTTTTCTAAGTACCACATCATTTACACATCTACCGCAGACGTCAAACTACCATCATACTTTCTTTATACTTTATATTCTACTTTGCCAGGACTCAAACATCTTTTGTAATGAGAAACTGGAGGTTTGGCTGCAGCCAAAATCACCTGTTTGAAATTACGTCACCGCTGGTTTACTAGAATGTTTTTTTCAATAAAGCATTTCCAGAACAGAACATTCGAAATGGTTTTTACTGGAATCATTAAGAAATTCGACAAAGTGACGCATTTGTAGTAAGTGTGGAGGGTGAGTTTTGGGAATTGGAATGGTCCCAGTTTCAGTTTTCCAGATGTGCTGAGAGACAACCTCGTATAGTGAGAGCCATTACATGGAGAGGGCGACACCAACACGGTAAAGAACATCAACACCTCAATCCTCAGCCGTGCACTATAAACTCTGCTCTGGTCTCCAGGCAAAACCTTTTCAAGTTAATTCAAAATCCTACCAGTACAAAACATGCCACTGTTACAAAAAAACTACAAGACGGAGAAACGAACCAGATCCCTCAGTTTTTCATAAGGGGACAGGGCCTCTTGTCCTGGGTGGGAAGGGAAAACACACATGGACATCTGCATTTGATCTTAACCTGTGATTCCTGTGATGTGTCCCAAGCACTGCTGAAAGTTTGCGCTTGCAGCACTCATTGGAGCTCGGCTAGGGGTTGGCTAGGGGTCCTTCTGTATAACTTAATCACCCAAGTAACACCTAAACCAAGCTGTTCTGCACATCAATACCAGTAATATACGCACCTACTCACCAGTACAGTCACACTCACGTAGACACACAAAAGTACATGCTCCTACTACAACAACAGGAGACGCTTTCCTTCATCTGCACATGTGCAATAAGGACATCTGGGTATCACTTGTAACAGATCATCAGCCTCTAAGCATATACAAAGGTGAGCTGGCTACAATAGCCTGTAACATATGCTAGCTACAATTTATAACCAGTAACAAATGAGATAGCCTGACCTGAATCTAGCATGCAGCAGTCGTTGTACTTTCAAGTTGTTGTTGTTCAATAAATGTAGACTTTAGCAGATCAACCATAATCTAGACTGTGAAAGATCCTCCAGTTACAAGAAAACTTGTATAAAATAAGAACGGTTTACTCTTCTAATCCTGCTTTCTTATAATAAGATACTCTAAAAAAAGGTTGGGCTAATAATTTAGGTGACTTTCTAGGATCAGGGTTAGGAGAACTTGCTGTCTGAGATCATCTGGCACGAGACCAGCCTACATCAGACGCAGAGAGTTGGTGCCAATCTTCCCAATAGTGACAGCCATTTACAGACTACATGGTCCCAAAACGTAATTCTACACCTTCTATGTTACATTTAAATGACAGTTCAAGTCATCCAGCAAAATCTGTCACAAATGTTCCAGTCCATGTGCTTTCTGGGGACCGGGTTCAAAGCCATGAGCTTAGTGTAATTCTCTGGCACAACAGGATTTTGTGGCAGTCCCAAAGAGGTCAGTGAGGTTAAGAGCCGCTAAGTAGTAGTGTTTAAATCCTCCTCAAGCCCAGTGGCTGCATGCTTCAACACTGGACTCGTATCACCTCATCAAAGAACCACCACGCAGATAAACGTATTGGTGTGTGTGTGTGTGTGTGTGTGTTTGTGTGTGTGTTTTACTCTGAGGAGGTTCCTAGTAAATCGATGACCAGCAACCACATCACGTGAGGTCACAGAGGTAAGGCCAGGGCCAGTTGGCGTCTTTAAAGGCCAGTTTAGGTCAAGAGGACATGAATCGCAGCAATCAGACAGGATGTGTTTAGATAAACTGTACTGTCACTGTACTGGACTAGTGATTCATTTCTGTTTGTTTTTTTTTACTCTCTCAAACCAGTTAAAAGTTCCCAAAAATCCTATAAGAATTATTCTGCATATTCAAATAGCACAATTATATCAGCACGCCATATCACAGACAGATTTTTGTTACTTTTTCCTTATCAGAGAACACTTTTTTTCCAGCTAAATTGTTCAACAGAGTGGCTGAGACTGCTGACAGAGAAGCCACTTTACCTCAGGTAAAAGGAGGAACGCAGGAGAATGGAAGGAGGGAGGATTGAGAAAGGTGAGGTTGCTTTGAGAATGAGAGAAAGATAGATAAAGAGGAGACAGAATGAGAGATAGACACCCACTGGAAGAGTCAAAGGGATGGTGGAGGGCTTTCAGGTCGGATGAGAGCTTCTTTGCATAGACACAATTTTATTCTATAATTCTCAGGAGACCAGGCCTACAGACAGGGTTGGTCCTCAGCATGTTACATTTTATATGAATGTGTCCTCACAGAACACTGCTTTCTAAGTAAGCACAACATACCCTATATCAACTGGGCTTTCACAGGAAACAAAGAGCACATTCAGAAGGGACTGCAGGGGCCTCAAATTCTTTCATTTCCACAATGAAAAAATAGTAAAGTCCCCATTTCTCTTGAAAAGGCCACATCAGAGCACATGCAACTCATCCCATCAGGATCTATATTTATTCATGGTGACCGCCCCAGGAGTCCTTCTCACTGGTCTTTGATCAGAGCCTCCAACACTGTCATGGGTCTGCTAGGAACCAGGCCCAAAGCTGCATGGAATCACCACTGAAATCACATCCTCTTCCTGCATTTACACCTACAATCCAAAGTGTAGTATATTTTCACGTAATGGAAATGTATTAATTGAGAGCTTAATTCAATTTTATTATGTTGATCTTTTTCTACACAATTGGAGTTTGGTCGTTTACATACTTATTGACAACTTTGTCAGATACGTCCGCAACTAAGTATACTTTATGTGTTTATTTGTGCTTGGAATGAGAGAATGAATTGGCAAAAAATATCCTCTATCTTCTTGACCGGCCATACACAGTAGACAAACACAGCAAGTCCATGAGATGCATTAGAATTCAGTAACTGATTACAAGGTGATGAGGGCAGGAATGAAGAAGGATATTGATGTGCTGTGTACCAAACCACATGGCCCAAGTGTCTATGTGTTTCTGCATGTGTTTGTATGGATGTATGTGTGTTTGTGAGAGAGAGGGAGAGACGGGACCATCTGGGTAAGCTCTAAAGCGTAGTCATAGCTTCCTGTTGAGGGGCCTTTGCAATGCCCCCCTCCAACCACTCATCTGCTTCTCATTTGGTCCAGGCTGACATTGGGGTACCTGTGACCATGATGTATTACAGTCATTCATGTGTAGCCTTACAAAAACACACACCCGAGAGGAATGCTTTTGAATCTGGCCAGTTGCCACAAATAATGGTTGTCCCATTGGGTTTGTGGTGTGTGTGTGTATGTGTGTGTGTCTGTATGTGTGCGTGTGTGTGGTATGTGTGTTTGTGTAAATGTGTGGGTGTGTGGTGTGTGGTGGAGGGGTTGGGGTGGAAGGTTCGTGGTTTTGGGGATGGGGGTGTGCTAGCATATGTTTTTCTCTCTTTATTACTGAAAGAACACAGGCCTGGAAATGCATCCGCTGAGAAGGTATGTTCAGTATTCTAAGTTGGCTTTGAAGCTAATGACCCATTTCTCTCACAGACCTTTTCTCAATTGTACTCTTTCTTTCTCTATATATGTACTAAAACATAATGGCTGTGTGTGTGTGGTGCTTTACAATCCATCCATTTCCTGGTAGCAATGTGGAGTTTGAAATTGAAGAGGCCTCTACATGCTGCTCACGCCATTCTCTAGTTTGGTGCTTGAAAAATTGAGACCAGCGATTTGACTGGATCCAAACTACACTGTTTCCCCCTTTCAACTGATCTTGGTTTTACAGCTGTTCTTGTAGCTTTGCCATCTATCAACACTACCATTATATGCTCAGAGACGTTGGAATGCTAACCAAATTGAAAAGGGCCTCTCTAACAACTTAAAGTGTACATCTACTACTTGCTCTGGATGCTCTTTAGACAGAAGCAGGGCCGTCTTTCATAAAGGGACAGTGCATCCCAAAATAAAAAACTAATAAGACCACTGTTTCAACGAGCGAAGGAAGCATTAGTATGCATGGTTGAAGAATTTGGACACAATGTTTTGCTTAAAGTAGCTTACACCAGTGGTTCTCAACCCTGGTCCTAAGGGCCCACAGTCCTGCATGTTTTCGATGTTTCCCTGCTCCAACACACCTGATTCAAATGAATGAGTCACTATGAAGCTCAGCAGAAGCCTGATAATGACAATTCATTTGAATCAGGTGTGTTGGAAGGGGGAAACATCTAAAACATGCAGGACAGTGGGCCCTGAGGACCAGGGTTGAGAACCACTGGCTTACACTACACTGTACTGAGGCATATTTTGTGCTTGTGTCTGGATGACCTCCACATATTTTCTCAACAGAAGTACTCAAATCGAAGATTTTGATCATCTGCTTAATTAATGTTAGTGTGTAGGGACTAAATGAGATTTTGAGGTTAAATGCACAAGGTTTCACAGAAGCAGCATTAAAACATTTTTACTTAGGCTGTCAGTGTGAGCTGAGACCTAGGATTACTGCAGGGAAACCTATCCCTGGAGGCCAAGATATGACCTTGGCTAGGGCAATGTGTCAATTTATTTTGCATTTGATTTTAATTGATCTCCCAACCAGGTCCAAAATTGTATCAGCAAATAAATTCATACTTCAATTTACAATGAAATGCATGTACATGTATGTGTATAAAACAAAGCTTGAAGAATTATGCGTTTGTCACAATAACACGACCAACCCATGAGTTCCTGAGCATAAGTACTGCTGCTTTCTGTGGATGGTGGATGGCTGACACCTACTGGGCATGATCCGTCCCTGCAGAAACGTTCAGCATGAGCACCTGGGTGTTCAGGAGGACGGGTAAAGGGCCTGTACACAAACGCACACTCTCTATGCTGCAATGTAACAAGCAAGTCTATAAAATGTCCTTTCAGTACCTAGAAAAGAGGGGTGGTTACATTAAAGGCAGTCTTTATTTCCAGATTTCTAAGAACCCTCTGGGCTCTGCATCCTCGAGAGAGGTTGATCTGATTCTTTTAGAACGGCCTCATCTGACCGAGAAGTCAAGTGTACTGTGAGTGTGTGTCAAGACTGTCAGCTGCCACTAATGACAAGTCGTTAGTGAGTCAATGAGGAACTAATTAGAGTAACAAATCAGTTTGGTCACAAATGTTGCTGAGTTGGTGACATAACCACATGGTGGAGACACAGACCTACATGACAACACACTTTGCTAGCTGTTTTAGAACAGGGGAGGGGAAGAGGATGGGGAACACACTCAGTTGCCTTAACACACATAAATACAAGCTATTCTGAAGGTGAAGAGACACTGCTGAGATAGGCAGCAGCATCAATCTACATTCAGGGAACTCTCCCTTCCTTTGACCCAGGCTGGGACAGCCTGCAGTCATTCACCCTTGAATCTCCATGAAACAATGTGTTGCAGACCACTTAGGCTGACAGCTCGAGATAACATCTGAGTTGGCAGACTTTTCAGCAGGACTCCACTGCACTGGGAAGATGTTCCTCTCTGTGAGGGCTTCAGCAGCCCTGGACAAGCAGCTGAGGATGTCTGGACACCAGGGCCAGGGTTCCAGAGAGGAATCTACTGCCTGGCAGAGGGACAGTTACTAGAACAATGGAAAACCCACGATGTTTAAATATTTAGCAGCTTTATTTTAAAGTGTAAATGGAAACAACAGCCATTCAATAACTGCTCACCAGGCACAGGTCTTCCTATTATTTATTGTGAAAGGCAATGGAAAAACACAACAAAGGCATTATCTTACCCACACAAGTTTACTGTAATAAATAAAGTAATCCATCACTGTATATGAACAAACAGACTTTACTTATAGGATCATCACATCCACATGTATTATATTATTTACTATACGTTGTATTTGGAATATCACGTTCGCACGATCACTCATCATGTAGGTTATTTTATTATGATATCTTCCCATTGTTCCTTCCTCAGATTCTTCCTGAAAACAGGCTGAGCTATAATTTACAGACATCCACATTCCAGAGAGTAGTGTTTGACTGCAAACATCCCATAATATCATGTCTGTGTCCTCAAACACATCCCATACAATAGGTCCATCCTAAAAAGACCAGCAGGTCAAGAAGATCAGATAAAACACTTACCAAAAGGAGATGACAGCTAAAGTACAATATAAATTACAATCCAAGGTTGAGTTGTGGATGGAATGCAAAACACTGTACAAAGTACACTTAAAGCTTTAGTTATTCTCAAGGATATCAAAGACAAATAAAGAACAAGAAAAGATTTAGGTCAAAGAATGAAGCTGCACTAATTCTTAACAGTACATCACACCACCCAACAGCACTGACATCGTCAATAAGTTAACATCTCAAATAAAATAATACTGTCATGTCTGAATACAGGCTTGAGCACATCCTGAAGCCCCATGTGTTGATGTTCACACATTCACCTTCCATTCACCTTCAGGACCAGACAGGGCGCTCCAAGCCTAATAGCTCCGAGTCTATTATCCACAGAGAGCACAGGTCACAAAAATGCAGAACATCAGAAATCCATACACACTGTTTGGTTGAGTATTTCTAAATCTGTCAGCTGCCATTCACCCTGTGGAACTGTATGTGCCATTGTTCTATGAATTTACAATCCATCAGTGAAGATTTGTCCTTATTTTCAAACACACAGTGCTACTGCACTATTTAGTTAATTCCAGGGCAACCAGACAATCCTGGCATCAAATGGAAGTGTAGTGTTTTCCAAAGCTGGTGAGTTTGATCTTTTCTGGCAAGATGATGTTGACAGAATGTCCGCCCTCCTCCCCTTCCCTTCCTACCTCCCTCAGCAGCTGCTCCCTCTGGTGGTGCACCAGCTGGCTATAACGAGCGTTGGCCATCCACGCCTCGCAGCGACCAAAGAACACAATGCCCGTGGTCCCCAGGATGACCAGGCAGGTGAGGAGCCCCAGCAGGCCGAAGCAGAGCAGTTGTCCCTGGGTCACAAGGCCCCCTGAGCTCTGCACCTTCTCCCTCAGGGTGATCTTCAGCAGGTCCCTCTCCGGGGGGCGTAGTAGCTTATGGAAGGCATGGGCAGGGAGAGAGTAGTGCTGCGGGGGAAGAGGGAGACCCTGGCCATGACCATGGGAATCTGAGGCTCGTCCCCCTGGCCTGTTAGCCGTCTTGGCCTTGTGCTGATGGGTACAGGTGGTTCCTGAGAACCCCGGGGGACAAACGCAGTGGATAGCTCCGCCTGTGAGAGGCACACAGCTGGCGCCGTGAGCACAAGGCTGGCTGGCACAGGCAGAGATCGCCTCTGTGGCGGATGAGGATGTGGAGGAGCGTGAAGAGGATGAAGATCCGTAGGAAGAGGGCGGGGAGGAAGAGGGTGAAGAGGAAGAAGGAGAGAAGGGGGAGGCATCTTTGGAATTACAGGTTGGTCCAGTAAATCCAGCGGTGCAAAAGCATCTGAATGTTTGGTTGTGAACATCTGTAGTGCAGCTCCCTCCGTGGAGACAAGGGTTGGACTGGCAGCTGTCAGTGACATCCATTTCACAGAAGTTTCCGGAGAACCCAGGGGGACAGAGACAGGGGGGGTTGTCTGCCCAGGAGTCCCTACAAGAGCCTCCGTTTTGACAAGGAGAACTAAAGGACAGGGCGGTGAGTAGAGCGAAAAGAGGAGAGAGGGAAGAGGAGAGAGGAGAAAGAGGCAAAAAAGGAGAGAGAACAAGAGGAGGCAGAGAGGAAAATAGAGTGATAAAGCGAAAGAAAGAGTGAGGAGGAGTTTTTTGATTACCTTGAGACAAATGCTGCCTGCAATGATTTGTGATGTAAGAGTAGACCTTCAGTTAAAAGGCTCCCATTGTGATACTCAGTCTTCTCTGCATGGATGTATTGAACTGAATTCATAAAATGCAATAGTAATACTAGTGATTCAGCAATCATTTTACCATCAAAATACCCACCATGAGAGCATTATCATTATTTGTCTAATTAACCACTGTTTGGTACAGATAAGACTGTGATTGAAACCTTAAGAGAGAACATCCAATCATTTATTCCAGGGGTTTATTCTTTTATCATCTATTCTCGCTATCATTCTTCCAAACATATCTGCAGATTCCCACCACGTTTCTAGAAGCTCGTTCCAAGGCTGATTAATAGAACTCACCCCTCCCTCCATGCTCAACAGAGATGATGATTAAAAAGGTCCACGGGCATCTATCGCCCATGCTATAGCAATCTAATTACAGGATTTAAATAGAACTGAAACAAAGATAGCGTATTGAGCCAGGTGACTCAGTGGCCAGTGACAGAAAATAATTGGATTTCAGGTGGGCCTTTCAAAGTCAATACCCCAGTGAGCCTAACACAGTGCAACACAGCCAGGCCCAAAGAGGTCTGGCCGGTTAAGCTAGCCTTTCACTCCCTGGAGAATCATCAGTATAGGTTTGAAGAGCAGGAGACAGATTCCTGCACAGCCTCAGGTTGTCTGTAATCTTAGTCATTGATGGCTTGACTCCAGTAGATTGCCTAAACCTAATAAGAAAATTCTAATGAAAGCATCACATAATATAGGTTCTTACCTGTCAGTCAGGCACAGGCTCTTTCGTAAGTGGCAGCTGTCCCCTGTGTAGCCGGGTGGACACACACATAAGTAACCCCCCTCTCCAGTCTCTATGCAAGTGGAATTCCCAGAGCAGGGCTTGGATGAGCACAGATTGGTGTCTGAAAAATGTAGTATGTAAGATTAGTATCGTACCCAGATACTAGATGCTTGTACACGCAAACACACAGGCAGAGTGAAAGACATGCACGCACACACAGCATTTTATCACCCTGTCCAAGGTTAAGTAAAAAGCCATCTACCTTTCTATCCTGGACTTGTAATCATCCTCACACTCGGTCCTCTCAATAATGGTACTTTAAAACGAAAGATACTGTAGTTTGACAGGCGGAGAGTCTGAGGCTCAAGCTTTATCTCTCCTCCAACCATGAGCCTTCCCTGTCTCTCTTCCCTGTCTCTCTGTCTCTATCTCTCTCTGTTTGTCGTTTTCTTCCTTTTGGCTCGAGGTATAAAAAGTCATTTATATGCTGAACCACAGTTCCAGAAGTCTTTCTGTGAGTCTACTAAATGTACTCTGAGAAACTTTCTATGGCCAGGAGACAGAGGACACATCTTTATCTGACATTACAGCAACGGACACGTATAAATATCCATGTAGAGGAACAGCATCTATGTTTAAGTATACATATATTTAAGTTTGTGTATATAATATACGAATATACTCTATGAGATAAAGACTTTCAGTGAAAGCAACATACATGCCCCCATAAACTAATTATGTTCATATATATTTATTTTGATTTAGTTATTTAGCAGACGCTCTTATCATTTACAGGATTTACAGGGACATTCCCCAAGGCAAGTGGGGTTAAGTACCTTGCCCAAGGACACAATGTCATGTTGCCATGGCCGGGATTTTAACTCGCAACCTTCTGATTACTTGCCCATATCCCTCACCGCTCAGCCTCTTGGGTCCTATATACTGTCTATCATACAACACAGTATTTCCCCTCAAATCATGGAGGTTTTTCAAGAAGGATCTTACTGTGGTCACAGAGGCTGCCTACCCAGCCCTCCTCACACACACACTGCCAGGCATGCTGGCAGGAGCCATGCAGGCAGCCCGGAAAGGGAACACACTGGTTGCAGGTGGCACCTTGCCAGCCTGGATGGCACCTGAAAACAACAAATAATACAAAGGAGCCATAGCTGTCATGATCTGGAGCTCGACCGCTCCGCTAGGATTCCACGGCACAGGTGCTTAGATTATCCTCATATATTTCAGATTTAGTTAGGATTTTAGGTGTAATCAACTGGCTGAGCAGCATTAGTTTGATAATCTGTAATATCTAACCCTGTATTTCCAAACCAAGGGTTAGGTACCAAGGTGTGACATGACTCGATTATGATATTAGATTATGATGTGACATCAATTCAGTAAAACTATACCCTCTAAAGAATTAAGTAGGTTTCAGCATTTCATGCACTGGATAGAACAGACCTTCAATGTTGAGTTACAAAGGACAAACTAACCCAGCAGAGCGTTAAAAACTAGGTTAGCCATAACTGTATGGCGGTCAAGATGAATGACATTTCTTTGTACCTGCATTCCCCTGGTTTTTCACAGTAACCATTCTCTAGGTTGCACCCTGCGCTGCATTCAAAACCTTTTAAAGTAAGACAAGAAACAAAACCACAAAAAAAGAGAGAGAGAAACATCTCAATTGTTTTCAAATATCAAAATCATAATGTCCCAATTAGCCAATATTAACACATGCCTCAAGGGGATACTGTTTAGAAATTGTAAATTTAGGCTAAATGTTCCAATAACTACATCTAAGTAATCATAAAGTCAAACAATACATACATCCCCTTGTTCCTTGATAACCTACCTTTGGCAATTCCAACAGTCAGGCACAAAAATAAACACCACGTCGACAGGCGCATCCTAATATCCATCTGAAAGCGTCTTTCCTGCAAAATGGTCACAATTTGTGGAGTCGTTAGTCCAAAATTTTCTTTTGTCAGCAATCAGTGGATTATTTTACAGCCACTGCGCTCAGCGTGTCCGGTCCATAGTCTCGAAGAACAGGTTGACGTTTTTCAAAAGTTGATGCAGTTACACCCCTAGATCATGTTTGCACGGCTGCAGGTCTCGTCATGATGCCTGGTTTCAACATTGCACCTGAAACCAATGTCATCTTCTACAGTCTGAAGAATGGGGCTCTTATGAGTCATGCACCCGTAAAGCATTGTAGGCTAATCGTTACGCACAGGCTCAGACACAAAAGGGAAATTTGACATGGCAAAACTCTCCATGGATAAAGAAACAACTTTTGGCGATAAAAAATAAACAATAATTAAACGCCTTACCTATGTTGCGTTTTTGTTCTGCTTCCCGCCGAGCTGGGTCATTCTGCCTTAGGGAAATAATTTCCATGTGGTTACCGCAAAATTGATTGAACGTACACACACTGGGAGCTTTTTTCGGTGAGGAGAGAATTTTTTTGGTGTGTGTGAAGAGACTGCATCGTCGTGGTCCCCGTGTAACTCTGCTCCTCCCACCTTATTTAGGGAGAGGAGCTTTCCAGCGTTCTGACCTCCTGAATCACAAGGAGAAAAAATAGCCGGTACAACCATGCCTGCCTCGCATGTCAAGGGAATGCAGCCCACACTGAAAGGTCACTCTGTCTCACACACACCCTGGAATCTTTCCTACACACTATCCTCATGATTAATTGCATGTCATGCAATGTAGAGCGCCACATCATTGTCAGTTCAGTCTAAACGCATTTTGTTTCATGATTTCAGTAACCTGTATTCCATGTATGTATGTATATGTACCTGTATTCAGTATGCAAATATATTTTCTTCTCTTATTCTTCTTGTGTTTTCTTCTGTTCCTTGCCAGCTACCGGTGCAGTTCTGTTTGCCTGCCTGGCCAATGCTGTGGTGCAGCGCAGTCTAACTGCCTAATTACACCTTTGTTTCCATTGGCAGACATTCCAGCACATAGGGTGTAGATTATTAAGGGACATCTTTAGCCTTACTTTTGCACGGAAAGGACACATGGTAAGTACAACTAGCTGGCCTGTGACTGTCACGTGACACAGCACAATATCTCTGGCTCATCCATCTTGACTTTGGTGCTGAGGGAGACCATATTGTAGTCACAATCTGTCACCAGACACACACACCAGTATTGACATATATACAGATTTCATTACTACTCACTTCAATGTAGGTTAATTATGCTGGTATATTTCACAGACATCTGGCAATAGCGTATAGTTTATTACATGAGGTTTTAACTGATTTCTAAACTGATCTAAAGCTGTCTAATATATTAGATCCATATGTTTCTGTTATTAATGACCAGGGAGCATCCAGCAATTACCATCTGTCATGCTGCACACGCAACAATAAATAGGAAGGAGCCACTGGTGGCACAGCAAACAGAGAGATAAGAGGAGAGGGCAGGAGGAGTAGGGAGGGGGAATAGAGGGGAGGGGAGTGGGAGAGAAGTAGAGCGGGGGAAGAGAGGGGAGGAGAAGGGAAAGGGGGAAGGAAGGGTAAATGAGAGGAGAGTAGACAAGGGGACAGGAGTAGAGAAGGGTGAAAATGATTTGGACAATCTCCTGATCTGGTCAGCCTAGGAATCCATGTAATCACGCTGTAGTGAGCTTTCCATCACATCTTACTGACGATAACAGCAACATAATTCACTGTAATGCTTGTGAGGCCCGCAGTTCTATACCAACCAAGCTTAAGTTGTTTGCATTAGACTCCTCCTGTTCCATTATTGGTGTATTGTGTGTGTGTCAGTGTGTGCGTGTATAAACAGCATTGCATAATCAAAAGCTAGGCTGCCTCATCACCAGAACTTAGTTCCAAATTCAATTGTGCGAGTATACTGCTGGCTTCTTGTGTTAAGACCAATAATGTCAAAGGGTAATCCAGGATTTTGAAAAAGTATGATCTTTATTAAAGGGGGGATCTTCTATTGATTTCCCCAGGGGTCTCTCACCTGAGCAATTTCATCTCCTGTCCTCGAGGGCCCTCTATCTTTAAATGTAATGTTAAAGGGTCTCTTCTTTGATGAAATAGGGGTTCTGCCTCTTCAAAAGGATTGATGGTAGAACTGTGACTGTGGACTGATGTACAGAGAGAGAGAGAGCGATACAAAGGACGGAGGAAGAGGAAAGAGTGAGGTGAGGAGAGCGATCGAGACAACGGCAGAGCAGGTGGGGAGAGAGGATGACGGTAGGCAAAGAACGAGGGATGAGTGAGGGATAGAGACAGGTAGAGGAAATGAGGATGTGTGTTAAAGAAAGAAAGTGAGAAAGACAGAGAATGTGTGACAGAAAGACAGAAGGACAGAGAATTTTCCTGTGGCAGTATGACAGCTGAAGGTGAAATCCCCTCTCTAATTTGTGACAATTATGCAACAGCAGGGTGAAAAGCTCTGAGAGGATGAGATTCAGATTCAGATTCAGAGATGATCTTATTTATGATCTCTGTAAGAGAGAGGTCAGATACAGGCCAGGCAGGTCCTCCCCCCAGGAAGAAGACAGGAGACAGGAAATGAAAACGATTCATACAGACTGTAGACTCAATTAGATTTCCATTCAGACAGAACTGTACATCAGTGTAAATATTCATAACGCTAAAGAACTGTATAATTTGTTCATTTCTCAAAGGAAGGTGCAAGTAACTGGATATCACTTTAAGAAATAATTTTAGACCCAATTTGATCAAATTGGACGTATAATTGAAATAAATCAACAACAAAATAATTTTATGATGAGGACAAAAAAAACTATGTTCAGCTTCAAATGTATTGAAAGGTCAATTTTTTACCTCATGCCTTGAACCTTCAAGACGTAATGCTATTTCTGACGAATTCTTCAGGGAGTCATTTTACCATGTGTGTCTCACACAGGCAGTTGGCACTGTTGTAATGAACTGGTGAGCTGTTAAATTTAACAATGATTAAGTAGAAAACGACCCCCCCTGGGCTATGTTGGGTAGGACCTGATGTCTGTAACACACTTCATTACCCTGTGGATCATATGGTCCACATCCACCCCAAACCAGACGCGACAAGACTAACACCCTGTCGATTCACCACTAACCAAACCTACTGTTTTCCTGGGGTCAAGCAGCAGTCTGAGACAAACATCCATCCCAAGGACAGAGCTTTACTGGCAGAAGATACCCTTTCCAATTCCAACCAGCCACTGATCACGTTTTAGGCTTTCTGTCAGAGCAGTAAAAAGACAAGGGTGTGGTTGCAGTGAAATGCTGAATACAATGGTGCAGGTTTGACCGTGGAGTATAGGTTCATTTTTTTCACAGGTTCAGAGTATCAGCTTTAGCAGGACAAAGCAAACTCAAAATGTAGCAAATTCAGTTAAAAATGTGAAGAGACAGAGAGTAAAACTTTCGTCTACACATGACTATATGGACCACATCAGACAGATCTCCGCTCCTCCACCCAGGGGCACACTTAAGGAGAAATCAGAGCACTTATAGCCTCACAGCCGTAAACCCAAACACACATTGTTGGCAAAGCACCGATCCCCTTGGAGTTCAGTATACAACAGTGATAGGCATGTAGGCCACATCAAACCTCTGACAGTCTGGCCCATTCCTCATTCTGTCTGTGAACGGGGAGAAGAGAGAAGAATACAAAAGCTCTCTGGAGACTTGGTGTGGAGCTGGAAGAAGAAATGCAAAAAAATAAATAAGAAACTTCAGATTCTTCTATCCTACCATCAGGGAGGTAAAGCAGAGCCGGAGGACCTGCCTGCTGGGGGAGGAGGGTGTGTTTTGTCTGTATTTGCCAAGGGGCCGGCAGTCATGTAGCCCAGGGGTGTACAGTACGCTGTGTTGGCAAAACTTCAGTCATTTTCGGCGCTCCCTCTCAATCTGCTTGTGAAACTGCAGACCTTTTCCCCAGGAAGTCTGCGGAGCAGGAGAGGAAACAGAACCTTTCATCTTCTGTTCCAAATAAGAGAAACAGAACAGAGATGGTGGTGGAACGTTTTTTCACTATGGAGGCAGTTAACACCCAAAAAGCCATTTGTATAATGGTACGCATTCTTAGAATAGATGACTTGACTTTTGTTTGTTTGCTTGCCAAATGTTGCTTCTTTAGTCTCCGGCCAAACTCTTCTTTCAAGGTTGCCCAGATGTCCTCATTTGCATCAATGCAGAGTTGTGTAAACCCAACAGAATGGTGCACTGATGTCACATGACTGGTGTGAAGATGTAAACATAGCCTCCGAGCAGCAAAGCAGCACTGCCACAGACATACCAGATCAACACATCCTAACACTAGCTTATTTTAAGCTGTTCGTCTGACACAAAGAAGGGTTTCATTTAAATTCAGCTGTATACCCCTAATAGAAATGGATGGCATTCAAGAGCTCTCTTGAAAGGTTAAGTGAGCAAGCAAGTGGGATTCATCGATTGGTTGCTTGTCAGTAGCCAGCTATCCTCTCTGTTTCAAGGTTAAGACAGCGCATTGACATGGTGGGTCTGATAGACAATCGCTACAGCTTCGGCAAGGGGAAGGAACATGTTTGGAATTAAGGGGGAGGTAACAACTCGGCCCATCCAAGACCTCTACCCTCCTTCCCCGACCAATCGAGTTAATTGCCACTTGTGAGAGACGAATGTTTCCCTTGAGTAGCTTCATTCATCACTGGTGCAAGATATGCGTTGACATTCAACGGTTTGCAGTTTGCAGGGCTGCCTCCACATAGAATCGCCTTTGTGGTTTTGTTTCAATCAGATTTGAGTCACTCTATCAGTTTTCTTTACAGGGCTGAAGTCACATAGTCTCTGAGGTTGCGGCAAAGTCCACCAGAAACTAAGGACACCCTGGCATTATAAACGAAAGCCAATGAAAGCCGAGCATTAGTTTGGTTATGTAATTTGATTGGCGTGGTCTCTGGGCCTACATCTCATTCTAATAAAACAATGGGGAGTATCTCCCCTTGCACAGCACAGTATGTTTTAGTGCTTTGAGTGCAATAAAAGTGCATTACAGATTAAAGAGAGAGAGAGAGAGTGAGTCTGGTGTCAGGAAGACAAAGACAGAATGAGAAACATCGTAAATAGCTACCTGCTGCGTTACAAAAGAATAATTTAAACACCGTGACCGTAGCAAATTGAAGATTTGAAGGTCATTCCTAATGAGTGTGTGTTTGCATATCTGTTTAATGTGGTTCAGATTCATTGACCTCTTAACCAGAACTGCCACTAAGAGATTATGGTCTAAGATAAGAGTTGCCTGCTCAAGCTGTGGAAGTAAAATGACTGAAAATGCTCTGTCTTAATCTTTTCTCAAATAGAAGAGGTATGGCCCTGTCAATACTTTGTTTTGATTATAATCAAAACAATGAAATAATGTGTGATGGGATAAAAGTAACAGAAGTTATGAAAGGTAAAATATGTATTTCTTTTTCAGAATAAATCAAAAAAGTTTTTTCCCCAGTAAACATGTGTGCTACTGAGCCTCTAAAAGTTCTTTAAAAACACAGATAGCTATTTGCCAGTGGAATGACAATTTATAATTTAGTTGTGATCTGCTACTTTCCAGCAAATTAGGATCCATTGATTGTGTACCAGCCAATTCGCCAGCCTTCAGCGAGGCGGATTCTCCTCCTTGGCATCTTTTTGTTAAACAACTGCCAATCACACTGAAGCTTGAAGAGAGTATGGAAGTTCAAACCAGAATTGCGGGTGCTGTTTCTCAAATGTGAATTTATTTTATATTTTATAATGTCACCTCTTGCATATTTAATTAACACTCCCACTTGATGGTAATGAAATGAACTCCAGACAAACAAGATAATTTTCCATAGACTTAATGTATTCAGTTTACAGTGTACCTCCCAGACACACATGGACACACAAACACACTCATACAAAACACACAACACACTCACCTCCTGCTGAGGGTGTTGTTGAAGGGAAAGTTCAAATCCAATAAAGAGATAGACAAAGAGTTTGCATACAACCTGCTGACTGGTGCTGGCGCTTGAGTAAACAAGTATAAGAACAGACCTAACAAAACACTGCTCTCTCTCTCTCTCTCTCTCTCTCTCTCTCTCTCTCTCTCTCTCTCTCTCTCTCTCTCTCTCTCTCACAAGCCGTCTGGAGTCATTAGGGGGGTTGAGTTACAAGCTGAATTCACAAACGTAATCACTTTTTAAAAGACATTTAAAAAGAGACTCTCCTTCAAGGATGCTTGTAAATGAAACACCCTCGCTCAGTCTCTCCAGAAAACCAAATACACAGTATGTTCAAATCACTAAGCCAATGAATTCAGTACAGAGTGCTACAATGGTTGGTTCTAAAGGACTCCTTTGCCTTAACAGTAATGTGATGATTATGTCTGAGTTCTGTTGAATGTGAGTACATGGAGATTGATGATCTGTTTGGTTTTCGGTCATGTGCATAGCACACCTATCTGCACACAGACACACACACACAAACACACACACACACGCACACACAAACACACAACTGGAGAGCACAATGGGGTTGAATGGAAAGAAAGAGAAACAAAAGAGAGAGAAGCAAAGGTACGACAATGGAATAAGTGAAAACACACACATTTCAATTATTCATCTTGCAGCCAAGTCTCTCTCTTTTTTTAAACATCGTTCATGTAGTGGAAACTAATGAAACAGCAATGCAAAACAGCAACAACAAACTGTCTTTTTTGCCTTATGAGATACAACGACTCAAGCAAATAAAACAACTCAAGCATGTTGGCTGTGTGGAGATTGTGTCACATTTTAGTTCTCTAATGATCTGTCACGGGTAATGATCATTTTGTTCCCAGAGCGATGTCATCAACAAAAACGACCTCTGAAATAAACAAACTGTATCAGAGGTGTTTTCATGTAATTGGACCTCAAACATTATCATCCTGCGGGGACAGTAAGGAGGGACTGTGGAAGGAAGATAATAATCTTTCAACAACTCAACAGACTAAGTGTTCATCTACTTCTTTTGCTGTGAATACCTCAAGGTTTGATGCTAAAGCTCAACATTTTCACTGGGAAAAAAAGATCTACACTGAATATATCAGTTTTTTTGTCCATTCAATGGAAAATATGTGTGTGTCTAGACATTCACATACCCCATTAGGAGATGCTGTATAATTAATTTAAGGAGACTATTTCCTCAGCTTTATCACTCAAAGCTGGTCTGCAGTTCTCTCAAAAGCCGTCTATTTTTGTCTTCCATACAGAGAGGGTGGAGGGAGAGGATTGTCTTCTATTCATCTCTCCTCTGCCATCCACTACTAGGGGAAGGTGATGAACTGAGACGCTGAGGGAAAAGGGAAAGCGGGGTCTGATTATGTGTGTGTGTGACTGTGTTTCTGTGCAATGTGTGCCTATGTGTGTGAGAAAGACACAGTCTGCCTGAATCTGACATGTTCACTGTCAAAGAAGAGCAGCTGATCCTCCCATCATCTCATCAACTCTAAAAGCTGAAAGAGAAATCCAAGATGTACAGTGTGAAGGCACAGTGCGACCCTGTCCATGTCGAACCTCTCCTCCTCTCTCTCTCCATCTTTCTCTCTGTTCCTCCTTTATCTCCCTGTTTCTGTCTTTCTTTCTCCTAATCTCTATCCTCCCTCTTTCTGTTACTCTCTGCTTCTTTGTATCTCTCCACCCTCTCTCTCCCTCTCCTAACCCTTTCTTGGATTCTTTATATATTTTTTCTCTCGCTCTCTTACTCAGCCCATCTTCCCTTCCAGACGAATTATTACAATTTTCTTTGTCAGACTCTCCATACTTCTCCGGAGAAGTGAATGACAGAAAAGCAAGGGAAAGGGGTACAGAATTAAAGGAGAGTAAGTGAACAGAAGAGAGCAGAGGAGATGGAGGGGAATGTAAATCATAGACACATATTTGAGAAAGAGCGGTACAGTGGGGAGTTTTCCAACAGCTTTTTAAATGTGTAACCTCAAACCTAATAAATGATCATCCCACATGTGGTTTGAGAACAGAATCAAAGACAGACAGTCAAAGCACGTTGTTCCTGTCCCTTCAGACCCCTAATATACTGAACTCCTCCAGAATGTATAACACAGCACAGAATCTCGCATTTAGATCTTTTTGACTCAAAAATTCAGATTCTAAAATTCTATTCTATTCAGATTCTAAAATTCAGCACAAATTTTAAATGAGTGACTGCTAAAGGACTGGACAAAGAACAACCATGCATCATGCATCAAGCATCATTCATTACAGTAATCCCTGACGTGGCAAGATGGCCCTGTGATAGTGGAGGCACGGAATGTGATTAATCATTTTGGTTTTTCATATTCATAATGCTCAAACTTGATTGAAGCATAATGTAATTACTGTAATAAGGCTTTAAGGAAGGCTTTCACATGGCTGCGGTAGACAGAACGTTGCTGGGCTTCTTCATGATTCTAGTTCTTTATGATGCAGGTAATTGCGTATGGTGTCAATCTGGTGCCCCATTAGAACAGGACATCTTGTCAAGCTAATGGTGTTTGTGAAATCTTTCAAATTTCCCCCCATGTTGGGCTGGGCTCATACTGGCACCAGTGTAACCTGATAGCTCTTATTCCACAGTCAATATTATGTAACTATGCCTTTTTCCTCCTGGGTGGTGAGTTTGTTGCAGTTAAATACTGAGTTGTAAATTCCATTCCATTGTAAATATCTGAATGACAGGCTATTATACTTATCTTCACCCCCAGTTCCACCCTCCACCTCATTTTCCCTCAAGGTGAGAGATACAGACACCTTGGTACCAGCAAAGATCTGAAGGTAGCCATGACAACAGTCACCCGGCGTTTCAGAGTTTAAACACAACACAGGAAAATAATAACCTACATCTCATACTGCACTGCCCTGTGGAACCGGAAATCACGGTCACACCCGCCCTCTTCCAGCAGCAGTCTACAGTCAGTCAGTGTATTAAAAAAACGGCCCTAAGGAATGTCGTGACCAGTGTGTGAGAGACTGGAGAACAAAGACAGTGTTTCTTATTAGGCAGAGACGCTGTGGAAAATGAAAAGCTTGATTAGACGTCCTCTTCTCCACGCTGTAAATCCACCAGCAGAATGCAGAGCGGTATTCTGGTGTCATGGGTAATCTTCAAGTCCGAGTGTGCAATTACAATATCTGCAATGAGTTACGGATGAAATGTCAGTCAACACAAAAAAAGGATGATTGTAAAGTCCACGCCTCCGCAGAGCATTAGCAATTTACATTGTTAGTCCAACTTTAGGATGTGATCTGGTCATTAGACAGCTAAACACTGGGAGTCAAGTGAGGCTCCGTAACACCTCAAGACTGAGGTCAGAAGGAGGATGGAGTCAACTAGCTCTGGACATGGATGGAATGTGGAAGGAAGGGAATGTACTAGGGGAGGCAGGGGAAGGGTGTGGAGAGGTGAGGGGGAAGGGTAAGAGGTGAGAGCTGAGGCCTGGAGATGAGGGTCCAGACTGCTGGAGGAGGCTGGGGTGGGCTGAGGGATAAAACTAGCTGGAGATAAGAGGTGAAGCTGAGGTTTTACCACACTCATAGCCAGTCTTAACCCAACAGTAAAGAAGACAATCTATCCATTTCACATCATCCTCTTGTGTTTGACTAACACTGTTAGATATCAAGATGTCACGATCAAAAATCTTATATGTGAAACAGTTTTGTCCTCATGAAGATATCAGACAGTGCTATTAACCAACATATTACAGATAAAAGTGTTGCTGAAGCCTTTAGATGTAAATAAAGCTCTCTTTGTTGCAAACGCGTTTCCAAGCAACCTGCTCATCTCTCTCTTGCAGGTGGGCATTAGTAATAGACAGTGTTGGACTTCAACAAAGAGTTGGAGCCTCTAATAACCATAGCAGTGGGAAAAACACATCAAATATAGTCATATAATACATTTAGTGAGATCAGTTTCAATCCACAGGAAATGAGAAATGTAAATTGATTTATGTCCGCTGTAATGGTAAAGATGCTGTGCACAGAGTTGATCATTTATCAGTATTTTCACCGTTCATACGAAATCTTTCAGCTGTATTTTCGAATCATCACTGTTAAAATCGTTTAGCCCAGAGAAGTAGTACTGTGTACGAATAACCGCATCATTTGCTTCGTGTTAATAATTTTGGTCTATTTTACTTCAGTTCAGAAAATCTGTTGTGCCGGTAAGCAGAGAGAAAACGTGTCTTCATATCTATTGTGTGACTCCAAAGAGCAGACACCTCCTAGGTAGTTCTAACAGCTGCCACACACCCATCACATTTGCTTTTACTCCAAGACTACTGTAATTAACTCAATGCCTCTAAGCCCCATGTTTCCATTTAAGACTACAACGCTCTACCTGTCGGAGCGACTGCCGCTCTCCCAGGCAAATCCACCCAGCCACTCAAGCGGTAAAAACATGTTATTTCATATCTCGGTCCTGCTCTTGTTTGAGGGTGGATTGCCCACAAAGGGGTGTGAACAGAGGACTCGATTGGATTGTAGCAGACTGTATTACAGCAGGTTAATAATATTACCACCATCTGGTCTGGTGTGATGGCCAAGGTGGGCGCTCCCATTCATATTCAAACAGCTGATGAGTCACACTGTCTTTTGGCAAGCTGCATGGCCTTCAACTGCTTCCATCATGGCCGCTCCCTGTATTCACCAATTCAAAGATGCTGTTAGGTTACGCTGGGCTTGCTTGATGTGAGTCAGGTGTGACTGCCTCCGGACCGACTAGCAGACAGACTTGTAGCAAGACGTGGTTATATTTGGTTGCCGCACGACTTCAATGGTCTGGCAGTGTTTCAGCAACGGCCCACAGAGGTAGAGTCTTCTGTTCCCAAAGCACCCACCCACTCACACACACACGCAAACATGCACAGAAGACTCCTGAATGACCCACAAGTGTGTGTGTGCGTGCTTCGTACTTCACATTCCATGAATCTACTGTCCTATGCATTTACTGATCTGTGTTGGTTGCACTTATCTCATACTGTATTTTTCTCTCACACTTGATGCATACTTACCTATGTTCCGTGTTGCACCATGCCCTTGAAGAAACCTAGTTTCATTCCAATGTATATGGAAAACAGAGAGATGACATGAGATCACGCTCCCTTGACGCGCTGCATGTCTGTCTGACAGGATGTGTGAGTTAAAGAACTGAAAAAGGTGCTGAATTTCATTTAATGAAAAACTCACATTCACAATCCATTTTTTGGTAATCATATGCTATGAATAATGTAATTCAGACTGGCAATTCAGAACTGGGTGGGTTCTTATAATAAATTTAAACCAATGCATTGCAACACAGTGCAGTACAGAAAAAAATTACCCAACTTTTTAAATTGCTTCTCTGTGTGTGAATGACTGGGTTGTAAAACACTTTAATTAAGATACAGGAGCCTCAGACAAAGTCTGCAGCCTAAAAGTATAAAGGTAATTTCAAATAGTTGTACTACTAATACTTTTGCAGTAGAGAAGCAAAAATCCACTTATTAAGAAAGAAAAACATTAACATTTTCAACAACTTTGATAAATACTTTATTTTCTGTGCCAAGACAGGCTTCGTGTGTGGGTTTCTGTCGGCCCACCGCTTGCTCGTCCAGCTGGTCATGAGCAGTAATTGTGCCCTCTGAGGCAACATGCCATCCTCATACATATTCAGGCTCCTCGGTCTCCATAGCAACACGTGGTGGATTTACCCAGGTTTACGGGAGCAAACATGTGCAACGGCTCGAGTCTCCATCCACCCTGTGGAACTGGAGTGGTGCTAAGCCTAGCTGCTCACCAGGGTAGAGGTCACGCTAGGCTCTACAGCCTCACCGAGCTAAGCTGTCCATTCATGCGGTGAAGGTTTTTCAAGTACGCCTTCTTCCACTGCGTTATGTGTGGGCCACGTCTGTTTACTGTGTACTGGCACTCATAGGCATACTTATCTCCGCACAAGATGTACAAATGCACACACACACACACACAGACACACGCATGCATACACAGGCAAAATTACTGCATTGATGGAACATGTTCATTATCCTCCATGAAGGAGCCCCGATCTTGGTCATGTAGATGGTTAATGAATACTGTTCCCACCACAGCGGTCCCCATGGGTATCCAACCTGGCACCCTACAGTGTAATTGCAGAGTATAAATAGACTACGTGACACTGCGTCACAACACATCTGGTACAGGCATACCTCTGCGAGCGAGCACACGTGTGCATGCGTGTGTGTGTGTGTGCTCGAGTGGGTGGGTGAGATGCAGGGATCAGACCACCTGCTAGGTGACAGGAGGGATAGTGCGGACGGTGTATCGGTTTCCCTGTGTTGTTGGCGACAGAATGGGCTGCCAGTGAAACAGGCAGGACAAACGCCTAGTGGCTGGTAATGGATCTCATTATGTTCACGCCTGTGCTGAGTGGGACCACTAGAGGTCCCTGTTGCATACATTAAAGCCTCTCATTTGGCTGCTGAACGGTGTATTATGAGCCTGGATGAGGGGTGGGGGGGGGGTGCTGTTCCTTTTACTTCAAATGAGGCCGGAAATGAAAGGGTCCGCTATTGATGGGCTGCACAGTTGTTAGTGAAGACGATCTGTTGGATTTTACATGTACTGGATTTTAAACAACATTTATTTGCATTCTCTCCCTTTCTTTCCCTCTCTCTCTCTCTCTATTTCTCTCACAGTTTGATCTAAAGCCTTCTCCAGATCCTCCTGTTGCCATGGCGACATCAGTGTTGACACCCAGGAATTGAGAACACGGCACCGAGTCTCAACACCCGTTAATAACAGGCAAAAACAAAACAACACAAGTGGTTTGTTTAATGGAGAGCTGAAATTAGAACTATTGTTTAGAGCCTGTTTGAGATAGATTTAGTATTCCTGAAGCCCTGTGCATCCACAGTGGGGTACAGCAGGTTGTATATCATAGCGGTTGGAGGGCTTTGTATTGTGTACATGTCTTGGTACCGAGTCAAGCTTTAATGTCTGCTTATACTAACGCCTTACTGCTGTTGGCACTTTGTACTTTTTACTGCAACATTCCCAACAGGCATTGGTCTGTCTTGGGAACAGAAAGAAAACAGCAGGACAGGTGTGAGATGAGGAAGGCTGGAGAGAGATGGGAGGTTTGGGGAGCTAGAGCAACTCAGGGAGGGACTGCAGGGCTGGAGGGACAGGCGTTCAGGGAAGGAATGGGGAACTGGATGGCTCGAGGGAAGGGGTATTCTGGGGGGCTTGGGGAGGTGGGGGCATACAGGGGAGTACTGGGTGAGGGGGATGCTGGATAGTGGTGATTGGCAGGACGTGTTTGGATAAAAATCTGCTGTTTTTTTCTTGGTCATACCAGGAGTATGTTCAGTGTATGGAATAACAGATTTAACAGAGAATAATGGAGAAGGTAAGAGGAGAAACATTAGAATAGAAGAAATAAGACACGACAAGACTGACTGGCAGCTAGCTGACTGAGGTAATCACTATGGTTCATAAGGATACAATCCCTGCTGTGAATGCCTGAAAACAGAATCTTTGAAGGGGATACGTTTCCTTCCACTGTAATGCTCTTCGCCAAACTTTGAATGCCCCCCTAACATTCCCCTCACCCCTGAGGTGCTACAGGGAGCAGCTATCCTGTTGACAGGAGATCTTTGTGAAGGTGTGCAGTGCTGTGGAACATAGTGTGATGCCTCCAGCAACTGTTCGATGCGCAGGCCAGCTCAGCATATGTTTTAGTTGTTCATTCTGGACACCCGGATTCGAAACACGAAGCTCAGTTTAAGAGAAGCACAAAATCAGACGAAGCTGAACATTTTGGGCTCCAGTCCATCTTCACCCAACCTTTACTTGATGCATGATTGTATCAAAAAATGAGTCATGTTTGCCTGTTTGTCTGCCTCCACTAACCTGACTAAATCACATAGAATTTTCTTCATCTCATCATAGTAAAACCTTTTATTTCCACATTGTGTTACTGGGTAAGAATCCTCTATAGCTGCCATGAAAGTTTTTTTACACAATAATGAGGCTAAAGTTTGAATGTTGATGTTCCTTTTTGTGTCCAGCCACCCTAAGGCAGGAACAAACACAACAACACAGAGACATTGATTCATGACACTCAGTCTGATTCCTGTTGACCATTCTAGATTTCACGTGGTATCTGTGATCAATCTCTCTCCACCACAACGTGAACCACTGACCTGGAAAACCGTTGCATGGTAAGCCCATATCAATACACGTATTAAACACCAAAAATAGCACGTCGAGCGTCCCACTTGAGGATCTATAACATCCTTCTGCTGTATGACAGGATGGATCATGTTTCGGTCGAGAGTCGGTCGGTCCACGATGAAATGAGGTCTGTTTTTTTTTCATCCACACACATGACGGTTGGTCCCTCCAGCTTCTCCCCACCACCGTGTTCGGTGGGGGGATGGGGGGGAGGGAGGGGGTGTTAATTGTGTCAGGCAGACGTTGCTGGAGCAATGCATCGTGGGAGGCCAGTGGATGTGGGACACTGGGACAGATAGACAGACGCTCAGTGGGACAGAAAGCCGTTAGAAAATCAGTGACCCTCGGCTCCCATGGTTCAGTTGTACGGGTCCCTGTCCGATGGTGGACTGGCGTCTCCCCAGACCATGATGCAGAATGGAATGGCAAAGCTGGGCAGGGGAGTAGAAGGAGGCAGGGGGAAAGGGGGTGGAGAAGGAGAAGAAGGAGGAAGAAGAGGAGGCGTGATGACTAATGGAACACCGTCCATTCCACGGAAACCCAGGCCAAGGACCCCCTCAATCCGCCAGGAGAGGAATTCCTGCTCCTCCACCGTTTCCTGTCCTGTGTTCTCCGGCAGCCACAGTGACCAGGATTTTGACCCACCGCCCCGCTGTCCCTCCAGCCTCTCCTCCCCCACTCTTCAGGGCTCCCTTGCCAGCTTCCACTCTCCAAAGGGGTCGGTCTCCAGCCTCCAGGGATCGACAAACAGCCTCCACTCGTCCAACTCCAGCTCCAAGGGGTCCATATCTAGCCTCAACTCATCTGCATCCAGAACTAAAGTTTGCCTTCCAAGTGTATTTGGCTCTCTCTCCAGCCTTCAAGGATCTTTACCCAGCCTAATGGGCTCGATCCCTGGATTAAAACGTTCCCCGGGCATCAGCGACAGAGCCGGAACGAACCACAGTCCTCTTCGTAACCTGCGTTCCCCCAGCCCCAGCCTCCGTTCCCCCAGCCCCAGCCTTCGTTGCACCAGCCCCAGCCTCCGTTGCACCAGCCCCAGCTTCCGTAGCCCCAGCCCTAGCCCCAGCCTGCAGAGCTCCAGCTCCGGCCTGCGCAGTGGCAGCTCCAGCGAAGATGACAGTTGGGACACTAATAGCTGGAGCTCGGGTGCCACCTGCCTCCTGCGTTCCTCCATCAAGCAGCACAGCCAAGAGGTGTTCTTGGCCCGGGCTGGGTCTGGGCCTCGGCTTGATGACCTGACCTCTGCAAGTGACTCAGAGAACATCTACCAGAACCTGGATCTCTCTGCCCTGGGAGATGACCCTGGGCCCTGGATTGACAGCCGTGATGAGGAAGTTCCCAAACGACCCCCCGTGAAAAAAGAAATCCCTCAGACCCCATCCAGATGGAACTCACCTCAGAGCCAACCCACCCAAGTGAGTCACAACCGAAAAGAGCCGGGACAGAAACAGACAGCACAGTCCAGCCACAACCGGAAGGAGTCCCCTCAAAACCATACAGCACAGCCCAACCAGAGCAGCATATCTGCCCCTTCAGCCCAGCGAGTCCAAAGGCTGGAAAACCGGCTCAAGTTCTCCCAGTTCCTGGATGAGGTGGCATGTAGTGTCCTAGGGACTGGAGGTGATCCACCCTTCAGTCCCCTTCCTCCCAAAGACCCAGCAGGCCCACCGATCACACCTACTCCTCCAGCTTCCTGGAGCGACACAGGCAGTGGAGGATACTCTATGCCTCAGACCATCAACGAGCACAACCCTGAAGACTTCAACAAGCTGAATTGGTGTTTTCCCAGCTGCAAGGTGCTGGCTCCTGGGGAGGACCTTGACAGGGTCCTGAAACATGGGACAGGAAGTTTGAAGAAGGTGCGCATGTTTGGAGAAGACCCAAAGAGAGAGTTGAAACCTGGAAAAGGAGGATTGCAGAAGGTCAGGGAGGAGAACTTTTATTCGGAGCCCTCAGGGAAGGCTTACCTGGAGACAGACATAGATATTGTGAGACAACAAGACGAACTTGAAGCTAACGGATCCCTGGAAAGAGAGGACAATGGAAGAGGTGCTTTCTGGGACAGAGGGAAGGAGAGGGAGAAAAGAGGAGGGCGTGCCAGGCCTGAACTTTTCAGCAGGACCCTGGAGGGCAGGTCCTCTAAGGACAGTCCCTGTCCTGTGTTCAGCTGGCCTGAGGGATACCCCAGAGTACCATTCAGGACCACCTCCCTGCCCAGACCTGTCGCCAATTCTGTGAGTAGATCATATTGTTTAGGCTAAGCTTAGTACCCACTCAATCCCACAGGATCATGTTGCTCCCCTCTAGACACTAAAGCCTACACACTGTATAGTCTAAACCCAGCAGAGTGACATTGTATGCTGGAAGTCATTTTGACATGGATCCCTGTGGAATAATTAAGGTTAAACTTGGAAGTTAGGAAAAAATAAATAGCAGGAGAGAGTTAGGCCTCTTTAAAGTTGGAGGAACATTATCTTTTGTACCATCCTCATAATTATGAACTATGAATGCTACATGGACACATGAGACCCTTAAGCTCCAGAGGAAGCAACTATTTTCGCAGATTCCTCTCTTATCGTAGCTGTTCATTATTAGAAGTGGACTACAGTTACAGAGCGAAACATTAATGACTTTTTTATGTCGCGTTGAAGACATTGAAACCATGTGCTGACACACTTGTGGCAACCATTCTCTAATTATTCCTCACGCATTGCAAACCATGTTACAGTTTTGTTTTTGATCTATGGCTCAAAAAAATGGTTGGACAGTTACAGGGAACTACATCACACTAGGGGAGAAACCTAGACTCTGGCTGTGTTTTAATGGTCTGCTCAGTGCCATGTAATATTACCGAAAGGATTAGAATATGTAAGTTATTTGTTTTACGAGGGAAGTGATTTATTGCTCTAAGCTACAATGAAAACGTCCATGCAAGGCACATCCTTTCCTGTCAGGCAGTCTATATACTAGTCTGAGAAAAATATTGATCTGAGTTGAAAAATATTTGTACTGTTAAAGCGTTATGGAGCTGCTGAGAAAAATGATTTCCAGAACGAACAAAGAAGAACGTCAAGGAATTCATCGGCACACCTCAATTTCAAGATGAAAATGGCTAAACTTGTCTGTCTTAATGTTTGTTAACCAGCTTTCATCAGCGTGGATCAACAAAAACATTGGTTGACATCCTGTAATATCTTCAGTGACGACCCACTGTATCACACAATCATAATTTCCAGGTGAACCATTCCTACTCTTGCTGCTTACACAGAGTAGCTTCAGCAGTAACTATATTCTTCTATCTGTTGTCTGCTGTGTGGTGGACCTGGTGAACATATTAAACTGTGGCTGCCTGATTAGAATTCACTATGTGGCAGGCAGCTCCCTAGCAACTGTTCCGAGTGTGAGTGGGTGTTCACTGTAGGGAGGAGAGAGACAATTCTCACAGCCTCTCACAAAGTCCTACTGCAGCCTCAGGGCCGGATGAGTGAACACGCGCACATGCACACACATTCACACGTACATGCACACGCGTGTAAAAACACATACCTTGAACATTTTTTAATCCTTCCACTTGTAGTGTGTGTTGTTGTGTGTTGTTCTACATTTTTGCATCTCCAGCCCTCCTGGCACATGACATATTGATGGTTTGTGTATACTGTAGAGTATCGGTATGTATTTATGCACATTGGCAGTATGTAAATGCATTATCTTTCTATGTGTGTGTGAGAGAGGGAGGGAGAGAGAGAAAAAGAGACAGAGGAAAAGAAAGAGAGAAAGAGAAGAGAGACGGCTCAGCATGCTGTCTCATCCAGCAGCATGAGTCATCTTGTGTTATTCACACTTTTAATGATACGTAAACATATGCAAGCACAGACATACATACACACACACACACACACACACACACACACACACACAAATACATACACGCAAGGGCACAATGATATACACACAAAACAGTTCAATGATAACGAGGAAGTGAACAAGACTGTTGCAATAGTAACTGAATAGTTGTTTTTGTTGCATAGCAGCTCTGCCCTTGCTCTTTCTAGAACCACATCCACTGGATATATTGAGTAATTGGTTCTGCACCACAAACTGCAGTCGTGTGTGTGTGTGTGTGTGTGTATGTGTGTGCGTGTGTGAGGATCTAAATCTCTCCCTTGTGATCCACATTGTTCATAATGCATGGCCAGCAGATCACATCAGACCCTGACACTCTCTCCTAATGCATTGCCAGTTCACGCAAATATCAACATACACAATGTTTCCTGGTGAGGCGTCAGATATCCTCACCTGTAAGTTGTCAGTCCCTCCTGCTCTCATCTCCTCCCTCCCTGTCTTCCTGGCTCAGCCTCAGTCTTCATGCCCTCTTATTGTTTCATCTCTCTCTCCCCCCCCCTCTCTCTCTCTCTCTCTCTCTCTCTCTCCAGTGTGTCTCTCTGGTGCACTATGGGACTCTCACTTTGAATCAACAGTCCACAGCGTTGATCCTTGTCATATCATTTTTTGTCACCTTTCCCTTCCTCACATCTCATCTTCTTGGTGACATAGATGGATGTCTTGGTAGTACATATATTGTATATAAATATTAGTTATCAATAAGCAGGCAGAGTGACCAGACCGGACTGTCGATTCTCCCGTGTGTCTATGTGCATCTCATCGCAACATTCCATCTGTTTTCTCCTGTTCCTTAGGAACCAAATGGAGAGATGCCGGATGTAAGGTAGGACATTTTCCTCATTCCTGCCCCAACACCCCCCTCCCCTGCCCCCCCCCCACACACACACACACCCACCCACTCACCCACCACCTCTCTTCACACTTCCCATCTCCCTTCCCTCTCCCTCTCCATCTCCCCCTCCCCCTGCCTCTCCCCCTCCCACTCCTTCCAGCTTCATTCAGCTCTCTGTTCCCTCCCCCCTTTCTCTAGTCATAACGCACGCTGCTCTCAGCCGACACACACATACACACATGCTGACATCTTCTTCTCCCTGAACATGAGGCTCAAAGCATACAAACGGTAAGTATGGGATTTAAGAAGAAGACCGAGCATGTTTGCGAGAGTGAGTGTGAGTGTATTGCTGTGTTGTTAAGGTAAATTCATTGCTGTCCTCCCATTCAGATGTGTTGCAGGATGATCATAATTGCTCTCCCAGTTACAGTGTACCGTGTCTTTGCTGTCTGTGTGGTGTTGATAGTGCGTTTTCATGAGAGCTTTACAGAGGGGAGTTCAACATTGCCAGGTGTTGCATTGAGCACAGTGTTGCTGAGGAGGAAGAATGTGTCCGACAGAAGCTAAAGCTTGAAAGCTAAAAATGAAAGTGCAGTTAAACGATGAACAGAGTTAGAGGAGCCTGTGTGTGTGTGTTTGTGTGTTTGTTTGTGTTTGTGTGCCTTTGTCTTCAATTGTTGTCTTTAGCTTTAATTATAAAGCTAGCAGTGAGTTTGTTTTAGCATCAGAGGATAACATTGTTTTCAGTCAGTTTCTTTCTGTTGCATCTTTTCTTTAATCTCCATTTGCAAGAGAGGATGTATTAGCTATGATCCTGAGGCTCAGTACTAGAACACAGGGAGAATGTGCGAAAGGCTGCACAAAGAAACAAAGTTGTTCTCATCAGATGAAACTCGGCACACTTGTCTCAAAAATCCGTCATTGTTGCATGTAAGCTGGGCCTGGATAGACAGCTGAGATTGTGAGCTATGAAGAGAGTCAATTACTACCTCAGTTTTTTCCCCCCCAAGTCTCAGCTTCAAACAGCTTGATAACGTCCGAGTCAGCATAAACAGTCCATTACCTTCGACAGTGTCAGGGGAGGTACACTTCACCTCCAGGTGCTGGCTTGTGGACATGAACCATGTTTGAGTTAAAGCTAGTTAACCCCTCGCTTTCCAGGGAGTCGCAGGGCACGTCCAGGCTATCGGAAATGTGTCTGAACCTGTCACGATCCTTTTAAGTTTGCATCACGTCTCCAGCCAGCATGTCTAGCCCAGCCTCAGTATCTAGCCTCCTTAAGGACACCTGGAGCCCCAGATCCTCTCCCCTCTCTCCTCCGTGCTGAGCCCCAACCCTAACCAGCACGAGTGCCCTGGCTGAGACTGTGAAAGCTCATCATGCTGCAGTATACAGGATCTGCTACGGGAGCTCAAGCCTTCAGATAGCGAGGAACGTTTTAATCAGGAGCTGCGTTCACAAAACATGAAGAGCATCATGGAGTTACTGCTCATCTTTTTGAGGTCTCGTGAACGTATGTCTGTGTGGGTTTTCTTATGTTGTTTTGGTGTGTGTTTACAGGCTGGGAGATGAAGGATGCAACCTAGACGTTTTCTAGCCTTTTAACTCAGCTATGTCACATTTTTATGTTGAACCGCTGCTTGCATGGCTTCTACCTGCTACTGACTGAAAGCTTTGCAGACAGACACACTGGCAGACACACACACACTGTAGACACACAAACACACACACACAGATGCACTGTGGATACACGCACAAGCCGATACGCTAGTTCCATCCATGACCTCTCTTCCAAACCAGGGCTTGTGTGGGAGGTTGGATGAAGAATAGAAACAAGCTGGAAGGGAAAATACTAAAGCTCTTTAAAGGCAGAATCTGAATGCAAATCCTCAGTCCCATATGGAGTTGCTAGGTGGACATGTCTTTTTTTCTGCTTAAAGCATTTAGCCATGTAAGACACTGAGCCGCGGAAATTAATTAAGTCGTAATTGTTTTCCACTGTATAGCTCGGTGTTGTAAGCCGCAGGAGATATGTATAGACTCACACTCCTTACATGTGTTTAGTTACCGTTGTTATGTTCTGAGTATGACGACATGGATTCATTTGCATGACTTATCTTTACTTAATTAAACTGTAATTTGCACAATGGAATGAGATCCAAGCCCTACCTAACTGACACTCAATGTACTATGGACAAAAAACAAGAAGAAACATCTTTCTTTCTTTTTTACACAGTCTGTCAGTTGGTATATTGCTCCCAGTAATATGGTAGCTCATTCTTTGTTCTGGCTTGTATTCTGGGGAGCACAGGTATGTCACGACTGGTGTTGTCTTGGCAACCTAAGCCTGGGTTGAACTGATTCTGAGTGAAGGCTGATTTCTCTAAGGTAGCACACAAAGGCAGGCTGAACCGAACCTTAGCATGAAATATGGCATGAAGACTGTGGCGGGCCGTGCATTTCACACCTTGGCCCTTCAGTCAGTCCCACCCGAATGAATCCACCTCTTAATAGCATCATTATGATGCGATGGCTCTCAACACTATACATTTTTGCAGAGTTTATTATTATATAAAGTTCTGATGATTTTTAGGCCAGCAGAGAAGGCCTTGCTGCCCCTGATGGCCCACCACTGCATGAAGACATCATGTGAAAGTGCATGTGACTACTGTCTGATGGCTATTGTCCACTTTCTCTTTGTCTGCACTCTCCTATTCAGACAATTCACAGAGGGAGTGTGTGTGGGCAGATGGAACAGCTGCTGTAATTCTCTCTTCAGCTGATAAGAAGGAGATAGTCGTTTCTTCTCGAGATACTTGATTGACTATTGTCAAGGACTGCTCTTCTCTCATCACAAGAATGATTCCGCAATGGGTTCTAGTGCCTACAAAGTGCTTCCTCAACCCACCAGAGCAGTCCACATCTCGCTGACTCACACACGCTGTCTTTTTTAATGTAATTGGGTCAAAGAAAAACACTGGAGTTATTCCATCATGAAGAGGTTTGGAGGGTTGGCTGTTTGTGTTAAACAACTGATTACAAAGGGAGGCATAAGGGTGCCATGAATTCAAATATCATTCAGTAATGCTGCCACACTGCGAGCCAAACTGTAGCGTGCTAGAAGCTCACGGGCAGCACTGTCACCAGAGGCATGTATGAATCTTTGTCTTTTCATGTCTTAGTGATTGGTACATGCATAAAAAATAGAAATGCAATAGCGTGGGGACTTTTCATATATATACATACATCAAGTGTCTGTGGATCTGGTACTTCCTATTGTTCAGCTGCACTTCCTCCTTCTGTTCTACCTCCTACCCGCTTCTCGTTCATTGATAAGGTGCCGAACAACAAAGTGAGCCCTGCTTTAGCGACAAGTCACGTGGAGAAATTCCTCCTTCTTTTGATTTCCTGAACTTTCCCCAGCAGATAAGAAAGAGGAGGAGCAGAGAGGAGGGGGATTAAAGAGAAGAGATGAGGGACAGCTGCAGCAGAAAGTCACGGTGTGTTCCTGTTGGCTCCATGAGCCACATATGGGTGGGTGGGTGGGGGGTGGGGGACGTGTTAAGAGACAGAGGAGGATGTGAAAGAGCCGAAATGACACTGCCCAGACCAACACAGCCCAGTCCACCAGCCTCATCTGCTTAATGAGCTAAATCTCTCCTGTGGCACCTAGTGCTAACAAAACCCTCATCTTGTGTGTTTGTGAGGGATTTTTACACACCATTTAACAACATTTCAGTCCTGATGACAGCCAGAGAATGTATCTCAGGGTAGCAGTTCTCTCTGCCGGCACCACAGTGTCGTCGCAGCGAAGCTACAGATATCTATCACGGAGGAGTTCGATTCCCTGTCTCCACCTAACGCTGCATGACAAAGTGATTTCAAATTGGACTCTAAAAACCCAGCAAGGGCTGTTTTCCACTTCTCAGACTGTGATCTGACAGGGACGTATTAGCCACAGCCAGCTATGTAATTTTCCCTTCGCTTTAGAGCTCCACGGCTTCCAGTCATGTTCTCCCCGCCCTGCTCACTTTAGCACTCAATCTGTGTCTGGCTGTATGGAGCAGGTCCCTCAGGCAGCAGTGTAATTCTGCGGTCCCATGACCCAGAGGCGCGCTGGTCCACGAGGTGTTGCAGAGCTGATGACCTCACTTCAAAGGCCAGAGAATGGAAGCGAGACAGTCTCTCTAGAGAGAGCCGCGATTGCCACAGAGCATCAGCCGTGCTGTCACAGTGGAGATGGTGTCACAGATGGAATCGGGCATGTACACTCGCGCTCGCACACACACACACCCACACGAACACACACGCATCGGTAGTGTAGCCACGAGGGGGCCTGGGAGGGGGGGGTGGGGGCAAACTCCCCCAGATTTTGAATTATTTGTATTTTTGCCCTGATTTTAAAATGGGATGGAACACACACGTACATGCACACACACAGACACACACAAACACACAGACACACGTTAGTATGAGCTCTCTGAGGTCTCCCCTGATCTGTCTCCCTGCTGTGATCTGATGGGATTCGCGACTCACCTGAAATAAGATGTGTTGATTGAATTTCTGTTTCCTCCACACACACACATACACACCCACACACACCCACACAAACACACACACACACAAAACATATTTCTGTAATATTGATATGACAGACAGCAAGATTTGGTGAAATGTGAATCTGACAGTAGAGAGGTTTTGGTGAGTCATATCACAGCAGGAGAAGACTTCACTCACTACAAGTTAATTAATCCCAAGGAGCTCTCAGTGATCCAGTACTACAGCCAAGTGGCATCAGATATTCAGTCTCAGCAAGCCAGGAAGCCAGGTTTTAGATGTACAAGCTGACAAGTGACGGTTACAGTTGAAAGTTGTTGACAACAGAATGTACAGATGGAGCTGCACTCCTGGTCTGAGCTTCTAAACAAATGGTCCAGTTTTCTGTTCCACCTCCTTGGGTCTCCTAGCCTTGTGTGTTTTGGAAAGTCAGAAAAGTTTGTGCAGAGACATCCTTTGAGCCGTAAACAACATGTTCGGAAGTGTGTGTGTTGTTTAGTTGTTCTTCCTGTGACCGATCCCCACAGAGCTACATCTGTGCCTGCGGAGAAGACTGGAGGCTTTTACAGGATTTCTCCACAGTTGCATCAGACCACTTCTTCGTCTGGTTTTTCTGGTTTTCACAGTGTCAGTGTGAGTAATGAATACAATTCAGGTCATTAAATTTTAATTTAGTCATCAGGTGCTGTAGGGTGATAGATGAGCTATTTGTGTGGCTCTGTCTCATCCTTCTTGTAGCTAATTGGTACTGTATCCCTTCCCAAAGCTATTAGGGGCCAAACCAGTCTACCCAAGATGGATGCCAGTTGTGGTTTTTCATTGAACACATCAGTTAAACATCTGTTTTTATATTCACTGAAATAAACAACAGATCTAGGATTGACATTGAAGCTTGTCTGCTTGTCTGCTTGTCTCTGGAGTAGGTAATACATATTTCATCAAAATAACTGGGAAATTGTAGGCTTAACTTAACCCGAGCTTGAACTGGTGTAATGGAAAGGTGATCTGAAATGAATAATGGTCAGGCAGCGCTGGTTGCAGAAAGTGTTGCGGAAAATCAAGAGCCAGAAGAGCGTAGTTCTAACACAGTCGCACCGTGCTTAGCGCTGAGGAACAGCCTGTGTTCGTACCAGACGCCTGCTACTTGTGATGCAGAACCGGAGGAGTTCGCCACACTTCTGTTGTCGACTTTGTTTGGTTTGAGCTGTGTTCCTTCGGCCGTGCTGTCGTGATGAGCTCCCCGCGGGTCTCCTGAGGATGGCCAAGCAGGACGGCTTTTCCAGTGGCTCGTTTATTTACTGCCTCAACACCAGCGCAGAAGGATTTAGTAGCTGGGCCCTCCACATCGGTTCACTGCTGTCATTTGCCGAGAGGACTGACAGTGCACCAGAGATGGTTAGCATGTTGTTGTTGGGAGTGGTGTGCATGTGTGTGTGTGTGTGTGTGAGTTTGTGTGTATGTGTTTACTCGTGGGTCTGTTGCGCGCACATTTTAAACAATCAATTTCCTACGTCACAGAATATGTCAACTTATCTCTCTCAATTGCCCTGTGACTTCCAGATAAGGAGCAACAAAATGTTTAAACACCATGTTTAAACACACACACACACACACACACACACAGGCTCTTTAAGCACCGATGATGAGAATATTTCAAAGCTTTGTGAATATCTTCTAGGGGAGTCATGTGGCTAAGCAGTTAAAGAGTCAGGCTGGTAATCAGAAGGTACCCGGTTCAAACTCTGGCCGTGCCAACATGACATTGTGTCCTTAGGGAAGGCACGTCACCCTGCTTGCCTCAGGGGGGAAGGTCCCTGTATTTGCTGTAAGTCGCTTGAGATCAGAGCGAATCTTTGATATCGTTTTTTTGTTGAGTTAATAGGAGACTGCATCGGTAATAAGGTCTTGTGTTTTTTGCAACAAAAAAAATTGCAAAATTATTATTTTTTATCCGTGCATTTAGGTTGTTTAATGGCAAAAATATGCTACAGTAATGTTAGCTGAGTCATAAATTATCTGAGAATGTTTTCAGATTGAATTTGGCTGTGGCCTACAGGTTAACCAGTGATCTGCTTTAGAAGGAAGTCTGTAGTCTGATAGTTTCTGAAGCCAACATCGACCCACACACGTGAAATATTAGCTCAGAGTTTAAAAAAAAGATAACAAAGAATGAACGAGCATAATTATTTTAGAGTTATTTCCCAGCAGTAATACTGCTGCATTGGCATGGGGTGTTTGGTTCCCCAGGTTATTTACATTTAGATTTAATAATTTAGCAGACGCTCTTATCCAGGTTATAAGATCTCCAGACTATCTTATGTTCCTGGATGCTTTATAATGTGTCTATTACCTGTACTGCACCATCCATACACCCATCAAGGACCAGACCATCTCTGAATGCTCCCTAACAACCAAGAGACGGCACCATCTCACATCGCAGACAGCATCCTGTTCCTGTGAATGTGCTGTTGAACTTGTGATTCTCTGCTCTGTTGGCAGGGTGATCCCAGATAGCCTCATCCTTCCTGCCACACGATGCCACCCCCATAAAGAGCTACCAGGCTTGCTTTATGGTTAGACTTCAGACTCGGCCGCAACCTAACAACCAATCCCATCTAGAAGCAGTGATACTCACATGAAGGCCGAGGCAGAGAATAAAATATGAAAAAGATATATATCGGTAAAACAGCTCTCAAAGCCCAGAGAAATGGTTGCAAACACCCGAAGAGAAGGTAAGAAAAAATTGGTGTGAACTTCTCATTGCCACCGACCATCATTGTGATGATTATTTCCCACCGAAGCACCTCTTCAACCTTTGGAGGTCAGCGGTTCTCATCCTTACATTTCAAAGCAGAGCTCCTGCAGTACATCACTGTCTCTGGTGAATATTCCCTCTCACTCACTGGTCATTTTTCAAACTCTTCTTATGACTACTGGACATGTCACATGTATTCTTAGTAGAAACTCAGCTCTTGTAATGAGTTGAATTCCTGACGCCTCTGGTTTTGGCTCTCTAGGCTATCCACAGTGTGAGCGGGGAGGGTGACGCTGACAAACACACACAGAGACAAAGACACACACACATACATACACACATACACACCCTCGTGAACCCTTTTCCCATCCATCTCTCCGCCTCTCTCTCCTTTTTCCACTCAATCCATTCCTCTCTTGTTCTGTCTGCCTCATCTGTTACTGTTGGTGTCGTGTTCGAATAAATGAAATGTTAGAATGACAGAAGATCATTTAAATGCAATTGTAAGTATTGAAGGCACATTTGTCATAGATTAAAACATTGAAATCTTAATTTGTCATTTTAAATCCCACCACAGACGACTCAATGGTGAATGTCTAACCACAAACTGCTTCCCCTACTTCCTGATTCTCTGTTGTAGTTCCTTCCACGACCACAAGGATGACCTACGCAAGCGTCTGTCCTACACCACCCACAAGCTAGAGATGGTGGAGTCAGAGTTTGACTCCACTCGCCAGTACCTGGAGACTGAGCTGCGTCGAGCTCAAGAGGAGCTGGACAAGTTCACAGACAAACTGCGCAGGTGAGACACCCACATCGACTGAACCATGACCATAACCGTGAACACATCCTCCACTACAAACCTTCTTCCTTCTTCCAACTTCCCAGTCACTTACCCTCACCATATGTTCAGATGACTAAACACTATGCTGAGCCACATGGGTCTACATAAAACTCCAGTCTGTAAGTGATGAGTCAACCAGGAGTCTTTAGGGCTTTTGGAAACAAGCCTGTGTTTTCTCAGAGAAAAGAACGTTCATTCACACCTTCTGGGATCAGTTACTCGACAGTTTTCATGCCTTATATGCTCCAGTAAGAAGGCATTTAGAAGGCATCGAAGCGTTCCCCGCCCAAACGTTCTAACAATATCTCCTGTGCACCACAACTCTGCTTTCAGGCATCTTCAAATTTGGATTGTTGCCTGAGACTGTTAAATACTCTTAGAGAGAACCTCTGAATGAAGTTGTTCTGAGTATTTGGTCGCTTATACATTCTGATCCTGCCGAAGCTTACGGGGGATTGAGCCTGATCCATCTCCATGATAATGCTGTTCTTTCTGTACTGTAGAATCCAAAGCAGTTATTCAGCGCTGCAGAGGATCAACCAGGATCTGGAGGACAAGATGCACAGGACGGTAAGACTCTAGAACACTCTACAGCTCAGAACGGTGGCTCTCTGGTGCAACATAATGCCACACAAACAAGGAGTGTAGCTTTGTCCCACAGATAGCATTCTCTTTACCTTTCCCCCAACAACTCCATTAGATCAGACCCAGCAGGGCAAATAAACAAGTGAATGGCTCAATGGGCATTGGCTTCCTCCAGTCTCCCAGCATTCCTCTGTGCCATTTACTTTTATCTACTTTAGATTATATGAATAAAAAAGGCAGTGAAATAAAATATTTATGGGGTTGTAGACTTATAGGGTCCTGCCGACCTGTTGGCAAGGTTTACCAGCGATGCACAGCTTGGTAGTTCAGTGGGTGTTCAGTGGCACACACACACACTCACACACACAGCAAGCCTCTGATTAGATGTTGGAGTGAAGATGAGACCCTTGATTTCTGCCGGAGCAGACATGACTGGAGATATATTGGAGACCAGGGCTGAGTGTCAAAAGAAGACGTCTGAGAGAAAACAAATGGAATTTGGGAGCGGAAGAGGAGAGAGAAAAGGAGAGTGACAGGTTATCACTTGATAACAAAGCATAATCACCCAAGAAATGAATGCATCGATCCATCTATAGTATCCATCTCACTCCATCCTTTCATCTATTCTCACACTCGGTCCCCATTTTCATCTTTCTATTTTTCAATCCCTTCACCTCCCCGCGGGCTCTGTGGTCTGCGGTCAGAGATGAGAACACAGAGCTGATCGATCATCTCTGCCGCCATCACCGCGAGAGCCGCTCTCACAGCAATTATATGATCAGAGACGGTGCGCAATCAATGTTCAGAGTGATTGGCTCGCCACCAAACCTTGTTAGAAAACTATTACCGTCTGCTTTCCCCTTACAGCATGCATCCTCACACTGAGACAGGGTATTCTCCAAGGCTCGTCCGTTTTCAGGCCCAATCTGGATTATCATGGATTACATCCTCATCTTTAAATGAAGCCATGGATCCCCTCACTGAACAATCCTGTATTGTATGTGAAATGAATTTGTCCTTCACCAATCCTCTGGTGTTTTATTAAGACCAAAAAGTGGCCTTCCAGCACACCATAGTAAAACACTACGTGTCACCAAAGGTGCAAGTTCCATGTAAAGGTGCAGCGGTTGTACTGGCATAGAAGCAATTTAAACCCGTATATCTGCAGTGTGGTACAAATCCTGTACCATGGGGAGAAGTGAGGGTTACTATGGCTACAGTTATCGGTGTGACACATGGTGTGTTTGATGTGTTCATAAGAAGCCAGACAGGTTCTGGAAAGAATAGCTAAATCCATGAAACGCTCCATGTGTTACACTTGAGGTATCATGAAAACAGCAGCTGGTCGGCACATTAATGGGATCCAGACCCTCAGTGGGTTAGTGGTATCCCTCGATAATCCTTGTTTTATCGTCAACACAGAGAAAAAGACTAAGAGGCCTAATACATTATTATTGATCAGTTCTCTATCTCTCAGGCTCACTATCTGTCTCTGTCTCTCCCTCAATCCCCATCTCTTTTCTCTCTCTTTCTCTCTCTCTCTCTCTCTGTCTCTCTCTCTTTCACTCCATCCCTCTTTCTTTCTCCTTCTCTCTCACTATGTGTCCTTCTCTCACACATCACATCTGGTAAAGAAGGACCTTGGTAATGTGGTACATAGTGTAGCTCACTATCCCCTTAAAGTTTGTATTTGTAATATTTGCAAATCAAAAACCAAAGATACATTTAAAGTTTCCAAAAACACACAACCATGTGTGATGAAGGTCACAAAAAAAATTAAGATCTTTCTTTAGAGCAGGCAACGTGATTAATGGCACCTTAGAACCAGGAAGCGTGGAAAGGGTTCTTCTGGAATTTTATGAAGCATTTCACAGAATTTTGAAATGTAATGCTTTAAAACTTTGACAGGTGGTTATTTCTTAAGAGGGTTATGTCTTTTATTCTTGTAAGGTTACATATTCTAACCTTTTCTCTTTCTGTCAGAGGACTGCATAATGGGGAGAGTTCCACACCCCTCTCCCTCTTCCACACTTCGGTAATTATGTCTCTAGGGGGCCCAGCTCAGTTTGTTGCACAGAGAGGACGGAATCTCGACTCAGACACACTAACCAAATGGCAGGGGTGATGTGTGTGTGTGTGTGTGTTTGTGTTGGGTTAGGTAACTAACTTTAAGGCATACAGTATTCTGTCGCTCGCTCATATCCAACTAATCCCTCTCCCATCACACCTTCATCCAAACACTGTCTTCAAAAGATCAATAGTGAATGTGAGAGTAGCTTCACAAGCCTCCTTTCTCCCCTCCCTCGAACCCATTACATATCTACATTTTACACTCGGGAGTTCAGGATAAAAGCCTCATTTGAGGTGTTGTCAGAAAAACACCTCCACCTTATAGCTCGGCTGTAATTAGATGGTGCAGCGGTGGAGGTGAAAGCCAGAGAAAAAGTGTCTAATTGGCTTCTCTGACAGACAAAGACAACATGTGTCCCTTACATCACACAAGGCTGCCTTTGTGTGGCGGTGATCAAGGAGATCAATGATTTTTCCTCTAATGTCCAGACACACCTGGTTCCACCCTGAATAGATCTTTGTAGATCACCTTAGGAAGACTTCTTTGATTGGCCATGCTGCAGCACAGGGTAAGTAAAAGGAGAGAGGACTAAGCAGGAGCGAGAGCTGTTAAAGAGTTAGCGAGCGGAGCGATGAGTCACAGCCTCTCTCAGTGATTACAGTCTGGTTATCTCCAGATAGAATAAAATCCCGCTCATATGGTAATCCCTTTCTCCAATTTCTGCATGGTCTATGTGGACTGTTTCCTAAACGGATTGTTGGCCGGGACTGTGCGTGTGCTTTGTGTGTGTGTGTTTTGTTGACTGTCAATGTGAGACTGTAAAGTGATGGTGTGGCTCTGTATCCAGTGAGATGCTCTCCCTTCACCAGTCTCTGGTGACAGACAGTACTGTTCCAACTCAAGATAATTCATGGTTGGAAGATTCAAGAAAAAAAGGCCAAATCCAACTTTAGGTAGAGAGAGAATATTGAGAAGGCAATAGCTGGGAGCCAGTAGTGTGCAGAAGATAGGGACTAGGAGGTAGGGAATAGGAGGTAGGGGGTAGGGAATAACAGCTATGGAGCATGAGTGAGGAAATACAGAGGTGGTTAAAAGGGAGTAGAAACCCAGGGAGTAACAGCTGGAGAGATGGTGTTAGAGAGTAGGAGAAAGTGAGTGGATGTAGGAGTTAGAGAGTAGGGAGTACTGTCATGGACTGCCAGAAACCTTGACTGGTGGTTTTCTGTTGCAGATCCTTTTGATTCCAGGATTAAGCTTCAGCTACTGCAGGGGAATCAGCCCCTCTGCCTGCCACTGTATGTAGGAGGGGGAGGAGAAATATGATTGCAACACATACTCCAGAGAGAGCGAGGGAGAGGAGAGAGAAAAAGGAGGGAGAGAAAGAGATGAGAGATAGGAGAGAGAGAGAGAGAGAGAGAGAGAGAGAGAGAGAGAGAGAGAGAGAGAATGCCAGAGCTACTATTTCTAAATAATGAGTGACTGAAAGAATGGATCCATGATATCAATGCAGGGCTATTGCTCCAAGTTAAGTAATTGCTGCCTATTAGATTGGTCTCTGCCCCCGTATTTCATACAACCAACAACCATTGAGAAATTGAAAATTGGAGAGGTGGAGGAGTCAATGATGCATTATTTGCGTTTGACTGAGAGTTGACAATTAGAAATGGAGAGAAGGGGAGAGAGAAGAGGAGAGGGAGATTTCAGATAGAGATGGCATTTCCTATTTTTGACTTTGTAAAATACAAACAATTGTGTCAACCGCGAACGGTCATCCCTTCGAGACTCAACAAGGATTTTTTCACTTTCTCCCTCTCCTCTGGAGTAATTGATTTGATGTGGGCTCTGGCAAGTGTTATCTTCTTTTAATTAAGATTTGCTTCTGGCGAAATCTTGTGACTGTTACTAAGTGTCTGCTCTCTTCCTCTCCCTGCGTCCCGCCCCTGATCCTCTTCCTCTCACACCTCCCCCTGTTTTCACCTCCCCTTCTCTCTCCCTCCTGTCTCCCAGACCCAGCACCATGAGGATGAGAAGCGTGCGCTCAGCAGAGAGATCATTGTCCTCAACAACCACCTGATGGAGGCCAAGCTCACCATAGAGAAGCTTCGAGATGACAATGTGAGTCTACAGAAAGTCTACAGTCTACAGAAAGACTTCTTCTACAGCAGAAAGAAAAGATACAGCGTTCCTTCCTGAATGCTAAGACTAGCAGACTAGCAGAGCTGTACTTTCAGTAAATTCAGACAGAACTACATCCATGAACATCCATGTTTGTTGTTTGCTACATTTATTTTCTTGTTTGTCTGAAGTTCCATCCCCTATGTATAATCAACCGAGTTCCAAGAGACAGGTAGAATCTCAATTTCTCTTGTTCTCTCTCATTCTCTATCTCGCTCCCCAAAACACGGTTGACGTGAAGATAGACATCAAAAAGAAACTGCAGTTCTACCCAGTCTTTAAAAGACAGGGACTGCAAATGTCCTCAGTCGAAAAAGTAGTACTTTGAAAAGAAGTCACTGCTAACTGACGAGGGAGTTGAACCCATCAAAGACAAAGCTTTGATATTTATGAGAAGGCTGTCAGGTTTGCTGTGTTACCCAGGAGAAGAGTGGGCTGGAGATGAGCAGACGTGAGAGAGATATAGAGGGAGAGGGGGGGAGAGAGAGAGAGAGAGAGAGAGAGAGAGAGAGGCAGAGGGTGTCAGAGCGAGAAATAGACAAAGGAATAAAGAAAGCGTGGTCTTATTATAAGAGGAGGGTGGAGATGAGCAGAGGCTATTTCAGAGGCTGCTAATAAAATTAGCAGTGACTGAGTCAAGGAAGCTGAACCGGGTTTTACAGACAAAAAAGTTTCTCTGACTTTAATACAATTTTGGCCTCATTAGTGGCCTCAAGGGTCCGATGGGTAAAAACAAAGGAAATGGTGGTCTAACTCATGGATCGGTCACAGGATTGATGTTTTTTTTAGGTTCTCATTGACTTGTCCTTAACTGGCCTCCCTTTTAGGACTGAAACTCACACCCATTAATAATTTCAGGACTGGGGCTGCTAATGAAAAAAACAACTTGCGGACACATTAATTTAATTGATGAGCAACGTCTTGTGGGGGTTTAATTTGGTCTATTGCATGAGGTGATTTCTAATAGGCGCCAGACCGTAATAAACATTGATGAAGGTTGAAGTAGAGGCCTATTCTAACCCTAGAACACCACTCAGCACCCTTGGTTCTATGTTCACGGTGGTTCAAGTTTTCAACTTCTTATGAAACCTTACAATACTGTTGTCATGTCTGAAATTAATTTGATCTAGGTTTCGAATAATGTAAGCAGTATTAGGCATGACATACTGTATCTTAGAACTTTGATGGTGTGTAATTCCATGTATATCTTTCCCACCAGGATCTGTACAGGAAAGATTGTAATTTAGCTGCTCAACTGTTGCAGTGTTCCAAGTCACACTACAGGGCTCACAAGCTGTCTGAGGTGAGTCTTATGCTCTTCTCCACTTCCTTCCTCCTAACATTTCTCCCTCCTCGGTAAGCCCTCCTCCCTTCTCTCTCATGATGGCACTCAACAGCTGTCTGAGGTGAGCCCCCTCTCCTCTATCCATCCCTTCATCTCTCCTTGCCATCCCTCCTCTACCCCTCCCTCTCCCTCCTCTCCTTCCTCCATCTTTTCTCCCCTTCTGTCCTCCTTACTCCATCTCTCTTTACTGTCCTTCTTCCTCCCTCCTCCCTCTCTCTTCACCCTCTCCCATCTCCTCCTTCCTCCCTTTGCCTCCCCTTGCGCTCCCTTCTCTCCCCTCTCCTCTCACAGTGCTGCGCTCAGCAGCTGTCAGAGACGAGTCCTCCTCCAAAGCCTCCCTCCTTTGTCCTCCTTCCTTTTCCTCACTCTCATCTCAAGGCTACACCACATTCATGCACTTCTGCCATTTTAGACTAGTCGTTCCAAAGAGATCTGATCCCTTCATGTCAAGCAAAGTTAAACAAAACAACTTAGAATTCGATTTTTTCATCAAATCTCTGTTCAATTCCTATGTGAACCAAAATAATTGGCTTTGACCCCCGACCCTCCCAAACATTAACTGATGATTGCAAAATAAGGTCGCTGTGTGAGAGTCTCCACACTAAAATACATCCGCAAATGATGAGCTCAGAAATCAATGCATGCTGAGTTTGCTCAGTAAAGCCAGGGTGTTGTGCATGAAGTCACGTGTTAGCCCCCTAGTCTCACCTACTTTCCCCTCAGCCATCTCTGGGGGAGGCAGCAGGCTTCTATAAATAGCTTTGGCTTCAAACGGGCGCTCGCTTCATGCTCAGCGTCTCTTTCCTAACAAAGCCAACTCAGTAGTTCATCTTTTTATTTTCCCAGCTGGAGACCCAGAGCACTAGTCTCATTTGAATCAGAGCTGCTCCCTGTAGAGGTTTAGTGTGTTTGATGGTATTGAGCAGAGAGAGAAAGGATAGAGAGAATGAGATAAATAAAGGCGAAGGGAGAGAAGATGGCAAAAATGAAAGAACGGAAGAAAGAGAGAAAGAAAGAACAATGATTGAAAGAGGCAAACCCCTCTGACTAACCGTGGTTGTCCCTGACCCTGTGTGAAGCGAGGAGCCCAGCCTAGAACTGAAGCTCCTCCTGGGGCTGACCAGCCAGTGAGTCACCATCATGCAGGGGATGGAGGAGCAGTTTTTGAAAATAAATGAAAAACTCTTCAAAGAGAGAGCGAGAGAAAGGTATGAAGAAGAGAGACAGAGAAAAAGAAGCCAGTGTTCATCCACAACGTACTGTAACCAATATGGTACATCTTGCACTTTCTGTACTCTATATATAGGTGTAGGAATACATAACCTGTCAGCAGTTTTTCATGAATACTACATTCGGTTTGAAAATTCCTTCCACAAACACCTGAACTCTTTGTTTGTGATGCTGGTACATCATGTCACACCACCAAAAAAAAACATTCCATGTAGTCCTGATCCTATTATTTCAGTCTGTCATCTTCTCACCTCCTCTCCTCCTCTCCTCTACTCCTCTGCTCCTCGCCCCAACACCTCCCCCTGCAGCTGCCTGTTGACTTCCAGGAGAGGGTGAGCACTCACATAGAGAAGCACGGCTGCAGTGGTGGCGTCACTATGGCCATGTGCCACTCCCCTTACTCTGATGCCGTTCCCACGGCGATCATCGCTAAGGTTCTGGAAAAGCCCGAGCCAGGAAACAGCTGCCCAGTTACGCGCTCGCCAAGCCCTGCCCCTCAGGACGGTGACTTCCTGTCTAACAGCATGGGAACAGGAAGCACAGATCAACTTAGCCGTCGCACGGCTTACAAGACATCTGACCTGTACAGCAGGTTGGTTGGACCGGTTTGGCTTCTATATTATACACGCTTCTGTTTGTATTACTACGATGGTTGAAAAACATCTGCCAAGATGTGTGTGTGGAAGTGCTGTGTATGCGCTGAGCATGTGTGAGGTGCAGTGTCTACATTTTTGGGGGGGCATTTATACAAATGGGTTGATTCTACCCCTCTTCCGATTCTCTCTCTATTTCTCTTTCTTCTGCAGCGACACTGCTCTATACTGCCCTGAGCGCTGGCAGGAGCGCAGGCAAAGCGTCGATGTTCACGGTGGCCTCCACCTCCAAGCCCAGCTCTCCACCGACAGCAACCCAGAGGAGGAGGCCTTCATGTCAGGCAACTTCATGCAGGGCCGCCCTCCCTCCTTCCAGGCCTCCAGCTCCTACTCCAGCTTCAGCGTGGCTTCGGACGAGAAGGGAGAAGCTCAAGACCCTGGCAGCACGCTCTCCTCCTCCCACCAGGGGCTTTACATGGACTGGCGAGATGACTACGAACACAAGAGCACGTCGTCCTACGACAAGGAAACCACGTCCTGCTACGACAAGGACAGCTTCCCCAAGTCGCTCAGCTTCCAGAACGTGGCTCCCCCTCGGAGCCCCCAGATGGGCGCCGGAGGCCGCATCATCGCCTCGCCGGCCTACACCAGGACAGCTTCCTGTTACAGCGAGCCTTACCACCCCTCTCCCACTCCATCCCCTCGTCTGGCCTCCTCCCACAGCATGGGCACCACCTCTGACCTGGCCTCAGCGCTGGTCCAGACTCCGCCCGGCGACGTGGAAGTCTCTGAGGAGGACCTGAGCACGCGCTGGAGGCAGCTCAGCGTCGATGAACTCAGCAGCTTTTCGTTCCGTGACCTGGGCGGCCGCGTGTCGCCTTACAGCTTCTCAGAGAGGCACTTTGCCCTGGGCCCAGCCAAGGCCAAACACGGCCCTCTCTACAGCAGCTTCCAGGAGGGGGATCATGTCTTCCACAGCTTTGCTGGTCCTCCCTCCCCAAGCCCCAGTCCCAGTCCAAGTCCAAGCCCCAGTCCCAAACTTGGCCCAGGCCATCGTAAGCAGGAGAAAGGGATCCTCTACAGGGCCAAGCAAGATAGTCAAGACTCTGAATGCAGCTTGTTCCTCTCAGTGAGCTCCAAGGAGAAGGAAAGCACGTCAGGGACTGTGAAAAAGGACTACGTCGACGTCAGCCCCAACAGCTCTGCAGAGTCCTTACAGCCAGGGTCACTGGAGCCCAGCAAAATACAGCACTACCAGAGAGAGAGGCCCAGCTCCAGTTCCAGCACCAGGCCCCGGCCCAGCCTCAGGCCCAGCCCCAGCCCCAGGCCCAGCTCCAGTCACGGTCCCCGGCCCAGACCCAGCTCCAGCTTGGGCCCTGCACTTCCTGAGAAGACTTCTCCACGATACCAAAAATTTGGCAGCACAGGATTGACAAGGAAGGACAGTCTGACCAAGGCGCAGCTCTACGGAACCCTGCTGAACTGAGTCCAAGCTTGTGTTTTCATGCATGGTAGTATTTGACTGTACGTCCCTAATGTTTCCAGTTGGGGTTGTTGGGGTGTAAAATAAAAAGCATTTTTTTCTCTCTATGTAATCTACCCACAGCACGTATCCTGCAGTTTCCATTCAACGCGACTGTTTTGATTTCCAGACGTTGTAAAAGCAGCGTCTCATCTGTGCCACTGTTATCATTAAACCAGCTTAATGGTGTGAGATGTTGTTACAAGACCTACAGGGTGGCTCCCTCCCAGAGCTGCTGGGGTGTTGCTAACAGAGGGTACACCAGCAGCAGGTGGCACAAGCTGGCTCCGAGCTGCACACAGCCATGCCAGTCCCACCCTCATCTGTTCACTGACTACATGCATGTGGAGAGTGGCAACAAGTAGGAATGAACATTTATATTTCTTGTCCTGGGAGAGAAACTCCATAGTATTTTAAGATTCCTAAAATACAACTTATGTCCAACCAGCCACACATTTTGTTTTATTTATTTATTTTTTTTATAATTTTGAGGCAGCTTTAACATGGACTGTTAGAAAAATGTGGATTACGATGAAGACGTGTACACATTTGAGACAAAAGACGTGTGCATATTTGAATTTTCATCATCATACTTTACGCCATGCATAGTAGTTCCCCATCCACAATCTGATTTCAACACCTTCATTAGTCATCTAGATTGACACTGGTAGAGCATGACCTGAAAATTTGTGATAAAAAATCAAATCCCTTGACACTAGTATAATATTCTGCCTTAATCTTGTTCAGTAGCTGGGTGTATTATATTGTATGTATGTAAATGTGTTCTTACTGTTTAACACACAAACCAGACATGACCACCCAACAGGGGTTTTGAAGCTGGCTGAATGAAGCTTTCGGCAATATTAAAGCACTTGTTGTCACTACCTGTAGGCTCACCTGATATAGCTCCAGTTGCCACATTTGAATTTGCAGCACAGGCGCCACAATCAATACAGTTAGAGCCTAGCAACGGCCTTGCTCCGACCCAGCTAGATGAACAGGCTGGTGCTGTTTGACACCAGCGGGGTGGCCAGTATGTCTTAGTGATTAGCCTGTAAGCTTGTTACTGCACAGAGGGGAGTAGTGAAAGGCCACTAAAGTCCCCATCAACAGAGTATTTTTGTTGTGGATGTAAAAAATGAAAATATATATATATAAACATATAATCATTACTATGGATATTTTCACCTTGGTTCTGTTAATGGTATATGTTTGAACCCTTAAAGAGATGTTGTCCAGTCCTGTTCTACCTCAACACTCTGAACAAGGAGCAGCAGGTTGCCTGGCTGCCTGCCTGACTGATGCATGTTTCTATATTTTTGCTGTATGTTTATTTACCTAATAAAGAGAAGAGACAAACAGCGGCTCCCTGCTTTCTACGGCCAACAGGCCAACGCCAGCATGACCAAAACTGTACTCAGTCTTTGTATTTTGTCAAACGAATCATGGCAACTGAAATCGAATAAGATGTCATATGAATTCAAAGAAAGATAAAAAAAGATCAATAATATTGATTCGAAGGCATAATATGCAGTCTCTCCCTCAGTTGTTCTGTATTATGGATGTGACACTCGGATTCATGCAGTTCACCAAACGCTGGTCTTAAAATATTCACACAACATGCTTAACCATCAAGTATGTCTCTCTGTACTTAGAAATGTTGAATTAGTATTTTCAGAGTTTTGACAGAGGGGATGTGCAGTAAGGTTGACTTTTTTTGAAAAACTACTAAGCCTGTTTGTTGTGATGTAGAACGCAATCTGAGCCTTAATAACAGAATATATCATGTTTTTAATAGCACAGCGGATGCGGTCCGTGTACAGTCTGAAAACGAGAGGGCGCATTTCTTCACCAGTTTATCACCAGTCTTTTCACGTTAACACAATTAGTTGCACATCCTCTTGAACTGAACAGACAGCCGATACCTAAGCAAAGATAGAGGCTGGTTCCATGCAGAATCTGTGGGGGAGTTAAGATCTAATATAAAACGAGGTCAGTCTGCCATCCTTTGATATGTAAATGTATTGAGTTTCTTCACCCTTGTTATTCTCACTTAAAGGGGGCTGATAAACTTTATTTTCACCATCCATTAATTGGATGTATCATTAAAACAAAGGAAATCATTAGGGGCTTTAAAGCAAACAGTCCTCCTGATTGGTCAGTTCCAGACCCGCACCTGGCCCCCCCAGTCACAGGTGGCTGCTACAGCAGGAAGGGTGGGGTGCAGGGATACGGCCACGCAGGGATGCTCGTGGCCGTGGAGCGTGTGCAGAGTCCGAGAGCTCTGGAAGTCGTACAGATGGACAGAGCCTGTTGAGCTTCCTGAGGCCAGTATAGTACCGTCCTGGGAGAAGTCACACCGCACTGCGTATCCTTCCACCTGCCGTACCAACAACAGAAAAACACTCTTGGGTGGCTGCATCATTATCTATAATTACAGCACTGCGACACAAGTTCACAAGACCATCACAGCACTGTATTATTACAAAACCTTCATACAGCCTCCCAGCTGTTCAGCTACTTCACTAACTGAGTTGCAGGAAACACACAACCTCAATTACACCAGCAGAACATTACATTATTATGTACGGTGCTATGTCACTATGTATTTTGTGTATGGATCAGCGGGAGTTGTGTATGGATTCATGAGGGTTAATTTCTATGTGTGTTGCTATGGATCCGTGTTTGCTGCCATGTGTGTTTCTATGGATCAGTGAGTTTTACCATGTGTGTTGCTATGTGTGTTGCTATGGATTACTGTGTGTTGCTAGGTGTGTTGCTAGGGATGTGTGTGTGCAGCTATCGATTAGAGGATGTTACTCATTACCCCTATGCCTCCCAGGGCCCTCTGCCCCACTGCCCCCAAGACCCCCTAGCCCTGCAGGTCACCTGCTCTCCCTGCTCCTCAAGGACCCACAGGTCACCTGCTCTCCCTGCTCCCCTGCTCCGGCCCTCCTCCCCAAGGCCCTGCACCCTGCTGGCTGACCTTGTGTCCTTCATAGCGTCTCCTCTTGTTCATCCTGTAGGGGCGCAGCCCAGAGAACAGAGCCACGTAGTTCCCGTTGGTCTGGGCCACAAACTCCTCCTCCACAGGATGCAGAGCCAGGCTGGGACACGTGTACCTCTCCTGGACAGACCGCAGTCGAGGGAAGAACGGACAGAACGAGAGAATGAAAGGATGGACGGATGTATAGGATGAATGGGTGAATGACGTACAGATAGACTGATATATGCATAAATCAATGGGCAGATGGATGAATGCATTCCCTTTTTAAGACCTGTGAGATCAATGATACTGGTGAACTATTAAAACGCTGAGGAGTGTTAAGAGTCTAGGTAGATGCTGCTGAGAGGAGGAACGCTGAGGGGCAACATGTCCTACATGGAAGATCTGGTTGGACAGCCTGGCCGTGGTGCGGGAGTCCCAGGCCATCAGGGTTCGTTCGGCAGAGTCTCGGCTGACCGAGTCTGAGCTGCTGATGAACTCTCTTCCTCCAGACAGGAAGAGGAGATCCAGGGTCTGCTGCACTCCAGCACGGTACACACGTTCCACCTGAGGCACACACACCAGGGAGGCAGGAATGAATTGATGGATTCCAAAATGAACCGATGAATGAACAAATGAATAAATGCATGCATGAATGAGTGAATGGATGAATAAATGGATGTTGGATTGCTTTCCAGTTGTTCTAGCATCATCATAGTGTGTCTACTTGTTTATTTTTGAGGCATTTTTATTGGCCAGGGTCAGAGTGTGTTTCAGACCTTGCCGGTGCGTGAGTCACAGGCCTTGACCTCTGGGCTGTATCCTCCACACAGAAACACTTCCGGGTCGCTGGGTTGGATAGCCAAACACATCACACGGAACTGGGTCCCAACCTTCAGTACTTGCTGACCTGGAGCGTCTCACACACACACACACACACACACACAAACACACACACACACAAAAACACAGCACCACGCATATTGCCACACACACACACACACAAATCCTGCCTGATAATCATGAATTCATTCGACAGACCATCTTTTACCAAACTCAATTTAAATTCTTCATCATGGAGGCAATGGTATCTGACAACCATTTGACACACAGGCATTCCGAACGTATCAATTATAGCCAACTTCACATGCATTTAAGTGTGAAACTTCTCCTTTGATTAGTTCTCTGCTGTGCTGGACACAAATATGAAGACAGGAAGACCTGCCTGGGAAGTCAGCATGCAGAACCCAATCTGAGATACTGGAATAGAGAATATTTGTTCTCCCTGATGCACATTTTCCTGCTGAGAACATGATTTAGTTCATTACTGGAAAGCTCTAGGATTGGAATACGTAGAGTAGATTTATGGCCATTGGATTACGTGTCATAAATATTGCGGCGTAGCCTGTATCATACTGACCTGACGAATAATCTCATTTGAACCTAAGTTGACTGATATGACATGAATGATTTTCTTTAAAGCCACAGGTTTCAGACCAGAGTCAGCATAGCTATTGAAATTCATGGAACACATACAAAGTCATTCCATTCTTTCATTTCATAAATGTAAACACTGCAGAGGAAAGAAGGGCAAGCTTGCAATCCCTAATACTAATATGGAGGAAAAAGGCATGCATTTGTGGCTGGATTTCCATGCCAACAGAATACTTTGGAAATAGCATTAATGTATAATGCCATATGGAAAACGTAATCAGGCTAATGTTTTGGCACAAAGACACAGAAGCCTTCAAAACTAGAAGCCAATTACCTTTATCTACAAACAAGCAATGGTGAGTGTCTGTTGTATTTATTAATTTATTTTTGAAGCCACGTTAAACACACAACTCCTCTCATCTCTGATAACTGACAACGTTTCTATGATGATGATGACTTCCAGACAAAGGGAAGGTGATTTAAGAGGAAGAAGGGAGGAACTGTTTTAGCCAACGGCTGTCCGCAGGCTTACTCTCATTAAATTAACGTTCATGTTGCGCTTCAAAACAAAACAAAAACACAGAGAGGCTTAAACTTAATTAAGCGTGAAAGGGCGTAACAGCGAACCCGAAAGTTCCTCTGGAGAGAACTGATGAGTGGAACCTTTCGCTGGGGAAACATTCCAGACCAACAGCAGTAGATCCGTCAGAAGCTTGGCGTATGAGCGCTCGGAGCCTAGTGGCATTCATTAATCTAACAACCAACAAGGACCCCCCCCCCCTTCCCAGAACAGCATAAGAGTGACCTGTACAAAGCGATGTGATTAAAGTTCACAATCTCATTCAAGGGAGGCCTGCCCAGGGTGGTGTAAGAAGGGAGGGGAAAAGTGTCATGAATTAGAAGTGCGGAGGGAGGCAGTCTAACACCAGCCTCCGGGACAGCTGCTGTTGACGACCACTACATATTATGGGATATTTTCCTTGGTCTAGCATGCGGCCCACTTCTTTAATTGGGCTCCCCCTGCACCTTTGGGAGAGTTTGGGACTAATCTGTCATCAGGTGCCACCACAGCTAAAGTTTGGGGGATGAGAACTTGCAGCCCCTTGCATTATAAATAAGGCCCTTCACGTTTTAATTAAGGAAACGTTAATTGGCTTAGCTGAGAGGGGGAAATGAGGAGGATGGCAATCTCCCTAGCCTTGAAAGGCTGACAACATTAAAAGCTTTTGTAATCTGATCCCTTCTCCTCTTCTTCCTCCCCCTCTTCCTCCGCCACATACTTCAGCAGGCACGTCTTCTTTCCGCCTGCCAGTACTCATTTCTGGTTCTACCTGGGGTTCTCTGCCAGTGAGCCATCCAGGAACAGACACAGGCAGCAGCTGTCACTGCACACCAATGCACTTCAGAGGAAATTAATTTACTTTGCTCTCCTCTCTATCACACACACACACACACACACACACACACACATGCATACACCAAGTTTCTCTCTCTCTTTCCGTCTCGTTCTCCTTGACTCCTTCCATGTCTTCCTCTTCATCGGGACCCTAACCTCGCTCGCTCCATTTCTCAACTTTTCCTGATTGCTTCCTAGAAAGCGGTGCCAGTTTGTTTACAGGCCCAGAGAACAGCCGGCAGGATCCCTGTCGACGGAACAGGAAAAGGAACTACAGCAGATAAAGAAGAAAACGCTCCTACTACACTTTCCATACAAATGGCAGAGGGAGTCATGTAGGTTGTACACTAGCAAAAAAAAACATTGGCTCTGGCGTAGCCTCTAGCCTCAATCCCCCAGGTCCCGATCCCCTGAGCCCTGGCTTCAAGAGTCTAGCTCTCAGCCTCAAACTAGGTTAATAACATTTATACTAATGTGTGACGGTCAACCTGACCACGGCCTCAGAAGATAGGAGAATTATCTCTGCCTGTTTGATGCTGGTATGTGTGCATCACTGAACGTCTGCATCAGTGTACGTGGGTGTGTGTGTTTTGGAATGTTTGCGTGGTCAATCAGGCCCCAGAGTAAAGCCCCAACACACCCAATAGCATCAGCTGCAGATCAGGTCAGACTGCTGATAAACAGTGGTGGGTAGCTGGCACCATGACATGTTTGGCCAGAGCATCAGCTCTGTGTGGGGGCATGCTAGTGTGGCATGCTGGCATGGCCTGTGGCGATATGTCTTTTATTGAGCTGCTCCCTTGGCTGTGGGTGTATGTAATGGGCAGGCCAAGCTATTATCCACGGGCTGTATTGGCAGAATTGACAGTCCCATGGAGGGCAAGTGCACAACTGAGTCATTGGGCTTCAGTGATCAAATAGACTGCCACAGGGAGCGTCCAATCAGTTTGCATGTGGAAGCCTGATCCTAGGAAACAGCGGGAAGAGTTGGCTAAGCGTCCCAAATAAATCTAAATAAATAAAAAACTATGAGTGTATTTAAGTATTCTCAGGAGGCCTCAATATCACGTCTCAAACCAAGATCCTTCAAAAATTACTGATTGGTTCACAGGGGCACAGCTGACCTGTCTCCACATCCGTCACCATGGCAGTGCTGTCGAAGGAACCAGTGAAGATTCGGCGCCCGCAGGGTGACCAATGGGCAGCTCTCACTGCCCCAGTGTGGGAGGCATAAACCATTAGGCACCGCCCACTCTCTACTCCATCCCAGACCTGCAACACATGATCACAACAGCCTACAATAAATACTAATACATTACACTTCACATATAGATCACACGAATAATGTAATTAATATAGAATGATTAATTAGCATACAAGTTAATTATTAAAATGTTATATTAAAATATGGGTCAAGAGGAAACCAGAAAAGAAGAGTTCTGATGAGTGATAACTGGCCAAACGTCACACAGGGACAGGATGGGAGAGTAACTAGGTTGGTTGTCAGCAAAATCAATTTAGAAAATACAAACAAATCTAAACTGTCTCTGTATGGCACTCCCACTGCTTTCATACATCTTCTCTCCTTCCAACAACAGTATCAGACGGATTAACAGCATTCCATTCTAAGCAAATGTGCCGCATCACTGAGCACTGGCAAATTGCCTTAATGTATTTAGAAATAAGGGTTCTTTCAAGGCTTGATTGCAAAACTGCTCTCCTCCAACTCATTTAAAAGGCTAATTACCTTTGTTTGTCTATAAATCAATTCAAAGCAAGAAGAAACAGGGTAATGATTTTGTCATAAGAGAGGCAGATCAGTCAATAGCAGCATCCTGATGGAAATGTGACCAAGCTGTCTAACGCTTCACTATTTTGGAGAGTCTTTTAAAACTGAACTGAGACAATTGCTATACGCAAACACCTGAGGTGTGATTGACTGACCTAAAGATGCACCGTGCCAAGAAATTTATAGATCAGTTCTAGAAAGGCAAGCTCAGTTGAATTCTGAATACCAATTGATTAATCTCAAGTAATTCATCTTTAGAGCTATCTATAGAGCTTCCAGGCATGAGATGAGCTGTATGGACATGATAGCAACTGAGATGGATAACAATGTGCTCTGTGAAACATGGAGTTAACTGTCAGCCGCTGCTAACTTCAGAACTAAGCAGGTACCGGGGGCCCAATAAAAGTCTGTGGGCGGAGGGTTAGATGATAGGAAGAGAGCCTTAAGGGCCCAGGAGGGTGGACGGGATGGAAGACTCTCAAATTGAGTGGGTGGTCTGGTTCTGGTGAGGAACCTCAGGTAACGATGATCATTTTATAAGGTCATCATCTGCAGACCCAGACCCAGACCCACAGAGAAGCTTTGAAAGATTCGCTCTGCCTGTGTTTTATTATTGAAAGCTTCTGCTGCACACAGACACATCTTTGAACAGCATACGGAAGTGTGACGGCTCCAACTCTTCAGGCTTTGGGACTGACATCCAGGAACTGGGTCTTTACCAAACAGAATTGCTGAAGAGCTTGAAGCCTGAGGCCAGGGCTTGGAATCGATGACATCTACAATTTTCATTAGATGAGTCCAATAAGAAAGGAAAGTCTATGGAACTTAAAAATATCAGTGTGATTATAGGCAAATACTAGGACCGACTGCTGGAAACATAGATGACGTTTGAAGAAGACGTTAGACATAGGGAAATACTGCCCTCTTGAGGATTTATGAATGCCTAAAGATCGTTCATATTTGGCCTGAATCAATCTAATTTTTTAAGATCAACATCAACCAAAAAAAAACTACTATAACTAAAATATACTAAAACTACTATATTTTCTTACAGGTCTCACAAAGCACAACAATAGATCCTTTAGGAGCAAGGTAATTATCTAAGCTAGGAAATTGAACACTAACTCTTACTTTTTCATTATCCATTTCACCGGTCACTGAGCAGACAGGCTGAGTGTATTCTCTCTGATGACTCACTGTAATCAGCATCCTAATGTGTTTTTTCCCTCAGTAATTAAAACAAAATGCTGAAGTAAACGGCTTTTTTTTAGCAACCGCAGTAACCATAGCAATGGGAGCAATCAAACAAACTTTTAATCTTCTGTGGACAGTCAGACACTTCAGACTGAACCAAGTAGAGAGGTGGAGGGGAATTTAACCTCATGTTACAGTGCATTGTAACTGTGTTCCGAAAGCAGTGTACAAAATCATTAAGAATGGAAATCTGATAAGGTTCCTCACCCATTAGCCTCCTGAGCAGCCTGATTACTTGAATGATTGAACCAGGGAAATAATCCTAGTGTCAGTCAAGGATCTAGCAAAGAGACCCGCTTTTCTCGCCAAACCTTGCGGGCACCCCACCATCTGCTCTGGGCTGCCACTGCTGGAACCAGAAGAGGAAGGCACACCAGCACACCGGGACTCCTTCATGAATATGCAAATCCCCTCATGCATATTTAAATTGTTAATTATACCTCGAGACCCATTGGGTTGCGAGCTAATGCTTAGCAATACGCCACGAGAGAAAGGCAATTTCCTCTCAGGATGGAAATATTTAGTCATCTGCACCTGGATCACTTGACCTTTCTTAAGCAACGGATGGATGGCTTTTTTTTTGGGGGGGGGGGGGGGGGGGGGTGAGAGAAGGGGGTGGAGGAGTAAAGATGGAGAGGGAAACCGAAAGAGAGGAGGAGAGAAACAGAGAAGTAGAGGGCAGGAAAGCCCTGGGGTCCTAACACATATTCAGATGACATTGACAGAGGTGTTTTCGAAGGCGGCCGCTTAGAAGCGAGCGTCTGCTCTGCCACCAGGGATTAAATCCCTGTATCTCCTCCTGCGATGTGCGGCTGTGTGACAAACCCCCTACATCGCGCATCAGATAGCTCCAGAGTGAAAAGCCACTTAGCTGACATGTTTTACACCCTCACGAAGTGTGAATTACAATCACACTCACATTCACACATGCACACACACCAGCCAGACCCAGGCCTCGATGCGATTGGCCTAGAATGTATAACGGAATGGGGTTCTACATGATGCTGTGCTGTATCTTATGAAATGAGTCACTGTTACCTGTCATGTAGCCACTGACAGCCAGTTGCTACGGTTACCCACTGTGATGTTACCTTGACAGTCTTGTCCATGGAGGCAGACAGCAGCAGGTGGCTGATGTGAGGGATAGGGCACCACTGGACTGTGTTAACAGGGCCCAGGTGGGCCTGCATGCTCAGCTGCACACTCCTGCAGGGACAGATGGACAGAAAAGAATCGTATAGTAAAGTAGCATTTTGTAACTCAAACTCTACAAGGTTTCCAACGCGCGCTGCTCTACGGAATTATGGCTTTTGCATCCATCTCATATGTAGTTTATTACTTCATTCAAAATAATAAAAAAAACGTTCTCTTGGAGCAAAAACATTTGACATTCTACATGAAAACACTAACATTTAACTTTCTACCTCTCACCTTGGGACTTGAGCCTTGGCAGGCTTGTGGCCCAGATAAGGTCGCACTATCTCAGACACTTCAGACAGCAGCCTGGATGCTGGGGCCTGGATCTTAGAGGCTGGGGTCGGATCCTCCATGGGTGGCTTGAAGCTTGGGGTCCGATCCTGTGGGACCTTATCCAGGTAACTGCCTGGTCCATCTCTGTCTCCTGGAGAGGCCAGCCTCTGTCTCTTGGAAATGTAGGGCCTTACCCCAGCAGGGGAGGGACGCTGTTTATTTATAGTGGCTATACCCATAGGCCTCTGGGAGGGTGGAGGAAGGAGAGAGACGTATGGAAGTGGAACAGTGTAGCTGTCAGTGGCCCCAGAGGATACACAGGAAAGAGCAGGTCTGGGAGGATTCTGGGAGTCTCCTCTCCTCCTGTCCTGTTCGTCATGGGTATGGAGACAGGCAGGTGACAGTAAACATGGTTTGGTGCTGCCTTCTATAGTCTCAGAGGAGCCCGGTGTAGTCTCTGTCCACAGGTTCGACAGGGTGTCATCAGTACAATGTTGAGTGTGTTGCTGTGGGTGAGGTAGAAGGCCATAGTGAGAGCCTACTACTTCCAGGTCTCTCTGGGATGGTCTTCGGACATTAGTAGGTGGTGGGGGTTCCCTCTTCTCATCCTTTACAGAGTCACCCTCCGGATCAGAATCCTCATAGGCCACCAGTGAGGCCATGCTGTCCATTGTTCCTGTATGAAGCCAATAAAGACACATACAGTAACGTTAAAACATGTTTAGGACTGATTCAGTCATTTGTATTATTTATGCTCTCCCCACTCTGTATTCTGGTCTATGGTGTCTAACCATGCTGTCGTGATATCAGAATTTCAGCTGTAAAACATTAGTGTCATCTGCTGAATATTCTGAGTATTGCACACATTGTCGGATTTACCCACCTTCATTTAGCCAGCTCGACTAACTTTCAACCCCAATATATTTAATTTCCAAATACATTTGAGAAGCGGATGCGAAGATAACATTTATATTACACTAACACATGGCCTACTTTCAAAGCCCAAATGCATTACGGATGTCCGATTTGGGAGTCGTAAGCGGAGGTGGCTGGTCATGGCTAAACCATAACCTAGACCGTGCAAAACACTTACAAAAATAAAAGGCATTTCTACATTTCCTCTCATGTGTGTTATCTTCTCTTTTTGCTACAGGTACATTAGAGACTCGGGATCGAATCATCTCCTCCGCCAAAACTCTTGCACTGCCAGTCCGGAACGTACCACAGTCAAAATACAGCGCTTGTTTTCTGGGGACTCATTTGAGCCGAACACCTGTCCTGCTGAGCTGATGCAAGTTGAATGAGGAGACCTGCTGTCAAAAGAATATAACGGTGAGGTTAAAGTGGCAAGCTGTTTATTAAATTCATAATGTCGCATGAACTATGCCTCCCAGACCGGGTTTATTTTGGTTAAAGAAGCCAGAGAGCAGAACACGTTATCGCCACCATGCTCACATATTGTATGTTAGTGACAGATACCGGCAGTTCACAAGAGTGCAAACACTAGATATAAGGTGTCGAGGGACATACAGTAAGCACTGTTGTTCATCTGGATGATGCAATTTAGGAATGTTATAACAGGTCAATACGTTACCTTCTACTGCCCCCAAATGGGTGGGATGGACATATGGACATATGGCTTGTTAGTGCAGTGATGTGACTGATGCTGTGCTCCAGGTATTGTCGGAAAATGTCGGAGTGCCAGGGAGAAGGCGCAGGGGACATCACGCCAATGGAGCTCTACCTGAAACTGTCGGAACAAGGGGACACTGTCCGCTCTCTGAAATCAGATAAAGCTTCTAAAGTAAGAGTTGAATCGTGTGACCTGCTGTACGTGTCCAGTGGTGCCATATATGTCTGACCAGGGAGTCGTCGTCAGCAATGTCCCATTTCAGGTGGTTCCTAGTAAGAGATGTGTTCCTCATAGTGCGTTGTGAACTCCCCCCCCCCCCCCCCCCCCCCCCCAGGCTGAAATTGATGCTGCTGTGCAGCTGCTACTGCAGCTAAAACTGGACTACAAGCGGCTGACAGGCAATGACTACAAACAGGGCTGCCCCCCCACTGAGGCCTCAGTCACCAAAGACAACGGGCCTCTGGAGGACGGGGAGGACCAAGTAGACCCCTGGAATGTCACCACCAGCAATGCCAAGGGAGTGGACTATGACAAACTCATAGGTCAGCCCTGACCCTAAACATGAGATGGGAATTGTGGGAGACTTCTGTGTGGTAGGTAGTAATCTGTAGTAATAAGAGGTTTTGTGTTACTGCAGTGCGGTTCGGCAGCAGTAAGGTTGACCAGGAGCTGGTGGACAGGATTGAGAAAGTCTCGGGGCAGAGAGCTCACCGCTTCCTACGCAGAGGCATCTTTTTCTCCCACAGGTCAGTTTCAGCTGACTACCTGTTAAAGAGTTCTTCCTCTGGTGTGAATGTGACTGAGTGTGTGTACCATTCTGTATTTGATACGATCACATATGGGCTCACCTGAGGATCGGTGTGTTTGTTTCAACTGCAGAGACATGCACCAGGTGCTGGACGCTTACGAGAAGCACAAGTCTTTCTACCTGTACACAGGGAGAGGCCCCTCCTCAGAGGCCTTGCACATGGGGCACCTCATCCCCTTCATCTTCACCAAGTGAGCCCACGAATCAGTACAACACAACAATGACTGAGCACAACTATACAGTCCTGTAATGAGTTGAGCTCAGGGTTGAGCTGGAAGCTAATGCACCTCACCATCATCCCATCCATCCCCCTCCCCTGTCTGCCAGGTGGCTGCAGGATGTGTTTGACATCCCCCTGGTGATTCAGATGACGGACGATGAGAAGTACCTGTGGAAGGACTTGTCTCTGGAGGACTGCCACCGCTACGCTGTGGAGAACGCCAAAGATATCATCGCCTGCGGCTTCGACATCGACAAAACCTTCATATTCTCTGACCTCGACTACATGGGGTGAGATGCCTATCCTGCAGAACAACAGTAACATATATTCCTCCTACCCAGACTTGATAATATCCACTGGGAAAGCAAGTTTCAAAGCCCTACTGAAACCCACTGTGGTTTCCACAGGGCATCTCCAGACTTCTACAGAAATGTGGTCAAGATCCAAAAACACGTCACGTTCAACCAGGTCAAAGGGATCTTCGGTTTTACAGACAGCGATTGCATCGGTGAGTCATGCAGCCATAGAGAACCAAGAAACCCGAAATGCTTCTTGAATTCCATGCTGTGAACTCGTGACAGGGAAAGGTTACGAACAGTTATGGGAGTCTTACCCATTAGAATTAAGCAGAATCATTGAAAACACTCATTTAGTATTAATGCTAAATAGTACAACTTATCGTTGTAAAACTGTTTTCTTTCTCTCTCTAATTCTCTCACTGTGTCTCTCTTTCCCTCTCCCAGGAAAGATCAGTTTCCCAGCCATCCAGGCTGCTCCTTCGTTCAGCAACTCTTTCCCTCAAATCTTTAAAGGCAGGAAAGACATCCAGTGTCTCATCCCTTGTGCTATTGACCAGGTTAGACTCACTAAGCGAATAGTCATGTGGGTCATTCCTACCTCATCCAGAACCTTCTGTGTTCCTCACGTTCCATCCATACCCAGTTGATCCCAGACTGAGTATTATTGTCATCTGGGTTTGAATTAAAGCTTTGCACAACTCTCCACCCTGACTTAGATTGATGGGGCTCTGCCCTTACTGGCTCTCTCCCTCCCCCTCCCCAGGACCCCTACTTCAGGATGACTCGTGACGTGGCTCCCAGGATCGGCTACCCCAAGCCGGCGCTGCTCCACTCCACCTTCTTCCCCGCTCTTCAGGGAGCTCAGACCAAGATGTCGGCCAGCGACGCCAACTCCTCCATCTTCCTCACAGACACACCCAAGCAGATCAAGAACAAGGTGATGAAGCTCCCTCCACTAAGAGCAGAGAATTTCCTTTTTCACATTGATGACTTTAGTTTCACCTAGACTTCCTCAACACCAGGCTGCGTCTCATTACCAAAGTGTTGGTGACTATCAACACCGACATGTTGACACCTCACACTGACTGTGTCCGGTCTCCAGGTCAACAAGCATGCTTTCTCGGGGGGACGGGACACAGTAGAGGACCACAGGAAGTTTGGAGGGAACCCGGACGTAGACGTGTCCTTTATGTACCTTACCTTCTTCCTAGAGGACGACGAGCAGCTGGAGAAGATACGACAGGTAGGGAGGGGAAAACAAAGAGGACATTTTTAGAGAGTAGAAGGAAGATTGAGGTGAGGGTGTGGAAGTAAAGTTTTGCAGAGACAGTGGATATCGGTCACAGAACCTTGCGGGCTGTATTTGGTCTGTAGCCTGACTAATAACAGCGATTGTCTTTTATACTCAGATATAGCTTAAACGGCCTTCACCAGTATATTTCTTGTGACAAACACATGAGGAAATCACTTTGTTCCAGATAATATTTTACAGCTCCAAAGCACAATGATTGTCACCACCAGGATGAATCAGTGTTTGATGTACTGAGCACACACTCACGCTTCCTTTTATTCTCTTTTGTTGTCTACCCCATCATCGTTTTACTTTCCCTCCATCTCCTCTTGTGCTGTCTGTCTTTCTCACTCCCATCTCTTCTTCACCTTTTCTCCAGGACTACACCAGTGGAGCTTTACTAACAGGAGAGTTGAAAAAGATTCTGATTGAGACTCTGCAGCCTATGATTACTGCTCACCAGGAGAAGCGTAAACAGGTCACCGAGGAGACCGTCAGAAAGTTCATGACACCCAGACCTCTAAACTTTCAATATTAATCTCTGGCCATCTGGTCAATCGTCTGCTAAATGTCTGTGCTTTAGAAGAAGCTAAGTGAATCTGTGTAAGGGTCCGTTTTACCTCAGACAGTCACTTCCTGTTTGGCCAGGAAGTCTGAAAGGACCGATCCCAACACTGACTGAAGCTGCATGTCCAACTCGGCTTACATCACATGCTGACCACAACAGGGACAGAATGATGCTAGATAATGGCTAATGTGTTCCTGTAAACAGACTCATCAACCGCAGCTCATTGTCACTGCACTATCTGGAATGGAAACGTTGCAGCTCAACAAAGCGTGGGCAAAATAACACACACTTGTGAATAAAACAATAATGTCTGGTCATGTGATTGCACTTTTTTTAATCAAATAATTAAATAGTTTATATTAACAACATATTCTTTGATTCACTATGAACACTTTATATTGAAGTCAGTCACACAAGAAAGTACACATCAATCTGATTAGGGGTCCTTTGGTATGAAAACATTTTTGCATACCAAAAAATATTGTTTTTCCCATGAATGTGAACACTGATAGTTTGATCCCAGTACAAAGTTCACACCACTTTACAAAATTAGTAAATAAATTGTAGAATACTAGATAGAAATGTATAGAATGTACAGTGCATCAGTTACAGGGATTCAGCCCTGGTTCAACAGATATGCATTAAGGCAGTTCTACAGTAAAACTGTATTTGTCACCTTGATTTCATGAGGTAAATGTTTGACTTGATACTGCTTGACTCCAGTAACAGCAATAATGTACCAGACCTAAACAGACTTCAGTATGTTACTAATGCTGAATACTAATGCCCAACCCTACCCTGGAACAGGAGTGATGAGACATCCTAAGGCCAAATTCAGATTATTTAAATGAGAACTTAAAATTTGCATTAAAAAATTCATTGATCTGACACAAACAGCTTGGTAATAGCTGTGTAAAGAAGCATACATGTTTTCATCAATCCAGTCCTGTTGGTTCAAAGTCTGCTTTGAGGAGTAAAGCCTAGTTTATGCTTCCGCGATGCGTCGCCCGCCGCATGCGCCGCATGCGCCGCTCCTCCCGCACTGCCCCTCCGCGCACCTCCAAAAAATCCTGACTCCGCGTTGCGTTGTCGGCGGCACAAGCGCTGTGATTGGTCCGCTCAGGACGTCATTTCCGGCAGCTGCTTTTTCTGTTTTGGTCTTTCGTTCTACCGCGCCATTTTTAAAGTTCTTCTGGACCGGTAAAATCGATGGACCAAGGAGACGAGCGATTAATCGAGGAGGTCAGAAAATATGACCATCTATACAACTCCTCTATGAAAGATTACAAAGACTACCAAATGAGTACGAACTCATGGAGGGAGATTGCGCAAAACATGGGGCTGGAGGTCGCCGAGTGCATGAGTAGCAATATCAGAAGCCGAGTGCTACATCATCAGTCATGTGCGTGCTTAAATGTGTTAGTTAAATGTTATAAATAAATTATAAAGTTAAATGTCTATGGTTGGTACCATATGGCATAGACATTATAAAGGAAATGACCGGAAGAAAGAGCAAGGATTGAAACCACACAGCCACACCCCCCTGGCGGCATGCCAGTGAATTGCAGAGTAAACGCGGACCCTCGACGCGGAACTTCGAATGCTCAACAACCGCGCCACGCCCCCGGCGTAGGGAGTGACGCGGGAGCATAAACTAGGCTTAAGGAATGGGTGTTGCATTTCCAGAGAAAGCATCTTAGACCATTTAAATATGACAAGGAAATGCCATCAGCAGGAACAGTACCTATCCTCATAAAATTAAATCCAATGTGCAATGGTTGACCAAATTAGACAACCTGTTTTTCAGTTCCTTCACATCATGGTCACTTTGTGCAAGAGCCATTTGGCACCAATAGTGTTGATATACAACATAGCACACTGCAGCAGCAGAGAGAACAGGTGCTCTGATAAAAAAAAAAAAGAATCGATCCTGTTAGTAGAGACAGCACCGAAAATATATTTCAAACACATTTACTGTCCCCCTTTACCCTAAACTTTAAAATGAAAGAACTCTGCTCAATCGATCGCCGTTCAATTTAGATAAGGTCTCTGAACGACATGCCCCTTAAGGCCTAAGGTGTGCCGCGCAGCAGCCGGATTACCACCTCGTACATGGCGAAGACGGACATGTTGACGGGGAAAGCTCGGATGCAGTTGAGGGTCAGGCCTTTAAACAGGACCCTCGGGCCCTCGGTGCGGACGCTGTGGGAGATGCAGTGAAAGAAGCCCCTGTACCTCCGCTCACCCATCCCGTCCATCTGCAGACGGGCCTTGATCAAGTCCATGGGGGTCCCGATACACCACCCACACATCCCAGACAGCCCACCTGCCAGCAGCACCACCCCCCACTCTGGAGAGAGGAGACAGAACATCACAAGCTCAGCACTCACACTGGGTGTTCAGAGAAGATGGATTCCCTGCTAAAACCACCAGGTTAAAATGTAACTGCTTCTGTTGTTTGTTCACCTGGCCGGCTGGTCCCAGGAGGTGAGAGTTGTTCACAGATAAGGTTGTAAGTGAGGAAGTAGGTAGCAAAGGAAGGTCCATCCCTCAGGGCCAGGGCCTGGGCCCCCTTATACAGCCCCAGGACTCCCTCCTCTCTGATGATGGTCAGCAGACAGTGCACTGGTCCACGGTACTTAGGCTTCTGGGCATCTGAGCCCTGGTAAGGAACCATCTGACACTGGAGACGCACCTTCACAATGTCAGCTGGAGACATCACTGACACCTGGGGGAGAGGGGGGGTAGAAAGGGAGGAAGAGAGAGGGAGAGGCAGAGCGAGGAAATGAAGAACAAAGTACACACACACACACAGCCTACTGACACCAAGTTTAGCCTACCTGGGCAACCCCCCCAGCCATTCCTGACAGGAAGATGTCCAGCTTGGCGTTAGGAGTGTCTGGCCTGGAGTTCCGCAGCTGACGAAGACCCTGGAGAACGTTCCTGTAGGTACCAAACACCACCGAGGAGCTGATGGACACTGTGGTGACCGGCATGGACATGCCCTTGTAGAAGCCGTTTATCTGAAGAAGTAGGGCACAGTCCATATCTCTGGAGATACCTCTAGTCTACATGTAAGAATCTGCTATGGTGAATAAGGAACTCACCCCTTCTGTCTTGCATGTAGTGCGGATGCAGTGCCATATCCCTGTGAACTTCCTTTGAGTTTGTATCCTCACCTGTAATGATTTGATATGACCAAGAACATTTACAGTAGCGCTAAGTCACTGGCACAGTAGAAAATAGACTGAGATAACGACCTACACTTCTGGTTTCTAAGCAAACCCATACCTTCACTGTGTCTAGAGGATAGCCAACAGCAACTCCAAATGCTCCTATGGACAAACATGTTTACTGTTAGGCTATGTAGCGAATACCTATATAATTATACAGTGGGAATTAAATGGCGAGGAGATGCCAAATATGTCAAATTACCTCCGACGGAACCAGCAACGAAATCAGCTAAATGCATCCTTTTTCTTCGGGCATTCGCTGTCTACTACCGTACCCGGTACTCTAGCTAGCTAGCTAAAATAGCTTTAAATTCACGACCTCTAACTAACAGATCTTTAATTTTAGGACTGATCATTCAGCCCTTAAGGATATGCCAATGCATCATCCGAATATGCATTTTAAAACTGGTTAAAGCAGTTTGTGACCCTGAACGACCTCCATTCATGCTAGGATGCTATACTTGCTATCGGTACCGGTGCAGATATGCCGGTGCGGTACCCCCTGGTGTACGAATGGTATCACATTTTTGTATTTTGTATATTTAAAGGTTTGTTAAAAAATTGTGTTAATAAAGATTATATAAATATAATACAAATATAATTACATATATAAATATGAAATAACAATAATACAAATACAAATAAAATATATGCCGGTGCGGTGACGTCAAAACGTCAAAACGTCAGCAAAGAAGACTTGTGTCACAGTGATCCATGACTCGTGGTGCAACAACTGTCACAGTAATCAATGCAAATGCTGTTTGGGTCAATGACCCCATCACTGACCTAAATAGTTAAATGAAAACGATCATGGCAAAATAAGGGTATATATGTATTCAATTTATATATTGTCTATCTGATGGTTTTGTTAGTCTTAGTTTCACCGTATTTTAGTGTTTGTGTGTGAGAAAGAAAGAGCGAGAGAAAGAGAGAGAGAGAGAGGGGGGGGGATTCATTAAACATGAATCATATTATTAAACTTATGGAGTCACACAAACGTCTTCCTTTAAACCTACAACGATGACCAGAAGCGCAATCGTCTATGACCAATTACACTTAATGTTCACAGTCAGTGTTCTTAAATAATTCATAGTTTCAGGTGATGACAAGTGAGCACCAAACAGTTAATATAACGATGCTCGATTATGGTCAGACAGATACACTTCAGAACAAATATGATAATAAATTAGCATTGGTTAATATGTATTTTTTAAAATACATATATATATTATTATTTTATTGCAGCGATCAACTAGACCCCAAACCAATAAATGAATGGGGTGTAAAGAAAGACCGAAGGGGTGTTGTCTTACTCACTGCGATCCGATTGGACAAAGTCTTTCTGCAAATAAGGCGAACTGTACCCCTCCCATTTGTTTGAACTCAGAAATAGAAAGAGCTGGATAGATCAACTGGTGGTGTGGCTAAACTACATTCTTTGAAGAGAGGAGAATCACTTGATTAACTTTGTTTTAATTTTATTTCATAGCAGCTTTAACCTAGAACGTGTTGGCTGGGCTTCATCTCAAGCCAAGCACTGTTTCTAAAATAGGTGGTTATTTAACTTGCCAGCCTACTGTACAGAGCCAGATTTACAAAGATCACTCACCTGCAAAGATTGTCGATTAAAAAGTAATAGCCCTCTCCCTAATTTTGCATCCAAGAGCATTAAGGTAATGGCTTTGGACTTTGCTGCAGGGTGCATAGGAGGTAAGTAACTGAAGTTAAGTCAAAGATGTGTGAATTTTTACATTGAGTCATTAAGCAGACGCTCTTATCCAGAATGTATCATTAAATCAATAGGCTTAGTATGAAGAACATTTAGAAGTGTTTTTTAGAAGAGATTGCTTTACAGCTTTGCTTTGGGAGCCACTATTGGCAACACTTCCTACGTGGCTGATGTGAGCCCGCCTTGCAATCACCATGATTTCAATACAGTATTAGCAATGCAAGCTAATGCAAGTATTACAAAGCAAACTATCGAGTAATTAATGTCCACGGTTAGTTTACTAAACTAACTGATTTCGATGTTCTGATTGTCATCCATGCAATATGGTGGCAAAAAGGAAATATACAGGAAAAGTGATGAACTAGAACATGGTAGGAAGATAGCGAGCTACCGGTAAGCTCATGCCGGGGTTAGTGCCCCTTCAGACCGGCAACATTTGGCACTGACAATGTGCCATTAAACCGGTCAAATGCGTCATGAAACATTGAAAGGTTTCGGTGGTCTGACAAAAGGTCTGACAACCAACTTGTCTGCTTTCCTATCAAATCAACATTTATTTGTATAGCCCTTTTTACAAGCAATGTCACACAGAGAGCTTCACATATGCCCATAGACCTGCCCCTCAACCAACCTAAACCCTCAAGGAAGACTAGGAAAAACTCCCAGAAAACTCACTAGGGAGAAAAAATGGAAGAAGATAGATAAGTCCTTACCCTTCATGCAACGAAATTCTGTGGGTTCTCCCAAAAGCAGCAGCATTTAAATAGAAAGTACTGTACATGCACATAATAAATGGAAAGAAACCTTGGAAGGAGCAATTCAGTGAGGGATCCCCTCCTCCAGGGACGGTTGGGAAAGTTCCTATGGAACTTGCTCACATCTGCTCCTCTTAGTGAACTTCTGCTTAGTTCCTGGAAACACAATTCCAGTACCTTTCTAATGCATGGAATCAGTGAAAAGGGAAAATTGATCCAGTCTTAAATCAGAATCGGAATCAGATTTCCTTTTATTCGCCATGCAAGTTACACAAACACTGAATTTACTGTGGCAGGAATAATGTGAGACTACTTTTGAGCTTACATAGGTATACATACATTTGTGTCTACATAAAAGTGCATCACATCCCTGAACCGTTAAAGTAAACGTTGGTTTAGATGAATGTCGAATGTCTTTGTTTTGATGATCTGTGTTAATGCCCGGGTTGTTTTATTTTGGGACTCCAACCATCAAGTGTAGTATTAGAGTATTTTGTAATACAATACTTTTCTTAGATGCTTTGAGTCTCAAGGACACGTAGGATGTTTTCTTTACCTGTCTCAACCTGTCAGCCTGCCTTGTCTGAATTCCTGGTCCATAGAAGATGAAAAAGTAGTATCGGAATAAAAATGCACATCTATATTTAATATGCTCTCACCAGTCATAGTTCAGATGGGGCTCCATCAGGTATTAACCCTAAAAACCCTTTGGCTACAAAGATTTATGTGCGTGTGTCCGTTCTAACCTCCAACCCCAAAAATAAAAAACATACATTTAAGGTAGCATTTTGTCTTGTGTTTATCAGGTGCTGCTGGTGTGCTAGTCGGACATCCCTTTGATACAGTCAAGGTGAGTTTCTGTTATTGTGATATTCAAGATGGGCTCCGTAGTGTGACAGTCCAGTTGGGGTTTCTTTTATTACGTTTCTATTGTTTCAACACTGGGTTTCATACACAGGTGCATGCAGGCCCTTGTCCTGATTCCTATCATCCCCCTGGCCAGATTAGCCTAGCCTGTGGGCTTCATTAATGTTTAGCCAGTTGGTGATTCCAACACATCTCTGCAGGGTCAGCCTCACACAAGTGACCCAGATTCACCCGACTGACCTATAATGCTAAGCAGTGCAACCACAGAACACTGTGTTCCCCTACAAGTAAAACTAGGGCAGTTTAAAGACCACAGCAAGTGATTGATGGTTTTGCTAAGTATATTATTGCTAAAAGCCAGTTTACAATTCCAAGCAGGATTTTTCAGTCGCATTGGGGGTGAGGTATGGTTGAGGGCGAGGAATGGCTGAGAGTGAGGTATGGCTGAGAGTGAGGTATGACTGAGGGTGAGGTATGGCTGAGAGTGAGGTTTGACTAAGGGTGAGGTAGGACAGGGGCTGTGGGTGGGCTGTCTAACAGGACAAGTGTGACTTTGTTGTAGATGAGGGTGAGGGATTAACAACCTCTCCACGGAAGTGGGACCTAGTAAGTATATTCATACTGTCTCTCCTCTGTGTCCTGTTTGATAAAATACAGAGAAACAGAAATCCAAGCACAGTAGAATATTGTGCAATTGTATTTAACTTTCTATTTTTCACCCATGTTGCAACCCTAACATCTTTCCCCTCTTTCACTCTGTCAAATTATATGTACTTGGATAGTTGTTTTGTCAACCTAATGTTACCTGTTCCTGTTATTTTGCATATCTACTAGTTGGCATATATGTCATTGATTGCTTTCTGTCATGCTCAGGTCAGACTTCAAGTTCAGAATATGGACAAGCCTTTGTACCGTGGAACGTACCACTGCTTCCAGTCCATCATACGTCAGGAGTCTGTGAGTACTCCGCCATCTTGACCGTCAGCATCAGCGAGTCTGTACCCTAGCAACAAATTTATTTATTTATTTAACTGATTTATTCTTCTGCCACATATTTAATGAACGTACTTGTTAGACGCCATTGTACGGCAGTCACGAGGAGTGCTGGCTGGCCATGTGCTCTAAGCAGTGCCAAAACTGTGCCGTAGGTGAAGCCGGTGTCTAGTTTCCCCCTCGACTCCTGGCCCTCGCGTGAACCAGCCTGTTGGTCAGTCAAGGCTCATTCAAATTCTCACATTTGAATAATTTCTCCTTCCTAAGTACACAGCTTCCGCTCTGGGGAAGGGGGGGGGGGGGTGGGGGGGGTGGGGGGGGGGGACTGGAATTGTCGTGGCACAACACATCAAAAACTGGGGGTCAGTGAGGACACTGCAGCCCTGAGCTATATTAAGATTAATACACTGTGCCATTTTGAGCTGCTAGATTATGGTCTCAGTAGTTTGCTAGCCAAATTACATGCAGTCTCAGAAGACGTCTCCTGTAGAATCAGCATTATCTACTGTATCTGAAACAGTCCAGTTTTAGAGCAGTTTTGTGCAAAGTTCTGTGAGCTTTTTTTTTGTATATCTATATATATATAGATATCCATCCATCCATTATCTTCCGCTTATCCGGGGCCGGGTCGCGGGGGCAGCAGTCTGAGCAGGGAAGCCCAGACTTCCCTCACCGCACACACCTCCTCCAGCTCCTCCGGGGGGATCCCGAGGCGTTCCCAGGCCAGCCGAGAGACATAGTCCCTCCAGCGTGTCCTAGGTCTTCCCCGGGGCCGCCTCCCGGTGGGACATGCCTGGAACACCTCCCGGGGGAGGCGTCCAGGAGGCATCCTAAACAGATGCCCGAGCCACCTCAACTGGCTCCTCTCGACGTGGAGGAGTAGCGGTTCTACTCCGAGCTCCTCCCGAGTGACCGAGCTCCTCACCCTATCTCTAAGGGAGCGCCCAGCCACCCTGCGGAGGAAACTCATTTCGACCGCTTGTATGCGCGATCTTGTCCTTTCGGTCATGACCCAAAGCTCATGACCATAGGTGAGAGTAGGAATGTAGATTGACCGGTAAATCGAGAGTTTCGCCTTGCGGCTTAGCTCCTTCTTTACCACGACAGTCCGGTACAGAGACTGCATCACTGCAGACGCTGCACCGATCCGCCTGTCAATCTCACGTTCCGTCCTTCCGTCACTCGTGAACAAGACCCCGAGATACTTGAACTCCTCCACTTGAGGCAAAGGCTCCCCACCCACCCATAGATATACAAAACAAAAAAAAGAATCAGTTCTCAACTTTAGATCAACAAACATTTCCTTTCTTTAATGAAATGTTTGTGTTTTAGCCTAGTAAAGCCTTATCTCTATAAGGCTACTCTTGTAAGAATCATGTTTTACTCAAGTCGGCCTCTGTTGAAATGAGAATGATTGAGCCTGTGTAATGAGCAGTAGAGCCCTTCCTGTGCCATCATGCTTAGGGCCATTTAACTTGATCTCCTTTTCAAGCTAGTCTACTAATTATTTATCTCTAATCTACTCCCCTCCCTCCCTACACTCTACTCTGTATTTCCATCTTTTGTTTAATCTGTCTACTAAGTGATCCGCTTCTACTTTGTCCTTTTGAAATATAGAAACTGTGTATAGAAATGTAAAACAGCATTTTTCTCTTACAAAAATATATGTAGAAGCAGAAATGGTTTAGTTCCCTTTCTACTGTATTAATTGTGAAGCTAACTTGTTACACGTTTTTCCTTAGATGCTGGGTCTGTACAAGGGCATTGGTTCGCCAATGATGGGCCTGACCTTCATCAATGCCATTGTGTTTGGCGTCCACGGCAACGCCATGCGCAGACTGGCCAAAGACACGCCCCTCAATCAGTTCCTGGCAGGCGCATCAGCCGGCACCATCCAGTGTGTGATCTGCTGCCCCATTGAGCTGGCAAAGACTCGCATGCAGATGCAGGGCACAGGAGAGAAGAAGTCTTCAAGGAAGATGTACAAGAACTCTCTGGACTGTCTGATTAGAATATACAGAAGAGAAGGCATCAGGGGAATCAACCGGGGCATGGCAACCACGCTAATGAGAGAAGCGCCTGGGTTCGGCGTCTACTTCCTGTCCTACGACACACTGACGCGCTCGCTTGGTTGCGAACCAGACGACCCTTACATGATCCTCAAACTGCTGTTCGCGGGCGGGATGTCCGGCATCGCTTCCTGGCTCTCCACCTATCCCGTGGACGTGATCAAGTCCCGCCTCCAAGCCGACGGGGTGGGCGGGGTGAACCAGTACAAGGGCATTGCGGACTGCGTGCGTCAGAGCATGAAGAAGGAGGGCTGGAAAGTGTTCACACGTGGCCTCACCTCCACTCTGCTCCGAGCCTTTCCTGTCAACGCCACCACCTTTGCCACCGTGACTCTATTCCTGATGTACATGCGAGACGGAGAGGACAGGGGCATGCAGGATTGCGACTCACTGCAGTCCCAAGCCCAGACCTCCAACATGTAACCTGTAGGTGGAGGTGGGTGTGGAGCTTGATCCTGATCTAGGATGAGTGTTTTCAGTTGTGCCTCCTGTGGTTCATGGTGTGGGGACAGGAGCTGCTCCCTGACTGACGTCCCATGATCTGCTTGTGCTCAGAGCCTCTCGCTGTCTGTGCAATTTCCCCACTGGGTTGAAACTTTTAAAACGAGGCCACATATAAAAATATCTTATATATATATTATATATATCTTACAGGGCAGGCTTATTATTTAATTGTTGTTTTGGTTAATTAGGAAATTTCCTGTTGCAATCTCACAAATTCTTGTCTGCCAAGTCATAATGGTTACTAAGGACACACCCATGAGCATGCAGGTGGTGGATTTAGTTTCAACATTTCACCCCATGACAGAATGTTTTGTTCCAGAAGCCTGGATTACTCCGTCCTATGGTAGAGTATGTATCTCACCTGAGATCTACATGACTAACTAATAAACTAAAACATCTTCATTAATCCTAGTGTAATTAAACTGTGAAACCATTGCTTGTTGTCAGTATCAGGCTAGTTTTGGTACCAGACTGTTGGCTGGTAAAGCTGTGACTTACTACACTGGATATTTATGTTCACATGATATTTAAGTAATGTGAGGGGGGCTTAATATTAAAGCAAAGCCACATTTCTGCTGTGACATGTCAAAGGTGCTGTTTGCCAGAAGGGCTGCTGATGGATTCAGTATATCATTTATCTTACAGTTGAATGACACTGTATTATTTTGGGTTATACTTTATATTGTTGACACTGACACAACTGATTAACATGACTTTTTAAGATTTACAAAAGGTGGAAGTCATTACATTCAGGAAAACTAGGTGTATTCCTATTGGCTAGAAGATTGTACCTCAGCTTGTATCATGTAGTTATGTATTTTACGTGCAGTATCAAGCCACTCAGATGTGGTCTACCCCGTTAGTGAATGTGGTTGTGGAATTACTGGCACAAAAACTGGGCTGTTTTAACAAATACATCAAACAGATGTATGATGTGAACTTGGGATATGTCTGTTCTTCTGTTACAGTTGACATCATGAAGTTACGGCCTCGTAGGATGGCCATTCAGTTGTTTTCCAACCAAGTTGGACAAATGGGCCGATTAGAAATGTTTTACACTCAAGGGTGAATGTATATCTCGGACTTACAACAATTTTAAACGTTTTAATTTTCTATGTAATGTATGGGAACCGGTGATATCATTAAACCAAGTCTGATCAGTCTGTTTCCTGTCACAGCTTGGTTATTCTACACATGATGTCATCAACAAGGAGAGCAGAAGGCCACATGGACACCATGGCTTTAATTCTTTATTCAATTCAAACAGATCGCACAATATTACAAAATATTAAGTGCTCATGTCACAGATGCAATTGTTTTGTTTCTATACCGAAGTCCTCATCAACTTTCCAATTCCAATTCTAAGTATAAATACAAAATAATTCTGTACAAGTACAAAAAATAATGCTTATTGGAAGAAGAAGAAAAAAATACATTTCTTAATTCAGAACTTCTAAACTACCTTAAATCACTCGTCTATTTTCAAATCTTACACACACACACACACGCAATTTCAAGTTTTGTTAGGACAGGACATTTGACCTCACCTGCATCGCAGAGTGAAGACAGACAGGCGAGGAGCTCAACTGTAATCCCATCTCAGAAACATCTAGAAGACAGTTCTAAAGGTCTGTCTCACGAAGAGGCCTCACAGCTTTGAGACACTGAGGGAGATTCTTCTACCATTTGTTTACCTAGTTTAAACTACAAGACATATTGGGGAAACTCTTCGTTAGAAAAGAAGAAACATCCTCCATAGGGAGGGTTAAAATCGGAACAATTCATCAATTTCAAACTGCACGAGACAAAATGGCGCAAATTTGTCTACGCAACTCCTGAAAACCCAGCAAATTTGAGCCTGGTGTTTGCATATCACTGTTTTACACTTACGGAATTATTTCTTTTGAAATATATAGCAATGTAATACCCAAGTCATTCAACGAAATAAAATTGTATACAAATTTCACATTGTTAGACGTAGCTGCCCAATTTTCTGTCCATGGTTAGCAAAAGATCAAAAGCTAGGTAGACATGGTGACTTGACTTGGATTGATGAGTCTGTGACATTACTCACACATGATAATGTAGCAACAGTAAAACGCTGCCTGATCAGCTGTGAACCTTTGAGTGCTGAGGAAGGTACCAGTGTTTCACCTGGACAACCAGACCATGTCTGAAAGTAAGCTCTTATCCATACAACCAGATACGAAATACGTCACACTACCATAAGATTCAGTGGAAAAATACCCCTCATAAATCACAGACCTACAGAGAAACTGCACCCAGCCACCACACTCTAAACACAAAGATCTGACAAATAGGACAATTATAAACAATGTGGTAGAAATTCTGCCTATCCGAGAAAAGGTTATAGGGGCATTTGCCTATCCTGTCAGATGTTAGTAAGTGTTGAGGCCTGAAGGGCTGGTGGAGTTGTTCCTGGTATCTTATACCTGGGTGGTAATATACTACACAAGCATGGATACCACTCAGTGAAGCCCCAGAGTTAAAGCTTACATGATACCTTGCCAAAGAGGCTGATGGTCAAACGGGAGAAAACATGTTGACTTTGGAAAATAAAAGAGCATAAGAATTCCTGAGATTTGAGTTTTTCAATGTAAACACCCAATTTCCCCCACATGTCCCAGCTCTGTTATCTGATATGCATAAAAGATGGCTGCTATGTCTTATCAGCTAGCACACTAGACTGTAGCAGTCCACCTGTTCTTTACAAATGAGTCACAGTAACCAGCTTCCAAGACTGGACAGTGCATGCAGCCCTCCCCTCCCCCCTCCCCTGAACTCCCTGAACCCCAAATATATACATTTTGCATGAAGAATTTCGAGGCAAAAACTCAATAACATCAAATAGACATGGCTAAAGAAAAACATGGCTTCATAGTGTAAAGTCTACCCAGCCCATTCCTCCATCCCACCCCATCTTCCCTTTCTTCATCAATCCCACCCTATCAGATACATTTCCACGAATCCCTCCGTCGCACTCCCCCCCTCCATCTCAGCTACGGAGTAAATCTCCTAGGTCATAGGTATCAAAGAAGTCAGACACGCCCTCTCCATCCTCCAGGCTCCAGAGGTAGTCGTCTTGGTCGAGGGGTGGGGAGAAGCTGACAAACGGAGCGTTGGGGTCAGGGGTGAAAGAGGGGCCGGGGAGTTGGTCCTCTGTGATCTGCAGCAGGCTGGGAGGCAGACCCAGAAGACCCTCCACGTCCAGCAGAGAGCTGCTGCCGCTGGGGGGCGGGAGGGCACTGCTGCCAGGGGCACTGGGGGGGGGCAAGGGACGAGGTCTGGTGAGGACAGCTGTGGAGAGGGAAAGAGAGGAATGGGTAGATGAGAAAAGGAGGTGAGAGGATTAATGGCATTAAGTAACAGTTCAGATACATATGTCTAAATGGACGATAACCTTTACTAATCAGATCTACCAAACACTGTCCCTTGCTAATGTGTTCCAAAAACATACCTTCTATGGGTTCCTCTTTGACAGCATAATTGGATGCTGTTGTGGGAGTGACAGGGGTTCCTGGAAGGTGAGGTTGGGGGCTAGGATAGTCCTTCCTGGGGGTGGAGGTGCTCTTGACAGGACTGGCATCCTCCAGACCCTCCTCAGGACAGAGGTACACCTCTATAGGACCGTTCTTACTCTTCAGGTAGATCTGGAGAGAGCCCTGGGGGAGGACAGGTAGAAAAGGTTAAGGATTAGTATAAACAGCTAGGCCTAGTTTCCTAGACAATGATTAAGCCTAATCCTGACTAACCACTTTTTTTAACGAAATCTTTACTCACCCCTGGAGATTCTGGAACTTCCAGCTTGGTTTCAGAGGGTGCCTTGACAGCAATGACCGTCTGTTCCTGCAGACTGCTAATGGAACGAATGTCCTGATAGGTCACATAACCTAATGTGGGGTAGGGTCAAGGAATGTAGACCAACAGGAGTTTCAGGTGAACAACACGAACACACATGAATGCAAACATTCAGACTCAGACAAGCAGGCTTAAAGATCGTGGGGGTGTGGAAGCAGTTTATGGACTTAAAGGATATCTCTGGTTGTCTTTGTGCTCTGTGAGATGTTTGAGTTGGGTGCTGCTAGACTGGATGAGATCATCCAGGGCGTTCTCTGCTCTGTCCAGGTCCATCAGCTCTCTCTTTAGCGACCGGGCCTTCTCTCCTCCGCCTGCGGAGCCTTCAAACACACCACCCACCCTGGACGAAACACACACACCCTCAGTCTACCTCTGTATCGCACCAAAGAAAGGTCTCAATGATGTACAACTCCTAGAAAGGTCTCCACCAGGGTGTGGCGTGTCTACAGTAAAAAAAGAGAATTTAGTCTTTCTTTTCTGGTCTACTTACATCCATTGAATGTTGTTCTTGGACTTCTTGCGGATAAGCTGGACGCCTTCTAGAACATTGGTGATGTCGTATATGCGTCGCTTCTGCACCTCCAGCACCTCGGTGGCCCAGTTCAGATCCAGAACCCCGTCTGGCGACTCGCTGAGCAGGCCCACAAACTTCTTAGTCAGCAGACCCAGGGAGGTGTCGTAGCGCGTGCGCTCACCTGGAGACTTCGGGGCTGAAGGGGAAGTAATTAAGGATTAGAGTCTGGTTGGGGGATTGGAATTAGGCAGAAGATGAATATTTGGCAGGGTGAGATATCTGAAGCGGGCAGGGTGAGATATCTGACAGGCAGGCAGGCAGACAAGTAAGCAGGCAGGCAGACACTCACTCCGGGGGCTGGGGATCCTGGCTGCAGCGCTGCTTTTGCCCTTTGGTGTCCTGAAGTCTGGCAGGTACAGAGGATCCTCCAGGTCCAGCTTTCTCTTGGCCTGCAGGGGGCGACAAAGACGCAGAGGTTTAATGAGAGCCTGTTGGTGTAGCGCTCAATAGATTAAGGGTGAATCCCAATTCTCTTTCTTAACCCTTACCCTTCCGCGTTCACACACACACATGCAAAGGCCCTAAAGACCTCCATGGAACGTTGTCAAGGTAAAAGGCTTGTTGGTCTTGTAAAGTCATTTGAATTGCTTTGACTAGAGATTGCCACACCCAACAAAGAGTTAGGCTGACACTAGTTAGGGGAATATTGTATAACCTTTGCAGTCAATGGCTTAGACTGGCAACAACTTAAGTGGAAACAATACAATCTCCTGTCTTGGCCTTGAGAGAATTTGAAATAAAAGTGGAAGCTGTTGGAATGGAGTCCTATGGCAGATTGATCATATCCCATCCTGTAGCCTCTTCAAACTGGCTCTTGTGTGTCTGAATACTTAACAAGCCCTTTTGACCTTTAACATGGCCCCATAGAGCTCTAGTTCATGTGTGTGTGGCAGAGGAGGCCTAAAGCCCATCCACAGCACTGTCACATCTGTGCTGAAGAGAGAAAGGGGTATTCGTAGGGGCTGTTGAAATGTACCAGGCTGTAAATGTAGCAGAGGTCCTCAAGGACTAGAACAAAGCACCCTCACACATTCTCAAGTACTTCAAGAGGGGGTTTGGGGGGTGGGGGTGGGCTAGTGTGTGTGCATGTGTATGGGACCACCTCCCAACCCGGGCCCGCCAAACGCCAGGATGTCCCTGGACTCACTCAACAACTCCCCTCTCCCCCACCCCCCCTCCCACCGGCCTGCATTTCTCCCCCTCCTCTGCCCCTCCCTCCTTTCTCTCGTTCACTCCATTCTTCTCTCCGTCTTTCAAGAACACACAGGCAGGCTGCCGCATTCCTGTCTCACACACTGCTGCCAGGAGATGGCTTCAATCCATTGGTCACCTGCCTGTAATCCTCAGTACACCCACAAGTTAACTTGTACGCCACACAATCGTCACGGTAGACGGTTAATTATTGACATATTCTCCAATGAGAGCCATCACACCTAGTCACAGACACACGCACCCTTACAGCTCTACCTTTGCCTAGACACAGCTGAGTGACCTTACAAGGAGTAGGATTTCAACCAGACGGTGCCGGCTAATTAGCACTTGATGGTAGGATGTGGTGAGTGTGCGAGGAGGAGGAGGTGGCGGTGGGAGGGTGGGTGGGGGGAAATTCCCCTCACACCTTCCTCTCCATCCCTCCATCCTTACTTCACCACTCGAAATCCGTGAAGTACAAACCGTATTTTTTTTTACAATTATTATACAATTGAATACTCTATTATATATTAAAACCAGAGAACAAACCCTTTTTACAGGCCCAAGCTTTTGATTAACAAAAAAAGTACTGTATCCTGTAAACCGCAACTTTATTGATGCACAGGTGTATGTTGGAGAGACTGTTTAGCCAATTAGAATGCAGAACACAATGCACGAGGCAAATCCGTGAAGTAGCAAAACCGTGAAAAGTTAATCTACCAAGTGATCTAGCGAGGGTTCACTGTACAGCCCCCTTCCTCTCAGCGCACGTACACACTCACATCCAATGAGACCATGCTCTGTTTCTGCACATGCAGCGAAAGCATAACTAGGAACAACACGTCTTAACCCAGCAGAGTGATCCTGTGAAGTGGGTCCTATCTGTCTATCTCTTACACTACCACATCAATTCTAGTCCGTGGCTCAATGAGCACAGAAAGGCAGAACCACAAGGAACAACAAAATGTACTTTCTTTCAGTTGTAGATTTGTGCCTCAGCAAATCTGAGAGAAAGGAAAATGGTATGAGTTTGAAAAGGAGAGTGGAAAAAGGGGGAGGGGGGGAGACCATTGTCCCAATGTCCTCTGTGACAAGTCCACCTGTTAGGAACGGCATCTGGGACATAGCAGCAGGTGGTGTGTGTGTGTCTGAATCTGGTGTGTGTGTGTGTGTGTGTGTGTGTGTGTGTGTTGAAAGCACAGACGTGCCAGAGTGCCTCCGCTGCTCACACACATTCCACTTTCACTTCAACTTGAACATGTTCAGTAGCGTGGTCTCATGATCCCAGCCTAGCCTGGGCAGATACAGGCAGTAGGTGTCCTGTATGGGTACTGTACACACACACACACCGCGTACAGCTGACATGTAATGACCCGTTCACTGGGAAACCTGTTCAACCAGTTAAGGAGGCACAAACCTCCAGTTTTTTACCAGACATCACATACTCTGCCCTGGGGAAGAAGGAGGGGACGAAATGAGCCAGAACACTGTCCCCGCTCCTTTCAGACCTCACAAGGGGGATCAGAACCTTTTGTGGTCCAACCACAAATCGCTGAATTGGCCGGAGTGTCAAACACAGACAGCACAGACGGTGGAAGGTTATTTTCCCTTCCAACCTTTTTTTTCTGTGAAGCTTGGTCCGTTTTCTATCCTACTGACCAGAACCCCCCAGCACCAGTATTTAGGACCAATACAGCCCATTCAGAATAGTTGCATTTCTTGTGTTGGTCGCTGACTGAAGCAGAAAGGGCCTTGCTTCCTGCCCCAGCGCCTGTCGTTGTGCCCTGCAGCTGTTGGTGAGAAAGCTGCCTCCCTGTCTGACTGAGAGCACCCAGGCTGTGTCAACACTGTGCAAACACAGCCTGGGAGAAGAGTCGAGCCCTGCCTGTCCCACAGGGAGCCAACCATGCTGAAAAAACACATCCAACCACTGAGGACTGAACACACACACACAGACACTACTGTATGAACAAACTCCTTGATCAGACAAACATGAAATACCTAACCACTGCTATTTACCATAGAGCCAAGCACTCATTCTGGGCTCTCTCTCTACTTTCAAGTACATATAAATGGTTTGGTGTTGCAACAGAGATAATATGGTGTCACCCAGGTCCCACCCAGAGGCACAGCTCCCGCTCTCTCTCCCTCCTACGCTTTCTCCATATTTCTCTTTCCCCTGGTCTCTCCCTTTCTGCTTTGGAATATTACACTGTTTGTCTTCCACTGGAGTTGCACATGTCCCAGTCTGAAGAGATGTGTGTGAAGAGTACACTGAGTTATTGTAGAAAAGGTTTCAAAATCAAGACGTTTTGACCCCATCCGGAAGTCATTCTCAATTCTACACTGAGTTAGCATGGCTATCTTGGGAGCTTCCTTATGCCTCTTCAGTTCACCCTATTAAAGAGTTGGCCTTTCAAACGTACACAATGTTCTCTACCCATGCACAAAATGTGGACTACTGCATGACAATGTGGGTGTAGCTGGTCAGTTTGGGCTGGTTGTTTGTGAAGCTGGAGAGTGGGGAGGGAGACTTTGAAATGCAAATCATCATGGAAGCATGTTTGAGGGCCCTGGACAAAGAGGGAAATGCAGGAAGATGGAGCACCAAGATAAGCAGACCCTCCAAACAAGTCCACTAAGTGGGCAATCTCACACCCTAACACCCCATGTAAAGCCCCAGTGGAAGGCTCGGGTAGGTGGCTGGGGGGCTGGGGAAAGGACCCAGGCAGGCCTGTATTGGCAACCTAGCGTGACCTGGTTCTAGTGGCAGCTGCCTTTTACAGAAACACTCTCATCAACATTAACTTTTACCTCATACAGGAAGCACCAGCGGCTGCAGAGTTATGCTGCACAACCACCCTCAATGTTCACACCTGCCACAATCATGTATTAGCATGAAAACAGGCTTCACATATCAGGATAACCAGTGTTCATTGACATGAAGCCTGTTCAGTGAAGAAAATGATCCCTTATTAGTCCCACAGTGGGGACATTCAATGTTCAATGCATTGGCACACTCAATGTTCAATGCATTGGTCGGGAGTTGAACCTAAACCCACCACATGGTAAGCAAGAATCCTACCCAGTCACAGGTGACCTCCTAATGCACCAGAATTCTTCTTTCTAACCCAGCAGTCATGAATGAAGGGCTTGGTTGAGTCACCCAGAGGAACCGAAATTAGGAAGTCAGTCACTATTTACTGATAAATGTTCCACTGATTATCCTCACAACAATTCTCTCTCTCACAGACACATACATATCGCTTCTATCTTTCTTTCTATGGTTTTGCCAGGAAGGCCAGAATAGGCCCTTCCTGTGGACTTGGGAAACAGCATGTTGTAATTGTGATGTTGTCTAATGATAGTAGCTAAGAAATGACAGGGGGCAGGCAGTCATTCAAGGATGGCCTTCTTATCTAAGTCCTAGCTGATAAGGACCGGGTCACATTCACTTTCATAGTTGGTAAAATAGAATGAAAATGGCATTAGCTCTGCTCATTCTGTCCTATCGGTCTGGTTCAAATGGGTCCTAATGATACAGACTGTTGAATGAGAGCTTCCTTCTTGAACAAATATGTTCACACAAACTATCAGGTTAAAAACACACTGGGTGTGTATGTTATTATCTTCTGATGTCCACAGGGCTGTATTCTACATCCTCCTCCCAACCCACCCTCCTGACACACGCATAGCTGGTCTGAGGAGATTGTGCAGGCTGAAACAAGATGGCCGCACACAGGCCATGGCTTAAATATGAAAGGTCACTTTAGAAATATATCAAGTGGCTTATTTTGAAACTTTAGACTGGTAACCAGGTGACAGTGGGACGAGGACATTTAAAATACACACAGAGCGGCATAACACACAGCTGGGTTTACATCCCAGAGTCAACAGGTTACACAGATGCAGGTCAACACAGCAGTTGTCCAGCGGTGACCCCTAAGAGACACTAACAGACTGACGGCCTTTGCATGACCTAACAGGTGTTAACTGGACTGGTTAGGTGTATTATCACAGCAGAAAGGAACTCCCTGAACTACTGCAAAATGGGTTGGGTAAGATAGTGCAGTTCCCCTCTCTCTCCCCAGCTCAAAAAGTTAAATCTGTCCCTGTGTTTGTGGTAGTGGTGGAAGGACACATAAGCCAAGGGTATTGTTCAATACACTTCTATCCCAGCTCAAGACTGTGCTACCCCCTCCCCCTCTCCCCTACTGAGAGACTCATCCTTCCATACTTTTTTGAGGAGGGGGGAGGGGGTCCGCTACAGCTGTGATGCGGCCGCGGGAGGAGAAATGTCAGGGAGACAGTGGAACCAGTTTCTTGCTGTTTGCAGCGCAAAAAGATGACTATTCCCATTCATTCACGTGAATGCACACAGGCAACTCTATAGTGTGTCTAAGAGTAACCTACGTCAGGCGACTACGAGATCTAAAATACATGCATACCAATGTAAATGAGGAATAACCCCTGCCCACACTGTAGTTACTTACTAGGACACATTACATTTGTATTACAGTATACAGTTACTTATTACTGTGGCAGGTACAGCTTTTGTATAATAGGGCCTTTACCGGGAGTCGACCGGAGGATGCTCTGATGGGTTTGGCCTCCGGTCCGTGGGGGGTTGCATAAAGGCAGTTCGCCCTTTGTTCCGCTGCTGTGGTGTTGCATATCTGAGTAAAGTACCCTGCCGGTACCGAACTCATCGGTGGGCTCGAGAGTCCGGTGTTGAAGAAGTCTGTCTTTACTCCCAAAAGAACTTTTTTCTGCGAGCACGAGAGTCCCGTTGCTCCCCTGCCTGATGCAGGAGAAATGCCTTTGGGCACCCGGATCATCTTGATTTACTAAGATAACAATACTGTTGCAATTAAAGTGTAGGGGTTTGTTCTATTTGCACACGGTGGACTCGAGGACTTTTAGCTCGCGAGCTGTAGGCTATTTCCTATGGCAAAGGATAGCCTACTTTCTTTGCTCAAACTAAACTGCAACTTCATAAAGCAGTTGTTTTGTTGATATAATTCGTGCACAATGCATACGTGAAATATGCACTACAGTTACCCTTCGCACAATACAAAATATGATGCAAGAATCCAATTCAGCTGCTTGTAAAAAGACACCGATATTGTCCTTTGTCCAAAGAAGTACAGAGGTCTATTGGTTTAAGCTGAATTCTCGAATAAATAAACAGTCCAAGATATAAAAAGTGTAAAATCATCAGATGCAAAAGTTTTCTTCTTGAGTTGTAGGAACTTCCATAGGTATTAATCTAATTCTTCGTTCACGGAAACATAGACTGAAGCCGTTGTCTGTCCAGCTACAAGGGTTGGCTTGTCACTCAAAGAGAACCGGAGCTTACAAGAATTACTTTTTACCGCCAAACTTGGTCCCGCGAAATTTAGATCTCCCGCGGTTAGAACTCGATCCTGGTTGGCCAGCGGCACGTTCCGATTGTCCTTCTCCGCATAATATTTGCATAGAACAGTTGGATCTGGGCGTGCCAAACCTTAAAGAGGCAGCAGTATAGTTTGTGTAGCGTTTCAAGAACAATGACAAATTTGAAAACATATCCCATATTCTCAGGGGTATCATTATTTACACCACAATTTCCCTTTTCACAGATTTTAAATACATAAGACAAAGGGCACCATTAACCAAACCATAGTTTAATTCATTTGTTAAGTCTGCTCTAAAGCAATTATTAGTTGAAACGTGCTTATTACCCAAACTACAAGTGAGAAACTTCTAATGTGTTGAATTATGTGGCACAAATTGGATCATATGAGTAGAGCAAACATTTGCACATTCACTTTGAAGGTGATGATTGTGAACTGCAATTTCCCCCCCCTGGAGGACAAATAAAGGTTTATCTAATCTAATGATCATGAGTCAATGCCCACACCCCCATGCCAGACCCTAAGAGTAATATGACACACATCCTGCCCTGTTTCTACACAGCACCTGTGAGGCCCATGGCGTCAAATGCAGCCCCACTGATGAACCCTGGGCTTCATGCCAGATGAGGTCATGGACTACTGGTGACACTTACCTTGAGAAAGAATGATGTGGCAACTTTTGAGGGAACAAGGATTGTGTGCTTGCATAATGTGCTAGCTAAGCCCCCTTCAAGCCCTGGATGGACAGAGGGGTAAAGCATGTGGGAGGCAGGTCAGTCCTCACCAGCGAGGGTCTGCGGGGATACTAGAAACAGTGATACACTTCCCATGAGAGTAATATGTTTTGTATTGTAATGATAGTTCCATGAATTTATTACTGATGAATATCTCTTGCATCTGCGTTACATTTGTAAGTTATTTTGTGGAGGTTAATACATCAGACACACCCATTGCTTTGATGGATCACTAAACTTCAGCACATTTTTCCACTAGTCAGGCAGTGCCCATAGGTATTGTCTTCTACATATACCTGTACATGTACATATACGTTAAAATATTGCCATCTAGTGGAATTTAATATGTACCACAATGCAAGGCACTGGAGTTCACAACACAACTGGATGAGAGATGAAGAGAGAGAAGATCACGAAGTATGAATAAATCAGATACAAATCCAGTTAATGTCCCTCCTGACAAATAGAGACAATAATATAACTAAGCATATGGAATCTTCAGCTGTCTTTTATCATAGTTTTTTTCACAGTTTGAAATAAGTATTCTGAATCTGAAAATAGTCCTTGTACTGCCAATCATGTACGCCATATGTATATAGATCACTTTTCTTTTCAGACAGCTAATTCTAAACTAGACTGCTAACCGGAACGTTAAGTTGTTAAACATTACCACTGTAGGTCTCTGCTGTGTGGAAATGTCTTGTGCCATGTGATTCTCTTTGTGAGTGAACAGTAACTTGGTTAAACCACTAGATGGGGAAAGTGGTCTCTTCCTGCAGGCCTGTAATACCAAATGTAACCACCAACTGTTTTAATAGGTCTTACCAGTATGACAACGCAGCCTTGGATGTCAGCAGTTCCCAGTAAAACCCACAGAGGCTTCCAGGTATCACCGGTCATAAATAGGCTAAAATTAGCAGGAATCCATCGCTCATGTATTCACTATCCACTCACGATGTTTCTGTTTTTGAATGTTTAAACTGAGATGTTTTGGACACAGACGTGTGATCAGCAGAACTTCTGCAGGGGTGGAATTGCAAAAACATCCCCCACCCACCATTCAGATGTGAATCAGCTACAGAGATGTGTCCCCGTTTCTTCAAGCCTGATCCACGCAGGGTTATGCCCCAGAGTCAGTGACTCATTCACTTGCAGCACTGGTGAGCAAAGGCAACTATGACTCCAATGTTAACATGCCTGAAACAAGAACACATCTTCATAAAAAGTCATGAGGTCAACAAGCCAGAAAGCCCTGATAAAAATGTAATGCAATAGCTCTTGGGGTGCCTCAGTGGTTCACTGCAGAGAGTGCATGACATCTGGGCGAAGACCAGGAGGCGGCCTGGGTTCAGTTCCAATGCCTCTCTCTCTACCTCCAGTAAGGACAAAAAGATATCTAACCTCCCAGTTACATCAAGGGTGTAGACCAGGGGTGGACAGTCCTGGTCCTCAAAAGCTACTGGTCTGAAGGTGTTAGATGTTTCCCTGCTCTAGCACACCTGATTCAAATGAATGGTCCTTATCAGGCTTCCACAGACCTTGATAACATGTCATTCATTAGAGGCAGGTGTGCTAGAGCAGGGAAACATCTAAAACTGTCTGGACGCTCTGGGTAAGAGTATCTGCTAAATGGTTAAACGTAAGCAGGAATCAAACCAAACAACCAAACAAATGCGAAAGGGAAGAGCCACAAGAGCATTCAGTGCTTAAAGTACCCATTTACCCCCTGCAGGTCCACTTGAAGTATCAACCTAGTGCTCCCGAGGGGAACAGGTTAACACTTCTCATCAGAGCAGCCATGTGTAAGTCTGGTTAATCTAAGGGGTGTGTAGACTGCTTACTGCTTATGGGAAAATGTATACACATACATGAAACTCAATTAGTTTTGATTTCTAACCACAAGACCTCAAAATTCAACTGAACACATCCTGGGTGTTAGGTAGGAACCAGAGAAGATAATCAACACTTTTGATATATTTTAGAAAAGTATGACGATGAGCAATTGGTTATTAATAGTGCAAAAGGATAAAGAGAAACTAGGTCATTTGAGAGACATTTTAACATTTCTTCAGTTTATTACATAAGAACATACAGAAAAAACATACTTTTATAAAAAGTTTATAAAACTCAACATTGTCTGTAGAAATGCATAATCCCTACAAACACTTTACAATCAACTCTAGTATAGAGTTCTGATTAAGACCCGAGCCCCCACCCATCTGGACCCACCCCATCTATTCCACATTCAAACGGAACAACCTCACACACTACGTACATGATCACTTCTAACATTCTCCACATCTTGGGTAAAACAAAGGAAACACAACAAGAAGAGAAATCAGTGACATGGTGTAAGACTGTGCAGGACAGAAAGAAAGAGACTGAGGTGTAACAATCATTTCAGGTCAGAGACTTTGGGTATGGAATGTAACAAGAAAGGTGGGAAAAAGAAATCTACAATGATTGAAATTCAAATACACTCATGGGGTTGAAGGATGAAGGGGGATGAATGCAGATTGAGAAGGAGAGAGAGTGGTGTTGTAGCTTTGAGAAAGCCTCAATTTCTTTTCAGCTTTGGTGTTGTGGACAATTCAGGTTGCCACCAACTGATATTGTAGAGAAAAGGAGGTTGATCTTGCATCGAGAAAACAGTCCGCTTTCTTTTCTCTCTCTCTCTCTCTTTATCCCCCCTCTCTCTCTCTCCACTCCAAATACCTATCCCACCCTCTCTGCTTCTCTTGTCCTCTTGCCTGGAGTGAAGTGGAGACATGTGTTTCCCTGCACCTGCATGAAGAGAAAGGAAGAAAAGTTAAGTCAGATCTTGCTCTCTCACTCTCACGCTCCCTCCCTCGCTCCCTCCCTCCCTGCAGAGGGAGAGCAGACAGACTGGCGCCGAGCGTGGAACTTTCATTAACCCCAGGCAGATAGCGATGAATCCGCTACACATTCACTGGGCTGCCTAATTGGCAACCATGGTGAGTTGGTGGGGAGGAGGAGGAGGAGGGGGGGTCAAGGGGAAAGAGCAGGGGACACTACTCTCACTGCATATCAATGCCCACACAGCTACTACCTAGAAAAGCAATGCGTTCATTTATGGAGACTGTATTTCCCTGGAAGCGGGTTGCCTCTCTGATTCCACACATGACATTAAATGCATCCGACCCAGTTTACACTGCAGTTGAACAAAACAGCTTTACCACCATAATAACATGTACTTTATAAATGTATGCTGTCTGATATAAGGACACCAACAATAAGGCATTAGGCACGAGAGAAGGTTAGATGAATACACACCATGTGTGGAAGTTCTGCTTCAACTCCTTTAGTGACACAACCGACCGTCGTCTTTGGAGAAATTGCATGCGAGGTCTGCCGCCTGGATGTGAAGAAATGGGAACATTATAAGTCACTGTGTCACTTCTCTATCGTGTGCAAGGGTTGAGTAACACGTTGCAGCAGTTGTCATTGAGGTTACATGTATGACACAAAACAGTGGTCGGAACTGGATGTATTTTTCTGCCCACTGGCTAGGCAAGACGATGACAACTATTAACAATACATGCGAACAAAGAGAGAGAATAGAAGACAAGCGTACCTTTAGTGACAGGACCATTTCAGGTGTGGCTGTCGTCTCGTCCTCCAGCGCGATCTGCAGGTCAAAAATGTAATCGATAACGTGCTGCAGGATCTCCACTTGACTGACGGTCTTGTTCTGCGGTATGCTCGGAACCAGCTCTTTCAGTTTCGAGTAACAGTCGTTCATGTCGCACAGCGCGCCCACGGGTTCCTCCAGAGATGGCTTATTCCGGGTGATGGCGAGGCTTTGCTCCGAGATGCAGCACACGGCTCCGTAACAGCTTCTCACCGACCGCACGGGACTGATAGCCTTCATGATGCGCGTGTGAGTTTGGGTCTTCAGCTTGAATAACGGGTTGTTGGATCTCTATGGATTCTGATAACGTTCAAATCCCTGTTCTCTCAAAAGTCGACAGCGAAAGTACCCTTTCCACGCAACGACTATGGTCTTTATACAGCTGAGAACGAGGTACCGCCCCGCTCTCACAAGTAAATGATTCCGGTGTTCTGATTGGTTGTCGTGGAGACCCTGAGGATCTTGTGGCTTCCTATTGGCTTTGCCTACAATCTACAGGGGGAGGCTGGAGGAATGAGGAAGTTAAAGTTTGGGATCCTCTTGAAGCCTTTAGGATGCACATAGGGATTGTCAAGCAATTAGACGCCTAATTGCCGTTCTACAACCATCTGCATTACAATGGACATGCCTTTGAGTGAATGAAGTGTAGCTCTCACGGGCCTATCCCTGATTTAACTGGTTGTTTAGGAAACAAGCTCAATGCCCTACTAATGAAGACAAGACAAATCTAGATGTCCAGGATCATTTTCATTTGATAAAATTGAAGCCACCATGGGGTCTAATATACGACTATAACAACAATTTGTTCTCACGAAACTTTGAGACTTCCTGTCACTAGATTAAAACAAGCCTGCAGAGACCTATTTATTAAACTTTCATTTGAACATTTGTTTTAAAATATATAATACAAATATAGACAAATGGGTAACATACAGGCTTTACACATGGGGATGGACTACATTCCTATAGGCTGGTTGAGGGACATCGCCATTGTTAGTCTGTAACTAAGACTATTATGTTTTATGTAGGTCTATGTTATCGTTTGTTTGAGCAGCTTCAGCATTATGTCACCATTCTATCGATGTCAGTAAATTGTGGTTGGTCATAGACCGTGTTCCGCAAACAGGCAACTATCTGAACAAACAATGAACCTCAAAAGTTTAATAAAACCTAAGTGTGTTACACTCGCTGAGAATATTCCCATTTATTCGGTCTCAAATTCACACCAAACACTGCAATTAATAACGAGCACTTATACATTGGTTCTTTCTTTTTTAACCCCTACATTTTTAGAATACATCAAAGCACGTCTCCTCTGTTCCTATTTGGTCTTATTTTCCCTTTTCTCACAATCCTGTTTTGTGGAGGAATGCACCCTCGCGCCAGCTGTGTGTCCTAGTCCACCCCAGCTGTGTTGATCTAACGCGCCAGTCCCAGACATGCTGGCGCCAGGCTCCCGACGTCATCCATTCACCCGCGCGCTCCAACGCGCCCCTCTGGCAGACGGCCCGCCCTGACCAGAACCTCGTCGCTCGCTGGGTCTGCCACTCAGCGCTCTGAGCCCGCCTCCTGCTCTGTTGCTGCTTGCAATCCGGATTTTTTTTACAGAGCTAACCTTAAACTCCTTAGGGCAAATACATTGCATGTGGTTTTAAATAGTACAGTTTTAATAACAAGACATGGTGCAGATGATTAAATTTGTGGTTCAAATATTTGGCTCACTGATAAGAAATAAAGCATATGATGTCTACAAATGTAAAAAGCAACCCCCAAAAAATATCCTTGTAATTGATTAAACTGTGGGAACTTTGATGATTTTTCAATTGTATAGAAACTTTTCTGCATGAATCCCAACAGCAGCTGTCCCAAAAGCAGTGGTCGCACAGATGTTCATGTCAGCGTGAGGAGGTTCCTACCCACTGCCTTCCGCTTGGCAACGTCCTCCCACCTACTGACCTCTGGATTTGACAAGAAGTCACTCAGCGACCCCACTCAAGAGCAACCCCACTCAGGCTGTATCGTGAGACCGGGAGTTTGGGGCCATTTCTATTTTAGAAACATATTTTGTAAACGCAACTGGCTGTCCAAACAAGACTTTGGCCTCAAATATCTTTCTTAAATATGTCACGGAGATGGGGGGGGGGGGGGGGGGGGGGGGGGGTGAACAAATATTGTCGTATAATATCTGGTCTGGTGGGAAAAATACTATTTCCATTTGCTGAGTGGACAAACTCATGGGCTAAAAATTCATAAGGACCTATTACAAAGCACATAAATATGGCAGTTTATAGGCCTATAGTCTATATATACACACGTTGTACACTTGCCCATGAGAATCATAACAATTCAAATAGTAGGACTCATTACCATTTCTTATTGCTATCCTGTTTTTTTCTATAGTCACTATTATTCTGTCTCTATAGCGGCCGGAAAGTGAATTCTTTGGGCACCGTGGTTTTATTGGCGGATTCCAGAGCTCTGAATCCGTGTGACACGCTGGTGAGTCTGGGCAGGGATCAGGTGCCTCGCGCCGCGCTGTCGGAAAGGCTCTCACAATCGAGGCTCTCTTTCAATGGATGGGAGAATTTCGAGCCTGGCGTCAGTGAGTCTGCCTCGCTCCGCATCCCCGCCCTCTCCTCTCCCCCAGTTCCCCCGTGCAGCTGGACGCAGACAATCAAACTATCAACAATCGCCATGCATAATTAGCAGCGCCGACCCTACCTCCCCCCCCCCCCGCTTGCCTCCCCCTTAACCCTTGTCGCCTCCCACTCGTCTTTTTACCCAAAGAGAACCTTTCAAGGCGCTGTCTCCTAATCCGCCATCAACAAAGCGTCTCTATTTCTCCACTGCTGACAACAGAGAGGAGGGAGAGAAAAAGAGTCCAGGGTCAACTTCGAGAGAGAGAGAGATATATATATAAAGAGAGAGAGAGAGAGAGAGAGGGGAGAGAGAGAGAGAGAGAGAGAGAGAGAGAGAGAGAGAGAGAGAGAGAGAGGGGGGGGGGTGGCTGGGAGGGAGTGCAGCCACACCAACATATTGTTATTTGGAAAGGCATGCATTGTATACAGAAGGGTGTTTTTTCCTCACACAACTATCACAGGGTAATTTAGTGACAAGAAACAGAGTGAAACTCAATTCCTTTTATCCGCGGTGCCATCCAGACGCCCTGTCCTCCCTCCCTTCCTCCCCTCTTCCATTCTGTCCTTTATCTCAGATCCTTCAGAAGTGTTTAGCCTTGAAAGCTCCACAGATTCCAATGTTCTGGTTTTTAAAGGTGTTGAAATGAGTAGAGATTCCTTTACAGTGTGAAAAGAAAATTAATTTACAGAAATGTTTAGGCGATTATTTTATGATCTCTCACCTGTAATATTATTGACTGATTATTTACCTTTACATTGAGTAATTTATAGTCATTATTGTTTGTTAAGTTTCTCATTTTAGAATTAAAGGCAGTTTTCTTAAAGATGCCAATGTTTTTAATGTACCTTGTTACAAATTTGACTCCAGTACGATTCTCTTTAGAAAACTGAGTTCCCTCTGCTGAATTCTTATTTTTTTTGTCTACAGCTACAGTATGTGTTTTCTGTGTATAGCTACAGTATGTTTTTAAATTAGGCTGATGCCTTGTCTTGGCCAAATCAATCTTGAAACTGACCATAATCCACGTAACAAAATCCATTCTCTAGCATTTAATTTTTGGTTTGAAAAGAAACAACAATAATTCCTAAGTGTGTTTTTTTCCCCAACTTTTGGTCCCATCAAAACCAAGACCTCCATGATGTTTTGAACAGTTAGCTTGTCTTCTTGATCCTAAGCGTGGGAATATGATCACCTTGATTCTGTCATCGTGGCGCTGTGTACTAGACCAATGCCAACACTGGGAAAAGGGAGGGAAGGCGACAGAGGTCTGAGAAACCAGTAACAGAAGGCCAAGGCTACATGGCCCTGACCTAGGGAGTGAATTCAAAACAAGGGACTTGCTAGCAGCGTGACCAGTGTGCCACGTCTCCAGTGCCGTATCTCCTGAATCAGATTAAGGACACAGTGTTTGCCCACATTCTTAGTATGTAAGAGTGATTGTCTGTACAGAAACATCTAGACCTGAGAATGTGTCTTAGCTCTGTGTCAGGTCCAGGGCTGGAGCCAGGAGGACTGACACAGACACAACAACTCTCCAAGGATAGACAAGATAAGGCAAGGTCAAAAAGAGGGGAAATCAGTATGGAGAATACATCTGGAGTATTTGAATATTGGATTTACATGAATGGGAGCACCAAAAGGCTGCAACCCCCCCTTTTTCCTTGAAACTACCGATCAACCACAAAGTCTTTAGACTGCAAAGGGATGCGGTGTTGTACTCTGGAAACTACACCAGATTGACTGACAGGGAGGGAGGGAGGCAGGCAGGCTGGCAGATACACAGGTAGATAGACAGAATGACAGGCAGACAGACAAGAACACTGACAGACACAAATAGAGAGAGGCCAAGGATCCTGTCCTACTAAGGTGTTCAAATTGAAAGACAAAGAAGAGTGATAAAACCGAGTGGAAGAAAAGGAGGGAAAGGCCCCTGCTGTTGCCAGGGGTTCAGCTGGTCAGGCCTCTGAGAGATACAAAGAGGGAGGCCAGGAGGTCTGTGGTGGGTATCTCTGCACCTGTGTGGTGGCGCGTATTGTGTGTGTTTTGTGTGTGTGTTGTGTTTTCTGGGTCAAGAGGGTTCTTGAGAAATAAGTAGGGCCACAGCAGTTACTCTCACCCTCCCTCCTTTCCTACCCCCATCCAGCTATGCTCTTTGCCCTCTTCAGGCCCACATGTTCACACACACACACACACACACACACACACACACACACACACACACACACACATGCACACGCACACACACGCACACACACACACGCACACACACTCACGCACACACATGCACAACACACACACCTCAACATTTCAATCTCATACTTGTCCCTGCTAATGAAGTGATCCGAGATTCAGAAGCGACTCACAGCTGATCTCTCCCATCCTCTCTCCACCTCCCTCACCCCCCAACCTAAACCACAACTACTCACCCTTCACCAATCTGGGTCACTGATTCCCCCCCCCCCCCACAATCTCCCTGTCACCCGCCTCTGCCTCCGCCCCCCACCCAGACCCTTCCAGACGGTCGCAGGCTGGGAGCATAAGGGTCTGGGATTGGAGTGACCTGATTAAGTGGTCTTGCACGAACTAGTGAGCCAGTGAGCTAATCAAACAGAAGCCACACCCAGTCTGCCTGCTTGCCTGCCTTGGTATATTAGATTACGGACCTAGTGAATGCAGTCATTTAACCAAGGACGGACAGTAGTCCATCCGGTGAAGTTCTGTAAAGAGAAATCAGAGAACTATGACCCAAGAAAGTGTTTGTAGATGATAACAATGATGATTAAATCCCCAAATGATGACAGTGTATGGTGTGAGATCCGAGACGTGGAACCAGAACGGTACATTGTTTTTGATTTTCCCCTGATACCAGTCATGAGTCATTGTAAGTAGTTAAACATTGCTTGGAAATGTGTGCGCTCACGTGTGTGCGCAGGAGTGTGTATGTTTGTTTGTGTGTGTGTGTGCCCTGCCTGGTCTGTGTATTGTACTCAGTTCACTTCCTGCTAGGGTTAACATTCTCTGACCACTCTGTAATTTGCTCAAAATATCCCTTCACCACTAACTTAGAAGCCTCCATGTGTACGGGGGTCAACGGCACTCCAGATTCCTGAAAATGTTCCTTCCTTCTCTCCTTCTCAAGGCCAAAATAGGGATGAACCACAGAACGAGGTTCTCACAAGCTCAGAGCTCGCACACAAGCTGGACGGAAATGTTCAAATGTCCATGCAGTATATTACAGCTCCTTCAGTTCAGAATCACAAAGCCGAACAACGTTTTGACAATTGATTCCATTTATTGAACTAAGAAACAAACTGTGCAATGCAATGTTTCGTGGAATATGACGTAATGAAAGTGGAGGTGTTGAACTCCTGGTGTCCTCCAGTTGAGAGAGCACAGGAGATAACTGTCTGTCTCTTGCGGCTGACCTTTACATACAGAGCCCAGATAAAGACAAGCTTCAAACACACTGATAAGCTTTCAACAAGGACAAGACTCCAGCCTCCTTTGATAGAAAGCATAACAGCGATAGGGCCTAAAGACCACAAACTGAGGGATAGATAGTAGCACATTATGACCCAAATGATCCCACTGTGTTGTATTCAAATAATGCCGCGTGTGTACGTTTGCAAATTAGTGCGGTGTGTCAGTGTTATTGTGTTATTGGGTGTGTCGTCACAACATGGATCTAATCTGTTCATTCGGTTCAACGGTCTCCTCAACAGTCTTCGCTGACAGAGAAATATTGACACGAGACATGGTATATCAACCTGATTTGACAATGCACATCATCTTGTTGTGTGTGCTTATCAGAAGGCCTGTGGAGTGTGTTTCTATACAGGTGTGTGTGTATTTAGGTGTGTGTATGTATGTTCTTGTGTGTGTGTGTGTGTTTATCCCCCACACAACAGCCGTCTAATGGTTGTTAAATAAACCCAACGGTGGTCACCTGTGTCAACGAGACAACTGAAGGAGTTAATCATTGTCTTCCAGACGTCTTCGTTGCTTTAGACAGGGATAGTGATGGACAGAGAGAGAGACAAAGAGTCAGAGAGAGAATGAAAAGATTATGAGTTGATGGGTAGGTTTATGACTCAACCACACCCACTCAATTAAGACCAGCGGAACAGGAAGTGACATGGTTTTAAATCCTCACAGCAGCTGCCCTTTTCTTGCTGTTATCTTTTCATATAAACTGACCTCGGTTGTTTCCGAAGAAGAAACGGAGACCAAATCAAATGGAGACCTTTATTACAACTGTATCTTCATACGCAGCCAGTTATCTTAACATAGCTGGATGTAATCCCTTGTCAGAAAGCAGGATTATTCACCCTCCTCAGAGAACAACAACAGCCAATGTTACGCTAACCTCCCGGTGACATTACCACCACATCTGGAAAACGTTAGACATCACCTGGATCCACCGTTTACGCAGTAATCTGAGTCGAGGTCTTACAGATGCTCTACGGAAGGGGCTGGTGAATGCACCCCGCTTTGCCTTGCAGGGGAGGAGAAGGAGGCGGTTAGGGTTGGGGGGGTTAATACAATCGCACTGTTCAGGATGGAACCATGGAGCCTGGTGTGCGCTCAGCAGGGGACCCCTTTTCACGTTGCGCACAATGATAACCCAGCCAGGGAGAGAGATGCAAGCCAATAGAGAAAGAGAGACAGAAAGAGAGAATGTGTGCCTTGACGGTGCCTTCTCCACATACACACACTCTCACACACAGCAGTTCTGTGCAGCGTGGTGGAGATGGGTCTGTGTCTCCTTTTGTCATCAGCCACCAGGCGGAGAGGACAATAATACCACGAGGCACGCCCGCCTGCCCGCCTGCCTGCCTGCCCGCCTGCCTGCACAGCTGGCATATTTTTGAGCTGCTATTTCCCGTAAAAATTGTGACACAGGAATAATGATGTCTTTGATTGGCCCCCAGTAAAACGGGAGGAACTTCCTGTTCCTTTGTATTGGTTCCATTGTGAGGCAAGAGGGCGGGGGGTTGTGCGGGGGGTGGTGGTGGTGGTAGTGGTGGTGGGGGGGGGGGGAGACAGGGGTTTGAGGGAAACAGCTGCTGGAGATGCCATAGTCAAGAACATCCCTGTTCCTCCCCCCCACCCCCCTACCCCCCCCCCCCCCTCTCTTCCCTGTGTGGCATGGGCTGTATCCTGGACTGCAACAGAAAGGTGGGCGGGGTGACATTTCAGCAGAACCTTCCTAGGCAGCCTATTTCAGTACTTTTAGGATCACATATGAGAAGATAAGAGAGGCACGCTAAACCCCAGACTACATATTTAACTGTTCAACGGACCATATCTCTACTATCTTCCACACGTGTTTACACACCGAAGAAACCTTGCACCATTCATTTCCCTATAGTCATTTGACTATGATTTGACTGAGCGTGGCCGATCTTGGTGGATCCACTCCTGTCGTCAGAGACGACGATCCTCTCTTCGATCAGGTTCCGGAGGTGACCTTCCCATCGGAAGCGAGACTCCGTCACTATCAATCAGGATCGCTGTGGTCAACTGGAGGTCAACTGGAGGTCAGGGCGTCCTGACTCGCTGACCACTTTGTCAGCAACCCGAGCAGAGGGATCACTACTGAGAACGCGTGTGTGTTACAGACGTACATTCCCCATGAGGGACATACACTGCCTCTCCTCTCCTCTGTCTTCCAGGAGCCTGACTTGACCATCATCTCACCACACACTGTCCTGGGATCAGGTGATCTGCAGCTGACCAATGGAAAAGCACGCACACCAACCAATCAAAAGTGTGTTTCTGTCTCCATCTGATCCTGTGGAGGATAGTGGCGCAACTGCAGAAGCGGTTTGACAGCTTCCTTTTTTGTCTCTGTGTCAAGCTGTTAAGGGCAAAGACTTCAGGAAGTCGAGGATAAATAGCACATATGTTCTCAAGAAATGTTGGAGAGTCTAAAAGGTTTGGCTGAAGCAATCTGCTTTTAGATTGTTTGCAAAGGCCAGTTTCTTATCTCTGAGAGACAACGTGTCTGTCTGAGAGAGAAGGTCCCTACGACAGCCTAAAGCCTAGCAGATGTATTTAACGTCTATGTATAGCCTTTAGAAACACTGGTATTTTAAGAGGACACGTCGATCTCTCTTTCTCATGAGGCTAAACACACACCTGCATGCACAGACAAAAACACACATGCATCCACGCAAATAAGGATGTACACATGCACATGCAACACACACACACACACAGTTGTTGTATCTGACAAAATTTTCCATTAGCGTTTGCAAAGATCACAGGTTGTGCAGCTTCCTGCCACAGCCAGTTTTCTACCACAGCAGCAAACCAGTAGGTCTGTATGCCTCTGCACACACCTACACACATTCTGGGCCTTTTTCTTTTCATATCAACCTTTGCCTTTTATTAGAAAAGGATGTGGAAATACTTGTTCTCAGAAGAGTTTTAGAGCCCCAAACAGGAAAAATCCACAGTGACTGTGTGTGTGTGTGTGTGTGTGTATGAGTATGAGTATGAGTGTGTTTAATGAGGATGAGAAATTAAAGCCTGAGTGTTTTCTTGCCTCAGCCTGTCTGGTACTGCTGGGTCCATGTTTCTCCTTGCAGACTTTCCCCGCTTCTTTCCTCCCACTTCCCTCTGAGCAGCTCTTCTTTCTCTGGGCTGCCACCTCCTTCTCCCCCTGACCTGCCTGCCCTCTCACCTTCACAGCTCTGCTGTTTCACCTCCCCTTCTCCGCTTCCTCCGCCTTCTCGTGGTCGTCCCCCACCTCCCCCTGCCCTCCCCCTCTCCTCAGTGCCAGTCTCAGAGGAGAGCTGATGTGAGCTCCAGATGTTGATGCAGACAGACTGGAGACACAGAGGGCAGAGGGCTCCCTCTTCTCTCCCTCTACCTCCCCCTCTTCTCTCCTCTCTCCTGCTGCCCCCCCCCAACACACACACACAATCCCTCCCCCTCCTCTTAGCTCCTTTGTCCCCCTGAGCCTCCCCCAAGTGACAACAACAACAAGAGAGAATGAGGGAGAGTGAGAGGGTGAGAGAGAGAGGTGGTCGTGACTCATGTTATTTTATACCAATGGGCTTCAGAATGGCGTAACAACGTCTGGCATTTGAACTTGCTAGGGCTCGATATCAGTCAAGGTCTCTCTTGTCAAGTCAGAACCAACACCATGCCAACAAAGCAGAAGGGTTGCATGCCAACAGTAATATGCTGTGATGACTTTATCTGGATTTTTCTGGAATGCTAATGTGAAAAGAGAGATGGGATGGAAGGAGAGACATTATTGAGGCACAGACAGACTGGTGACTGCTGACGACCGCACAGCAGGTCAAACTGTGTTGTTGTTGTTGTGACTGGTCTCTTTCACAAACACAAACCTGGCAAACACCTAAGAACGCACATAAACACACACACACACACACACACACACACACACACATAAACACACACACACAAACACTTTGAGCAACACATGAACCCTCTCACCAGCAGTGCAGACGCACTTACACACCGTGGTCTGATGGGAACGGTCAAAGGCCCCTCAGTCTTATTGATACAATCGCTCTATCTGAGCACCCATCTATCACTGTGGATACTGTGGAGGACACTCACCCCCCCTCCCTGGCTTACCCCCCTCACTCTTCTGCTTTCTCAACCTTGCACACACAGCACCCCCCCCCTTCTGCCATTTCATAATGTCACCCTCATCTTACCTCATCTGCATCCTCCCTCGACAAAAGTTTGATGTCCTCCCCCCTTCCCCTTCGGCCCTCATTTCCTTCAAAGAGAGCAGCGATCGATGGGGCGAGCCAGACCTGACAGGGATATATTGAAGACAGGGGCATAGCAGGGCTTTAGGGGGACTGTGTGTGTGTGTATGGTAGAGGGGTTGTAGTAAAGGCTTCAGCGTAAAATTGGACCTCATGCTGAGCTAATTGAACTGAGAGTCGCTAACGCGTGTCTCTGACCAGTCAGCCGTCTGATTGGCTTAGACCTACAGTTGAACAGATAAGGAAGAAGAGACTGAACTCTGGAAGATTTATGTGTGTGTGTGTTTGTGTGTGTGTGAAGTGGTCACTCAAGCTAGGTAATCAGAACACCACCCACAACAATCATCAACAACAACAGCCTAGCAGTTTGCGGACCTGGTTGGTTAAAGCAATGAGGATGTAGATAAGAAAGGCATTCTTCTGAATCCTGACTGAGAAAACACCTCACAGCTATAAAATGGTAACGTGTTGTGAACCTGTATCCACAGAAGAGATCAGGTGAAACACACATTTGTTTATGTTTAGGGTGACATTTTAACATCTGTCCAGGGACTACAGATGAAAAATAGCCTTGTGGGTAATTCTGGCATATTAACATGCAAATGTGGATTAATATGCACTGTCCCTAAAATAAATAAATCAAATAAATAAAACATTGCTCGCTGTGCAGATTCACATCCATTATGGAGGCTATTTGAAACTGTTGTTGAATTCAATTGTTAAACTGTTTCCTTTTTTTTTTTTTTTTACATTGAAAGTTCCAATTGTCCAGTTGTTCCAAATTTTCATAGTTAAGGATCTTGCGTTCTCCAACAAAACAAAACTTTACTTGTTTTAGTGTTCATTGTGAAGAACTCTTGGATAATAACCCTTCAGATGAGCCAGCTACAGCTGGCCCTGAAAGATTCCATTACTTGAACTTTTTCCATGAAAATACATTAACAGGTGTTCAAAAAAGTTGTTGAAAATGATTATTTGGTAGTGTGTGCGTGTGTATGCATGAGGTGCTTCATGTAATATTCAAATCAACTCTTAGTCATAATGTAGCCCCCTTTAAAAAACTAACCCAGACACAGAGAGGAGAGGAGAGAAGAAAAGGCCAAATATCCCAGTGATAAACTGAGGCAGGGCCATGTATGTGACTGTGGTTTTTTGTTTCCTGGTTTTGGTCTCAGGAGGACTGGGGTCAAAGCTTATCGATGGGGAAGGTTACACCAGTTGTGTCCAAGTGTAATCAGTATAAATGGGATCTGAACCAATGAACTCTCGGTCAGACAGGCTGCTTTTGATGTTGACCCCACGCAGCCGAACCGTCATCAGATGTCCTGAACTCACAGACACAGCCGTCCTCTTCATATCCAGGTGTTGTGGAGTGGTGTTGTGTGGAGTGGTGTTGTGTGGAGTGGTGTTGTATTGTGTGGTGTGGTGTTGTGGAGTGGTGTTGTGGAGTGGTGTTGTGTGGAGTGGTGTTGTGTGGAGTAGTGTTGCCCTCCCCGTTGTGTGGAGTAGTGTTGTATTGTGTGGTGTGGTGTTGTGGAGTAGTGTTGTGTGGTGTTGTGGAGTGGTGTTGTGTGGAGTAGTGTAGTGTTGTGTGGTGTTGTGGAGTGGTGTTGTGTGGAGTGGTGTTGTGTGGAGTGGTGTTGTGGAGTGGTGTTGTGTGGAGTAGTGTAGTGTTGTGTGGTGTTGTGGAGTGGTGTTGTGTGGAGTGGTGTTGTGTGGAGTGGTGTTGTGGAGTGGTGTTGTGTGGAGTAGTGTAGTGTTGTGTGGTGTTGTGGAGTGGTGTTGTGTGGAGTAGTGTAGTGTTGTGTGGTGTTGTGGAGTGGTGTTGTGTGGAGTGGTGTTGTGGAGTGGTGTTGTGTGGAGTAGTGTAGTGTTGTGTGGTGTTGTGGAGTGGTGTTGTGTGGAGTGGTGTTGTGTGGAGTGGTGTTGTGGAGTGGTGTTGTGGAGTGGTGTTGTGTGGTGTTGTGGAGTGGTGTTGTGTGGAGTGGTGTTGTGTGGAGTGGTGTAGTGTGGTGTGGTGTTGCATTGTGTAGTGTTGTGTGGTGTTGTGGTGTTGTGTGGAGTGATGTGTGGAGTGGTGTGTGTCACCCTAACCTTGTTTTAGCCCGTTCTACTCCTCTGCCTCTTGTTCTTTCCCCACGTCCTCCATCTCCTCGTCTTCCTCTCCTCCTCCTCTCTGTTCTGTCATCCATCTCTCTGACCTAACCTCTGACCTCGCTGTGTGACCTCTTCCTTGTTGACCGCTCTCCGCTCGCCCAGCTGTGAAACAAGCCTCTGGTCTTCTAGACACACACACACACGCACGAACACACACACACATACACACACACATACACACAGCTGCCAATGTAAAACCTAATGGTTGTGTGTCTTGCCCTAAGCTCTCCCCGTTTTACCAGAATCCTTGCTCCCTCTGCAGAGAACGTTCTGGAACTGCATCCCAAAAAGTCGTCTTTAAACACACCTCTATAACTCAGTGTATGTCTGTCTTTGGTTAACCTTAAGAGAACCTTTCACATCAGCCTGCAGTGTCACAAGAGGCTAAACCAACTTCCTTGTTGCTCCCAAAGATTCTTCAAGCTTTTTTCCCTCTCTGCCTTTTCCTGAGAGCTCCTGCTTGTCTTTCTTGAATGGTTACGTTGGCTAATAGGTGCTGATCTGTGGGAAGCTGTCTGTAACACTAAATTATCCTAATCAAATTGCATTCATGGTCAAACCTTCAGACCGGATCTGGGCTTCCAGACTAGACAAGGACACGATTGCATAAGAAGCCGGACCGAAACAACCTCAGCAGGAGAATCTCAGTCAAGGATAATTCATTGATACGAATCAATGTCACTTTAATTATGAATAAACTATAACTGTAAAACTGTATTCCCATGTTGACCAGACCTCAACGGATCACTATACTAATCCGAAGGAATGTACCTTACATTGCTACCTCTGATAATGCAATATGATTAATTCCATCTGTTTGATTTCATTAGACTCAGGGAAACATTGCAAAGATGTGTTAGTAACTGTAGGTCAAATCAGTCGTGTTTCAACACAGGAAAAGGGATGAGGTTCACCAGAATAGGGAACCTGGATGTTACAACACACTCCTTCTAGAACGGTCAGCTGGTTAAGGTTCACAACGGTTCTTCCGTCGTGTTCAAGCCATGTTTTCAGATGTTCCTCATTGCTTATCTTACAAAAGTTTGGTGTTAGTTATTAAGTTGAGTTTTTCCTTCAAATAAAACTATTCCTGCACAAAACTAACCTAAAATTATGTAATTTAACACTTTGGCTACACTTTAAAAATGGCATAAAATATTAAGAGCATAAAGCTCTAATCCTTGTCTATTTGTGTGTTTTTGATAACATTTGAAATTTGGTTGTTGTCTTTTGGCTTGGTGTGTTCAATTCAGCTACAGTGAACATATGTAAAAACGCACAGATAAACATGCCAATCAAACCTAATTGTCAGTACATGTTTGAAGCACATGCATGTTACAGTGATTACTGTGTGATCTCTGTCTTTCTCTGTGTCTGAGCTCACAGGGCCAAGCAGAACACAGGGCCTCATTCGTCCCCTCCCACCCCTCTCTCTTTCTCTTTTTTCTCTCCCTCTATCTCTCTCTTGCTCCCCCCTGCTAGGATCCCCACAGCTGCGCGGACCAGGTGCGTTCCGCCCCGACACACATGCGCGCACACCCACACACCCACACTCACGCACACAGACACACACACACTTCCACCCGCCAAGGGACACAGCAGGAAATGCCTAATACCAGTTTTAGAATGATGCCACTGTGCCAGCATGACAGGGAGGATGCAGGGGCCACCACTCTCCTGAGAGAGAGAGAGAGAGAGAGAGAGAGAGAGGGAGGGGAGGAGGGAGGGAGGGAGGGAGGAAGGGAGGAAGGGAGGAAGGAAGGGAGAGAGGAAGGGGGGGGGGAGAAGGAGAGAGAGAGAGAGAGAGAGGAAGGGAGAGAGAGAAAGAGAGGGGGAGAGAGTGGAAGGGAGGGAGGGAGGAAGGGAGAGAGGAAGGGAGGGAGGGATGGAGGGAGAAGAGAGATAGGGGGTTGAGGGAGAGAGAGGAGACAGGCCAAGAGCGTCTATGAGTGACAGGAAACGGACAGGGACAGAGACAGAAACAGAGAGATGTAGACTCAAAGAGAGCGACAGAGGAGAGAAAGAGAGAGAGAGAGAGAGAAGATAACCAGAGAGAAATCCGTCATCCGTCCCACTGCCTTCACTTTCCCTACCAACCTCCCACCTCTACCCCTTCATCACTACACTTTCAATCTCTCCATTCCTCCATCCCTAACTTTCACCTATCTGTCAACGCCTAACACTGGCCGTCTGTTACTGCTCTGAGCGTCTGTGAGCGTCTGTGCGCTTGCCTCTGTGTGTGGGTGGGAGCACATGTGTTTAAAAAAAAAGAGAGTACCGTAGTTATTTTGGTCTGCGGCTCACCACAACTCACACTCTCCCTCTGTTCTCTCATGGCCCCTGGAGAGACGCAGAGACACATGCAGACAAGTTTGATTATGCTCAATACAACTCTCCTCTTTAGTGTATCAACCAGCTCAGGACTGCATACAGAGGACTAAGACCACCTGCTGTTACACAGCACAAAAACTGTTTTCTGGATGGTCAAACTGGACCTACGAGGGCCTGCGTGTGCACGTGTGTGTGCGTGCACGTGAGACGCAGTCCGCTCCACCTGAGTGGAGAGCGAGCCAGGCCACGGTGAGAGAGCAAATGGGATGTGACACCTCCGTGTCAGACTGTTGAGGATGTACACGTGTATGTGTGTGTGTGTGTGTTGCTTACGTGCGCGTGGTTTCATTGTAATGGAAAGTCGTTGCATGTGACCACAACAAACACGTCGCAGTGCCCTGAGCGCCCGGAGCGTACTAGAGCCACAGCTTCCACCTCGCTCTGCACAGCACAGCCCAGCGGCCACAGCGACAGAGCTGTTGATGAAATGACTGGCTTTTTCCAGCGTGGGTCCCTCGCATGAAGGTGTGCGTCCTGTGTGTGTTCGGCGCGAGCGTGTTCTGTGTGTCCTGTGTGCAGTCCCACACTCACCTCACCAGCTGGCTCGACCAGTTTGCAGCAGCGGATGGGTTCTGAGGGCTCACTTCTGTGAGCAGACACAAAGGGCCGTCACCTGTCCTGGCTGAACAGGTTAGCAGCTCTGTGGCTGTCCAAGTTAGCAACAGCATTGGGGTGGTTTGTCTTGAAGGGATGAGAATACAAAGGAAATACACACACGTGGGCATGCAGGCACATACATTTACACACACACATTCACACGCACGCACGCACACACACACACACACACACACACACACACACACACACACACACACACACACATTCGCACACGCACACACACACACACACACACACTCCAACAGGAAGAGAGTGGGTGTTTGGGAGCAGCTGCATGGAGGAGTGCAAACACGGTTTCCTCTTGATGCAGCCGGCTCTGTCTCTCCTCCTCTGTTTCTTTCTACCTCCGTCTCCCTCGCTCCCTATTTTCCTGCCTTCACCCTCTCTTTCTGTCTGCTGCTTTCTAGCTTTTCCCTCTGACAGTGACAAACACACACACACACACACACAGACACACACACGCACGCTATCCTCTCTATCTTCAGCTCTATCAGTCAGCTAAACCAGAGCCTGCGATTCTAACTAAACCATCAGATTTAAATCTGCAGACTTAGCAGACTTGTGTGTGACAGACATACAGAAAAAAACTAGGCTGACACACACACACTCACACACACACACACACACACACACACACACACCACACACACACACACAGAAGTGCAGAGACAGCATGTGTGTAAAGGCTCTCTTTTTTGAAGGGTGACATACAGCAAGGTACTGGTGGAAGACAAGGTGTTGAAATGTGTGTGTATTGTAATTCATTTAGCAATGAAAGAAAATCTGTGTTGGTTTGTTAACTGTGTTGGTTTGTTAATGTTTGTTAATCTGTGTTGGTTTGTTAATGTTGTCCAGAAAGGCCAAGAATTAAATATTAGAATTTCAAGAGACAGGATCACACATCAACATAGACAGAAGTATCATTTGTCATCAATGATTTCTCATTTTGTATGAATACTTCCTGGTAAAAAAAACACATACTGGTCAGCGGGAAAATGGGCTGATAAATGTAGGAGGATACTAAGGCACACACACACACACAAAGACACACACACACACACACACAAAGACACACACTGACAAACACACAAACACTGACACACAAATACCCACATGCACACAACACACACGCACAACACACACAGGGCAGGAACCAGGCTGTGGAGGATCTCAGACAGGGCCTATTGTCCACAGATGGCTCTTTAATGACTGCACAGCTGGGCACAAAGACCACACCGCCACTACGCCTCTGCACCGGACTGTTCACTCACTCACACACACACACACACACACACACACACACACACACACACACACACACACACACACACACGCACACAAACACTCACACCCACACACACACACACTTATACACACACTAATACGCACACACACACACACACACACACACACACACACACACACACACACCCACCCACCCACACACACACACTCACACACACACTAATACACACACACACACACACACACACACACACACTCCATAGGCTTTTGACATCACAAACACACAGCCTCCATGTACTGAGAAACACATGATACACACACATGCCTTGATAAATGGTCAAACACACACAGGCTACATGTCCTAAGAAGGAAAGACACACAAAACTCTCACAAAGTAACAGACATGAGCATGGAGACCAACTTCAAAGTACCTGGAAAGAGAATGACAGATATACGTCACCATTTGGAAATCCACACCTGACATTTGATCTATTTCATCAGCTTCAAAAGGTTTCCAAACCATACTAGTCTAACCCACATCACATCTTAACCAGGGATGCCAAATATGAACCCTTCTTAGAAAAGCTTTGTTTAGGATTCTCCCATGTTATCTTTGGGGTGAACCTGGCAACCCAGGATCCTGGAGGTGTATTAGTCATCGTAGGAAAGAGTTGCAACGCAGGCAGAGAGAGGTACATGTTGTTTACCAGAGGTGAACACACACTTCCCGCCCTCGCCCCCGTCCCAACCGTCACCGCCGACCTGCACAGCACCCTAATGCAAGAGAAGAGCACCCACGCACACAAACCCTGTACACCCTAATGCAAGAGAAGAGCACCCACGCACACAAACCCTGTACACCCTAATGCAAGAGAAGAGCACCCACGCACACAAACCCTGTACACCCTAATGCAAGAGAAGAGCACCCACGCACACAAACCCTGTACACCCTAATGCAAGAGAAGAGCACCCACGCACACAAACCCTGTACACCCTAATGCAAGAGAAGAGCACCCACGCACACAAACCCTGTACACCCTAATGCAAGAGAAGAGCACCCACGCACACAAACCCTGTACACCCTAATACGGAGGTGAGCGCCCACGCATCCTGCTGTGTCGTACAGCCTGTGATGTACTGAACATCTCACCTCAGCTCTAGAACGTTCTGCTGTTCTCAGAAACAACTGACTCTCACACCTGCAGCTATGGTGACGTCATCAACACTTGTCTGGGGTACTGGAATGAAAAAAAGAGAAAGTGACCGATGTTCACAAATATGTTTTTCTTGGCTCTTTGGAAAAAATTGCTATGCCCATTTCAGCAAGCTGTGATGTGGGTCAGAGTTCCATGTGAAAATGTGCGTGTAAAAGTAATGTGCTGCATGCTTTTATTTGCATGTGTATTGCCTATGATCTATATGTGAGTGTGTGTGTGTGAGAATGTGTGTGTGAGTGTGCGTACGCGAGCGAGATGCCAGATGTGTTTGCATCCCTCCCATCCCCAGGCACTGGGTCCTAATCGGGGCATCAGACCACAGCTCCAGGCCAGAGCACAGCGGGCCCTCTGTCCTGCCCAGAGAAGTGCAGCCTTGTCTGGGGAATAGCATCTGCAGCCTGGGGCCAGGAGCACCGGCAGCCTTGGTCCCCCTCTCTGGACCAGCTGACCTCTGCACCCTGGGACGGACTTCAGAGGAAGAAGACAATAAGAGAGAAGATCATGCAGCTCCCATCCCTCGCTCTCTCCGTCTGCTACGTCCATTCTAAGCCATCATTCACCCTTCATTCTGTCGTCCTTCTCCTTTCTCTGAACACACTCACCCCATACTTACACCTCTCACCCCGATTCACCGTCCACTTTCAACACGCATGGTACAGCCTCGACACCCTCCCCCACCGCCTCCCCCCCCACCCCAGTCCTCGGGGCGCAGTGTGACCCTGCACGTGCTGTGGGCCTGGCAGTCTGGCTGGAGGCCCACTCCTCCCTGCCTCTCTGCCTCTGACAGCAGCCTGCACCTGGGAGCCTGTCACCCCGCACACCGCCCAGCCCAGACCCCCACCCCCCCACACAGGAAACCCAGAAATAACTGCTGAGTGTCTTCATCAGAGAGAGAGAGAGAGAGAGAGAGAGACAGAGAGAGGGAGAGAGAGAGAGAGAGAGAGAGAGAGAGAGAGAGAGAGAGAGAAAGAGAGATAGGAGAGAGAGAGAGAGAGATAGGAGAGAGAGAGAGAGAGAGAAAGAGATAGGAGAGAGAGAAAGAGAGAGAGAGAGAGAGAGAGAGAAAGAGAGAGATAGGAGAGAGAGAGAGAGAGAGAGAGAGAGATAGGAGAGAAAGAGATAGAGACAGAATGACACTTGCACCTGGACAGTTTCATGCTGTCCGGCCTGGCCCTGCATGATGAAACACCCAACAGACTTTCAGTAGATTTCTATTTATTTACATTTCAGTTTCTGTTGTTTCTATATGGCCGAAAGTCTTCAGAAATCCTCAATGTTTGTTCAAATTTGTACATTTGTCTACTTATATTTGTTAGTGAATCTGTTTATTGTCTGATTGTAACTCCATTTTTATTTTTCATTTTAATCCATTACTGTCTAATTTTATTTCAGAAGGGCGGCAGCCCGTTATGGAAATTCTGCACTGAGGCTTAAAATCAGGAAATCCCAGGATATTTTAACATTGAAATCCCACATCAACACTAAAATGAGGCTATTAAGGTATATTAAATGTTATCTCTCGCTCTGTAATCTTCTTTCAACTATACTGCTACAGGACACAATGAACTGGCTTGCTATCCCAACCAGGTCTCACAGCATGATACAGTCAGACACACACACACACACACACACACACACACACACACACACACACACACACACACACACACACACACACACACACACACACACACACACACACACACATACACAGAGTTGCATGTAGACACATGCAAAAATATCTGCCCCAATACTAAAATAGGCCCTGAGAGCGTGCACCTGCACCCCCTAGTCCACACCTACACACAGGTGTCAGGATGTGACACACACACACACAGACAAAGAGAAAGAGAGAGAGAGAAAACCAGGGCGAAGTCAAATCAGACTACTGTGGTTGCCCAAAACTCTTCTTTTCTTCATCTTTTTTAGTTGTTGATTTCTCCGGGTTTAACCATGATTGCGCGTGTGGTTGAGGGAATGTGTGTGTGTGTGTGTGTGTGTGTATGAGTGGGTTCACCATACAATCTCTATGAATGTTTGTGAATGTACTGCAACCCAGGCTGAGAAAACAGGTGTGCCTTCATGTCAGGGTAAATAATCACCGTGAGAGTATAAACACAGTGAACATGCCCCCATGCAGGCTCCTCTGTGTTCATCTGCATGTTTAATCATCTGTGTGTTGTGAGTAGAGAGAGTGGAGATACCTGAAACAAGCTCAGTCATATCCTGGAAGTCTGGTACTAACCTACAGGGGACACACAGACCTGCCCTTAGATGACACACACACATTGTATCTCTATATATGTTTTTATCTCTGTAAAATGAGTGATCAATGTTCAAGGAAAACAGCCAAATGTATTATGCATCCTAGTGTCAAATAGGAGGTCTTGCCATATTTTTGTTCAATATGTTGAAACAAAAAAGTAAGCAAATATTTAGAACATAAGGGATCAGAAGACAAAATGGTCAATCACAGAGATCACAACTTTGATTGATTAGGAAACCCCAAATTGTACAAATGTTTTTTCAGTGTGTGGTGTAGGAAAGATTCATGGGATTTGGTGCACACTGACATCTTCTGACTATTGGACAACACTGCAGTCTGGAATGCAAAAATCGTCATTCAAAAATCGTCATTCAATGTCAGAATTCTGTGGACGTGACCTTCATCAGGAGTTTGACTAAAGACACACACTCGCTACTTGTCATTTTTGCTCAAGTAGTAAAGCTTTGAAAATCTGGTTCTGCCATCATGAAAATCTAGCCTGTCAAACCTGCTCCTCCTCCGCCTCCTCCTCCATGTCCACCCGCTTCACCTCCTCCTCCTCCTCCTCTCCTGCCCATGTCATAGCTCGTCCTTGTCACCAGCCCCTGCTCCTATGGGGCAGGAAACCCCAATGCCCTTGAGGCTACAGTAGCCCTTGGGCACCTTCTGCAGGTACTGCTGGTGGTAATCCTCTGCGTAGTAGAACTTCTGGTCCGGCAGGATCTCCGTGGTGATGGCTCCATATCCCTTCTCACTCAACGCCTAACACAAACAAAGAGCCCATGTCATATTTTCATATTTCACATTTGAGTCATTCAGTACATTCTTGTATCGGTCCTAACGGACAAATGGTGCATATAGAAAACAAAGCAAAAGATCGACAAGCACAAGTGACTGTTTGAACAATATTTCAGAGGTCAGAGTCCAGCAGCAGTCTGTATTCATCAGCCACAGTCCGTCTGAGGAGCAGGAAAACAGGTGACACAGGAAGACAGAGGTCACGTGACAGTGCCGGCCTGTTGGCACAGCTGGGATCTGCTGCAACTGGTTCTTGGGAGTGAAACAACAAGGAGTATGACCATGCAAAGATGACTGGTAACCCCCTTTCCCCCCTTACCTAGCAAACACAAACAGGGAACAAAGAGACTGCGTCCCTGTGTGCTACATCACTGCGCTTGCTGACTGAAAGGAAGCAGGTTTTCTAATGGGTATTGTGTGAAGTATCTATTGTAGATCCCTCGAGCACATAAACACAGTACGTATGGACGACGGATTTCATCGAAAGATCCGTGTGAATGACAGATGAAAAGCACACTGGCAGTGTTTGTGTTGGGCTGCTGTGTTTGGGTCTGACGTCCGTGTGTCAGGGGGGTTGCAGAGCGCCTCTGAAGGCACCATCATGAAAGAGCGTGGCTGTGGGGGTCTTTGAGGTGAGGAGAGGCCTCAGGAGAGCCACTTCAATCAGGCAGACAGCTCCCCTGTTGGGTGGAGTGGGACTCACCTACAAGTTGGACTACAAAGTCTCAGCGCTACACACAGCTCATCCTGAGGTCTTTAAAGATCTACACCCCAGAGAACAGCCCCAGATTACAGCAGACAGGCAAGCTTGTTATCTGCTGAAATTCTTCCAGAAGGTCTCGGAGGAGAATATGGATACACAAGATGTTCCCAAACCTAGATAAGAGTCATCGTAATTCATTTGAGCCATGTTATCTGGACTGGTGCTTTGTCGAGGCTTGAACAACTAGACCCAGATCCTGTGTAGCTTGTGTTGCATGTTGTGACGGAGAACAGTGACCACGTAATGCAGCGGTCATCCTTGGCCACAGGGTGGCAGTGTAGTATTTGTAGTGCTGTTGAGGCTGAACTGATGCAGCGGAGGTGGAGCGTCAGAACCGGAGCAGGGCAGCACAGGTCTTCCTCTATTAGCCCTTACTGGGCACTACTGCAATCATCGACCACTAAGGAAACACATAAGGCCGTATTTGGAAACCTCCACGAATACAAACTTTAAATTAAAACAGATTTCATTGTTCCCAGAAATTTTGATGGATCTAAAACTGGGCATACAACCAATTGTGATGTAGCAAAATTTGTAAACTTACGTGCAGAAATACTGCACGGTGGATGAGCCTAACGCCCAAAACAAACATTCCACTGATCCAATCAATGTGGACCTCCTCCTTGCTTATGTTTGTGCCTAACGAGCGTCCTGTGGCCTCGGTGAGCAGTGTTATGGTGATGGTGGTATCATGGCCTAATTAGCCAGTGGTTGGAGAGAGAGAAGGCTGGAGGGCACCAGAGGATGAAGGGAACACTGTGTCCGATTTGTTGTCTGGTACAGCCAGAGTACAGTCCTCCACCAAGCTCACTGCAGCCACAACACGGCAGGCAGGCGGGCAGGAGAGCGGTAAGGATGGCAGCCATTTTAAATCCATAAATCAGAATGCATGTCGTCTCGCTGCCTGTGACCCTGCGAGGCTTTGCTCTGCTCTGCTCACTGAAGAGAGGGAAGGATATAGTAAAGAACGAGAAATAAATCGCGATAGAGAGCGTTTCGTTTGAATGGAGAGAAAGAACCAAAAATAGAGGGACGGAGAAAGACAGAGAGACGTGCGTGCTTGTGATGGTCAGACAAAGATGTGTGGAGAAAGAGTGGAGGAGACAAAGAGATGGGTTGTGGGGAGCCTAGCGAGTGTCCTGGGTTAGATTAGCCATTAGCGTTAGCCTCAGTAGGGATAGGAAGGAAGTAGAGGGTCTTGGGTGAGTCAGCTCTTTACGCCTGTCAGATAGAGTCCCCTGTCACACGCGTGCATCGCTCAACAGCTCCCTTTCCATTTCTCTTTCTCACCTCTCTGGTTCTCTTGCTCCACATCTTTTTCCTCCATCTATTTCTCCATTTTCTTTGCTTTTAATCTCACCCTCCCTCTCTCTCTCTCTCTCTTCCTCCATCCACCCCCTCTTTTCTCCATCACCACCCCCCCACCCCCGTCATGCTTGTGACTACGGCTCGTTGCTCTTCCTCTTCCCTCACTGCAACACGGCCAGATGACCTCACTGTTGCCACAAACACTCTAGCCTGGATGCAGATATGACGTGACACACTGAGAGGACACGAAAAAAAGACCCATCCTCCACTGTCTCTCCGTCCATCCTCTCCAGGACAGCCTCTACACCCAAGAGGAAGCGAGGGAGAGAAAAAGAGAGCGGGGGGGGGGGGGGGGTGGTTAAGGCAGGGAGACAGATAGCTAAACGCAGTAAGAGAGAGCGAAGAGAGAAAGAGGGTGGGAGAGCAGTGACACTGACCGATTCCTTTGAAGGACATTAGAGAATCTCTCTACAGTCATTTATACAATAATCATCACCACCATCACCATCATCATTAGCATACAAAATCCTACATCCCAGTTCTCTATGGCCATCCGTGGATTATGGAAAGAAATCCTACCCATTTCACATGAAACATAACTGAAGCATAAACCATCTGCTACAGTCAGGGTAGTGAAGAAATAAAGGTTATATAAACAAACAAAGAATTGCCTCTGCATCGAATCGAACAGAATTGTAGACCTAAAGAAGGGTGTGAAATAAAGACTTAAAGACGAAAGGAGGAGAAAAAAAGGGAGATGTGTGCTTAGATCGAGGGACGGTGGTAGATCCATGTCAGGCCAGAATTTAAAAGGTAAACACACTGAGAACGAAAAGAAGAGTCCATATTTTTTTTGTGTGCGAAACATGCCTGAGAACTGCACAATTCGCGTATGTGTGTGCACGCGGGAGGAAAACTGTGTGGTGTGTCTCCGCTCACTCCTCCTCTCAGACTGGGTCAGGCAGCCATTTTAGGTTTTCTCTAATCGGCAGCAAGAGCTCCTACATTTTGTGCCGCAGCATCATCATCAGCTGCCGAGATGGGACCAGGTTCAGGCAGGTCGAAGCTTTGCTCGACACGCTAATCTCATACGGAGGGCTAAGTCAACACTTAAACCCATGTTAGTCAGTGTGCTTCAAACAAGATGCAATAGAGATTCCATTTGTGAAGGATTTTTCCAATGTGTTTCGTCGCAAATTTGTATAAAAAAAAATACAAAATGTTAAATCGATACTAGTTTTTGGTGTTTCGGAGTCCAATGTGGAGGCGATGGACACAAGGAAGTTACATTTTAGCCAGCTAGAGATTTAAAAAGGCTGAGATGGGGAGGTTAATTGCATGCGATGGAGGCAGAATGAGAGAAAAAGAGATGGGAGAAGTAGGTAAACGACATGATAATACCATCCCCAGGAGAGATAGGCAGCCCTTCTGGAAGAACCCCGAGGTTCTCCCCAAGACTTTTAGCTCCCAATCAGCCCCCTCTTCCTCCCCCTCTCAATCCTTCCTTCCCCCACGGCTCATTAAGTTGGGCTGTCTTATCAGAGGGCACACTGGCTTCGCCAAGGCCCTACACACACACACACAAACACACACTCTCTCTCTGGTTGGCTTGATAAAAAAACATTGTTCTACACGCGCAGAACAACCCCACCTCCTCCATCACTCCCTCATTCCACCCTAGTCCTAACCCACCCCCCACCAAGCTTTCTCCTCCTAATCAACCCTTTCCATCCCTCCTCCCCCCCCCCTCCCCCCCCCCCAGCTTTAGGGAGAAACTGCAGCGAAGACGGATGCAGGGAGAGACAGAAAGAGGCAGAGAGAAAAAGTAAGAGGAGAGAGAGCGAGAGAGAGAAAGAGAGAAGGGGGGAGAGAAAAAGAGAGAGAAAAGAGAGGAGACAGATAGGAGAGAAAAAAGGCAGAGAGAGAGAGAAAGAGAGAGCTGCACTCCTCTGCTCCTCTCTGCTACAGCCGCTCTGCTACAGAAGCCTTTGATGTTCCACAAATTTCAAATTTCATTAAAGAGAACCCCCCCCTCGCGTCTCCACCCCCCCCGCTACCTCTCCTCCTTGTCCCCCCCTCTACCCCCCCCCCCACACTCCCATTCCTTCTCAGCTCTCGCGCTTAAACAAGCTTTTCTGCCTCACTTCTTTTTGCCCCATTGCTGAAGTTCAGAAACTGAAAACCCTGCAGAAGACCATCTTTGTATAGCTTAATTATTCATTGGGCTGTGTGTGTGTGTATGTGACAAACTGGCAGGTTGGCGCACGTTAGAATCTGGGTCTTCAGATGCCAATCGAATCATCTGAGTAGCCTCCACCCACTCTCTCTGCTACTGAAAGGAAGCCAAACCCATCCCTCTGTGGCCAAGCCAGGCCTTTGGAGGGCACAAACACACACACACACACAAACAGATGCATACGCTGCTAATGAGGTGCAAAGTTATACATTATTACATCTCCATCCATTCTTACGCAACAGACTCCAGTCATCAGATATAAAACCTGGCAACACAGGCACGCTTACACAGTCTTTCACAGCAGCTCTCTGACCCTCCACTGCTAGGTACATCCACCAAGAGCCCTTTGAAGACAGAGTCCGAGGAGCCATTTTGGCTCAGCGGGTTCCTTATCAGCTGCACTGTGGAGCTGCTTGTGGCAGGGGACAGGTGTAGAGTTGGGGTGTGTCAGCAGGGCTGGTGTCCCTGCAGTCAGAGTCACATCATTGGGACAGCCGCTGGTGACGCTGCGGCATTATGACAATGAACCCCACTGGGACTGCGGCGCGTGTGGGGGCAGAAGGTCCGTCCCCCGGGGGGGAGGCCCTGGGGGCCCTGAGGGGGGACGGGGCTAGGTACTCTGTTGGGGGTCACGGCACGTGTGTGTATGGAGGGGGTTTTAGGGGGTGCAGGTCACCAAGGGGGGTGGGAGTCTGTGGCCGTTGACAACCCATCAGTCTTTGCTCTCTGTTCTGATTGCCCCCCCCCCAACCTCCTTCCTAACCTCTTCTTCCTGGTCCCAGCTGCCATCCCCCCTGACCTCTCACCCCTGCCCAAGGCCAAGTCTGGGGGCAGGGGGGGGGGGGTCGTCACGGCAACCTGACAGTCCCCTGGTCCATGACCGGTGACCCCAGGAACCGTCGGTAACCATGGCAATCCCGTTTCCTATGAATCCCATTTAGGGAGAGATGAATAGAAGAAGGAAGGGATGGAGGGATGGGCGGAGGAGAGAAGGGATGGACAGAGGGACACATGTGCGAGAAGGAGAGATGTGGAGATGGATTACTGCCCCTCCTGGTCTCTGGGGATGGAGGAGATGCTGGGTGTCACTTAGGGATGGATGAGGGGGTGAGGGGTTGAGGGGGTTAGGGGTGAGTGGCTTGGCGTGACTAGCTGATGTGCTAGGCTAGAGGTGAACACCGCTGAAACCACTAGCACACCTCTGGTATTGTCATTCAAATTGGAGAAACAGACAAGAGCAAGGACTGACACCCCTGTGTATCCGTATAACATGTTTGTGTGTGTGTGCCTGTGTGTGTATGTCTGTGTGTGTGTGGATGTCTGTGTGTGTATGTCTGTGTCTGTATGTCTGTGTGTGTGTATGTCTGTGTGTGGATGTCTGTGTGTGTATGTCTGTGTGTGTGTGTATGTCTGTGTCTGTATGTCTGTGTCTGTATGTCTGTGTGTGTATGTCTGTGTGTGTGTGTCTGTGTGTGTATGTCTGTGTGTGTATATTTGTGTGTGTATGTCTGTGTGTGTGTATGTCTGTGTGTGGATGTCTGTGTGTATGTGTGTGTGTGTGTGTGTGTGTCTATGTCTACGTGTGTGTGTGTGTCTGTGTGTGTATGTCTGTGTGTGTGTGATTAGCTATCAGTGGCTTCTGGTAGAACTCTGCAGTCCTCAGAGACATCAGAGTTAGTTTGTATTCACAGTGTTGGTGTTGTACCTTTTGGTAGGCATCTCTGGTGTGGAGAGCCAGCTCCTGCTGAGCAGGACTGGAGGTGTAGATGGCTGAACGGTACTGCGTCCCCCTGTCATTCTGCTGTCTCATTCCTGCGTGCACACAGACACACACACACACACCCACCCACACCCACACACACACACACAGAGACACAAACATGCATACCTAGTCAGACATGAACACAAATGTAACTATGATATAGTTATGTTCCAGGTCAGGTGTGTGTCATTGTGTAATCCACGTTTGTGGTCTTGGTTTTCCAGACTCTAGACTTTTCTAGACCATCCTAAGGAAAACAGGAAGGAGGCTGTGTTTGATGGGGAGCAGTCACATGGTGTGGGTCCATGTTCTGCTTTTCAGATTTCACTAGCCTGAGGTGAGCATGAGAGCTTCTCCATGATCGTCTGTTTGTTTCTCATTTTCATCACCCACCCCTCAATATCTTTCTTTCTGTCAATTGCACATTTTTCTTGTTGTCCTTCTATTCAACCATTCTCCCTTTTTCTATTCAAGATACGTTTGTCACTCTCTTCTCTTTGTCCCTTCTTCCAAACATCTCTTTCAGCTCCTCAACCTTGCTCTCCATCTCCACCTCCTCAGTCAATAGGTTTGACTTTTTTGGTATAGCTTCCCCTCTCTTTCTGTTCTCCTTCACATCCCTCCATTTCTGCAGTGCTGGATGGCAGCCATGTCCCCCAGCTCTCTCCAACCAGGCTTCATGGCTGCCCCTCCATCAAAGGGCACGATGCTGCTCTCCCATTGGCTGCCTGTCGCTGCTATGGCTCATCACTCGACCCCCGTGACCTCATTGTATGATCCTGAGGTCCTAACTGGCCGCTACGGCAACCGCTACTGCCTCACCACCAGAGTAGGATGGAACACTGGAACATTCTAGAAGCGCTAAGACGCCACTGAATACAAAGAGAGATGTAGCATGCTGATGTAAAATAATACCAAAATATAAATACTCCTTGCATTCCTAACTTCTCAAAACAGCCTGCAAGGACCCCTTAATATGAGAAGAAAAAAATACACAGAAAATTCTCCTCTTTTTTTGTCTCCTCTCCATTTTTAAGGACCCCTGTTTTTTCCCTCCATCCATCAAAGGGCTGAGAAATTATTAATGAGACCCTCCCCATTCCTCATGCATAATTCATGCTGCCTTGCCACTGACAGTGGAGGGGCTGATGGAGGGAGGACAGGGTGAGAGGGGGAACAGGAAGGGGCAGGGGGTTCACAACCACGCCACCCTTTTTCAGAAGGTTCTTGACCAACACCTACAAAAAAGCCCAAACCTAACAAGACCCCCACACCCTTCCACACACCTCACCGGTAAAAGTAGCTTTCGTTTTGCCCCAAAATGAAACCCCTTTTTAAAAGGCAGTAACAAAAGCAGGTTGGGGGGTAGCAGAGGACTTCTGGGAGCTCGTGCCCTTAACACACAAACAAACCCACCAATAAGACATCACTGCTGGGATACAATCGCCCCTCTGAGATATTTTGGAATCTCTTGTTCTCTGCAAAGTCTTTTTCACACACACGCACGCACTCACAAACACACACACACACGCACACACACACACACGCACAGACACACACACCTCTCTCAGTGACAGCCATAGTTTCATCCTGCAGTCTTTCTCACAGCCTTAAAAGCCACATCCTCCTCCTATCATCTCCCTTTCCCATCTCTTTTCTTTCTCTCCATTCCCCCAATCCTTGTGCCACTGATGGTGGATGGTGGGCGCCAGTGTTGGGTGTATATTTTGCGTGTGTGCATATGCAATAAGAATACAAGTGGGAGGGTGTGTGCATGTACGTACTTATGCGAATGTGTGTGTGTAAATGCGTATGTGTGTGTGTGTGGGTGTGTGAGGAGGAAGTGAAGGGGGAGGCCCAGCATTATGCACAGATTTGTGTGTTTTTCAGTTGCTGGCAAAAAAGGGTCTGAAACGGTAAGAAGGTAATCAGATTAAAAGGACTGCCGGCTGCTATGAAAAGGCCGGGATGGCAAATGAGGGAAGGAGGGAGGAAGAGAGGGGGGGAGGGAGGTTAGGGAGGGGGGAAAGATAGAAGACGTGGGGGTTGAAATGATGATGCACCGTTCATTTAGGAGAGCCTGGCGACACATTTTCCACGCCATGGCAACGATTACAGGGCATCTCCAACCAGAGGAGGAGGAAGGCGGAGGAAACGCTCTTCGGTACAGTAGGTGTTAGTGTGCTAACCTGACCCCCCCATACACCCCCCCCACCCCCCCACACACACCCCTTCCACCCCCACACCCCTCCCCTTTTTCCTGAACCTACAGCTTGACTGACCCTGGATAGCTAAGTCTCTTCTGGCATCTTCACAACCTGCCATCCTCCAGCTCACACACACACACACACACACACACACACACACACACACACACAAACACAGGCCTTTATCCTGTTAACTGCTGTAAGTGCAGAGATTAGCCTGTCGTCTCCAGCTTGTGTCACCACCGGCCCACAACAGAATCCTCCCTGATACTCGGGAGCTCTGAACCTCTATCACCTGGGCCGCTCTGTCTCTACAGCCTCTATCACCTGGGCCTCTCTCTCTACAGCCTCTATCACCCGGGCCTCTCTCTCTCTACAGCCTCTATCACCTGGGCCTCTCTTTCTCTACAGCCTGTATCACCTGGGCCGCTCTCTCTCTACAGCCTCTATCACCTGGGCCTCTCTCTCTACAGCCTCTATCACCCGGGCCTCTCTCTCTCTACAGCCTCTATCACCTGGGCCTCTCTTTCTCTACAGCCTGTATCACCTGGGCCTCTCTCTCTCTCTACAGCCTCTATCACCTGGGCTTCTCTCTCTCCACTACCTCTATCACCTGGGCCTCTCTCTCTCTACAGCCTCTATCACCTGGGCCTCTCTTTCTCTACAGCCTGTATCACCTGGGCCTCTCTCTCTCTCTACAGCCTCTATCACCTGGGCTTCTCTCTCTCTCCACTACCTCTATCACCTGGGCCTCTCTTTCTCTACAGCCTGTATCACCTGGGCCTCTCTCTCTCTACAGCCTCTATCACCTGGCCCTCTCTCTCTCTACAGCCTCTATCACCTGGGCCTCTCTCTCTCTACAGCCTCTATCACCTGGGCCTCTCTCTCTCCACTGCCTCTATCACCTGGGTTTGCATGGTCAGAGCCTGGACAGAGAGCAGCAGGACAGACAGGGTCACTATTGTTTCTGCTGTGCATGGCACCCTTTGCCTTTTCCAGCTAAAGTGTTGAAATGTGTGTGTGGCTGAGAACTGCCGTTGATTCCCTGTTGCTAGGACAGCACCAAGGGTGCTGCTGGGGCCTGTGCACTGGAGTAGTTAGCGTTACGCGTTATGTGTGTGAGTGTGTTCCACTGTTATGTGTGTGAGTGTGTTCCACTGTTATGTGTGTGAGTGTGTTCCACTGTTATGTGTGTGAGTGTGTTCCACTGTTATGTGTGTGAGTGTGTTCAACTGTTATGTGTGTGAGTGTGTTCCACTGTTATGTGTGTGAGTGTGTTCCACTGTTATGTGTGTGAGTGTGTTCCACTGTTATGTGTGTGAGTGTGTTCCACTGTTATGTGTATGAGTGTGTTCCACTGTTATGTGTGTGAGTGTGTGCAACTGCTGAGTTTCGGTATGCGTGCTCCTCTCGTATGCGGGTCTCTGTGCGGCTAAGTGTGTGTGCTACTGCTGTGTGTGTGTGTGTGTTCTACTGCTGTGTGTGTGTGTTCTACTGTTGTGTGTGTGTGTTCTACTGCTATGTGCATGTGTGTTCTACTGCTGGGTGTGTGTTCTATTGCTGTATGTGTGTGTGTGTGTTACTGCTGTGTGTGTATGTTCTAATGCTGTGCGTGTGTGTGTGTTCTACTGCTGTGTGTATGTTCTAATGCTGTGTGTGTGTGTTCTACTGCTGTGTGTATGTTCTAATGCTGACTGTGTGTGTGTTCTACTGCTATGTGCGTGCCAGGAGAGATCGCTGCTATTTTTGCCCTTCTTATGTAAGCTGCTGCTGACGCGAAGAAGAGTTGGAGCTGGGGTGGTAGAGAGAGCACTTCCTCACACACACACTGCCCTGACACACACCACACACATTCACACACACACACAGCCCTGACACACACCACACACACTCACACACCACACACACACACAAGTTAAGGGTTTAGTTGCCTAGCCCTGCAGCTAGGAGTGGTAAAGTGGTAGACGGGTTTAGTTCCAGCAGCAGTAAAGTGCGTGTGTGGTGTGTTAGGGTGTGTGTGGTGTATGTGTGTGTGGTGTGTTAGGGTGTGTCTGTCTGTGTGTTGTGTGTGTGTGTGGTGTGTTAGGGCTGTGAGCATCATACGAACCGACAGGAGAAGATGCTCTTCTGATTCCATCACTGCACGTTTGGGGATCTCCTAAAACACTAACTGAGAGTGTGTGTGTGTGTGTGGTGGGTGTTCTGAAATCTGAAGTCTCACTGCTTAACACCCTCTCTTCTATTTTTTATCCCTACTGGTAAACAGTAGTTAAGTGTCGATAGCATTCACGGTCAGTCAGACTTGGCTCGCTGTGTTGAGTCTTGAGGGGGAGTTCTAATAGGCTCAGCCTCCAGTCTAGTACAGGTCTGACCCTCCTCCCTCCCCGTAGCAGAGGCAGGGTGACACCCTCCGCTGGATCCTCAGATACACCTCCAGAATCGGAACCAGAATTGGTTTTTATCCGCCATGTAAGTTGCACCAACACAAAGACTCCAGACAAACACCCTTTCCCCTCCTCCAGCCAGATGACTAATTACAAACCAACCAAATGAGGCCCTAACCCCCCCATCCCACCCGCTCTGAGCTAGGTATATGTGCGGTTGGGGGTGGATAGGGATGTGGGTGTGTGTGTGTGTGTGTGTGTGTGGCGAGACAGAGTGTCTGGTTGTGTCTGTCTCATTGTCTCTTCAGAAGGTCATTAGTATGCTCCTCACTGAGACAGGGGACCCTTTCTAATCAGCACACCAGGCCTACCTGCCTACACACACACTGCCTCTCCCCTGCGCTCCTGCAGAAAGGTAAAACACACACACACACACACACACACACTGAAAATACACCATGGACACAGAAAGCACACATTTGTTACTGCAATATTTGGCGTTAACACTCCTATCTTTCGCGGCTACCAAACCACTGACGCACACTTTAGACAATTATACGCACGCACACTCACTCTCTAATAACACAAAGACACACACACACGCAACGCAAACACACATTCACTCTTCCCTCAACCACCCACTCGCCACGCAATCTCCATAAATTAGACCTGTCAGTGGTGGAGCTGTAATGAAGTGACACAAGATAATGAGCGGGGCCTTTTTCAGCCAACCAGAAGGAGGGGGTTGGGGGAGCCGGGGGTGAGGGGTCAAGGTCAGCCCTCTTGGGGGTCTCCGTAGATACGAGGGGCTCCCCTAAAATGACAAATGTGGTGACATTGGGGACGCAGCTCCCCCACAGGGGGGTCGGGAGGGGGGGGTCCTTTCCAGCTGGAGGGAACATGTGCATGTGTGAATGTGTGTGTGGTGTGTGTGTGTGTGTTTGATCGTATATGTATATATAACAGGGTGAAATATACACTATATATATATAAAGATATATACATATATATATAAATATATACATATATGTTTATAATGTTCTAATTGATTGTTTGTAAAAAGACAGTTGATGGAAAAGTGCTTGATATAATGGGTCGGATTCCAACCGTATCATTTAAGATCCACAGGCCTTCCAAAGGCCTTAATGGAATAAGATGAAGGCTTCATCTGGCTGTGGCAAAGCTTGCTCACATACAGAAGACGAAGCAGGATCCGTGAGTGGAAAAACCCAGAAACATTTCAAATCCTCCTCTTCAAGTGCAGCTTTGTACAGACATGAAGCGGAACATGACAAGAGGCTGGCTCTTTAGTCAGACCAGGGTCGGTATGAACCAAGCGTCTCTGTCGCTGTCATCACCTCGCCCGCTCCGACGCAGGACGACAGCGGCGGCCATGTTGTGTGAGCGCGCGGCGGCGTGCGCCCGTTTCGCCTGCTCACTGACGCAGCATCGGCCGCATGTGACATAAATACTGCATGGCCTCAAAAAAGAGAAGTGAGGAGCTGGAGCGAAAAAAGGGGTGGGGAGAGAGAGAGAGAGAGAGAGAGAGTGAGAGAGAAAGAGAGAGAGAGAGAGAGAGAGAAGGAGGAACAAAGAGAGAGAAGGGGGGGGGAGCCCAGGTTGTTGGGATGAAAGTGGAGAGGGAGATGATGGAGGAAGATAGGGAGGTGAAGGAGGGGGAGGGTGGGGAGCGGGGAGGGATGGATGGAGGGAGGGTGAGAGTGACTAAGAGATAAAAGAGGAGTGCGCGTGAGCGCGCGCGGACGTTTTTTTCCGCGCATGTGAGGATGAGCGAGCGGCCTGGGGGAACGGTCGACTCACAGCGCTGCTCTGCGGATGTGCTGACGGGATGGGGGGATGGAGGGATGCGAGGAGGGGGAGGAGAGGAAGGGGGTGGAGGGATGAGAGGAGGGGGAGGGGGAGGAAGGGGGATGGAGGGATGAGAGGAGGGGGAGGAGAGGAGAGGAAGTGGGTGGAGGGATGAGAGGAGGGGGAGGAGAGGAGAGGAAGGGGGATGGAGGGAAGAGAGGAGGAGGGGGAGGGGGAAGGAGAGGAGAGGAGGGGGATGGAGGGATGAGAGGAGGAGGGGGAGGGGAAAGGAGAGGAGGGAAACGGAGCAATGAGAGGAGGGGGAGGGGGATGGAGGGATGAGAGGATGGGGGAAGGAAGGGGGAGATAAGATGCTCTTATCCTCCAGACAGGCTGAAAGCCCCTGGGTCCTGGGGGAACAGGGGGGTTGGGTCCCACTTTAACAAGGAAGTAACAAACATCCCAACAGCCATGGTAGTCATGTCAGTGCACCGCCAGCATGCGTGTGTGTGTCCCACTGTACGCGTGTATCACATGTATGTGTTTGATGAGTGCCTGTCCATGTAAAGTGTGTGTATGCGTGCAATAATAAGAAGTGTAGTGTGTATGTGCGGTGTGCCTTCACCCATTGGGAGTGGTGTTGATGTGCATGTTTTGCAGAATGACAAAAACATCGCCGCATAATTCCTGTGAGGATTTTCGAACATTTATTGAAAGGAGAGACCATCCTGGCAACTTGTCTCACAGATTTTGGACCAATTAAATGATTTTCGAAATAGCTTACTTTTCGTGAATTCCGTCGCCCTTCATTTTGATGCAAAGTTTTCAGCTTCCTATGACAAAATGTAGAGGGAAAGACTCCAAGTGTGAATTCAAAACCACAGTTTTCTGTTGCGATTGCCAGATTCTGGTGCGACTGTTATATTATGGCCTAGATAACTTGAATACCACAGTGTGTAGTTGTATATATTTGTGTATATGTCTGCGTGTGTGTGTGTATTTACTGTTGGAGTGTTAGAACGAACAAACTTGTCATTCGTCTACAGGGTTGTTCGTTCTGCAACCTAGCGGAGGAAACCAGAAGACGAAGTCTGTTTCTGAATATGGAAAGAGGGCACAAAGAAGAGGCTGCTGGGAGTTTCTGATTGGCTGTTAATGTTGCTATCCAAGACGTGATTGGAAGAGCAGACGCAGCGCGACATCACTTTGTTGAGACTGAAACCCTTTTGAACTGAGGCAAGGCAGAAAGGCAGAGTTCTCAACGCACACACGCACGCACACACACACACACACACACACACAGATGAACCACGTGATTTTATGTATGTGTGCCTGGGTGTGTGCATGCATGTGTGTGTGTATGCATTCATGTGTGAGTTAGCCCGAATCAGTTCAGCCAGTGATATCAGAGGGAATCTTCCTAACTGTCTTCCCTTGCCTTCAAACACAACATCCTAGGTGGACAGAATAAATCGCTGCTTAAGCGTGCGCTGAGGAAGTGCCTGAGGCTCCGGTCCACCTCTCTACGCCACATTTGCCAAATCAGAGCAATTCTGCACGTGAACCCACACGGGGGGCAGGGACGGGGGCCGGGGGGGGGGGGGGGGGGGTTGGAACTGAGTCACGTGAGCGAGTTGTCTTCTCTGCGCTCGGTGAGGTAACGATTTGGGGAGAAAACATGGTTCGTGGTGCAAAATATTACAGGAGACACAGTTCCACTAGGATTTTCGGTTAGGTTAACTAGGTTTCACCAAGGTTCTCCAGCTGATGTCCCCTACAGGTTCCGTGTAGTTAAGGGGTCCACTGTACCAATAGGGCACGAACAACACCCAGCATTTTACAACCTGAGTTTACGCCCAAAAACTCTCCACTAATAACTGTCATTAAGAATTAATGACAACCAAAGTGTCCATGGATCAGTCCTAACTGAGAGGAAACAGAAATACAAATGTATCGATCGGCGTAGCGATCCGTAGCTGCCTGGGGTGACAGTAAAAAGGAAAAGAGGAACTATGAGAACTCAGGCTACAAACTACAGCGTTCTGTCACAAGGCAGACAGACAAAACAGCAGCTCTTTGAGGACAGAATTGTTAGGTTGTGTTGAGTGTTCAGAAGATTTTATCCTCTCAGGTTTGGAGCCCTGCCAATCTGTACCTGCTAGCTGTATGTGTGTTTTCACTCACTAGTGTGACAGGACATGATTGGGGTCACACACAGCTGCACCAGCAGCTAACATCAGCCTTAACTGACGTGGTTATCAATCTTTGATTCGGCTCTCCTTCCGTCTTGCTCGCTTTCTCCCCACCCTTTTCCCTCCATCTTCCTCCTCGTCTCTCTCAACCACTTTTTCTTTCATTCCAGTTCCCGCTCCCTCCCTCTCTCGCTCCCGCCCTCCAAACCCCTCACTTCTGGGTGACTGAGCAGAGTGCCTCCTTCTCTCGGCCTCATGGTGAATTCATGCTCTTACATCACCTCTCCACTCCTCCCCAGAGCGGGAGAGACAGAGGTGGAGAGAACAAGGGAGCAGGAGAGGAAAGTAGAAGAGGGAGGGGGCTGGAGCAGAAAAACCAGGAGCGAAGCGAGAGTTTATTTATGTCGGCGACCATTGTTTTTTTTGTTTGGAAAAGTAAAAACCTATGTCCTCTAAGGACTAAAGGTAAGGCTAACGCACTCAGCACCAAGCCCCCACATCAGGAGGTCTCCACTCTGGAGCCACGGAAAACATGTCAAAACATGTTCCACCTTTAGAACTGCAAAAGGAATACGCTCAGGCTCTGCAACTGCAACTAGTCTAGTTCACTAGAAAACTGGATGTTTGTATACCTGTAGTAGTTTCCAAGGCAGCTTGAATTTGGGCCCACGCCCTGCCAGTCTACCTTCTTATGGATGGTTGGACAGCAGACACATTAACACATTCTGGCATTGGTGAGGACTAAGTCCCTTAGGATAGAACACACATCCACACATGGAGAAAACACAGACGCAGACACACAGACTCACAGACACAGGCCTCTGAGCATCTTCTGCTCTAATACACCTATTGCCCCATGGGAAGGTTCTTGTCTGGGGGCAAATGCGTGTCCCTGCACAAGGGTGTGCACGCTCACGCGGGCTAGCGCATGTGACCACATGTGGACAGGTGTGTGTGTGTGTGTGTGTGTGTGTGTGTGTGTGTGTGTGAGAAAGAGAGAGAGAGGTGCTACCTTGAGTGGGGTCGTGGCTCTCCCAGAACAGCTTGAGTAAGTCCTCCAGATGGATGAGGCTGGGGTTGAAGACCACCCGGACCACCTCGTTGTGGCCAGTCAGACCTGCGGCGACACACACATCAAACACACACACAACACACACGCTAAGAATAACAAAACAAAGCCCTTTTTACGAGCAATGTCACAAAGGGCTTCCCATATGCCCATATAACTGCCCCTCAACCACCCTGAACAACATCTCTCAATCCCAACAAAGCTTTGCAACAGTACTATTAGCCACACTGGGCGTGACTACTGGAAACTCCACAGACTGCAGTCTACTTAAACTGTGTTCTGGAAACGGGTTGATATTTGGTTTGGAAAAAAATGACTTCCATCTCTCGCCCTCCCTCTCTCTCTTCTATGATCTCAACATGATCTATAGATGGGTGTGGATCTGGGAGATTACTGCATGGCTAGCTGGTATTTGGACATGAGCCCATACAGATTTGTAGCGAGCGGTGTGAGTCTGTGCTGAGTTCCAGAGGAAAGGAGGGACAAGGAGAGGTAGAAACTGGAAAAGAGCGAGAGAGAAAGAGAGAGAGAGAGACAGAGAGAGAGAGAGACAGGGAGTGAGAGAGAGAGAGAGAGAGAGAGGGAGAGAGAGAGAGAGAGAGAGAGAGAGAGAGAGAGAGAGGAGAGAGAGAGAGAGAGAGAGAGAGAGAGAGAGAGGGAAAAGGGCCTCAGAGATGTGTATGGCTTGAGGCAGCGTGGGAGCATAGCAACTGTTCCTATCAGGAAGAAGCCAAAATCACACAGGCACGGTTGGGGGCAGCCCTTGCCTGCCTGCAGCTGCCAGGACCCCCAAGCTTCAACATGCTGCCTGGAGGCATCCTGAGAGAGTGGGGCCTGCTCAGGGTCAGCTGCTAGCTGCACACACACACACACACACACACACACACGCACGCAGGCAGGCAGGCAGACAGGCACGTGTGCAGAAAGCAAGCCATAAAACAATGGCACAGAAACATGCGCGTGGATACAAATTAATCAAAACTAGTAAACACATACACACAGACACATGCACAAAGACACACATATGCTCAGAGGACACGCACACACACTCACACACAGGAGATACCCAGTAACGATGAGACCTGACAATCAGTCAGTCCTGTCAGTTCCCTCCTGTCTTCCTACCTTCCTTCCTCTCTCTTCCTCTCTCTCTCTCTCTCTCTCGTTTTCTCTCTTACCCACCGTCTAAGTCTTCCCTACCCTCTTTATTTGCCTTTCTTCACCACAAGCCTGATTCTACTGGACTTTCAGGACACATCTGAATGTCTTTCCAGATATCTCTCTCTGCTGTGTACTGTAGATATTCACTTCAACATCATCTCTTAATATCCAGCCTCATGCTCTGGGTGGTCTGTCTATTTCTGCATCCCTCTCTCTGTCCATCTCTCCTGTCCATCTCTCTCTCCTGACAGCTTCTCAGTCTCCAGAGTTCTGCTCCGCTCTGTCACGATCCACCAGTGAAGCGACGCCTGCACTCAGACACACCCCAAACTTCTCTTCTCTCCCTGTCTCCCTCTCTCCGAGGTCCCCAGTTTATTTTTGACAGTGAGAGGAGAGCGAGAGAGACAAAGGAAGCGAAAGGGGGATCGACAGAGAAAGAGAGTGTTTCTGTGTGTACGAGTGAAAGAGGGAGGGAGAGAGGAAAAGTTAAAGAGGAGGAAAAGAAAGAAAGAGAGAGGAAGAGTGACTGGCTCGGGGGTATTCCACTCAGAAGGTCTGCCAGCACCGCCAGCACAGCCAGAAGAACCCAGCCCCGGTTCTCCATCCTTTCAGCCTCCATCCCTCCGCACTCCTGCCTGCATTCCAATGCCCCAAGCAGAAGAGATGTCTGACGCTAGCAGTCCCATGAGTCATACAGCACGGGGATGAAGAAACACAAGAAATGAGGGATGGAGGGGTGAGTCTAGTATGGGAGCCAGGGTGTTTAGAGGAGTTTAAAACTGAGCTTGGTGCCAGCCCCTGGCTAATATCTTCATCTCTAATAGACACCCTGCTCTCAGTCCATATCCTGGAGACAATATGAAGGGAGACGCAGAAAGAGAGAGAGAGAGCGATAGAAGGATCTGGACAGAAATCCCAGCAGGAGAAGAAGTGGTAGAGGATCTGGAGTGGGGAGAAAAGAAATCTGGATAAGCCCATTTCAAATGTAAAGTCTTAGGAGCGTGAGAGCGAGAAAGACACATACAGAATAAAGGAGCGAAAGAGAGAAAGAGAGAGAGAGAGAGAGACAGATAGAGAGAGAGAGCAGGGCAGGGCTATGATGGTGCTAAACAGCAGCGGAATATCTGTAGTCAAAAATGCCGCATTGAGAGAGAGACAGAGAGAGAAAGAGAGAAAGAGAGAGGAAAATAGGGGATAGAGGGAGGATGAGAGAGAGACAGAGGGATAGAAAAAGAGAGAAAGAGGGGGAAAGAGCCCAATCCCTACAAGTAGGTCACTGGGAGGAGGGGAGGGGGGGCTGCAGCCGGAGAGAGGAGCATGCTGGGAAACTGACTGCAGATGAAGAGGAGGCTGCTGGGACGACCAAAGAGTTTTCGAATGCTCCCTCTGTTCTCCTTTCCCTCTCTCCTTCTCGCTCTCCTTCTCTCTTACACTCTTCAAGGCGAAAAGCTCTACCCATTACACTCTCTTCACAACCTCACCCTCACAAGGGTCTGAAGTCTTGGCCCTTCTCAAAGTGGGGTTAGCGATATGGAATTACAATGGCACAGACAGTCTTAGTTTACATAACATTGTGTGCCTGACCAAAAGTGGAACGTTTAGTTATCGAAGTGTGGTGACATCCTAAGGCGACAGTGGCGTACCAGAGCAAACCTCCTCGTAGTTGGGGTTGGGTGTGACCCCCCCGGCGTAGCCCACCTGGGTGGAGAATACACCGGACTTCCGCCAGAAACGTCTCTCAGCTCCCCAGAAACAACCCATACCTGGAACAGAGAGAGAGGGAGACACACACACACACTTTAGGGTCTTATGAAGTGGGCCAGAAGTTTCCGGTCTGAAACCCCCTGAGGCGCTGATGCTGAAGCACAGGCCAGACACCGCAGGGTTAGAGGATGTGTTGGAGGCGTGGCTGAAGACTTATCGACTTTGGGAGGTGGGGGGGGGGGGGGGGAGTCAGAGGTTATGGAGCAGGTGGAGGTGGTGCTGGAGGTCTCACCAAACAGGATGGTCTCCATGCCCTCGGGGAAGGGCTCCACGGTGGGGTTTCCATTCACCGCATGCTTCTCTGGTTGAGGTGAGAGAAGGAGGAATGGAAGAGAGAGCCAAACAAAATAGAGATGGGGAGAAAGAGAGACAGGGGAAGAGAGAGCGAGAAGAGAGAGAGAGAGAGAGAGAGAGAGAGAGAGAGAGAGAGAGAGAGAGAGAGAGAGAGAGAGAGAGAGGTTAAAATATATACCTGGAGCCCCTCTCTGTGCATGTTACTCTGACCTCTACATGCACCTTTCCACCCCCCTGGCCACACGGTGAACCCACTAACCCCCAGTGAAGTCAGTGTGCTGTTGTGAATCCTAATACCCATGGCCTGGAGAGGAGGACAGTAGAGAGCAGTGTTCAAGCAGGGGTCCTACCCATCCCATCCCCCGCTCCCTCCTCCTGTCCCCAGGTAAGTGACTGATACCATGCTAGATTAGCCTGGCTTGGCCTATCCCAGCCCGGCTCAGCCCGGCTCTGCACTGGTTGGCTGCTAAGCAGGATCAACATGGTTGGGTCTACAATGGAAGACACTTAGAAGATTACATGGTTTTGACCCCCATTTCTAACTCTCTAATGCATCCACATAAAAACACAGGCACACACTTCCAACCAACTAAAAGCAAAATAAAGAGAGAACAGGAGAGAGAGATTCAAGTGGCTGAGCAGTGGGGGAATCAGGCTAGTAATCAGAGGGTTGTGAGTTCAAATCCCGGCTGTGCTAACATGATGTTGGGATTGGGACTTGGGCAAGGCACTTCACCCTACTTGCCTCTGGGGAATGTCCCTGTAATTGCTGTAAGTTTCTCTGGATAAGAGCGTCTGCTGAATGACTAACTGTAGAAAGAAAGAAAGAAAGAGCTGGTTTGAAGGATCCAGGTCTGGCATTAACAGTGCAGCTTTAGGAAAGGAAAAAGACACACTTAGTGAAAGGAGGCTGGAAAGGTTAGTGTTGTTTGGGGTTGTTTAGGGTTGGTAGGATTGTTGGGTTGGTAGAGTTGTTTAGGGTTGTTTAGGGTTGATGTGGCAATGCCAACTGTGCCGTGTGGAATTAGAGCGCTAAAATGGAAAGACAAACCCACACACAGATGTGAGGGCAGGATTAAGAGCTAAGAAGACTGAGGTGACTTAGTGTGCAAATCTCCACTCAGCAAGGCTGCTTTGGACTGCACAGACTAATATTAGTCAATGGATAAACGGCCCACACGAGCGAAGGGGCCCTCACCCCCAGAGGGGCCCCACAGGGGCCGACAGACTGCGCGCATGCACACGCAAACATGCGCACACAATGGGGCAATTCACCTCATGTGGTCAGTGTGAATTTAGATATGACTTGACACTGACCTGAATCTTGTCAGGGTCCAATAGACTTGCATCCTGTGGCTCTATCAGTGCTGTATAGATACATCTTGAATCTAGACCTATATGTAACAGAGCAGGGAGCTCTACCCCTCACAGCAATGTGGAGGAAGGAGGGATTCAAAAGAGAAGGAAAGGATGGACGGAGAGGGAGGGAGGGGTAGTGGGAGGGAAAGGATGTGTGGACGCTGCCAAAGTGATGAGACCAGAAAGGAGGCAGTGAGGATCAACAGATGACTGTAGCAGAGGGACGGAGAGATTCTCTTGGCGTTGGGCACTGCCTGCCTCCGGGCAACAGATGAACACATGAGCGCTGGGTCAGTCCAACACAGAAGAGGATAAAATAACAAACACTAGGAGGGAAAGAGGGGGGAAAAAAACAAGAAAAAAACAAATAGGAGAGAGAATGGCGCCAAGGTACACGCAACACAGAGAAACCCACCTCGCTCTCCCTCCGTTTCCCCACCTCCCTTCTTCTTTTAAGTTCACACTCACTCTTCTACCGCCATCTTGGAACTCCCACCCCATTCCCCACCTCTTCCACTATTCTCACAACACACACACATTTCTCCAATGGAGTCCTGGCAGAAGTCCAGACGGTGCCAGGCTACTTCCTTTCACTGCGCCCCCCCGCCCCCCCCCACCCACTCCCCACCCCACCTCACCCCCATCCGTCCCACACAGCGCCCAGACTCCTCTGGCAGACACACAGCCCACCTCTCTACCAGCACAGAGGATAAAGAACTGGCTGAAGCCGCCAGCTCAGGACGCATGCAGACAGGAGGGGAAAGGGAACACACACCCATGCAGGGCGGGCCGCTGTCTGAACGAGCGGACAAAAGCGGCGGCAGGATATAGCGGGAGAAGAATACGGGGGGGAAAGGATTTTTTTTTCCCGACTTGGATAAAACATGGCTGATTGTATTCTCTCGTTGTTTGGGGATGGAAGAAGCGCGTTCGCTGGGGCTAAACAAGTCGGGACTAAAGCGGAATTGGAACAGCGTTTGTTGCCTTTTCAACGTGCGGTGGACTGGTCACTACGCCCATGCCAGCATTCCACCAAACCCGCCCGTGTGCCAGTCTCCACAGCGGTCACCGCCTGTCTTTTGTCCATCAACCAGCAGGTCCAGTTGTGCTTCAGACCGGCTTGTTCTTTTGTTCCCTCTCAGGGCGGCTGCTTGCTGCTTTCCTACATCTGGCGCCCATGAAGCGGAGTTCTCTGAGAGGCAGAGGGTTCAGTTCTGCCCTCTGAGAGGCAGAAGGTTCAGTTCTACCCTCTGAGAGGCAGAGGGTTCAGTCCTGCCCTCTGAGAGGCAGAGGGTTCAGTTCTGCCCTCTGAGAGGCAGAGGGTTCAGTCCTGCCCTCTGAGAGGCAGAGGGTTCAGTCCTGCCCTCTGAGAGGCAGAGGGTTCAGTCCTGCCCTCTGAGAGGCAGAGTGTTCAGTCCTGCCCTCTGAGAGGCAGAGGCAGAGGGTTCAGTCCTGCACCAGAGGGTTCAGGGACACCTGGGCTGGAAACGACGAGTAGTATTCCTCAGATCTATTCACTTTGTCCCCGAGTGACATCGTGACAGTCACTATTCTCTTTCCCACCCACCCACCCCCCTCTCTCTCTCTCACCCCACAGGCTGGCACACTATCCTGCACGAGGAGGAGGAAGCTGTGGCTTTAAACTGCTGCCAACTCCACTACAGCAAAGCCATGGGAGGATGGGAGTAAGCATGAGGGTGGGGTGAGATGAAACCTGTTCTATTTAAGAATAGAAGACAGAAGATGGTCCAATAAGCTCTTCTGAAGCACTGAAATACAATAAATATAAAGTCAGTAGGAGAGAAGGAGGGTGATCCCACTCAGGGTCAGTTTAAGCTCTTCCAGGCCTGTCCCTGAATTGTCTCTTAGAGACAACCAGAGACCAAGAGCTGTAGGTAGAACGTTCATATATACTCCCCTCATACAAATGGGTTTCCAGGCAACCAGATCCAGTTGCTATGGCGAGGACTACCACCCTTAGCCTGGTACAAGATCCTAAGCTTCACATTCTGTTCTGCACAACTCTTCTGATCTAGCAGAATACTGGCATCAGTGGAATACTGATTTCCCTAATCATTACCAGTGACCGTAAAATAATGCTGGTTTATGGCAGAAGAATACTTTCTGTGCGTGTTACCTTACTATACAAGGGTATGCAACGTAGATTACTGCTATTTCTAAAAGAAAGTGGTACACTTGGTACCACGCTATCAGGACAAGATGGGACAGGAGATTGTTTACCATCCAGTGATCCACTATCATACCCATCCACACTGTCATCCACAATGTTTATTGTTCACATTTCTGATTCGACACTGCCAACAAAATGGATGTGTTTAAATCAGCACCCAGAACCAAGCCTCCTCCTCCCCCCCCCCCCTCCCCTCCACTCCACCCCACCATCCCCCGTGGTGGGAGAGGGGAGGAACAGATTTCCGCCATGCTGCGTCTCCGGGCTGCTCCGACAGACGGCCCGGGACCTTACGACGGGGCGGAGCTTTCATGCGCATAATGCACATATGGACGCCTGGACGCTACGGTGTGAAACATGGAGGTCCCAGAATGCACTGGGGGGCTCAAGGCAGGGAGGTTGGCCGAGGTGGGGTCAGCTAGACTGGAGTCTTCCTCCAAATGGAGCCTGCCTGCCTTGCTTACATATGTGAATGTCAGAAATAGCATCACCAGGACACAGCGTTAACTGGATAGTTAGGCCTACAAGGAGAGCAAGATTCTCATGCTTTTAAACTCACGCTGAAATGCAAGTCATCCTTGTAAAACCCTGTGAGAGTTTTGCGCTAAGATTTCAGTTCAAACCATAAAACACCATAAGACACGACTTCTGTTTAACCTAATGTACTGGAGAGTTATCTGAAAAATACCTTAGGTGTCAAAATCTATTTGATTAAACACGCAGATCCATACGACATAACTCAACAAATCAACAGAACAGGGTTCAAGTGATTTATCGGACACGTTTCACAATCAGCATAATAACACTAGATTGAGGGGGGGTTTTAATTGAACTATCTGACTTCACCCTGGCCGTAACCCTGGTACCTAAATCAAGTTTTTTTTAATGTAATAATAGCTCCACTTAATGGCAACTTGTGATCAACTATGCATCCAATTAAAAACTTGATTCCTAAGGTGTGGGTGGTAGGTTTTTCAGAGGACGGACTAGGTACGAGGGTTACGGCCAGGGTGAAGTCCAATTGGCCAGGGTGAAGTCCCCCCCACCCCCACCTCTAGTGTTATTATGAATCTAGTGTTATTGTGATGGGGCTGAGTGTGCCTTGGGTTAGTTCTGCTCAGGACCACCCCTGATTGGACACCAACCCGCCGCTTATGCAAATAGGCTGAATACTGAATAATGCTGGGATGGACTTCATTTTCCGGGTTGTGGCAGGGTTTTTTTTTTTTGCAAGAGAAGTAGTGTGTTATTTACCTGCCACGACCATTTTTTCCTCTCTTCCCTTGAGAGCCCGCTCTTTCGTTGGTAACTGTGTCTTATCTGCCATTTCAGCGACAGCGAATAACACGGAGAAGAGAAAGCAGCAGACGATTTGTTTACGTGCTGCAGAGAAGAACAGCGAGAATGGCTGCCGATGAACAGCCTTCATTGCTTCTGGGCGGAGGGAGGAGGGAGAAGAGAGGCGGGAGGAGGGAGGCGGGAGGAGGGAGGTGACAGCGAACGAATCGCCATGCATATGAATATTCATCGTGCGTGTGGGAAGTCGTGCGCTGAATATTAAATAGTCCGGGGTTAATATGACTTTGGCACAAAAGCCTACAGTGCGGTATGTGCGGGAAAATAAATTTAATTTAAATAAATATCCACATTAAGCACGCCGTTCAGCATGCAAATTCGCTTCAAACGCCATCCTCCATCTCTCATTCCGTTTCAGTGCGGTGCTCCTGATAATGCTGATGGTCTTGGAGGATAGTTTTGTGTGTGGTAATTTCAAATCAAGTAATTAATGTGTTTTGTGCACGAGGTTAATCTTGAGAATCATTTCGGCAATTTACTAAACAAAATGGCACAAATATTGACATGGGTGGAATGATTGCAAATGAGCAGCTGCTTAACATCTGCAAAATATAAGATAGGACATGGAAGGCTCTAACAGATGCTTTCTGAAAATGTAGCGTTTGAATGTATGGATATTTAAACGTTATTTATATCCATATTTGTGGCGGTGTTTATTATCGGTGGGGTTCTCTTGTAAAATTCTTGCAGCAGAGGATGCAAGGACTGTGAGGTTCTAGATAAGATGAGCTACCTGCTCAAAAGTGCTAAACCAAGTGTTCCACAGCAGAACCGCGCAAACCCAAACGATAAACTAGAAGATGTCGATTCATCTCAACCTCTCTCACCTCTCGCTTTCATTCCACAACCCACTCCTCCACCTCTCCTCTCGCTCACTAACTCACTCTGGATCTCTCTGGATCTCGCTCGCTCCCCTCTGTGTCTTTGTCTGCCGTGGTGGAAATGAAGCTCCCTTACCTGCAGAGGAGCTGGGGGTGGCTGGGGGGACTTTGCAATGCAAATGTGAAATAATTACCAAGACAGTGGAAGCAGATGGAGAGGAGCAGGGAAATGGTGAAAATGTAGAGCGGAGGAGCGAGGGAAGATGGAGGTGGAGGGGATGAGAGAGAGATGAAGAGGTCTGGGAAGTTCCCAGGCCTGTTGACGCTGGATGATTAGGGCACTCAGGAGAGGGGAGAAGAAAGGGGTTGGTGGGAGAAAAGGAAGGAGGGATGTGCTGTAGGAAGAGAAGCAGAGAATCCACTGTCACACACACTGGCACATGATCCTGGTGGAGGGGTGAGCAGGCTGGCAGTTGTGGTGGTAAGGGAGAGAAAGAGAGAGAGTGTGTGTGTGTGTGTGGGGGGGGGGGTTGGGCGGGCGAGGGCAGGAGTGCAGATGTGAGCGGGTACCAGAGAGATTATGAACTGACCTGGAATTAACAATCCCAGTTGTTTTACAATGGAACTCTAGATGAATTAATCCTACCAATGTGCGTGTGGGCTTGTGTGCCAGTAGGCTGTGTTTGTGTGTGCATATGTGTGTGTGTGTGTGTACTTTTGTGCAGGTCCATGTGGTCCGTTTAGAGTAGGTTGCATAAACTCTCGACCCATTTCCAAACCAGGTTAACTAGGTGAATGATGTCATTAGGAGGTCCTTTGGCACTGTGACCACTGTTCTGTTTGGACTAAATGAAAGAGAAATATAATTTAGGACTGAGGAAAAACGGGAGACTCATATTCTTAATCTTACTAATTTAACGTGCTGACACTTTAGATTTACTTGGAACTTGACAAATTCACTAAATTGAATTAGCAACAGAGCGGGGAAAAGAAAGAAAGACAGAACTTAGAACGTCTGGCTTTTTAATTGTTAGCATTTAAAGTGTTCTGGATTGAATGCCGATGCATCCTAGGCCTGGCCTGGTTGCAGTAAACCACAATCATGTCCGCTCGCCGGCAACACTTCTCAGTTTGCAACTTAAATCTACACCCGCCTCTGATTAACGATTTAACAAATAAACTGTTTGGCGTTTTGGTGTAATTGTTGCTTTGCACGTCTCACTCTAGTTGCTGGGAACGTAATTAGAATGATAAATCACACCGCCTCGCCGTTTCTAAAGAGCCCTCGTCTCGCCAGGCAGGTGGGATTGTGGGAAGGCGCGAAACAAACAAAGGGACTGATTACGCCGTCGTGGCAACGGGTGGTAAAACTGTCATAGTTCTGTCTGAGGAAAGATATCACTAAGGTGTCTATAGGACGTGATTGGCCCAAATGTCTTCATAAAAAGGAATGATTTGGCCAGACGTGTTCTATAAAGTGATGTGATTGGTGTAACTGTCTTTATGTTGACGCGATTGTCCAAATCTGACTAGACTCATTTAGATTCATATACTTTATGCACAAATCTGATATTTTTTCCTGTGCATTAAGTGACTGGCTTGCCAAAGTCAATTTGCCACAGATGACCTTCATATTCAGATTGACACTTGGCAAACTTCATGGCTGCTACGTGATGATGTGAGAAAGAGACATGGAGAGAGAGAGAGACATGGAGAGAGAGAGAGACATGGAGAGTGTGGTGCAGGATGATTCAATAGTCACAGTATTGTGTATTTAGGTGCTTCTGTTGGTCACATATGTCAATCCCATTCAGTAATTTATCCTACAGTATAAATCACATGCAGGTCACACCAGACAACACGGGCCACTTATAGTGCAAACCAGGTCAATTTAAGTCACTGTGATATCCCTCTCCTTATCTTTCTATCTGTCTCTCTCTGTCTCTTTCTCTCTCACTCTATGTTAGTTGTGGATGCCTGAGATAACTCTCCAGGCCCAAGTGCATCTACAAAAAGGAAGATGAAATCCAGTCATATACCGTAACCCCACCCCCACCCCAGCTGCCCCTCCCTAACCGGCCTGCTGCCCCTCCCCAACCCCACCCGGCAACCCGTACTAAGAGTGGCTCGGCTAAGCCACTCTTGCCCTACATACAGTAGGCAGGCAGATTACACCCTGCACATAATCCCACACATAGGCATGCGCCACTGTCACCACCCGGCCATCCCTCCATTTCTCCATCCCTCTATCCCACTCTTCCCCCCCACCCACCTATCACATTTCATTCATTCATCCGTTTCCCCAATCTCTCCATCCTTTCACGCGTCTAACCAACATATAGCCTGACCAGAGTGTTCATGTCCTTCCTCGTCCATCTATCTCTCTATTTCTTCCCTAGCAACACCCTCCATCGCCCTCGCCCTCCCCCTCCCTTGTTTTAACCCTCTCATGACCACCTGGTCCTGCTGCCTTCCTTTAGACCAGCAACCTCACCTAAACCCTGAATGGAACACCAGACCTGGGATTAGGGTTAATCTGGACCTTGTGTCATCCCATATCTCTCTATTGCTCCCTTCCTTCTTTACACATCCCTCCTCCTCTTTGGAAAAGAGGCTTTGGGTGAAATCCTTTTTGCAGAACTCCTCAGTCGCACTGTTGTTTCCACCAACTTTTCCTCTAGACTCGTTAAAGTCTCAACCAATCACGGGCCTACAAACCTGAACCCATTCAAATTGCATTATTCCCCGTGCATTCTTCCCGGTCAGTGTTCATTACGTGTGTGGCCTGCTTCAGTTTGAGCACAAGCGATGATCCTTGGGCTTGACTGGATTTAGCGCAAACTGAAATACCATGTAGTGTGATAGACAAAGAAAAGAGTGACTGCATGCAAGGTTTTTTGTACGTGCGTCTGTGTGTGTATACATTCATGCCAGCGTGTCATAGCATGCGACTAAATGTGCTGCCCCGTTCGAAGGATTTACACATATGGGAGTTGAATGAAGATTTATAAATCCTCCCTCACAACCAATCCCAGTCGACCAACCCCAAGCACACCAACTCATCCATGCTTCTCTCTCGGTGCCCTGGGGAGAGACAGGAGCTGGCTAGGCCTGCCTGTGCGGGGAAGTAGAGAGGGTGGGGGTGGGGGTGGGGGGGGATGTGAAGAACACAAAAAAAACTAGCAAAAACGCACAACCTTTTTTATTTTTCCCTCAGCAAATGAATGGGAAATTTACCCTGCAGCAGAGAACTCCCTTTTGAGCTGAAAGCCAGGGAGAGAACAATTCTAGTTAGGAAGGAGGATGGAGAGAGAGTGAGGCAGAGCGAACAGCGAGAAAAGATATAGGCCAATGTTTAAGTGTTCTTTTCTTTGGGGCATACAGAGACCCCCTGGAGCATGCAACCCTTCTATTCCAGTTTAGAAGTGATGCTGGAATTTGCACGGAGGTAGGGTTGATGTTAAAGCATCGGTTACTAAAGCATAGCGCAAGGTTAATTATGACATACGGAGAAAAGACTCTCTTTCAAAGACGTTCCAGATCAACCAGAAGTGTTTCGTTAGATGAGCCTCAAAGAACCACGATAGCTCTTATTGGCTGTCGCTTGTTCGTGAAGATAACGTAAGTTGATGTACAGCAACACGGGTTGTAATGACAACCACACTCGTGCGGAGTCAGTTCTGAGGTGCAAGCCCAACCATGGCCCTCCTGCAGCAAGGATAGCAACCCAGGGTCTGGTCCCTCACTATTGTAGAACATATGAAACGTTGTCCATGGTGTGGAGGAGAAGTGAGAGAGGGAGAGCATTTAGGGAAATAAATCGATTACCAGATATATAGAGACAGGAAAAAAACATACCGATTGTGGTAAATGGACCAAACTGAATTCATCCATTAGTCTTCAGTCCAGGTAAACTTTCTTGGTGGCTTCTTCTTTCACTGCCGGACAAGCAGGACAGGTTATGGAGGTCCCATTGACAAGGCTGGGGTTATTATGGAGAATTACAAGTCTGCTTTCTGCTCAACTAGGCTGCAAAATTGATTTACCTTCTCCCCTTCCATCTCTGACATTCACAATGACATATTGTTATTATTAGAAGCAGGGGTATTATTAAATGTGTTAATCAGAAAGTACATCATCCATGAACCATGTATTTTAATTACAAGTCTAACAGCACCAGAGCAAATTATAAGACATAAAAAATTACATATTGCCCCACATTTAAGATCAACTTGTAACTACAAAATGTAGAAAAGTGAAAGTCTACATTAGGATCACCTTGTGGAATAATTTCAAATAATCACATAAATGTAAATGTATTTCCCATGCACACCTTCTTATACTTGATGATACCCTGCAGTGTAACTCCTTTTCAGACAATATCAGAGTATGAGAAAATGCCGCAAAATAACAAGTAGGTCACAGAGCGGTTTATTTGAGAAAAAAAGAGCGAGAGGAAAGGAGGGAGAGAGGAGATGAGGAGAGGAGGAGAGGAGGAGAGGAAAGGATGGGGGTGGGGAATTGGGTCATTGCGTTCATGCAGAGGCAGCAGCAGCAGCTAAGTTTGGGGAGCTCTGATGTGATGAACGCTGAGCTGTTGGACCATCCATGTGTACTGTGTGTGCACTGTGTGTGTGTGTGTCATGTATGTATGTGTGTGTGTACTCTGTGTGTCTATGCACTGTGTGTGTGTGTCTCTGTGTACAATGTACATATGACACATCAGCACACATGCACACACACACTAATGCAGCTTGCCCCTCAGTAGTTTCACTGCTCTGTAATGAAATTGAAACGGATATTCCGGTCATTGGACCACATCAGTGGCTGACCTAGAGAGAGACTAGGGCATCGATCAGATCTCAATGAACTGCTGTCCACACAATACACACACACACACACACACACATGCACACAGGGAAATGTGCTCAGTAAATACTCCTTAAAACACACTGCATTAACTTGGTTTACAGTTGAATCATTTTCATCGTTTTCTTTTACAAATAGCACTATTCTTGTGTAGGACTTGTTACTTTTAATCAGTGAATGGTGTTGTCTAATTGTATATATAGTAAACATTAACATGTATATATATGTGTGCGTGTGTGTATATTGGGTATTTGTGTGTGTGTGCAAACATACTTGCACCCTTGTGTTGATCCTCCAACAGTCACAGCGCCTCATGCTGCCCTCAGCCATTTTGCCGAGCTGCTCTGTGGAGTCAGCCAGAGAGTCACTGCTGCCATCCAGCATCACCTTCCCTCCTGTCCCCCTCCTCACACACACGCACACGCACACGCACACGCACACGCACACGCACACGCATGCATGCATGCACTTACACACTCACACACACATACACACACGCACACTCACACACATACATACATACACACATGCACACACATACACGCGTGCATGCACACACATACACGCGTGCATGCACACACACATACACACCTACACACGTACACATGCACACACACACGCACTATGTTTATATACACAGGGACAAAAAATGTACATACAAATACAGACACGCAAACGAGCAAACTTACAATAGTGTGACAATACACGTCTACCTAACACCCCAGTTGAATACTGTGTGTGTTTTGGAGAATAATGCAAGGCCACATCCTTTTTATTTTCCAGGTAGCCGCTACTGCTAGCAGCATGAGCTGATCTAGGAGGGATGCTGAGCCTCTCTGTTCCTGCGTTCAGACTCAGACGTGTCGATAAAGATATATTGTTTTTGTAATGCCTCAGGCTCAGAATCTTATGGTCCACAATCAGCTGCAATCACAAGAACACTCAATGACATCATTCAGAATACCTATCAGCGACAATATACGATATGTGGCTGTAAATGGATGGGGGTTGTGCTAGATATTCAATGTGAATTCCACACAGAAATTGTGTTATATATATTTTTTTTTAAACATAATTCAGGAGGGGATGTACTGAAACCCATATTCAAAACCAATCACTATTGTATGCTCATCTTTCTGAAATACGTTTACACAATTGCGGTTTTGTTCTGTATTTTTTTACAGATTTTATTTTCAATGGCAAAAATTATATTGAAAATTTAAAATATTGAGAAATTACAACTGAAGAAATATGTCATATGTTAAAGAATTAAACAAAAAGAGCAGAATGGACTACATGAAGATTTTTTTTTTTTTTTACTTTATGGTGTTTCGTCTGGCGCTCTTATCCATCCACACAGCCACCAGTCAGAGAGAATATGCTTCTAGACCGGTCGTTGCTAGTGCTCAGTGATCTATTTATCTATCTATTTATCTATCTGCCCCTTCTGTTTCAGAAGCATAGCAAGAATGAAATGAGAATGCGAGTAATGGCACATTAACACATGAGGGAAGATTCACGGCACCAGTCATTTCTAATGAGTCCATAATCCTGCTTCAAATGCTGCCTATGTGCTAATCTCCCCATCAGATTACCAGGACGTGAACCAAACCGGCCGGCCTGTGTGCATGCCTGCGTGTGTGTGTGTGAGCGTGCCTGTGTGTGTGTGTGTGTGTGTGTGCATGCCTGTGTGTGTGTGTGAGCGTGCCTGTGTGTGAGTGCGTGCTTGTGAGTATGTCTCTGTGTGAGCACTATCTAAAATGGAGGATGGGGATGGCAGATGCAGCGTCAATATAGAAATCCTAAATCTGTCCCCCGCCCCTCCCATGCACGGACAGAAAAGCACACATGCATGCACACACACAGGATCCGTCCAGGCATACGAACACGAAGGCATGCGATATTTCATACGCTATATATGATACCGATTTTCCACCATTAAATTATGTTGCCAGAACTGAAAGAATAAACATGTTTGGTTTCCCTCTATGATAACAGGCAAGAGGGGTGGCAAAACCCCACCATTCTACACACACTTCGTCTTATTCACGCTGTTTGCAGATTGAAAACTTGTCTACTTAGTCCACGGTGTGAATACAAACATAGTATTTCAGTGTGTTTCCACTCTGACAGTAATTCATTATCGTTCATGAGCTCCACTTCTGCCCTCTAGGTCACAGATATGGTCTGTGTTTTAACTCTGAAATCCCAGCGCTGTCTCCTTTCTCCAAATGTCTCTCTGATTTCACAAGATCATTCTTGATACAATGCTGGGGTGTGTACGAGTGAGTGTGTGTAGATGTGCGGTGTGTGAGGGTGTGTGCGTGCGTGCATGATAGTGCGTGCACGTGATACGTTGTGTGTTTGAAGTGTGCGTGTTTGTGTGTGTGCTTGTGTGTCTCCAATAGATGTCACCCCTGGTGACAGCCGAGTAGAACACAGTCAGGCTCTATATGACATTCAGCTTTTCAGAAAATAACACTGAATCAGGCCTAAGATGAGGAGGTAGATGACAGTCCTTGTGCCTCTTGAAGGAAACTACACCACAGCATTAACTTATACATCCAAATTACGTAGTTGTGTACAATAAAACAGGGAGTTTTCATGTAAATGAGTTCAGTCACAACAGATTTGGTATGACAGACCTAACATCACCTCATTTACACATCACGGGCTACAACCACCCACTCAAATAAAGTCACATTATTAACTACTTGAATTATGACCTAATTATGTTTTCTCCAAATTCCAGCAAATGAATAAAACTATTCATTTATTTTCTGTGCAAAGTATAAACATAATCTTTTGGGGGGGTTTGGTATACATTTTTTCTTAATTTATTTCAGTGTTTGCCTATTCAACAAAAAACATTAAAGAAGCCGCTGTCTATCTCTTCGTATAGAGTATGAAGCTTCATGCTTGTTATACCCTGTACAACAGCTGTGGCCAACCGAGCCTAAATGATATAACCCAAAAATATAAGCTACACTACCGATAAAAAAAAAAAAAAAAAAGAATGGGAAAAAACAGCCAGTTCACCACATCTGTGCAGCTAAAAAGGAGTCAGTTCTTATTTTAACAAAACCGAACAAAATTACACCAAGGTTTAAGAATAGGAGGATATCTGAATAATATGGAGGCTAAATTAAAGCATTGTGTCGTGGAGCGGGAGGTGGCAGAAGGCCGTTTCCCGGGATCAGCTGATTGCCATGGATGATGGAGTGGGGAGGGGTCAGGGGTCAGGGGTCAGGTCCTGCATTGTGAAATGACCCTTCCACTGTTGGGCTATGGCATATTTACATACATTTATCAGAAACCTCCTCTTAGGCAACGTTTCCTCATCACATGCGTCCCCTGCAAGCGCGTGTGTGTGTGCGTGCAAGCATGCATGTTCGCGTGTGTGTGTTCATGCATGGACGCATGGATGTGCGTGTGTGTTTGTGTGTGTGTGCAGGACAGAGAGGGTCTCCCCTCCCCCCACCCCCTTTGCCTGTGTAATCCCTGCCAGCTGGCCCTGCTAGCTAATCCCTCACACAGATCAGCTGGGCCTCACATCCAGGACGGGACAGGACAGGGACAGGGGCAGATAGGGGCGGGACGATGTGTGTGAGTGTGTGTGTATGCATGTGTGTGTGTGTGTGTGTGTGTGTGAAGAGAGAGGTGGGGGTGGTGTCGACCAGAGAGCATAAATTGAAGCCCGTGCCTTAGTTTCGCGCAGTGTGTCTGTGTGTGAGCGTGTTGCCTGTTCCTTCGTCCTCCCTCTCCCTGGATCCTCACATATATACCTCTCGGCTTATATATGTGCGTTTCAATTTTTTTCAGTTTGAATTTGAACAGATATTAATGGATTTTTTGGGGTGGGTGGGGGATTTGGGTTGAAATCTGGTGATTTTTTTGAGGCGTTACGGCAGACACCCATCCAGCCTCTTCCTGCTTCCCTCTCCTCTCTTCCTTGTCCGCCCTGACTGCATGCGTGCGTGGTACCTGCCTGCTTCCTGCTTCCCAAACCCTCAGCATCCCTCCGCACCCCTCTCCCTCCTCTGTCCCCTGCATCCCTGCTCTCCCCCCCCAGAGGAACACCAGAGGAAGGACACGAAACAACAACTACAACCAGAAGACAGAGGATACAGGGGAAATACTCATCTGTTTGTTATTTTTCTATAGGATCTTCTTACCTCAGCAGTATTCCTTCCTGTTCTAGAATTCGAGAAGCGATGGGAACCAATCACAGGGGTCCTGATTTGAAAGGAGAGGAATGTATATAACCATTGAATGGATTATTTGGCATATTTATACAGGCGCTGATTTTATGCTTATTTTGTTTTGATATATGTATTTTGACTTATTTACCTACTCGTTTGTTTACTTATTGTTGTTACGTATGTACGTCATTTCACACGTGGGCAGTCTTTAAATCGATCTGTTTCTCTGATTGTACATGGCTTTCAGACCTATAGATACGTGCTTGCGCAGAAACAGACCAACGAGAGAGAGAGAGCGAAAGAGAGAGGGAGCAAGAGAGCGCAAGGGAGGGTGAGGATAGAGGGAGAGAGGGATGGAGTGGAAGAGATAGCGACACAGCTGTAATGTAGAAGAAAAAAAAAGAAGAAGCTGTGTCCTGGCTTAAATGCTTAGAAACACTACAACATGGATGACACAGAAGAGGTCCCAGAGGAAGAAGCCATAGCTGTGCACCTCTTTCAGAGATCATGTCCACCTTCTTTGTTTTGCTACGAGGGAGGAGGTCTGCAGGAATGATATAGCAAGCAGGTGCCTGTGCTGCTCTCTTTATGGTGCAACAAAGGTAGCTTTCTCACTCTGTCTCTCGCATTTGCTTTCTCTCTTTTTACGTTGCTGGTGGTTTTGTATTTTTATTGGATGGGTGGTTGCATGTGTAAATATAATTGGCTGACCTATGTGAATGTTTACGTTACAGTGACTTGCTGCGCGTCGCTCTCTTGTTCTGTGTGTTGCTGTTAAGGCTTGTGCACGCCACACGCACTCGCTCGCACAACGCACATCTCGCTGCAGACTGCAGACCAGGGCAAAGTCAGTCATTGTGTGCATGCATGTATGTTGTGCATAAGGCTGTATGTCCATGCTTTCTTCTAGTAGGCTTATGCATGTTTGCGTAGGATTAGCATGTAATGGGATTCAACTGGCGAAGGACCAAATAAGCCCAAAGAGGACAGGTGAGGAGAGAGGGATGACAAAGTCAAACCAGTGGACATGTGCGGACGGATTAAAAAAAAAGAGGCCAGGATTGGAGTTGATAGGCTAAAACAGGACTTGTGACCGCACTTCCACGAAGGGGCGCAATGCAGTCTGTAGCATCGAGGACAGAGAAGTAGAAAGAGACGTGGAAGGAAAAAGCGTGGTGCAGAAAGCGGGAAACAAGAGACGTTGACAAAAAAAGAGGGAAGGACAGAGACAGGTAGAGAGAGAGAGAGAGAGATGACACGGAGGGGTTGGAACTTGGGTTTGAGCTCTTTGTGTTCACAGTGGACCTTGATTTAATTTCAATACAATTAAGGCACGCGGTGAATGCCAAGAGAGGAGCCACAGTCATCACTCACCTGAGAGCCAACAGAGAGGAACTCTGAAACCCAGACCAGGATCAACACGACCAGAGAGAGAGAGAGAGAGAGAGAGAAAGGAGGAAGAGAGTGAGGGCGGGAGTGGGATTCTAGGAGATACTTTATCCAGATATATATTTTTTCCAGCGAATCATAAGGAACACTTAGGCCAAAGAAACACTAGGACTAGGCCAGAGAGAGCAGTAGAGGAAGGGCCAAACAGACAGTAGGCTAGCAGAGCGGTGGATTCTGAAGGGCCAAATGGACAGAGGGATGACACCAGGGGTAGCTGCATGGCCATGTGGTGAAACACTCACATCTAAGCTAGATGTGTTTACGCATGAGTGTGCACCTTCAGCTGTGTGAGCGAGAGAGACAGAGAGAGAACAATCCTCACAAGCCGAATGAGTTATATAAGGCATATACCTGTATAATCTACTGCTCTGCTATAATTTCAGCAGGGTTTCTAAATATAGGCCTATCTATCTATCCTTAAATCAAGGCCTGGTAGGTGTAAATGCATGCTTTAATTTGTGAATATCCAGTATGAAATGCAACACAATCCTGTCCCATTGTAGAATACAAGGAGTGTACTGCATACACGCCTTCCTTTCTCATTGCTATTTTTGCAACACACATTACCTTATTTACATCTTTCTTATTGTACTGAGATGTTTATTATTTCAGTCTCTGTTTTATTTTTATTTTTTTGCCATATCTTCAATAAAGCATCATGGTCAAGAACACGTTTTACCATTGTCATATTTTGCATTATAATTTCTATGATTTCCAGTAAATCTTAGAACTGGCATTTAATCTCCAGAAGGTTCAAAAACATTTTGTGTTTGATAGACACATAAGATTTTATCTGGCATAGCCTACCTATTCAAGAATATTGGACAACATTCAAATTAAATCCTATTTTAGGCTAAGTTATGCTATTTTAATTTACTCAAACAAAGACAATAAGAATGCTTAAATTGAGGATCCCACAACAAACTCAATAGTTCCCTTCTGATGAATGACTTATGATCCAACATTTGAAACAGTAACATAGGCTTCGACCAAATAGGCAAGCAATGCCAGATGATTTTTAATCACTATTAGGCTACAGCTGATACAAACGAATAATCGCTTGTGCCTTTCTAAAAGGTACTGGTGCGGACCAACCCTTAGAGGGTAAAAGGCCACAGTGGTTGAAATCAATCGGTCACCCCGGCACGTGCCTTATGCTGATGGAGGTCAGCAACGTTTCCAGCTCCGTGTTTGACCTGCACTTCATTACGCATTTTGGGCAGACGCAGTCAACAAAAGACACGACAGAAGAAGCACATTCATCATTATGACAGTTGACTAAATTAGGGATATGAGACATTGAAATTAAAGTGAAGATATAGACCATATTTGAATGTTAACCTTTTGGCCTCCGACAAATATTTCACATTGGACTGAGAATTCAAGCATTTCCAAGGTGGAAAGAAGATATATTTCTGAATCAATGTTTAAATATATACATTTGAAATGCGGGATACATACACCTTTTTAGTCTTATTATAATCATTTTAATGAAAGCTATTTTGAAACATCTTATTTTGATTTAGCCTAGACCAAGTACAGTTCAGTAGGCTACAAGAAATGAAATAAAAATAGGAAAATTCTAATTAATTGGATATAGGTTTTTAACTGAATTAAAATATGTAGCACAACATATTGGAAACTGATATGCAATAATAGGTCGGAATAGGCCTGGGTCTAGTGTTCGCATAGCCTACGGGCTATCCTATCGGCTAATTTGAACTAAAATTATATTTTGTTTTACACATCAAAGTCGGGATCCTTTTGAAAAGGAGCTGTGAAATGACCACGTAGAAAACTAATTTGGACATGGTGTAGCGTAGCAAATGGAAATAGACGACTGCTTTATGATAAGGGGACATGTCTGCTATTGAAAAGGTCTGCGTTCATCTGATTAAGTCTTGAACAAAATCATCATTTGTTAAACAAATATTATGGGCAAGGGGCAAACAGACCTTCACCAAATTAGTTGTCTTTTGGCATTTTCAATTTAATTCCAGTCTAGGCAGAAGTTTAATCGAGGTCCAGTCTGACAGGAGTGATTTATTCCGTACAGTCTTGTAATTCTGTCATCCTTTTCACCTATTCTGAAAATGGGACAAAGATGCACAAATTCTAAAGGAAACCAATTGTCACAGCCTAAGCCACATAAGCTATAATAATAATTTTAGAGCTAATTTGATCAAAACCTTTAGCAACGAGGCCTCATTGTTCCATCAATGTTGTGACATGCACACACAAAACATTTTTGCCGGTGAAGAAAACTCGCTTTCACGCTACCACACATCAGGGAAGAGGATTTTTTCCACATACGCCGCTTTTCCTCTCCGGTTATGGTGACCCCCTCCTCATCCACTCCCTATGGTCCCATTTCAGGGTTTTTTGCGTCGTCTCATTGGTTCCATTTCCAGGCCTTTCACGCTTCCTCATTTGCATCCCACAGGGGGCTCAAGTCCCCAGAGTTGCAGATCAGGGTCACTGGAGAGCCCCTCATGCTGCCACTTTGAAGCACCCACAAAAGCAAGACACGTGCCGCCCAACCCCCAACCAGCCCCCCCCCCCCCCCCCCCCCCCTCCCCCACTCCCTCCTTTTTTATCGTTTCCCTCCCCCTCCTCATCACCGGAGTGCATTAATCCACTAACACCCAGACGATAAAGCAGTTCACTGGGTTCATTCCCACCAAAATACCCAACTAGGGAAAATGCTCATGTTTGTACAAAACTGTTGATAAAACGTAATTTAGCGGTCAACCGTTTCCGAAAAAGGCCAGAACGGTTGACTGACAAGCAACACTCCCCCACCCCCAATTGTGGGGCACAGTGAGGACTTCTAAAATAGCCTTTAAACTCAGATAGCGAAAAAAAACTTTTTTCTTATAGTAAATTATATTGAGTTCTGCAAACTCATCCAGAGGCATGAACCTTCATGTATACTCAGAACCTCTTAACCGCCGCAACTATACACCACCTCGCGTGGACTCGGGTCAGACGGACTCGAATAAATTATATTTTGTCGCCCCCTTGTGGCCCTATGATTCCCCCCCCCCCTCTTGTATCCGCCATTTTCTTCATAATTCGTCATACTTCCATTCATCAACATTCAGGTCCAGCGCATTCAGTATCCCAAACACGAGCTCTGAATTCAACAAATCTCAATTTAACAGTTGCAACCACACATATCGAACAGCCATTACCAATTTAAAACATGTCGTATTCAAGGGTTGCATTCATACACTCACTTGCCTATATTGCAGACCAGTGAAAAGACTTTGCCACAAGGTGGCGGTGGAGTCGGACGCTCGTTAGTAGACTCACAACTAATATTTGTATTGCAACTCCATCTCTGATGGATCTTTCATATCCGACAGGTTGGCTCAATATTTCGCCTTGGTCAACTTTTTTGAAAGACCAACCTAACTCTTTAACTACTTAACTGACATCACAAGGGTTAGGATGACAAATATTCAACAACAATTAACACAAAGCAGGAACGCAACGCACATGTTTATGGCAGAGAGCCTGAAGGTCATGTCCACATTCTTAGCTCTCAAGAAAGAGAAAACCATCCCAAACTCAGCTTAGTGGAGCGTCTTTATTCTGCCACAGAGATAAGCCAGTAGTTTTGGAATAGGACTTTTTTTTCACCAACATTGACATTCCGCTATAGTGGAGGTGATGATGGCATGATTAAGAAGCCTGTGTGGATGGGCTGTGAGTGGGGTGGGTGGCGAGGGGGGGACATGACTGTGGTTAGTGGTACAAGGATTGGGTGTCTGCGAGAATTAAGTGGGAGGGGGAGGGTTTACAAGGTAAGATAACATTCATTCAAATACCCTTCGAAAAGTAACAGTGAGAGAAAGGGGACGTGCACAGCCATGGTGCCTGGTCTTACAGTAAAACAAGGGGAATGCACAAGTTCTGCTGAGTATACCACATTTATTACTTTGAACTGATTAAGAGAAAGAAGAGTGGGGGCAAGGCCACTCGCATTTCGCGGTTTTAGGAAAGCGGAGGGAAGGAAGGAAAAACAACGAAAAAAAATTCAACGAGGAAGAGAGAAAAGCAGCCCACAGCAACAATGAACTTGTTGAAGAGAGAAAGAGTCAGTAAATAAGTTCAGCAGACTGCAAACAGGCCCCAATTACACTATAAAATTATACAACAAGTGACCAAGGCTTAACTTAACTATTATTTTTTTTTTGCTTTCGACTTCCTCCCCCCTCTGTTCGACTTCCTCCCCCCTCTGTTCGACTCCCCCCCCCCTTTTCTCTACATACTCTGCCCAACACAAGAAAAAAAAAACTGAATACAGGGCCAACCTGAACATTCGCTTTAGTTCTCTCTTTATAACAAAAGATGGGAGTCATAAGATAGCTCTGGTGGAGGTGGTGAAGAAAAGACCCACGCTGACCATCCTCTGCTGTGTCCCGGCTAGATGACTGGGTCTCCTGGTGGGGTGGAGCTACTTACAAAGAAATGAGACAGACTGATCCCCAACTCCACAAAGGGGAAACTAGAAGAAGTAGTAGTTGCTGTTGTCATCAACACTAAAAAAAGTCCACTACATTTCTTTGTGAAAATTACAGAGTTGCTCCTGGACTGTAAAAAAAAAACAAAAAAAAAAAACGATGATAATCATTAAACAAAAAAAGAAAAAGACAGAAAGAAAAGATGGAAACAGCGTACAAGGAGAAAGCATACGTAGTGGACTGGGGAGGACTTGGGAGGCAAAAAAAATGATTCACCTAAGGATGCTATGCATTTAGTTGTAGTCCTATGAATAATGGTTCTTTTTCTTTTACTACAAGTTCGAAGTAAGTCTTTAAGTCAAAAGAAATCAAGAAAGTCTTCATTTAGTTTCTCTTTTTTTTTTGTCCTTGGTTAATTTCCTCCCGTAACATCTGAGAGATCTGGTTGTGACGGGCAGGAGAGGGAGGGGAGGAGGAGGGGGGGCATTGCAGTCTTTTGCCCACAGTACCGACTGTTACTTGACACGTCCTTGGCGCTCCTGGAGGATGAGAAGACAGAATAAGCAAGTGAAAAAAAGAACTAGTTCGGTTAAGTGGGAATGTGGATTGTAATATTACGCCAAAATCAATTCACGGATGTACACTAGCAAATTAGCCTCTAAATAAATGGACATTATGGACATGGGGGAGCCGGGCTTTTAAGGAGGTACCTGAAGTCGGTAATGACTCCTGTTGCTGGGGTTACTGGAGTACGGATCGCTCCCCTGGACCTCCACCTGCACACACAAATCCACCAAGGAGGGGGTTTTCAAAACGGAAAACAGGCACTTCAAAAATATCCCCCATTCTGCCTTGTATTATACATTCTGCTTTATTTGAAAAGTCTGGCTGAACTAAAAATAGTTTTTTTATTTCTCTTGACCAGACTTAACCTAAAACTGATGTATTCCTCTCCTGCTTTTTACAGTACTGGGTCTTTAGCACAGCTACGCTCTATACTTAGAACCAATTGAGTATTTAGACATCGGACACTTCTCTTTCCTTATCTCCCTCGTCAGTCACTAAAATACTTCTGGGTAATGACATAAACTCGCATCATCTGGCCACGATCAATGAGTCAGTCCCCAGGGCAGAAATCTATGAAGCACAAGCGTTAGTGTTGAAAGAATGACAAAATTGTTGCTAGAGAAGTAAAGCAGCCAAACTTTCCCAGTTAAAACCATACAAAAACGCAGTAATGCATGCTGATAATAAAGTACGGTCTTAAATACCACTCCAGTTCCTGGTAACAAACAGGTTTCTTGCTAACATAAATAATGCAGACAACTATTCACACAATCAATTAACAATGAGTCGTGTTTGACGGATGGGAACACATTTCATGAGTTGAAAACTATCCTCCCGCTGTTCAACAGATAAACCTGCACACATACACAGACCAAGATAAGAACAGAGCATGTCACTTCCTGTATAGACCCCAATATGTACAATGACAGCCATCAGGCAAGTGAATGGCCCTTCTCAAATCCCACCCCCTCTCATTGTGAAGAAGACTACACTGCTAGTGACTCTTTAGACACTGTTTGCTTGCATTGCCTTGAATAGGAAGCCCAGAAAAGGAAAAAAACAAAAAATGATAATAAAGAACACTTTCAACAGGCTGAATGAGCGAGTGCTGTGTACTCATTATTGATGTTTCATGGAAGGAGTGGCCGTTTCCCCACAAGACAATGAGTGGATGGACCTTATCGCATAACAACTGAAAATATGCACAGGCAGAAACCGTTATGGTCAAGGATACTTTTCTCTGGATATTCTCAATAGGTTTTTGAAGAATATCAACAATTATGTTTGTGGATCAGACTACTGCTAATATTTGATTTCAGTTTCTCTGAACCATTTTTTATTAACTTGGCTGCTCTGGAAACATGCAAGACAGCAGTGTTTCAGTTCACTTTCATGACGCATCTAAACGTAGCCATCCACACTGGGGTCATTACATGGCAGGGTCACATTTGTATACCTGTATGTTGGTCAATTAAACATCTGAAAGCACACGCCACAATGAAATTGACTGTGAAAATAAACACTTCCCAAGCATCCCAATTATCCTCCCTCGTCAATGAAGTGTACCTGTACACCTGTAGATTGAACTAGCTAAAGAACAGGACGAGGCATGGGGCTCTTCACTGTTGCATGCATGCTAATCCTACTGGACACACGGGAGCTCAAGCCATTTATAGACACAACACACCGTCATTTTCATAAAACGTATAATCATTTTCATCATCCCTGGTGAGAGTCCAGAGTTGGCTAGTTGGAAGAAAAAAAAAAAAAGAAAAAAAAAATGCTAATGTGTTTAGACGTTTACCTTTCTCACACTCTCCTCCTCCTCCTGACGCTTCTCATAGTGGGAGAAGTCATCGAAGATGGAGGTGGTGTGCTTGTACCCGGCGATGATCTTCAGCACCTGTCTGGCCTTGTCCAGCGGAACCTCCTGAGTGTCTCGGGAGTTGGTGACCGGCTTGTTCTCGTTGTTCTCCAGCCGGATGTGCCTCAGCTGGCTGTTGGGAACGTCCTTAACGAAAATCCAACGCACATCAAACCGGCCCTTCCACTTGTCCTGCGACCACACCCCTGCGCACGTGTTGTAGTCCACCGGCGAGCGCATTTCCGCCACGCCGCAGAAGTGGCCGCTGCCATTAACGCTGAAGAGAAGGTAGAGGGGGCCTTTGGCTCCCAGGGAACGGTAGGCAGCGTCCAGACGCTTGTTGCCGTGCTCCGTGCTGCACCAGATGTTGTACTTGATGGAGCGGTGGATGTCGTCCTCGGAGTAGCTCTTGATGATGAACACACGCCCCTGCTTAGGGTTCCAGTCAAAGTCCTTGGGGTTGTAATTGTTGACCAGGCGCAGCTTCTCCAGGACAGGATGGGGCTCCGAGGGCACCACCACCCCACCTCCTACCCCAGAGTTAGGAGGCGACTGCCCCACCCCGCCCCCTGCATCCCCAAACCCGTTGGCACGGTTCCGAGGAGGAACCCATCGAGAAGGTTGAGAAGGCTGAGAAGGGGGAGGACCCTGGGAGAGAGGCTGCATAGGAACCCCCATCACCCCCTGCCCATTAGGAGGTAGCTGGTGCTGCCCCATCTGGGTAGGGGGGGGACCAACCAACTGTCCGTTGCTTAGGGGCAGTTGCGGGGTCCCTCCAGGGGTGGAGCCAGGCTGGGGAGAGGCCTGGTGGGGTGGCTGGCCGTTGGTGGGGAGGGGAACCTGCTGGGGGGTGGAAGCTTTAGGCATGGTCCCCTTATTATCCCAAGTGCCGATGTCCATGTTGTGTTTGATAGGGGGAGGCGGCAGGTTGGTCCCAGCCATGCCTCCCTTGGTTTTCAGCTTGGGCTGCGGCTTGGCCGGCTTGCTAGCAATGTCCGCCCAAGAGGCGGGCTTCGCGGGGGCGATGGACACAGGGGGCATGCTGGGGGCCCCAGTGACCTGACTGAGGGGCCCTCCTCCAGGGAGACCTGAGCCCACCACCTTGGGAGCCATGTCCCCCCCACCACCAATCTTAAGCCCAGCCATGCCCTGGTCCAGGCTGTTCATGCCAGGGGCCTTGTTGAGGGGCTCATTGGCAGCGAAGGGTGACTGTCCGTCGATCATGGCACCCCCTAGTGAGCTGGGCGCGTAGGCGTAGTTGGAGCTGTAGCCAGAGCTCTGTGTGGACTGTCCCTGAGAGCTGCTGCTCCCCCAGGCAGAAAAGTCGATCCCGCTGGGGAAGAAATTGAACCCATGCTGTCCCAGGAAAGGGTTGTTCCCCAGGGGGCCAGGTTGGCCAAACATGGCATCCGGGAGGAAGTGGTGCTCCCCATTGCTCAGTTGTCCATAGGACGCCAGGTAAGGAATGGGAGGGTCCCCACCAGTAGACCATGCTGCCTCGTTGAGGGAGTAGGAGAAGCCAATGGAGGGGCTGTAGTAGCTGGGCATGTAGGAATCCGACATGGCCGTATAGGCATTGCTCTGGAGAAAGATGCAGGAGACGGGATGTAAACATTGGTTAAGACTTTTTTTAAGCAGGGTTTTCTCATCAAATACAGCCATTTATTTGTGGATTAAGTGGATTAGGATGTTAGGAGTCAATTAAGACATGTTATTAACTGAATGATCAAGCCTGTAAACCTGAATTAGGTTTGGACGATCAATGGAAAATAATTGACAGTATACGAGTCATGAACTATACAGGCAGATTATTTATACAGATTATTTTCCATAATGGATCATGCACCCAGATATAGTCAATCACTCTGTAGGGCATCACTGGACTCACCTGTCTAGCCTGGGTGTTCAGGTAAGGCTCAAATTCATCATCATTCAAAGTATCCTTTTGGGTCACAGCTCCGTTTTGTACTGGAAGAGAAGAGAAGATGACACTTGAGTTCATCATGCTTAGACATGAGCAAATACTTCCATTTAATCTTACACTAATCAGTTTCTGATTCATGTGCTTGTGATAAGGTTAAACCAACATTAATGGTATTTCAATTGTAATGAGTAATGTAGTTACACAATGTACTGTCTCAAAAAGTCATTCAATAAAAGCATTGTGCAGCTGGGCACTGGAGCGTAATCTTTGTTGCTATGCTGCAGAAGACACCTAGTTACATCCAAACAAACTACTGTCTTTCTGCGGGTACACATTTTGACCATCTTGTCTTTCTTCAGGTACACATTTTGATCATCTAGTTTAATTTAACTAAAAAGACAGCCTGGTGTAATAAGCCCAGTATGGTACTAGCATGGGTGCAGCCAAGTTCTCACAAGCAGGAAAACAATTGACTTGTTGACATTCGCCGAAGTGAAGGGAAATGTCAGGTTAACTGTAATATGAACGCGGGAGCACTTTTCCGGGGGTGTTGGGCTCGTAAACAGCGGTGCAAATTGTTAAAAAATAAATAAAAACTTAACACTAGTGGTCAGATGGCTAGCTAACTTTGACCAGGGACAGCATGTTGTAAGACGTGTCAATTCTTCAGCAAAGCTAACACTTACTGCTGCTAGCTAGCTTAGCAATAAAACATGAGAGCGCGAAGAATGTTCTTGACTCCACCACCAGTTTAGCTGCTAGCGGCAGAACCGAAGCAAAATATAAACTACTCAGCTAGGCTATAAGAAAAGTTCAACCTATTACAATACTTACAACTAACGCTTAAACCAAGCCACTTATTGTATGACAATTGAATGTATTTAATAAAATATCCCAACACTGGCTGGAAGTGTTGTCCGTGAGCGTTTATTGTAGGAAGGAAGGTGGCTTGGCTGCCTAGCTGAAGATGGCTTTCCTGCTGACGGACTTAGCCATCTGTAGCCTTACTAGGCTAATACAATGCCGAAAAACCACGTGAAGCTACCATGTGAATTAACTAACAGCAATTTACATAAACATTAACTCCGTATGATCACTTACACCTACGAAAACGAGTTATTTAGACCCCCAAAAACACTGAGGTAACCGGCCTGCTAGCTAGTTAGCATGCTAACACATCGCGGTGTCTCCAAGCACGTCAAAGATTCACTCAACCTTCTTAACCGAGCATGTTCCTGTTATCTTACCTTTATTTCCTTGGCCTTTCGGTCTCTGGATTGGGTCCAGGTGATTCATGAAGGTTTGATTTATGAGAAGAGAGGAAGGGGAAAAAAATATATATGAAGAAATGTATAGTCAGCAGTCAGTCCTTTAGCAGGTGGTCAGGCCTACAGAGAGACACCGTCTTGCTGCTAAACTCGCTATCCTTTTGCGTCTAAATATTCAGAAAGTGCCTCTCTTTACCTGTTCAAGAAGGCTGCTGGCTGACATGTCTTTCTCCCTGGAGACTTTGGAGAATTTAATTCGTTTCTAATTTCAAGCAACAGGGGTGTGAGAAATGTCTATTTAATAGTTTAGCCAAGTGGCCCCTTCTCTCTCTCTACAGAGCTTAGATTCGACACAATGGCGGGCTGCAGCTCCTTAACATGGCTGAGCGACCACAGTGAAGCCGCAGCATTTATTCATGAAGAACATGCGCCCCTCAATGGCACGGAGGAACTTTATAAACGTAGCCTACCAATACTGTTACTAAATTCAAAATGTAAACGGGCTTTACCAATATTACATGAACTCAAACCTATTTATATTATGCATTAAATACATCTAATGAACCCAATAAGTAATATGCTCAATGCAGTCGTGCAGCTAAATACAAATATTTTGTTGAAAAGTTGGATAACATGAAATACAACCAATCATTTGAGCAGTAGTCTAGGGGGTTTCTACGTATTTTGACAAATCAAAATTTTGTGGTTCTGAATATTATATTGGGAGGCCTAATACAATATCGAACTGACTCCTGATATGTCATGGAAAATAAAAGCGACTGTTCTAAATGGCCTCAGCCCGCCTGTCATTTCGTGTCTCATCCAGGAGGTGTCCTCCGTGTCTCATCCAGGAGGTGTCCTCCTCCGTGTCTCATCTAGGAGGTGTCCTCCTCCGTGTCTCATCCAGGAGGTGTCCTCCTCCGTGTCTCATCCAGGAGGTGTTCTCCTCCGTGTCTCATCCAGGAGGTGTCCTCCGTGTCTCATCCAGGAGGTGTCCTCCTCCGTGTCTCATCCAGGAGATGTCCTCCGTGTCTCATCCAGGAGGTGTCCTCCTCTGTGTCTCATCCAGGAGGTGTCCTCCTCCGTGTCTCATCCAGGAGGTGTCCTCCTCCGTGTCTCATCTAGATGTCCTCCTCCGTGTCTCATCCAGGAGATGTCCTCCTCCGTGTCTCATCCAGGAGGTGTCCTCCGTGTCTCATCCAGGAGGTGTCCTCCTTCGTGTCTCATCCAGGAGATGTCCTCCTCCGTGTCTCATCCAGGAGGTGTCTTCCTCCGTGTCTCATTCAGGAGGTGTCCTCCTCCGTGTCTCATCCAGGAGGTGTCCTCCTCCGTGTCTCATTCAGGAGGTGTCCTCCATGGCGCGGGTTGTGTGGAAGGCTGTACCTGTACACGGTAGATTGAAGTGGGTTACTAGAAACGTTTTTACAAAATACCTTTATAATTCAAAAAAACTGCACTACACATCCTTATAATAAAGGTGTCATTTCATTATTTACCCTTTCATCCTTTGTCAGTTAATGTGTTGTTTTGATTGAGTCATTCACCTATAGACTTTTTGAATCCGCCTGTCATCCAGTTCTGTGTTTATTGTTAATGAACAGAGAGGTCCATACTCCGACAGAAAGGACAGGCTTTATCCTCTGCATGTATATACCACACACAGCTGCCCTTTAATTCAAAAGTCCTACTGACATCAAGGGGATTCTTTGTTCTTTGAATGTCTTTGTCTCAAACTGGTTTCAGACCAGTCTTTGTATGGATTTGAAGGGAATCATTTTAGTGCTAGGTATAATTAAACCATTTAAATTGTGTACATCTTTCACTCATTATTATTCATTATTTTGAACAGAATGTATAACGTATACAGTGTGTGTTTTTATTATTTTGTTAAATATTGAAAACAAATCTGTACCAATAGCTTTCCATTTATTTTACCCATATTTCCATGCTCAGTCAGTGTCCGGTTAGAATTGATATCACAAGCCTATCACAAGACTATAGCCCTGTTACCTGTTATTGTTAAAGGGGTGAGTGTTGGTCAGATGGCATATGACTGGCACCTGAGGCTGCAGGACACACAGCCAGAAATACACACACACACACAGCCTTTTTATAAACAAGCTACCTCATTAGCTTTTTGTTTAATCCATGTACAGTAAAAAAATTTACAGAAGAAGTCTTGTGGTCGAGAGGAATGAGACATTGGTCTTCATGAGGCAACCTCAAAAGGCATTCTAACATTTAACATTCATAAGCAAGTTGTAAATAAACACATTACAGATTTAAATGTTGTTTTAATAGGAACAAATACTCCTGATAATTTGATACTGCAGCATGCCTGTTACATATTTACTTTCATATCGGAATCATTTTTGAGTTGTACTGTTTTTTTTTTTCCAGGGAGGGTTTTTGCGGCCACTGCTGATTGGACAGGTGGTGTGCAGCGTGGAGCAGACCTGGCTGTTTATCAGCCAGTAAAAATAGCTGCAGCCTCCATGATGTCACCGAGGAATAAATCACCGTCTGAGCGCTCAGGATCACTGAGACGCTGTACTAGAAATGATCTTCAGGCCTGCCGGGACACTACACCTCTTCCTGATCTCGATGTTCTTTCGACCACTACATTTCAATCCCTGTCTCGATCTATGTGTTCCCATTACTGTATGTACTCACCCCCTTGTGTGTTGTGGTTCTCATACTTTATGTCTTTATTTCTTTTTACCTCTCTCCTTTCTGTCACTCTCTCTCATCACTCTCTCTATTTGTGTCTCACTCCTTATTCTAAGTTTTACCCCTGGCTCTCGCCTCTCAGCTTGCACACTCATGTTTCACTAGCCTTGCCACTATTCACCCTCTGATGGGAACACGTTGGTTGAACTCTCCATGAGCCGCCATCACAAGGGCACCTTGCCGGATCATGTGGCCAGAGAAGGTGGTAGGTACATGGTGAGATGTAGAGCAGAGACACTGCGTGCCCCTCATCCAACCACCTACTCCATCTTCGCCATCTTCAGTCATGTTCAAGGCTGAAAAAGAACCGCCATCTAAAAGTGTGGCGTGATCTCACCGCCATACCTGGCATTCTGAGGTGCCAACACTATGCAGCTGATGTGGAACCAGAGCGCTTGTAAATCTTTGCTGTTTGACCATGTGACATGCCACATTTGTGATCCTGAACCCCTCTGTCCCCCACTCCCATGTTACTGAACTAACCTCCAACTCCCCTTTTCTATCCAAGACTGGGGGCTGTCAGTAGCCACAGAACTAGAGTGTACAGAACATATTTGTACCCCCACATGTCAGTGCTTACATTTTTTACTTTCAACAGACGGGATAGTATGTCTTGTTCTAGTTGTAAACACCAACGCCATCCAGCTGTCACAGAACGTAAAAACGAAATATGTTCATTGAATTCATTTTCACCAACCCCACAGGTTGGTGAAATGTAGCAAAATGTTTAGCAGGAAAGACCTTCCAATCAATATGTTTTACCTCAGCTTCCCCAGCGCTGGGTCCTGGTCCTGGAATTTCCGTCAGGAAGGTGACAATCCCCTGTCCCCAGAGCAGTGTGCATGACATCAGCGACCCCACAGCAGTGGCTGGAGTTTTGAGCCGCCAGGGACGCACGGCGGGACGACATCAGGAATGTGGCACTCGCCAGCCATGGTTGGGATGCTGTTAATTCACATTCTGTCCATTTGAGAGGGTTAGTCCTTAATAAACAGTGGCCAGGCCGGCCTAAGGGACAGTGAATGCATATGCGGCTGTAAGCTGCATTGCATGTACATTATATGCATGTGGGATGACAATAAAACACAGTCTTTGTACCATGGCTGTTACATGGCCGTTTGATACATTTCTGAACACAATCGCAGAATGAAAAAAGCTCACAGTGAGTCCATTAATTGTTAATGTTAACTTTGAATCAACAGTTCAACCATTAATGCAGCATTTCATAGCTCCTTGTCCACAGTTTCTTCACAGTAGTCGTTGATGTGTGCATGTTTGTGTTTGTACAGCAGTGTTTGTGCGAAAATGTAATTGCCTACAAAATGTGACTGGGCCATGGCTTACTGGAAAATTGACTTTTGTTTCCATTAAGTTGGACAAAAAAACGATGGGAGTCAGTTGGGCATGGATATTCTGGCTTTAATTCACATGATTTATCTCTAACATTTGGGGGAAGCAAGTGGCCGTTGTCAAACCTGTCCATAAGTGGGCCAGTGTCTGTCAGTCCTCTGGGATGGGTTTGGACAGCTGAGAGCTCTCTGTGTGGGTGTGTGTGTGTGTGTGTGTGTGTGTGTGTGTGTGTGTGTGTGTGTGTGTGTGTGAGTGTGTGTGTGCACAAGTGTGTATCTGGAACTGGACAACAGGCAACAGCTGTATGTCTCTGTTTCTTTCTTTTGGCCATACAAACACACTTTCTCACACACACATGTACACACTTCGAAGCAGGATTTCATTTTCGACTCAAGTAGTACCCTAAAGACTAAAGTAGACATGGATAAACAACAGTGGAATCCTAGGAGCTGACCCTGTGGGTATTCACCAGGCTGTGACCTTAATAAAGACTATGTTGTTTCAGGAGTTAGCTTAAACGGTCTCAGTTTCATCTTGCACTGTCCATCTAACTATGTCTGAACTGAGTGTGGGGTTGATTCCAAGGTGCTATTTGGTGTCCACGCTTAAAATAAACTTTTTCTTGTGTTAGTTTGTATTGGCTGACCATGGCAGGGCTAATAAATGTCCTCAGATGTGACTTTGTTTTACTCATAGAACGGCTTCTGTATTTTTAGCAATGTTAATAAAGTATTCTGAGTGTTATGATCTGAATGGCGCTCTAAATAAACTTGGTTGCTGTTACTGTTGCAGCATAGAAATCAGGCAGACCAATCAGCTGAACCCAAGCAGTTCACATTTAGCCCCAGAGGGGGCGTGGCTTAGATGTAAAGGGTCACAAGCAAAGGGTGACGTGACCGAAGTTTATTTTCAGCATATACGTAAACGAACAAACATACACGCGCACATGCCCTCATAAACAGGACAAGTGAACACGCAGATACCGGAGGTGCAGATACTATGCAAACACATCTTTATGAACCTGCATCCAAACACAAACATACGGTGCCTTAGCGTGTTCCTTATGTGCACATTTAAAAGTCAGCTGTCCAGCCCTCCACCCTTCACTCTGACAGTAACCCTATGACAAGTGTTTCTGTACCAAACATACATGGACATGCACACGTACACACACACTCACATGCAGTCACCCTCAAATCCACCCACTCAAACACACACCCACACACATGACAAATGACTGGAGACGGCTGTTCCAGGGAGAGGGTAGGGTGGTAAAGGATGGATGAGGTATATGTGTTGCTGGGGAAGACAGGGAGAGAGAGAGAGAGAAGGAATGGAGACAGGGAGAGAGAGAGATTCAGTCATGGTCATTAATACCCGAGGTCTCCCTTCCGTCAGTTGCAGCTGTTGATCACGCTGTAACTTTGAGTCGTCCAGCATTGCATCACTTCTTCACTGGCCCGCGTTGCTCTGCTCTTTCCTGACAACACTTACTCACCCACAAACACACTCACACGCCTGCACACAGACACACACACAGCAGTTATGGAGCTTTCGTTGTGGAATAAAATGGACTACTTCTAAAACTGAAAGCGTGAAGCATGAAAGTACCATCTTATTCAAAGACATCTGTATTACTGTGGATAACCAGCCCTCATCAATCTCTAAGCAGATGATGACATTTATGGTTTTAACAGTTTAATTCACATTCATATTTGGGCTTTTGTGAAAACAAACATATACGCAACGCCAAGGAACAATAGGACAGTTGAGAAAGTTTTAAACAGTCTGACTCTCCAGCAGCTCTGCAGGCTAAAGATCCTGTTTTCATAACCTTCTATCCAGTAGCACAACCAGTAACAGAGTGGTCAGCACGCAGTGAGACATGGATTTACAGGCAGAAGCCCCTGATCCCTCCCTTAGGTACGTAGTAGAGGGTCCATGTAACTTCCCAACAACCTCGTCCACACGGCCATCAGAGGCATTCCACCTCAGATGACACTCGTCCATGGAATTCTGCAAATATTCCACACTATTCTCTCAGGCCTTCTAGAGTGTCTGTCAAAAAGACTGGCACAGCGGGGCCATCTAAGTACCTTAAAACATTTCGAGAATCCAATAGAGACAAAACGATTAAACCTGAGAAGAAGCTTTCCAAATATTTTCACAGCCGTCTTTAGCTTCTGGAGGGGAAATTATAGATAGTTTATTTAGGTCATTTAGCTTTGCAGTGTGTTGTGGTGAGGAGTGTGTGAAAACCTCTCTTTGTTTGTGTAACTGATGGGTGATAATTTGTCATACATTTGTGTAGAGTATTTTCCCTCCTGTGTTGGAATGGTTAGTGTGTGCAACCTACAGCTGACACCTATGTGACACACTGAGAACACACTGAATACTTCACATGACTTCAGAGTTTACTTGGCAACGTCTCATGCCTGTTTAAAAGACCTCGATGCGGATTACACTGGGATTGAACAATCACCTAAAACAGTTACACTAAAACATTTACTCACCATATCCATCTTTAACCGAGTCTCCAGGAATGTGTTGCTGTGTAACCCTGTGTTTAACTGTGGTACATGAGGTCATAGGGTTAAAGAGCACTGTGCCCCAGTACAGTTGGGGTTCTATACTGACATATACTGACACATTACAGAGGGTTCTACACTCTGCTTGTCTGTTTTATGATCAGTAATGTAAAGGTTACACTGTGACAATGTACAACAGACATTGTCAAGGAAATTAAGTCTTAATAGCACTTAAACATATGTATGAAATATACCCCCAAGAAAATTGGAATAACGGTGACGGAACACCATTGTGTAGCTGGAATAAAAACTGTAGTGTCGTGGAAGGGGGGTGGGGACATCGGAACAAGGGCGGGGGCGGGGGGGGGGTGGTTGAGAAGGAAAGATGTACAGGACAGTCTCGCGCCTGTTCCAGAAACCTCGCCATAATCCGCGAGCGCAGCTGTCGTTTGCGCATTCAGCGGAGAGCGCGCGCTCTAAGGTTTGGTGGATGTCGAGCCTCGAGCTGCTTGCGGCGCGCTGAACCCAGACCCGGAGAGCACGAGAGAGAGCGAGCGCTTTTTTTTCCGGTTGCAAAACGGAATGTTGTCGCTGTCTCCGAACGTTGGTTTCTATACGACAGCGCGACGCTTCCCTTCAGTTGCCGGAGAGGACACCGTTCCACTACCATGAGTTGTCTGGATGTTATGTACCCAGCTTATGGACATTACGCACCGTACGCACCAGCCGCTCCCGCATTCATCAACAGTTTACAGGTAAGGAAGAAGTTCTTTCAGCAAGGAGCAATCGCGTATAGGCTAGTTTATTCTTCAAGGCAAACGCCTTTTTCTTTGAAAAACTTTTATTGACAAACAAACGACCTGCGGTGTAAAACGTTGATAGCTATTCGATTTTGTGATTGATGGCGAAACTCCCGTGCAAATGTTGGTGACTTTTACAATCTAAAAGACACCACCGTCCCCAGTGGTTTAGGTTGCTTTATTGCTTAAACTCGTTTATTGGGTTGTTTTATATTGCTCAATAGCAAATCTGCATCATATATTAGGTAAATGAACAAACAAATAAAAAAACGTTAAAACAATAGTTAAAGAACTTCAACAATGTTCCAATGCTTCTTTCTCTGTTTTTCTCTCAAACACATACAGGCACACAATTTGTCAATAGATACTAGCTTCTAATCTGTCCACTTAACAACTATCTTTCCTCACCCCCTCCCAACCTGACCTCCTGCCCTTAGCCCAACCTGCTGACCTTGTCCTAGGTTATATCCATTCAGCTATTCTGGTTGTTCTTTGGTGTTTATGTACTTGACAGTTTGTTTGTGCCAAATTATTTGCACTCTCTTTGAACCTTTAACTCTGTGGTCATTTTTCAAGGCACCAGTCGGTCTGAGAAGTCCCTCTCCTCAGCGCCGGGATCTCATGGACAGCATGGGGACCCCGCGTGGCCCTCCGGACGGGGGGTCAGGCCCCAGCACAGGTGCTAGATCTTCCTCCTCATCCTCCTCTTCCTCCTATCCGGTGGGGCGGGCAGAGGACATCGGGCCCAAAGGCAAGCAGGAGACGCCTGATGCCGAGTACCTCACGTCACGCTGCGTCCTCTTCACCTATTACCATGGCGACATCAGCAGCGTGGTAGATGAACACTTCTCCAGAGCTCTCAGCTCATACATGGAGGGGGAGGGCAAGAGAAGAGCAGCGGAACTTCCCACAGGTACACACACAACCAGCAGTGTGCGGTGCGTTTGTGTGTGTCAGGTGTTGAGGCCACACAGTTGACAGGCCCTGCAGACTGCAGCAGTGTAACAGACAGGTGATAGGAGAAGACCAAAATGGAAGAGAGGGTTTGTGGTGGGGCCTGATCCCTGGGGGTCAAGGTTCAGAGGTTAACAAGCAGAGTAGGCTGTAACTGAATCCCTTGTGGTAGTTGTGGAACCTAAACTAAGATACATCTATACCCTCCTTGATTTTGATGACTATGTGCTGTGTCAAACTAAAGCCATCCTAGTGTCTTGTTACATTTGTGACAAATCAGGCAGTGGACAGTGGGATGGAAACCCATGATGTTTTGCAAATGGAAACCCAAACCATCTCAAAACCCAAACATTGGACCAAGTCAGAGATTCGGTGAAACTAGGGTATCCTACTACTGGGGGCCCAGGATGTGGTTCACAAATGACCTAAACACTGGTGGTATTCCAGGACTGACATGAAAAATGTGAAATATTAATGGTAGTCTGAGTTTCCCAGACGGTCTTTCCTTTGACAAGGGGTTGAGGTGGCCCATTGTCACTCAAAGTGTAGTGACACAGGCAGGTACTGCACTTCATAGTGTATGAAAAACAAGCTTGTTTTTGGCTTACCCTTAGAAAAGAATCTTATTGAACAAAGAATCAATTCCTACTTAATTAATTACAACCAATCATTATTCACCATTCAAAGGTCCTGTGCGTTCCTCTGCTAGAATGACCTTACCGACCCATTTAAGGCTACTTTCCTGGCTGTCTCTTGCTCTCTCTCTCTCTGACTCCCTCTCTCCCTTGCTCTCCCTCTACCGTCCTTTCTCTCACTCTCTCTTTGTCTCTCGCTGTCTTTCTCTCTCTTTCCCTCTGTGTAGCCTATTCTGCCTGCCGCTCCTTCCCTCCCTCTCTCCCTGCTGTCCTCTCAACCCTCTCCCTCTCTCCCACCCTGTCCCTCCCTCTCTCTCTCTCTCTCTCTCTCTCTCTCTCTCTCTCTCTCTCTCTCTCTCTCTCTCTCTCTCTCTCTCTCTCTCTCTCTCTCTCTCCAGTTGGACATCTTCATTCAGCAGGCAGACTGTCTTCCTGCCTCACAACAGATACTATGTTTATACTTGGTCGTAAGCATAGAGCCCCGCAACCCTCCCGCCCGCCCGCCATATCGCCTTCAAACGGCTCCCGGCTTGAGTCTGCGCGGTCATCTGGCCCCACAATGGAGGCTTGGTCACTCTCTGATTTATCTGCTGCTGCAACTGCTGCTTCCTTCGCGTTTGATTAGGGTGACATTACATGGCCGGCCTGGGTGTCTTTTTTCAGAGGAATTCTAAATATAAAGTAACGGCCTAAAAGCATAAAACAGCCTCCTGACATTCTACTGGGGGCAAACAGGAGAGAGGGGTGGGTGGTGGTGGTGGTGGTGGTGGGGTGCCGAGACAACAACAGGTGGGGAGGGGCAGAGGGGGTACTAGCATGGGGGACAGGGGTGAGGGGGGGCAGGGGCTTGTTTGGGGGAGGGAGGAGTGTTGTGAATGTGGTGGGCTGACACAAGAGTGAGAGATGTCGCCACAACAAGTGATTTAAGGCAGTGTGGCCCTCATGCTGTTTTCCTGTTTAAAGCTCCCACCTTATATAGTCTGGCAGAACAAGCACGGCCATGGCTGCCCTTCTCTCTCGGTCTGTCTCTCCTTCTTGTTTTGGACTCTCACACTCCCTTCTCTTTCTACCTTTCTTTGTATTTTTATTTATTTTATATTCTCTTCATTTCATTCTCTCTCTTCCAAAGATAATATGACTAAATGCACAGGATGTGCTCCAGTGGTCTCTACTCACCAAGTACTTACGCTGTTAAAAATTGAAAGGTTAATTCATTACGGTAATCCTAATTTAATGAACACAGCGAACTGAAATATTATAAACTGCTAATTGTTTCATCTTCCCCTTTCTGCCCCATCCTCTCCCCTTTCTCCCCTGTCATCCCCAACTGTCGTCTCTAGACACCCCATCTCCCAGCAGCCGACGCTGTTTCCCCCCCTCATTCTGGGACAGTAACTACCCCACGCCTCAAAGCCGGCCCCACTGTGACCAGGGCCCCCCCCACTATTCCATGGACCCCTACGCCTCTGGGATCCACCCAGGCCTCCCGCATCCGCACCCTCATCCTCACCCCCACCCCCACGCCCACCCCCATGCCCACCCTCACCCCTCAGAGGGCTGGGCCTACGCCCAGAGCCAAGCCTATGGACCCCCCCGACCCCTCCATGAACTGTACTCCCCATCGGGGCTAGAGCCTCACTACGGATCTCTGCTCATGCCCACCGTCAGGCCCCCACACCTGGGTACCCTGCCGGGGCATTATGAGGTCAGCAAACTGGAGCCCACATCTGCCTGGCCGGGCCTACTTGGACCTGGGGATGTGAGCCAGACTCTGGCCCTCAACATGGATGCAGGTATGGGATGGTTGTTCAACAGGTTGTTTCATCACTGTTTCAGTCAGTACACTTTGAATACTATTGAACAGTTTATTTCCAAACCAAGCAACTACATAAGTCACTTCTCTACACCAGTGGTGTCAAACTTGTGCCATCGAGGGTTAGGGCCAAGAGGGTGCAGGTTTTCGTGTCAACCAAGCACTACACCAGCTGATTTCACTAAGTAGAGAAACTCGTTGCTGTGTAGGTGTAGGTGTAGGGCCTGGTTGACACGAAAACCTGCACCCTCTTGGCCCTCAATGGCACGAGTTTGACACCACTGCTTTACACCATCTGTATTATAATCAAGCATGTACGGTGTCATGCAGCATGTGGTTTCCCTTTATAGGTTAAAAGGAGGAACATCTTCTGCTTTGTCTGTATGGTTTGTGGTAGAATGCAGTTGAATGTTTGGTGTCAGGTAGCTATAGCAGCCATGACGACCGGCATCCTGATTCAAGGTGTCTCATTGTGTTGGCTCACTATTGTCTCTCTGCCCTTTTTTCCTCTACTTCCTTTCTTCTCTCGCTTCTTTTCTCTCCTCTCTCACAGGCCTTCAGCACCATAAGAAAGGCAAGGAGCTGTACTGGTTTTAACTAGCGACTCCAGAAACACACAGCCGTCTCCATCCAACCATCATTACCGGAGCCAATTAGACGGCCAGGTCCTACTCTTGTCCTTTATCCCTCACTCCTGCCCCACTCCTCCCTCCATCTGCCTCCCCCACGTCCCTCGCCTCCTCCTCCATCCTCGGTCCACGGTGCCAGGACTCCCTCTCTCCAGGCTTGAGCGTGTGCACCATGGAGATAAAGGCCTTCTGGTGAGGATGGAAAGAGGGGTAGATGGAGGGAGAGAGAGATAGAGAGAGCATTGGAGACCTGACTATGGTATGCGTTTGTTTGACTCTCTCCTCTCTCATCATCCCTCGCTCCTATCTGTGGGTTTACTGGTGCAGCATGTGGGATTCTGGCATTACATCAGCCACACTGACCTGTTTGGACAAAGGCAGACAGACTAAGGGAGGATGGGATGAGGGAAAAAAGAGGTCATAGGGACAGAACAATTTACCCTCAATTTGATACTGGATTGGTTGATTTCTCTTTCTCTCCCTCCTCTCCCTCACCATCTCCCTATCTTTTTCCCTACCACATCATATCTCTCTCTCTCTCTCATTCACCCCCCCCTCTCTCCTTGTCTCTTTTACAGTCTCCCTCTCTCTGTCTCTACCACTCTATATCTCACTCTCTCTTTCCCCATCTTCCTCTCTGTCTCTATCTGTCTCTGGCTCTTTTTTGTTTGGGACTGTAGCATCCATCTCAACTTATCGGCATTTCAGGGATGTGCGTCTGGCTGTGTCCAAGGCTGGATTGTGACTATAATCTTTATGCTGTTTCAGTTATTTCTTTTCCTGAGAAGTGTTATTTATTGGTGTTTATTGTTTGTTTCCAAAATTATATTTTGATTTGGCCAGTGATCTTAAAATACTGTGGTTTATCCAGTTTTCTTTCTTGTGACAACTGATGGAGAAGATTGTCAACATGTTGAACAAAATTAACTGAAGCATGTATTTAAACATATTTAAACATTGTTTCAAAATGAGATTTCAAATGTAAACATATCAAGCTTTACCACAGCTCCTATGCTCAGAATCCCAGAGATACTGTCAGCAACTGTTATCATTCAACATGTTCGTCAATGTTTTATTTTTGTTTTTACACCTTATTTTGGGACGTTTTGAATTAGAAGCATAGTCTTGTTCTGATATGTTATTCATGACGTCCTTTCTCTGGCCTTTGTTAAAAAACACATGATTGTCAATAAATATTTTTATGATAATTTCAGGTTTTTCCCTTCAGTGCTATGATTCATTTCTTCAGGTTGTGTATCGAATATGAATAATAACCCTACGACAATATCTTGCATCGATAAAGTGTCCATTGTGTCAATATGTCTCCAGTGTGTCAGTAACACAGAGTATGTGCACCAGATCACTCAACTCCCCTTGATCACATCAGGATTTAAACTCCGAGGACTGCAAATCCCCCTCATCACCCAGACAAGCCTCTGACAGCAGTGAACAGCAGAGTAAATAGCTCATATTGTGAAAAAAAAAACTTTTATAGACAGGCCTTAGTGAGCAAGGTAGTGAAGTTATTCTACTAAACATAGTCACCAGTGACCTCCTTGTAACATTTTCAGTCTGAATTACGGGATTTATTACCAAAATCACTCTGGAGAAAGGGCCTCCTAAGTAAATAAATGCACACATTTGAATGCAATACATTCAACAGGGTTGCAGTCCTGAATAGCAGTTCCTAATCACTTTCAATTGAAAACACTTCCATTTAAATTCCAACCCAGATTCACAGTTTGTCGCCTTCAAAGTGGGAACGAGTTGGGAATGCCAATCATGTGTAATAGGAGAGCGCTTCAACCATCTGAGCTATGCGCAAGTGTCTGCTGTGTTATTGACCCAATAATCAAATGGTGCTGAGGTATGGCAGGGGAGCAGTGTTCACTAACATTACTGTAGGCCCTCCCTTAGCAGGGACGCCAGAGACATGATTGCCTTTAAGCTGCCTCTAAGCTGAGGAAACACATGCAGAGTAATGAAATCAAGCAGAGTTTACCAGAGGTCCGCTTTGCTCCTAGTGACGACCATAGAGCCACACAACTGCAATCACCGATGCCAACAAACAAGGACAGTGTGACCCTTCTGGTTAGTCAGTGTCATTAAAGGAAAGAGAACTCGAGTTGTTGGGATGGTAACCGTGCCTTGAAAACCCCCCCTCTCCATTGGGCGTAATGATGTCATATTACAGTATTCTTTAACTTGCAACAGCACACTCTGGTGCCCCAATTAGAACAGTGGATGAGACCTGGTCACAGCCATTCTGTACAGCCATTCTGTACGTGACATCTTACTTATTTTCTTATTTTTTATATCTGACCTTATCGTGCCTGCTTATTGATATTGCCATTGTTATTGCTATTGTTATGTTATTGTCATTATGTATATTACCCTGCAACTCTGTGTGCTGTACTTTACCCTGCTGCTGTTGTGAACTGCAATTTCCACCCCCTGGAGGACAAATAAAGGTTAATCTAATCTAATCTAATCTTACAAATGTAAAGGCTGTGGGTTGTCTGAACACTTAAGAGAAGATCAAAAATGATCTCACCAGCAGAGAGCAGCACTGTCAAAGGGGTTCACTGTTTGTTGGGACCCCTGGTGGATGAGACATATAGTACATAGTTCCTCTTCAGGCAGTAAAAGGGTTAACAATCAGCTGGAGGAGGTGACCTACCTGCATGGCAGAAATACAAGATGGCGTCTTGGATGGGTCAGTTTAGGCAGCTCTCTCAGCACCATCTTGGGTAAACATGGTTTCCAAAGAACTCTCAATCATTATTCCCTCCTGAAAAACACCTGAAAAACAGGAGCGAAACCTCATGTCCAGTTTACTATGTACTGCATTTTACTCACAGCCAGAATCACTCACAGAGAACTCAAACACCAGGACAAGTGCTGCCCTCTGCTGGTGAGCTTCTATTCATCCTGCTGATGGAATCATAATAACCAACAGGTGTTTATGACCTGTCAACAAGAGTCAGTCTGCTGTAAGCCATAATAATCATGTGTCCCAACTGGTCATTTATTCTTGTTATTGGGTCTACACAGCACATTCTACTGAGGTTTACTCTTGGTTCCCATTCAAGGAAACCTTTTTAGATCATCAGGTCTTACTAAAACAAACTCCCCTAATACTTCAAGTCATGGTTTGAAAAACAGAGACAGAAACTAAGGACATACCGTGTGGTCAGTTTAATTATGTGATCACCTGACATTGAGAAGAAAGACAAGGCCAGGAACCATGTGATTTCCTGGTAGTCTACTGACAAGCAGTCTCGTAAAAAGTTGGTACCTAAAGTCATGTCGGATTAGCCTCTTATCCATAACAGCTGAGATTTCAGTTGATGTTTAATAGAATGTTTGATGTATGTGAAATTCTGCGTGCATAAAGTTCACAGCCAATGCAGAAGCCTTCAGTCAGCTGATTTTGTTTTCTGGTCACTTGTCAACCTAAGAGTACAAGGAAACCGAGGTTTCCTGAGTTCATTGTATAAAGTTTGTGAGCTTTTTCATTACAGTCAACTGTTTATGTGGTAGCTCCACTGTGACACTGTACGACTTGTCTCGTTTTGTGTCAGAATGTCACTTCCTGTGGGTGAGGTGACATCACCCCACCAGAAATCCTGCACTCAATATTCAAATGTGATGTGTCAGTGTACATTTATTCATTTAGCAGACACTTTTATCCAAAGCTATTTCTCAAAGCTTCACAAAGGAGCATAGGTGATAACTGATCATAACAACCGGAGAAGGATCTAAGGAGGGAGTGACACTTACCAAAGTCCAGACCGTCTTCTCTCAGCTGCCTGAAGAGTGGACCGCTCTTCACGAATAACATCCCTGAGCCACAGGCAGGAGGGAGAACATGGTGCAGGGCCTTTGTGACAGGGGACAGAGTGTCAAGGGATGCAGTTAATGTGGATAACAGGGCGTTGGTGGCAGTGTTGGTGGGAACACATCTGTGTTCATGTCTTCAGAATGAAAACTAATCTTAAAACCGTTATACATGTTGTTTATGATGGGGATTTTGCAGGTGATATTTGGATAATCGATAGGATTTGGATTTAATTCAGTATTGTACAATTGAAAGTGGTGTCAGAGAACAAGCTGTCCTGGACCTGCTGCTTGTAAAAGATGTTCTTAATGGGGGTGGCATGCACGAGTGAGGGGCTGAATGCTGACAAAGCTCTAAACATGTGACATGCAGTCATCACAAAAAACAAGACTGTGTTTAACGAGTTCACTGATATGGGTGTTATACGATAGTTTTTTTACAATTATTTACAGTATGTGATTACAGTCTTGTGACTGAATGATCCGTTAGAAATTCCCTTTCTGCACCTCTTTCTAAGACTCTTACGTAAGTCACCAAGGATACTCTGTAAAGCTCTGCTGTGTGAGTATATAACAACTGAATTAAATAGTTAAAATATCAGGGTGACAAAACCGGAAGTGTATGTGTGCACTGATGGAAACAGAATGAGTTGACTCGAGGTTTGACATCCCGGACAAGACGTAGTCTGCGTAGGAAGGGATGTTAATTATATGGTTTCAAAGGTCAAAAACAATTCCATAGTTTCAATCAAACACATTTACACACTATACCATCAACCCTATAACAAACTTACAGTTAAAGACATGTGTGATCTATTGTGATCTCTCTTTGTTCCAACCCCCCCAAAGCAAAAAGTAGATAAGAGGTGAGGTTAATTCATCCAAATGTTGCCTTCCAGACACAAAAAAAGTTTGTCATGCAATCTGGTGCCATTACCACCACAAACCACACATTGCTCCCTTTCTTGTATTTCTCTCTCTCTCTCCTCCTTCCGTTCTTCTGTCTTCCCCGTGAAAATGTTTATGACAGACAGATCGTCAAGCACCTGACACACTACGATGTAAGCATGTGTATCTTGTATATATAAGAGCAGCACCTAGACAACATCCCTACTCATTGCTTGGGGTTTCAAGACTGGTTACCTCAACTTCCATCACAAACAGAAAGGTAAGCAGCAGCCATACTTCACACTAAATACACATACATGTACATACATACACCCTTACACACCTACTAATTTCCTGTAACCGTCAGATGCCAAGTGACTACAAAACCTTGATTTAGAATGAGGAGAAAGGGAAATAGTTATAATCAAAGAGCTCAAATTAAACATTGAAAGAAATCATCTTAAAAGAAATCACCTATGAGAAAGACAAAGACGTTCTTACCTTCTTATCTCAGTCAATCTTTGCCTCCTCTCCTGCCTCCACCAGAATGAAGCTGTTGGTTGTTATTGCTGCTGTTCTGGTGGCAGCAAGCGCTGCCAGCCTCTCTCTGGAGGACCTGGAGTTCCACGCCTGGAAGCTGAAGTATGGTAAGAGAGCTGGGGTCTCCTACATCATCTTAACAGGGCTCTTAGGACAGACCTCTTCCTCTTCCACCCAGTCATAGTAATAGTACATGGCAGCAATAGTAACAGATATTGTGGTGTGCATCCGACAGTGTTGTGATTTACTGTAAATCTTAATTCACTAAAACGTTTGAGAACCTCCTGCCTCTAAATTTGATCTTTATTTAACTGCTACGTCTAACTCTGTTTTACTTGACAAAACAACAATTCAACCCCTCTCTTTTTTTATATTGCTAGCCAGTTATGAATAGAGGTGTAAAAGACCAGCCCTACACTTAGACCTGGTCCAGCTGGAGGACAACCAGCCCTGTTTCACTGCTGAGGGGAAATTATAGTAGCTGGTCTTAGAATGCAACAACCTGGTCTTCTGACTCTAGATTATGTTTGTGTTTGTCTGTGTGTGTGTTTGTGTGCGTCCAGGAAAGATGTACTCTTCCCCAGCAGAGGAGTCCCAGCGGAAGATAACCTGGATCTCCAACCGCAAGCTGGTGCTGGTCCATAACATGCTGGCAGACCAGGGCATCAAGTCTTACTACCTGGGCATGACCTTCTTTGCTGACATGGTGGGTTGTACTCAGTAGAGCCAAACAAATAATAATAACTTGTTTATCTTTGTAGGTGCAGTAAACATCTTTAGATCTGAGCTGTCCATGCACAAAATCTAATCTCGTCTCTCAGTTTTGACTGACCATGTTCTGCGGTTTAAACACTGATTGTGCTCTTCCAGGAAAACGAGGAATACAGACGTCTCATCTCCCAGGGCTGCCTGGGCGCCTTCAACTCCTCCGCCCCCCGCAGAGGCTCCGCCTTCCTCCCACAGGCAGGGCGCGTTGCTGACCTGCCCAACACTGTGGACTGGAGGGACAAGGGCTACGTCACCGATGTCAAGGACCAGAAAGAATGTGGCTCCTGCTGGGCTTTCAGCACGGTAAGATGTTGATCGAAGGAGGGAGAGAGGGAAGGGAGGAAGGAAGGAAAGAATGAAGGAAATGGATGAAGATAGGAAGAATGATAGGAGGTCAAGGGGAATGAAAGAGCAGTCAGGGGCCCTCAAGAAGATGTGGGAGGGGTAGGAATTGATGGAGGGATGGAGGAAGAAAGGGAAGAACCACTGTAGGGTTTGGGTGAAAAGTATTTCTTCATACATAAATCACCTATATTGTGTATGGTAAGACATGTTATGTACTGTACATATTTCTGTATATCTTACCTTTCCCAACTGCTTACCCATTGGCCAATTCCACACCCTTCTTACTCTTTCCCTTTCCCTCTTTCTCCCTCTCAGACGGGCTCCTTGGAGGGGCAGACTTTCAGAAAGACCCAGAAGCTGGTGTCCCTGAGCGAGCAGCAGCTGGTGGATTGTTCCGGTAGTTATGGAAACATGGGCTGCATGGGCGGCCTCATGGACAATGCCTTCCAGTACATCCAGGACAACAAAGGCCTGGACACTGAGGATTCCTACCCCTACGAGGCTACGGTGTGTGGGGGAAACACATACACACACTCATCATCAATCACAGACACGTACATAAAACAGTGTGCAGGACCAGACTCCGGTCAAAGTTTATTTAAGTCATGTGCACTTAAATTGCACGATACAGACATCTAGTGGATGGCTTTGGTGATACACCTCTACACCTAAACTCACCACATTGTACTCCAAACACTTAACTGAACACTTAACATTCCCTTACACACTTACAGAAGGATTGCATCAGGGTATAATGTTAAATAAATATCAAGAAAAAATTACATAACATCAACTAACAAGATGAACTAACACAAAGTTTTCCACACCCAGGATGGCAAGTGCCGTTTCAAAGCTGACAGCATTGGTGCCACCTGCACTGGCTTTGTGGACGTTCCATCTGGTGATGAAAGCGCCCTGCAGGAAGCTGTGGCTACTATTGGTCCTGTGTCTGTTGCTATCGATGCAGGACACTCCTCCTTCCAGCTTTACGAATCAGGTCAGAAATACAGACGCTGTAACTGACAGCCCAGCATGACTGGGTTGTCAGATTGAAGTGATCTCCAGCATGAGCAAATATTGTGTCAAAGCACATGACTCTGTTTGAAGATCAAACTGATACGTTTGTTAAGACTGATGTGAACGCTCCATGAAGCTCAATCATAAACTAATAGCAGTAGTTTTGTACTATATTTACACAGTATAATATTTGTGTGTGTAGTACACACAGTACAAGGTAGTAGTGTTGATGTTGTGTGTCTGGTATGGACTTAGTGGTTGGTTATTGGCTCCTCTCCCAGGTGTGTATGATGAGCCTGACTGCAGCAGCTCCGAGCTGGACCACGGTGTTCTGGCTGTAGGCTATGGCACAGACAACGGCCAGGACTACTGGATGGTGAAGAACAGGTAACACACCTACACACATACACACACACACACACACACACACACACACACACACACACACACACACACACACACACACACACACACACACACACACACACACACACACACACACACACACACACACACACACACACACACACACACACACACAAACAGGTCAAGAGACACATTGTCTAAAATGCTGATGATTCCAACAATGGATTGACCACTATTATTCGATCCCACTCGAAAGGTCTAGCTAAGTTGTCGTATGTCTTTGCTCTGGGTGCTGTCTAGCTGGGGGTTGAGTTGGGGATCCAAGGGTTACATCATGATGACCAGGAACAAGAACAACCAGTGTGGCATCGCCACGGCAGCCAGCTACCCTCTGGTCTGAGGGTTAGTCTGGAAACACTCAGGTGAATTCAGCAGGGAAACCTGTGGAGCTCCTGAAGATTCAACTCTTTAGACATGAAGACAAATGAAATGCACCTAACGTATTGTTAAACACTCACTACATTTGTGTGTAACATTGCCTTCGCAGAAGATTCAGCAGCACAACATTCTGAGACCCATGGAGAAGATTATATAGATAATTCTAAGTAATTTTATAGAAATAAAAACGGACTAATTCTTGTAAGTAGGCAGTTTTCTTTGTCCGTTCCTCAAACCTCCAGGAGGCATTAATGCACTGAAACTCACGTGGACACCCAAACTGTACTGTAAGCTTCATGAATGTAAATAAACGTGAAGATGTCAAACAAAAACAAAAAGTCTTCTTTTGTCCACATGCTGGCTGTTAAATGATTGTCTGACACACATTGTAGACAGCTCTTCTGTGTGGCTTGAAGTGGATTTATGAGTGGCTTCATTGAACCTCTTTCTAGGGCTCACCTGTTCCGAATAGTCAGCCACACCGCTGTTTGTCCAGATGTCTGACGACAAATCATGTCACCTCTAGGATCTGAAACAGGACCTGAGAGGTACAGAGGTGTGCCTATAAACACCCAATGCATAAACATTACATTAGTAATTTACTGCAGTAACACGTAGATACACTTACTAAATGACGGATTATGAATTGATGATAAATGTTATGCAAATAATTTATCATAAGGCAAACATTGGCATTTCGGTTGCGATCAAGGGTTCTTTGTAATATGGTTTTTGTGCGAAGGGGGTTGGTGTTTGATTTCATCACTGCCATGCATGTTGTGGGTGTGACAGAGCTATAAGAACATGAGAAGCTATGAACAGTCATGTTCACTCACTGGTCATCCTCTTCACACACTGCTTCAGTTCAACTTGGAGAGAGCGAGGTATGGTACGCCTTTTTAGAGCATGTGGGATTGTTGAGAAGAGAGAGAGGAGAGACTGAGTGTTTGTAAATACAATACCCATAGAACTCTACAGCAGACAGGGGTAGTGGAACATGCTGTATGAATGATGGTTGATAAGGTAGACAGATGCGGGGGTAGATCCAGTAAGTGAGGGTATATATTTGAAGGAGTAAATATTGTGTGAACAGGTTGTAATATAGAGTTGATGGCTGGAAGTGAACAAGTTCAAGAGTAGTCAGGTTAGAGTAGTCAGGTTCAGGGGTAGAAATAGAAGATTGAGGCTGTAGAGGTGCAGGGTTTATATAACCGATCGGGGAGGAGACAGGCTGGGTGTCTCTGTGTCTCCAGCATGCAGTCTCTGGGGCTCCTGGTGGTTCTGGCACTGTCTGTGGCATTCGTCGACTCCAAACCTGTCACCAAGGATGATGAGGCAGATGCAGACAAAGAGTTTGAGGCCTGGAAGATTCAGTTTGGTGAGATACTCTCAAAGCTCCTGATGCAGTATTACTTTGAGTTATGAAAATTGGCTGATGAGTACTATTCTTTCACAAGAACTTTTACCATTTCAAAATCTGAAAAAAGGCAATTACAGTTGTATATTGGCAATGAGATTTAGGTACAACGTCATCAATTCACCTTCCAGTAATACCGGTTAGGCAGAAACCGTAGTCTAAGACGTGGATTCAGACCTGCTGTGCTCTTCACAGGGAAGAGTTATCCATCAGCAGAGGAGGAGAGCAGACGGAGGTCTATCTGGTTGGGCCAAAAGAAAATAATAGAGGAACACAACAAGCGGGCTGAGAATGGACTTGAAACCTACACAATGGGTCTCAACTACTTCTCTGATCTGGTAAAGAAGACGTCTTTGTTTCCACAACTTTCATAGATATACACACTTTCTTCTTCTTAAAAAAAAAGAAGAAAAAAAAGAATAAAATCATATTTCTACATTCATTTTTTTTCTACGATTCTTTTGTACTGAATGATGTAATTTCTGTATCTGCAAATTTGTTGTACCTGTACTTGTACTTGTATAATGACTATAAAATGTATTTCATCTCATCATCTCATCTCATTTTCCTGAGTGGCTGTGTTTTTCTGCCTTCCTGTAGGAGAGTAAGGAGATCCCAAAGGGTCTCAGGCCACTTCAAGAAGCCCCGGACATGCCTCAGCTTTCCAAATCTCTGGTACAGATTCCCTATAGTTCCCCCTTTATATGTGTGTATATGTATGTGTGATGTCATACAGTATTCATGTTACTTCCTACACAGATAAAAGCACCTCCCCTATGGCCGACTGGCAACAAGGTCTGAACCAATCTCTGATTCATGAATCCAAATATAAACCGTTGCTTGAGAATTAGTCATTTTCTGTATTTGAATTCCCTGATAAGTGCCCTAATGCTAATGTTTTGTTCCCAATGTTTCCACTTGGACAAACAGCCAAACAGGCCTAAACTCCCTAATCCAGCCCTCATTCAACCTCTTCCTGAAGATGCTCACCCACCCACATCCCAGACAGTACGATCCACTCACACTCCTTCAAAGCTATGCATCCAAACAAACATACAAACACATGTACAAATACTTTGAAATTGATACTAAAGAGATTGTGTATATTATTGGCACACTCTAAATGTATTTATGATTCTAACACAACTCACATTTTCTTGCGTGTGTGTGTCTGCCTTGTCTAACAGCCCAAAACCCAGCCACCTTCGTGGACATAGTAGGACCCCTCTCCTGTCACCCCCAGTCAACTGGACCCTCCACCACGAAGCTCCAACTGAATAGTAGCTGGGCTAGCTCGACCATTTGGCTTGAATCTAGGTAGCGCTTTCGGGGTTATCCTTTCTGTTGCTAACCTATCGTTAGTGAAATAAACTGACACCTGATACTGACTCATATTTTTTGACTGGCTGGTCTATCGTCTTAACTCGACTGTGATCTTTACTCGTTTACTCCAGTGGTTCTCAATTCCGGTCCTATGGGCCCCACTGTCCTGCATGTTTTGGATGTTTCCCTGCTCCAACACACCTGATTTAAATGAATGGGCCCTTATGAAGCTCAGCAGAAGCCTGATACTGAACACCTAAGAAATTAAGATGGTGTTATGAAATATTTATGAGAGGTTCAGTCTTTGGTGTTAATGAAGGTTAAAATGCTTTTATAAGTAAATTATATTTATGTTTATGTTCCTTTCAGGTCCTGATTATCAGCTGCACTCACTAAATTCATCTGTAAGTGTCTGTTGAAATGAATTAATGTAAATGTATTTGCTGACGTTTGTTTTGGGCTTATGGGGACTTGGGTTTTGACCGAAAGAACCATTCCGAGGTGTAAAGATTTCAGTGACATTTATAGTAAAGAGAGAAAGCGGGCATAAAGAAAACCACAAGGACAAAACCCTTAATGAAATGAGACAGGACTAATGGAGAAAAATAGGAGAGAACAGGAGAAAAGGGGACACAGAATGAAGTGAAACAAATTAATTGGTTTCGTTGAATCCTCCTTGAACAGTGAAAGGCAACGTTGTGTTGCAAAAAGGCCATTACCGGTAATCAATTTAAATCTGTTTTAGTCCACCCACAGAAACCAATTAGGAAATTTAATTTGGCCTTTCTGGTTCACAGCCTATTTACAGCGTGGACAGGGACCCATACCACCAGGTGTTGTTAGAAGCTGACCAAACTCATTGACCACACAGAAAAAAAGGGGATGATGAGAAGGATGAGGATGGAATATTTGATTTAGTTTCTCGGATGGAGGACAAGCAACAGCAGCTTAAGGGCCTTTCATATCAGAGAGAGGAGGGGGAAAAAAAGAGAGAAAATCTCAAATGAAAACTCCATGTATTGGCCCTTTGGCCGTAAACCTCTCCACAGCCCTCCTCATATACAGTGCATTCAGCAACTACTGCATTCAGAAATTCATAAAGAAGTCAAACCTGAGATTTGTTGTTTTGGTCTTAACTACCATACACAGTATACTTACTAGGAAACATACAATGCCTTCATTTGTCCACTAGGGGGTAACATCTGACTGCTTTTTATGCTCACCATCAAAACTGTCAGCACTGTTCTATCCTTCGTTGAGAGACTGAGAAAACAGAACCAGGCCAACTGCTATTTACTCATCAAACTCTGGGTTTGGTACAGTTTACCACAATGTCAGATGAGTAGGGTTAGTTTTTTGCAAGGAAGGTTTCAGAAACAACTGATTTTACTAGGCCAGATCAGTCAAGCCCAGATACGCATGCCAGATCTGCCTGTGGTCAACACAGGAATAGACTGGAGAGCTGGAGGTTTTCAGTTTGGTCACTGGTGACAGACCACAACACGCACACACGCACACACACACGCACACACGCACACACGCACACACACACGCACACACACACACACACACACACACACACATACACACACACATACATACACCCAAACACACATAAACCCACAAACACATACACCCACACACCCCCACATACACCCCCACACATTTCCAGCATACCACGAGTGGACATCAGGAGACCCTGTCCACTATAAGCTCCTGCATCGATAGACACTTCAAAATGCCGTCTCACCTCCTCATCGATGAGAAATGCGTCATCATGCGTCTCGCTAACCGACAGTGTTGTCTTGGAGTCTGGAGGCTTTGTTGTCTGGCTGCGGGCCTGTGTGGACCGAGGCCATCTTGGTTTGAGCAGCCGCCGTTCCTCCGAGGCCACAGATGTGCGTCTCATCAGCACGCTCCTCACCATTCGCCCTTTCTTGTTGCGAGGGGGGGGGGGGGGGGGGGAATGGGCTGGCGTCTGTGTTTGTCACTCTAATGGGGAACATGTGCAGAGGTGACAGACAGGAGCCCGCAAACAGCACTCACACACACACTCGTACACATACACACACACTCACACAGTCACGCACGCACACTCACACACATACACACACACATTTATACACATACACACACACTCACACGCCCAATAGACATTGATCGGAACAATGTATTTCTTGTTCCAGCGCATTGTACTCCTTCTTCCTGCCCTGCCATGGTAACTGTAGCACACACCTACGCTGGCAGACAGGTGGTGTTCAGCCTGCAGGTAGAGAGATGGAGAGATGCAGAGATGGAGAGGTAGAGAGGTAGTCATGGAGAGTTAGAGGGTAAAGGGATGGAGTGATGGCTTTGCTCAGGGTGCAGGTGAAAAGATGGAGAGAAGGAAAGGGAGGGTGAGAGATCTAGAGAGAGAGGGATGCAGAGAGAGACAGCTAGAGAGTGACAGAGTGAGGAAAGAGCGACAGCGAGGGAGAAGGGGAGAGAGAGAGAGACAGCTAGAGAGACAGTGAAGGAAATAGCGACAGATGAGGAGAGATGCAACGAGACAGAGACAGATAGAGAGGGAGAGACGCAGAGAGGGGGAGATACAGAGAGAGGGAGACGAGCAGTGAGAGGGAGAGAGAGAGTCTCCAGGCAGCGAGGCTCATAGACGCTGCCCCATGTTGTCTTCATGTTTTATAGCAGCTGACATCTCTCCCCCCCACAGGAGCTGACCTCTCTTTTACCTGCTCTCACCTTCCTGTGTCTCCCCCTCTCCACGTCCTTCAGACTTCATCTTCTCTCGCTCTGTTCCTCCCTCGCTCGCTTTCTCTCACTCCGTCGGTCCACTTTCGGTCCGTTTCCCATCCTTCATCTCCCCCTCTTTCCTTTTTCTCTCTCGCTTGCCAACCAACCCCAACCCCTCCACACCCTCCCTCTCTCTCTCTCTCTCTCTCTCTTGCCTGGCCTGTTTTCTCAGCCTTTTTGTTGTTGTTTGTCGATGACCAAAGTTAATAAGGCAATTAGAGCCTAATGAAAAGAGTCTTCAGAGAGAGGTGAGGTTGTGGTCAATGTGCTGCAGCTGATGGAGCAACGGATGTACTAATGCAAAGCTCTGCCTGCTGTGCACACACACACACACGCACACACACGCAAAGCCCAGAAGGAAGTCACCCAGTTATCTATCTTGACAGATTGGTGTTAAAAGCTTTGAGAATGTTTGTAGCATGAATATATGTTACAGCATGACAGCAAGACAACAACATCAACAGACAACAGGAGAGGAGAGAAGAGGAGGAGAGGAGGAGAGGAAAGAAGGAGAGGTGACAGAACTGTGGCTCTGAGCAGCAGTTCAGTCCCACTGGGGCAGTGGCCCCACACACTGGGTCACACTCAGAGACCGAGTGGTACTCTGTGTTATGTGTGTTGTACAGAGAAGGTGGATAGATAGATAGACGGAGGTAGAAATAGACAAAGAGGGAGGGAGGGAGGGAGGGAGGGAGGGAGGGAGGGAGGGAGGGAGGGAGGGAGGGAGGGAGGGAGGGAGGGAGGGAGGGAGGGGTAGGGGGTAGTAGGGGGTACTGTTCTTCCCTGGAAGCAGAAGATGCATGTTCATTCTTGCTGAGGAATGGAGGGAGGAGAGGAGGGGATATAATAGCAGAAAAAGGAGGAGGAAAGGAGAGTAAGGGAAAGGAAATGAAATAGGACAGGAGAGGAAAGGAGACGAGATGAGATGAAAGGAGAAGAAAAGTCAAAGAGATTTACTATCATGTGCACAGTAAAACAGGGTCATGATCGTTAATGCATTTCTTGTGACATGGCAAGCTAGAGCGTAAAAAGAAAGGAGAGGACAGGAGAGGAGAGGGGAGGGGAAGGGAGAAAGAGAGGTTGAGGTTGACTGTCGCTGTGAGTTGATGGCTCCTGATTTGGTCCTATTAGTGGGAATAAAAGCAGGCCGGGCCCAGGTCCCCTAGGGAAGACCAGCCCAGGACTGAAGCTCCCTTCCTGGCCTCCCCACTGGTGAAGCTGGGGCAAAGGGGCTGGAGGTAGTAAAAAAGAGAGGGGAGGAAGAGTGAAAGTGTGAGAAATAAGGTAGTAAGAAGACGGACAGGAACGAAGACTAGACTTGAAAGACGAGCGATTCTCACCAAAACGACGAAGCCCGGAGCACACAATCCATACTAGCGAAACAGCGTCTGAAAGAAATCTTTACCCTTGATTTAGAAACCGTTTAAGATGCATTAGCTCTCCAGTAATTACCTGGAACTTAATTATAACAATCCGCCGCAGACCAGGACCAAACCAATGAGCTTAAGTTGGAGGAGCTGGTAAATGGATTTAGAGTTAATTTAGGGACTCAGAGAGTGAAACAGCCAGTGTGATGTTTGAAGCTGCGAGCATGGACAGCCGTTCAGGAGGGACCTGAAGTCTCTCTGAAGAGACTGCACACTTGCCTAATTTAAGTTCGCTCTGGAGATGTGTGTGTGTGCTTGTGACAGACGGTATATCTGCATAAGATGCGTCTAGTACATACAGTACTATATAGTACCAAGTCCATATAGTATCGAGAGATGGAATCACAGAGACTTCTTTGTGTGTGTGTTCTGTCACAGCAGATGGAATGACTGTGTTTGGCAGACGGTGTAGGTGGCATGTTCCTGGGTTCCTCAGCATGTAGTGTGTGTGTGTGTGTGTGCGTGCGTGCGTGCGCGCGTGTGTGTGTGTGGGAGGCTGTGGGTGGTGAGCGGAGCACAGCGCCTCCTTCCTCGTCCAGATGGTGTCGGGCCAGGGTGCTGTCCCCTGCTGATGATGTCATCACCGAAGACAGATCTGCCAGGCGAAGAGAGGGAAAGAGGAAAAGCAGAGAGACAGAACGCAGGAGCTGCAGCAGCTCCCAGCGTGAGACCAGGAGCCACAAGTCAGCTGATGCAGCGTTCCACAGAGACATGACCACAGAGAAAGGTCATACGTGTTCCGTTAATGAGAGGCTGTGTTCGGCTGTGTTGGGCTAATTGAGCCCGCCGTCCTAAGGTATAGAGCCGGCGTACAAAGGCCGTGTGCGGAAGCGACAAGAGAGGAGAGAACCGAACACCAGCGTATTTCCTCTGTTCTGTGGGCAAGTAAATGACGGGCGCCAGAGCGGAGGCTGCAGAACTAAACGAGGCCTGTGATGGACGCCGTGCCAGACACACACTCGTCTGAAACCATATTTCCCCCTTCCCTCGTTCCCCGGCTTGCTCCTCGATAGCCAATCAGCTGCTCACACAAAGGAGGAATTAACATATTCCCTGGCAGAGAATGGCTTCCTTAATTGCAGCTGCATCGAGCCACGCGGCCCTCTCTCTCTCTCTCTCTCTCTCTCTCTCTCTCTCTCTCTCTCTCTCTCTCTCTCTCTCTCCACTGGCCCCCTCCTCCAGTCTGCAGTCTCCCTCTATCTCTCCTGTTCGCCGCGTCTTTCCTCTCTCCATCCTTCCTTCCGCCGCTCTCATCAGTCGACTATTGTTGTGAGATGATGAGAAGGACAGAGATGGGGAAAGGGGGAGAAGGTGGCGTGCAGGCTGAGCGTCAGAGAGAGGGGGGTGGGGGGGAAGGAGGCATAGAGACGGTAAAGGAGAAAAAGAGAGAGGGAAGGAGAACAAATGTGTGGTGTAGGGTGGGGGTGGGGGTGGGGGTGGGGGTGGGGGGCTGGCGGTACTGTGACAGTGTTCGACACGCCGCAATCAGCACAGCTTGTGTTCTCAGCGGCCGGAACATGACCAGACACGGCAAAGGTCTGGCTTGATCCTTCTCTCTCTCTCTCTCTCTTTCTAGTTCTTCCAAGCATCTCCATCTATTTCACGGTGTTGTTCTCTCTCTGTCTTTGTCTGATCCTTTGAGTGTAGTCTTAACCTCTTGTGTCTGTTTGTTATCCTCAGCCTCTTCAGAACGGCACCTCTCATTGTACTTGATTGCAGAGATATGTGACGAAGGTGAACCGCACTCACGCTTCCATGCTCGTCACGCCTGATTTCTGGAGAGGCGGGTTAAGGCCCTTCCTCTTCCAGCTCTGCATGGTCCAATCAACTTCTCTGTGTCCACAGGTACCTCCACCCACAGACACATGTCCATCTGATCCAAAAGCACCATCCCAAACAAGGTTAGCTTTGTTCCCATCCAGAAACAACAGTTCTTTCTCCATACTCTCTGGTCTGTCACTGAAGGCTTTAATCGTCATACAAGGTCTCTCTGACTTGACGTCCACGACCATGACTGAAGATCAATTTAAAAACTCATCCCTCGCTTTCCAGGAGAACAGACAGATGTCCTTCCTTCAACCGCTTCCATTCTCATTGTCTGTCTGTGATGGTTTTGATTGGATGGTGAGGGATGATGACCAAAGTCTGAAATCATTCCAAATCTACAGGTTCTTTCATCCTTTCATCAGTTCGTCTGGACTTAAGCTCCTCTCTGGCTGTTTGTCACTTCCTCCTTGCAGTCATCAGTCACTGACAAATACTTTAATATAATCTTTAAATCTTTCATTTTCAAATGTTATTTTGTTCTTTCCACTGTGCCTTGGTGGATGTGTGATGTGTGTGTGTGTGAGAGAGTCTTGTGTTCAATACGTTGTGGTGTGTATGAATGTGTTTGTTTGTGCAAGATTGTATGAGTGTTTGTACGAACGGGTGTTTTGTGTGTGTGTTTTGTGTGTATGTGTGCACGTGTACGTAAGTGTGTGAGTATGTGTGTGTGTTTGTGCGTGTGTGTGTGTGGCTGAGTATAGAAGGCCTGCACTAATAACCTCTTTAATAAAGCTTGACAGCATTTCTCTACGGGAGCCAAACGCTCATTAGACCAGGCTAACTAGTCCCTGGTAACAAAACAACACGCTGCTAGACAACAGGGTCATACATTACATGTTAATGGTCGAGTACACACACACACACACACACAAACACACCCACAACCACACCCACAAATGCACACACACACGCACACACGCACACACACCACTTCCATGGTTCTATTTTATGGCCGTCTTGTAGAACTGGGACTCTTTAGCTGTGCGTGTCCTTGTCAAAATATTTTTTGTACATAATAAATATAGATATAGTACATCCACAGTTAGAAAGAGTCTTGCTGTACTATTTACTTGGTGCTTAATGGACTCTTTATTTAAGATCCATAATTTTTTTTAAGATCAGTTTATGTTTATTGTTTGCACCTTCCTGCCACACTAAAGTCCATGCTTGGCGAACAAAACCAATTCAGATTTAGATTCAGATTCTGAACACTGCATTCTCATTGGTGCATACTTATACTGCCTGGGCTCTGCGTTTTGAGCACATTTCCTTATTGCATTTGATTGCATTTCACTCATTCACACATTTTGACATGAACCTGGCGGCGGACATGACTGGAGAAAAGCTTCATTTGAAACGAGCACAAATGCGTTGAGACCGATCAGCCCGCTGTCAGTCTGTGGGGCCAAGTACATGCTCCATGGAGACAGGAGCCTCTGTGGGGAGGAGGAGCCTCTGTAGTGAGGAGGAGCCTCTGTAGTGAGGAGGAGGAGCCTCTGTGGTGAGGAGGAGGAGCCTCTGTGGTGAGGAGGAGGAGCCTCTGTGGTGAGGAGGAGGAGCCTCTGTGGTGAGGAGGAGCCTCTGTGTTGGGGAGGAGCCTCTGTGGGAAGGAGGAGCCTCTGTGGTGGGGAGGAGGAGCCTCTGTGGTGAGGAGGAGGAGCCTCTGTGGTGAGGAGGAGGAGCCTCTGTGGTGAGGAGGAGCCTCTGTAGTGAGGAGGAGGAGCCTCTGTGGTGAGGAGGAGGAGCCTCTGTAGTGAGGAGGAGGAGCCTCTGTGGTGAGGAGGAGGAGCCTCTGTGGTGAGAAGGAGGAGCCTCTGTGGTGAGGAGGAGCCTCTGTAGTGAGGAGGAGGAGCCTCTGTGGTGAGGAGGAGCCTCTGTGTTGGGGAGGAGCCTCTGTGGTGAGGAGGAGGAGCCTCTGTGGTGGGGAGGAGGAGCCTCTGTGGTGAGGAGGAGGAGCCTCTGTGGTGAGGAGGAGGAGCCTCTGTGGTGAGGAGGAGGAGCCTCTGTGGTGAGGAGGAGCCTCTGTGGGGAGGAGGAGCCTCTGTGGTGAGGAGGAGGAGCCTCTGTAGTGAGGAGGAGGAGCCTCTGTGGTGAGGAGGAGGAGCCTCTGTGGGGAGGAGGAGCCTCTGTGTTGGGGAGGAGGAGCCTCTGTGGTGAGGAGGAGGAGCCTCTGTGGTGGGGAGGAGGAGCCTCTGTGGTGAGGAGGAGGAGCCTCTGTGGTGAGGAGGAGGAGCCTCTGTGGTGAGGAGGAGCCTCTGTGGGGAGGAGGAGCCTCTGTAGTGAGGAGGAGGAGCCTCTGTTGTGAAGAGGAGCCTCTGTGGGGAGGAGGAGGAGCCTCTGTGGTGAGGAGGAGCCTCTGTGGGGAGGAGGAGCCTCTGTGGTGAGGAGGAGGAGCCTCTGTGGTGAGGAGGAGGAGCCTCTGTGGGGAGGAGGAGCCTCTGTGGTGAGGAGGAGGAGCCTCTGTGGTGAGGAGGAGCCTCTGTGTTGGGGAGGAGCCTCTGTGGGAAGGAGGAGCCTCTGTGTTGGGGAGGAGCCTCTGTGGTGAGGAGGAGGAGCCTCTGTGTTGGGGAGGAGCCTCTGTGTTGAGGAGGAGCCTCTGTGTTGGGGAGGAGCCTCTGTGGCTCTTCCACCACACCACCCAACTGCACAGCCAGGTTCATAACACGACAACACAGAATCCAGAGCAGCAGATACAACAAGGACCTCGCTGAAACGCAGGGAGACACCTCCCACATGGAACACGTCCCTCGAGGACCCTTCGCTGAACATAAACCGCCTGTGTTCGCCGTGTTACCCAAAGAGATACGCTGCTGTTCTCCGATCTTCGCTGGCAATCCTCTCAAGAACATCACAGACGATATTTCTTGTTTTACAACTAAACAACTGGGTTTAAATATACAGTAAAATGTGACAAGAAGAGCGTTACAGCAGAAAGTACCTGATTGCAGCTTACGTCTCACTGGAATCTGCTTCACAGTTTTGTCTCGTTCTAAGTTTATCTACAGATCAGTCCCAGCAGGCGCATTAAAGCGAGAGAAGAGAAGTGATACTGAAGGAGGAGAGGAGGATGAGGAAGAGGAGAGGAGGGGCTGACCTGACAGGCCCAGCTAGACAGGGACACTCGGCAGGAAGCAGAGGAGCAGGACTCTGACACCGAAACAGAGCACACGATCATCCATCACCGGAGCAACGGCGGCTGTCAGAGGGCCGAGCGGGAGAGGGACAGCAGGGCGGGGCCGGGGCAGATGGACAGGGAAAGGGTGGACTCTGGTCCTCCGCCGGAGGGCTGTGGTTGAAATTGGAAAGGCACTACACTTTTTAAACACTTAAACATCTTCCACGCGCACACACACTCACACACATCATACACACACATAAAAACACACCATACGCACACACACCAACACACAATCGCACACTAACCCCACACAGAAGCCCCGAAAGTGCAGCGGGTGGTAAAGACGATGCTCTCCTATGTCCTTGTGTCCACTGTGCAGGACAGAACAGCCGTCTGGAAGAAGATGAGGAGATCATCCATCATCACACTCACTCCTGTCTCAGAGTTCCCAACTCTGGTCCATATTACTGAGGGCAGAAAGACAGAGAGAGAGAGAGAGAGAGAGAGAGAGAGCGGGGGGAGGGGTGAAAAGCAGAAGGAAAAGTTTTTGAGAAAAATACCTGGCCTGAAAAGGACCGACACAAACAAATAATGTTAATGAAGCTAAAACTAAAACTGATTAACATGTTGAGGTGTTGTGAATAGATGAAGGTAAACAAACTCTGAGCGTAAAAATGAAACAGGATGCAACAATTACAAGGTAATAAACACCTGAATTAAGAACTGCCTGCAACACTGGCGGTGGTGAACCCTCTCTGGAACAGGTCTCAGTGGAATTCTGCATAAGCAGAGCCAGGAGGCTGGAGTCAGGAGGCTGGAGTCAGGAGGCTGGGGCCAGGAGGCTGGGGCCAGGAGGCTGGGGCCAGGAGGCTGGGGCCAGTAGGCTGGGGCCAGGAGGCTGGGGCCAGTAGGCTGGGGCCAGGGATTATCCAGGGGTCAGAGAGGCGGGTCTTTGATCAGCCTGCCTCATCAATAGTCATCCATAGCCTGTACTGCTGAGGAGAGGAGGAGGGCGGGAGGGAGGAAAACGAGAGGAAAAAGGAGAGGAACAGAAGGTTTTCGTGTTCTAACAGCTCTGTGTGCCACAGGGAAGGCACCAGTCAGCAGGATATGGATTGATTCATTTCCTCGCCTCTCGGTCTAAGACTCGGGAGACACACTTTACGTTTTTCAATTTCACCAACCCTACAGTATAGGTCCTCTGCGTTGTACAATATGCAATGTTAAAATCTCCCTCACACAAAGACACACAGACACACACAAGACACACCAGAACGTATCCGAGAACACGAAGAACATGGAGAAGGAAAGGGCATTAAATTACATAAAAGACTAATCTGGGAAAGGCTCCATACACACATGATTCATCTCTCCAGCACTCAGCTCAGATGTGCAGGAGACAGTGGGAGAAGTGCTGGTGAAGGCTATTAGAGCCTCTCTCATACGTACACCCTGGCTGTCCATTGAAAGCTGTTCAAACTCACTGCTCTCTCCCCACTGGCGGCAGCCATGATGGGGTTTCATGGGCGCTAAAGGAAATCACACAAATCCCTGAATCCCTGGCTGTCTGTTTCTAGGGTAGAGTGACCGTGTTGTAGTGGGTGTGTGTGTAGTATGTGTGGGTAGGTGTGTGTATGGTGTGGGTGTAGTGTGTGTGTGTGTTAGTGTGGGGTGTGTGTGTAGTGTGTGTGAGTGGGTGTGTGTGTGTAGTGTTTGTGTAGTGTGTGTGGGTGTGTGTAGTGTGTGTGGGTGTGTGTATGGTGTGAGTGTGTGTGTGGTAGTGTAGGGTGCATTGTGTATGTGTGTAGTGTGTGTGTGTGTGTGGGTGGGTGGGCGAGGGGGCGCAACGGAGGGGCTTTTAACGGCTCTTTACCTGCATTCAACACACACAGACTCACGCAGAGACACACAAGCGTGCACACACACACACACACACACACATACAGTACACATCCAGAGCTGCTGTTTAGCTCTGCTTCTCCATGTCATTAAGTCCTCTAACAGGGTCACTTTCTCAGCAGGAAGGGATTTGGTTCCTGTGTGTGTGGTTAGAGCCGCTCGCTAGAACGGCTGGATTCGTCGCACGCTGATAAAAACGGAAAGAGATGATGAACTGAGGTTCATTGTCATCACAAGATAAACAACCCTCTCAAACACATCTACACACCAACACACACACATACATGCGCACTCAAATGCACACAATAATTAATCCAATTAATCCAGCTGGCAAGTCTGTTTACAGAACTCCTTTCTTTGAGGCACCTGCCGTTTCAGCACCAAAACAATGAGATATTTTTAAGCTTTCATTCAATTTGATATTTCTGAGATTCACATAGGTGTGCGGGTACACGGAAGAAACAATGCAGGTCAAACACACAAACGTGCACACACACTCATTCACACATAAACCCCCCCCCCCACACACACACACACACATTCATGAAAAACTGTTGAACATTGCCATGTGTGTGCGTGTTTTTTTCGTAGCGCTTCTAGATGGAGAAAGAACATCTGATTCACATCCTCATGGCTGTCTCCTTCCTTCTATCCTTCCTTCTATCCTTCCTTCTATCCTTCCTTCTATCCTTCCTTCTATCCTTCCTTCTATCCTTCCGTTCCCCATCTCTTCACTTATACATGTCTTTGTCAAACCACACCACCTCCCCCTCACTATCACCCATGCCCACCGCACCAAATGGCGAGATTTAAAAGCTAAAGGTTTGTTTTTCTTTACCCCCTCCCCACTTCCATTTCTCTTCCTCCATTTTCTGGCTCATTCATCTCTGAGACCCGGTGAGACGTCAGCCCAGAGCCAGCCTCAATCGATCAGGAGTTCCACAGCTTTTTATTAGTGGCCGTGGGGAGACAACCACACACACACACACACACACAAACATTTCCCAACACTGGTTCCCTATGTGGGTGTGGCTGTTGACAGGTGGATGGTCACCACGGTACCCTGCCTTCATGTTACTCTGGTGCCGTCCAATTAGCTCGTTGCCATGGGAGACTGTGGTGTTGGAGGGAGGGAAAGGGAGGGGGGCTGAGGGGGGGGGGGGAAGAGTCCAGAGGGAGGGGAGACAGGAGAGGTGTGAGGGGAAGGGGGGGAGGAGGGGGGGATGAGAGAGAATGAGGTGAGTGGTGAGTCATGATGCCCGAGTCCCAGGTGAGACCCCTCCGCTCTCCAGGCATGAGCTAATAAGACATGCTGCCACCGGGACACTGGGTCCTGTGGATACACACACACACACACACAGATTCATATGCACACACACACAAACACACGCAGGCATGCAGATATGATGTTTATGCACTCACACACACATACCCACACACGAATCGCACACTCAAACTCCGAAATAAACACAGTCTGTTACTTTCAACTGTGGCTCTCATTGATAAGGAATGAATGACAGTAATTAGCATGCGGAGGCTAATAGCTAGCGTGGGCTGCGCACCATGCAAGAATAAGACACTCAAACCTCCGACTGAATACATGCTCCTTAAGGATCCAGCTACATAAATACTCTCATTATATCCGTCTTGTCTTCTCATGAATCCCTCAGCTTTCTTTCCGATAAATATATATATATTTGGAGTAAAGCTGTGAGATGTGCACAGATAATCAGTTTTATTGTGTATTTCCCAAAGGCAAGGAGCAATCAATCAAGTTGAAAATTATTTTTAAGCAGATTGTTGTGTGTTTGTGTGCGTAACTGTGCGCATGTGCTGATGTGAGCGTGGAGTTTGTGCGCATTTGTGTGTAGACATGGGTGCCTGTGTGTGTACGAGCTTGTGCATGTGCGTGTCTGTGCGTGTGTGTGTGGTCTCGTGTGTAAGCCAGGTCAGCATGCATCTCAGTGGACGCGCTCAAACACACATCCCCTACACACATCCCCTGCAGACTCTCCACAGTTAAACACTTTGAACATGAAAACACTCTTAATCCTGTTGAGAAAACCGCTGGAATCGGGTGGAGAGTTTATGTGTGTTTATGTGCGTGTGTGAATGTGTGTATATATACATGCATGCGTACATGTGTTCTGAATCTACACCATGAGCTTTGGCGCAGAGCTAAACTGAACTTGATCAGATTAGGCGGAAAGTGGCCAAAAGTGTAAGTAATAAAGTTTGTTTTAACAAGAACATTTCACATCATCATTTCACACTGGTTTTGTGCTTTCCCCGCTGTTCAGAGGTTTACCTGTTCTGTAGAAACGCACAATCCATGTATAAAAAATATGAATATGTCTTATCTCTAAATCACTCCTCTGCGGACTGTGAAACGGGATCACTTGCTGAAGTGCTTGACAAGGACTGGGATAAGATGAGCAAAGAAAGAGTGGAGGGAGGGAGGGATGGGGGGAAGGAGGGAAGGAGGGATGGAGGGAAGGAGGGAAGGAGGGTGGTTGAATATTCTGACTGTATGAGAAGATTGCTTTCCTCCCTCTGGGTAGGGCTCTGACAAGGTATGTGAGCAGTGTGTGTAAGCTGAGTGTTTGTGTGCGGTGTGTGATCAGTGCGGCTGAGAAGAGTGTGTGTGGGAGCGGAGCGTGTGTGAGGCGGGAGGGAGGGAGGGAGGTGTGATGGCTGTTCTGGGGCAGGTGTGACAATTTCACTGAGCTGTATCTGTCCAAGGTTTTCCCATCAAAGTGTCTTTCTTCCTCTCCTCCCCTGCTTTCCTTCTTTCCTACCTCATCACCCTTTCCACCACCTTGGGAGGTCATGATTAGGATCATATTGATGCTATGGCTAAGAAGGTTGTACTGACCCTTCCTTCCTTCCTTCCTTCCTTCCTTCCTCCCTCCCTCCCTCCCTCCCTCCCTCCCTCCCTCCCTCCCTCCCTCCCTCCCTCCCTCCCTCCCTCCCTCCCTCCCTCCCTCCCTCCCTCCCTCCCTCCCTCCCTCCCTCCCTCCCTCCCTCCCTCCCTCCCTCCCTCAGACTAGTGATGTTAATGGAGGACATGAAGCTGTTTGTGCATGTGGACTGCCGCATTGACAGGCCAGGTCAGCAGACTGGGCTCAGCCACACGGCGCTGCTTTCCCCCCAGCACACATCCCAGTGTCACCTGACACGCCTGTGACCTGCTCCCTGAATAAATTACTGCTCTGGAACATACCCAGAGATTAAGGGTGTGTGTGCTTGCAGTGTGTGTTTGTGTGCGTATGAGTGTCTGAGAGAGAGAGAGAGAGAGAGCGAGAGAGAGAGAGAGAGAGAGAGAGAGAGAGAGAGAGAGAGAGAGAGAGGGAGAGAGAAAGAGTAGATAGAAAAAAAATCAGGTTCAGAGAGAAAGGAAAGACTGAGAAAGGAAAGACAATACAGAACAAAAGAACTAATGGTAACTGAGATTTTCGAGGAAAGAAAGAGATTTTCAGATTTCAGACAGATTTCCCTGACAGCTTGTTATAGTCCGCCTGTCTCTTCCTTGTGTCCCTCCAGAAGCAGAGGCTCTGTACAGAGCGGGGGATCTGCCGGCCCCTCCGCTCCCTGCAAACAGAAGCTGATCTCAGGGCTCCACAGCCTGTGACCCACCCCCTGACCTGGAGACCAGACCCAGTGCATGGAGATGTTCCTCAAAACAAACATGTCAATCACCAGCCTCCCCCAATCTCAGAATGGCTTCTGTACAGCTGGGGAAGAGAAATGTTTTGGGGATAGAGGAAGACAGCGAGGATGATTTAGCAGGGAATGCTAACGAACGCCATTTGAATTGACAATATCTAACCGTCAAACCGTGTTTCATGATTTTTGTGGATATTCCGTTTCCTCTCCTTTTCCCAGAGAGGGAGTAGAAAGCGGATCATATTGTGTCACATCATTAGTAAGCTTCTCTCTGTATTTGGTTCCCTCCACTGCCGATTCTTCCATCACTCCCTACTGTTCCTCCACTTCTTGTTTGTGCGCCCTCCAACTTCAGCAGAGAAATGAGAAAGTGTCTCAGACAGCATTGGAGGTGCAATGTCATGTGGCTTCAGAACACAACACACCTTCCCCCGTTTAGGGAAGTGAAGATGTGTTTGTTTGGTAGAAATGCTGCACTTACCCAGGTGGAAGTAGGCAAGTTGGGAAACAGAATATTTAAACTGAGAAGGAGCTAGCAGGCGGTGACGCTGACAAGATCAGAGCCCGTGTGTGCAGGATTAGTTGAGGAGAGACATCCACCATCTTGCTATTCCTCACCAACCTACAGGTAACGTAGAGTGCTGCTACATGCAACTGGTACACAGGCTTTCCTGAGGTGATACCAGAGATGACATGGGATTTAGATTGCAGTGAGAGAAAAAAGAGAGCGCGAGAGAGAGAGAAGAGAGAGAGAAGAGACAAGAAAGAGAGAGTGAGAGAGACGAGAAAGAGAGAGAAGGAAGGAAGGACATGATATAGATTAGCAGTCTTTCCTCTAAAGACTGCAGCTCTTGACCCTGAAGGAGAGCAGCATCCAGAGAAGAGAGGTACCCAGGTTCACGCTTGGGGAAATTGGAATCATTCCACAAAATATACGTGTGGAACGTGACACTGTAATATCCACAGTGAGAAATTGTTGGCAGTTAGGAGTGTAGCCAAAGGAAAGGAGAAGGCTGCAAAACAAATGGAGCCAAAACAAACTCATATTTTACAGGAAATCTAAGAAGGCTCTTTGTCAGCTCCAAACATTCTCACCAGACATCGAATCTGCTGAGGACGGAGAATATTGCAACCTTAAAACTGAAACGAAGGCAGAAGATTTCAAAGTTTTGGAGGGGAACTATTACTAGAGAAAGAGAAGAGAGGATTGATGAGAAAGACAGAGAGAGAGAGAGAGAGAGAAAGATTGCAGAGAAAGCGAGAGCAGGAGAGATATTCAGAGGAAGACAGAGATAGGGAGCCTTTTTTGGGTAGCGGATGAGTCGGCAGTCATCTTGTCAGCAGGGTCTGGCCCCTGCCTGGTTATTAACCAGCCCTCCGAACAAACAACCTTTCAATTTAGATGGGGAAGATTCCATTGTTCCCAGGGAATCTCTGTGACCAAGACGATAAGTGCTTCACGGACCGTAAGTTCTGGAATCCAGCTAACAGTTTCGTACCTGTCTGTTTAGATTAGTGTGAAAGGACAAGCAAGAGAGAGACAAACAGAACCAATCCTGAGCGGAGTTCCATGTTTTCTCCTATTCAGCTTCCTGATGCTGCCAGCTGCTCCAGAGGCTCCAGAGGCTGCTCCAGAGGCTCCAGAGGCTGCTCCAGAGGCTGCTCCAGAGGCTGCTCCAGAGGCTGCTCCAGAGGCTGCTCCAGAGGCTCCAGAGGCTGCTCCAGAGGCTGCTCCAGAGGCTCCAGAGGCTGCTCCAGAGGCTGCTCCAGAGGCTGCTCCAGAGGCTGCTCCAGAGGCTGCTCCAGAGGCTGCTCCAGAGGCTGCTCCAGAGGCTGCTCCAGAGGCAGCAGATCAAAGCAGCAGATCACCACCATCACAAACGTTAGCAACGACAAAAAACAAAGATTTCATCAAGCACAGCTCAGGGTTTAAGTAAAGAGTCACGGGGGAGAATCTCAACCATGACGTGCAACTTTTTCTCTCCTGAACCTTTCCTACTTCACATGCAGATACACGCTTCCATTTTAAATGGAAAAGGATCGTCTGAAATAACGCACACGCCGTTCGCCTTGAGGCTGTCAGATTAAGAAAGTAAGAATACCCAATAGAACAATTTAATTGAAATATCTGAGGGTGAGTGAGAGACGGAGCGACAGCGTGCCCAAGTCAGTAAAGTAAAAAAAAAAGGATAAGATGTCAACATTTTTTCGATGGAATGCCATTTTCCTCTCAGTCCATAGAAAGGTCATGGAAGCGCCCGGTGTATTAATTCACAGCCATTGATAATTGGTTTTCTATCAGCTATTAAAAGGCTCCAAGGCATAAGACTGTTATTAAAAACTGTTCTCCTCTCTGACTACTTTCGCAATACATCATGGTTTCACCTACCAGCGCAATGCCAGACCTCTTGCTGTCCTCCCTTCCTGTCTCTCTCTGCCTCTCTATGTCTCTGTCTCTCTATGTCTCTGTCTCTCTATGTCTCTGTCTCTCTATGTCTCTGTCTCTCTATGTCTCTGTCTCTCTATGTCTCTGTCTCTCTCTATATTTCTGTCTCTGGCTCTCTTCTGGCTCTCTCTGGCTCTCTCTGGCTCTGTCTCTGAATTTCTTGGCTGCTTCTTAATATATCTAATTGTTTTGTTTTGGGCAATAGGTTGTATTTCAGTAGTGAGTAGAGAATAATGAGTTGACCTTAGGGATCCTGTTTGGATCTGTGGTTGCTCATTACGTTTTTATATCGAATGGCTTATAAGCTTTCGTTCCAGCTTTCTCAGTAGATTCCTTTGTTGTCAGGCCAGCACTCGCTAGTAAGGTTCTTTCCATGCCAGGTATTAATAGCTCTTATTGTGCTTACATGGCAATTCTTCATACAGTATGTTAACTGGTACAGTACCTGCCTTCCTGCGATCTGGACCTGCCAGATTGTTTCTATAAATGTTGAATGATGCTGTACTCAACCACGTCTCTGTGCTTGATGAGGTCGTTACCAGCCGTGCCTCTGGTTGAAGCACTTGGTGCTTTTGTTTTCACTTGTTCTCAGTCTCTCTGTCCCCTCTCTCTCCCCCTCCCCCTCCCCCTCCCTCTCTCACACACACACAGACACACCTTTGAATCTACCACATAACTTCACACAATCAAAGGCAGGTGAAAAGCTAAGCTGGAGTTTGTGCTTGTGAACAGTGAACGTCGTGTCCTGTTCAGTGTGGAGGCAGCTGAAGTGATGTCGCTCCATAAATAACCAGGTGGTGCTGAAGCACATGCCAGATCCTCACTTGATGCCATCCCTCCCACGGTTACAGAACCAGGAAATATATATTGTAGGATCGTACAGAAACAAAATCACTATGCTCAGATGCTTTTCTCTTTGGGCCTCCTGCAGTGTGTGTGTGCTTGTGTGAGCTGAACTTGTGTGTGTGTGTGTGCTGTACTTGTGTGTGTATGTGCTGTACTTGTGTGTGTGTGTGTGTGTGAGTATTTCTGTTACCTGGCCTCAGCACATACGTACTCAATCAAATCCAGTCATTGATTGGCAGTAGACTGTAGAGTTTCAGCCTTCTATTGCCTTTTGAAAGGTTGCTTTCTCCCAGGGGGACACAGGTTCACAACCCTTTAAGGCAGCAATGCAGATCCCCACTGTGACTTTGTGTTGGCGGATCATCTCTCCATCTACCCAGTCCAAACTCATCCTGATCTCCCTGCGACCTGCAGGAGTGTGGAGCAAGACTCTAATTACCGGATCAATAGAACTTTGATTGGATCTCAACAGTGACATTGAACAAATATGAAAGAACCGCTGCAACATCACCTCCGAGTTCTGGATCAATAGCTGTCCCACTCCAGCACACAAACAGGAACCCCCCAAGCCCCCCCCCCCACCCCCCACCCCCTGTACTTACATGGAAGTGTGATGTTAACTAAACGAGCTGATTGGTTGGAATGCTGTTCAAGGAAGAGCCCTGCATCTCAGCCCCCGATAGGCTACTGGATATGGGGCAACTTCCCAATATCCCAAGGAGGGATAACCCTGACGCAGTGTGTGTGTGTGTGTGGGTCTGTGGGGTGGGGAGGAGGGGTAAGGGGAGGAGAGGAAGAGAGGAGGGAGAAGTGAAAGGCAGAGCAGAGTTGAATATTAAAAGGTTGGAGAGTTGTTAAGCCAAACACTAATGATGTAGCTAACAGACTAAATAAAGTTTCCCATTAGAAAACTGCTGACGTCGACCAAAATGGAAGACTTTGCGAAGCCATTCAATCTAAGTTAATATTCCTCCTTTGGGTTGAGTTCAACACTCCCTCTCTCTATCTCTTGTCGACTCTGTCCGTCTCCCCATCTCCCCCAGTGATATACTTGAATTACAGCCTAATTATAAAGAACTTCATTTATTTGAGGGAGATGGGTGCCGTCATATGCATTCTCTATTTGGTAATCTTCTCAGGGTAATGAAGATGAACGATGTAATAACACATTTCCAACTGTGTCAAAGTACCATTCCAATTAGCATTCATGTGGATGTCCAATTAAGTTTACTGATTAATGTGGCAATCAATGGGACATTATGATGGCTATTAAAAATAGTGTGTTAGGCAACATGATACAGCTGAATACCAAAACAAACAGCAGGATCTTATTTACGCAAGTAGCCACAACAAAATGGCGAGGCTCAGATAGGAGCAAGACAGGCGGACAGACAGGCAGACAGGCAGACAGACGGATGCGTGGATTGATCACCTTTCTCTCCTCCTTTCCCCCCCCATTTCTCTGCTCCCTCCTCCTCTCTTTCCCCTACCCTCCTTCTCTCTCTCTCGCCTCCTCTCTCTCTCCCCTACCCTCCTTCTCTCTCTCTCTCTCTCTCTCTCTCCCCTTCCCTCCTCCTCTCTCTCCCCACCCCTCCCCTCTATCTCCCCTCTCCTCCTCCTCCTCTATCTCCCCTCTCCTTCTCCTCCTCTATCTCCCCTCTACTCCTCCTCCTCCTCTCTCTCCCCTCCTCTCCTCTATCTCCCCTCTCCTCCTCTTTCTCTACCCTCCCCTCCTCCTCTCTCTCCCCTCCCCTCCTCCTCTCTCACTCTATTCCTCTCTTCCCCATCCTGCTCCTCTCCATCCCTCCATCAGCTTCATCTGATGCCATTATAAGGGTTGACAGACCAGGCAGGCCAGCTGGGACAGGAAGTGAGTGTTCCGGGGAGATGAGGCTGTGTGTTCTGCCAAGACACACCATGGCATCCTGCTCAACATCGCCCAGCAACAAGGACTGTGTGTGTGTGTGTGTGTGTGTGTGTGTGTGTGTGTGTGTGTGTGTGTGTGTGTGTGTGTGTGTGTGTGTGTGTGTGTGCAGAAGAAAAACACTGCCAACAAACACTAGTCCTGCTCACATATGTGGATGCTCACTCAATCCCCCAACACAGAAAAGACAGATCATCGGACACATAGAAAGAAATATCCCTGTTATTTACCTCAGCTTAGAAGCATTTGATGAAAAGATTCCCCTCTTTGCGCAGTGAGACGTTTTCCTCTGATGTCAATATGTTAGTCTGTAATGAAATATAAAAACACTATACTGCGTCTCTCCCTTTCCATATATCTCTGTGACAATATGTTGTCTCCCGCTCTGTGAAGTAATCAGCATGCTCTTCCACTCTGCTGTGTGTACATGCCTGTGGACTCCCAATTCAAAGCCCACGGAAGCAGATTCACAAGCCAGGTAGGAGAGTGAAAGGTTTACAATTGCCGCACTTTTCTAAATCATGGACTCTTCCCCTATTAAAGCATTAGAAGCCTTGCCCCCCACAAACACCACAGAACTGAGAGGCACACCAACCCTCAAAGAGATGCCAAAGGTATCATTCTGAAATGCCAAAGGAAATGTGTACACTTGTGCCAAGATCATTATAGTTATAGTGCAGGGCTCCCCACTGCTTTGAATGTGTGCATAAGTGTGTGCGTGCATGTGTGTGTGTGTGGTGCGGGTGGATTACTCAGGTCTTCCTCACACATGAGGACACAAATCTATTGAAGTTCCCCCTCCTGGTCTCCCTTTCACATTTCCCCATTTTCCCTCTCCATCTCTCCCCCTCCCTCCTCCTATCTCTCTCTAAGATGACTAATTTCAGGGTTTGCAGTGAGAGGCTCTGTTCCCGGGGGTCAGTCATGTCCACAGACCATGTTGGCCAATGGCCAGTGATGAATTCCATGTTTTTTTTCCCCTCAAAACCAATTTTTTCAATCTGTTCCCAACTACCGCTGAAAGGAAACTCAAAATGCCCAAACATGACTTGTTTTCTGTTCCGTTTGATGGAAAAGCCAATCCAAGATGGAGGCATGCGGATTTCTCTCTCCTACAGTTCGACTGAAAGAAAGGCAGATTACAAAAAAAATAAAAAAAGAGAGGTGGGGGGGGGGGGGGGGGGGGGGAGGGGGGGATTGTGGCAGGATGTTTGTCTTTTTAAATCCCCCAGTCCTCCTAGGAAACGTTTGTCTGTCTGTGCTGTCACAGTCAGAACTATTGCAGTGGAAGCAGGAAGAAGTGGTACAGATCCCCGACCAAAGTCATGAATATTGAGGTCTGGACAATCTGTCCTCAAACTAAAGCCTGTTTTTCTCATCAGGCCGTACTTGCAGGCAACTGTGGATGTTAATGGAACTCAAGGGGGCCATTTCTACTCAGTGTAACACTGGGTGCCATGGCAACCGGATATTTTATGGCGTCGAATGCAACCGCTGGAGGAGACAACTGACAGGTCCTCCCAAAGTTAGCTGTCCAATCAGTGAAGATCAGTCTCCAAAGTCCATTTGTAAGGTAATAGCACTGCTAGTAGCACTGCTTCTAAGTGTTCTATATAAACATGTCCTACATATTCTAGATTCTTTGAAGTGGAGAGCAGAGCAGAGGAGAGAAGGGATTCTTGTTTAAAAAGGGTTTTCCAGAGTTGCTCTGAGCCCATCTGCTGCGGTCCGAAGCGGCCCCTCAGAAGCACTGACCCGTAGCGAGCCACCATATTGATTCACCAGAGGAGCAGAAGGATGAGCAAACAAGGATCCTGCTGAGAATATCAGCTTTCCTTTTCCTGTTGACTCACTGTACAGGGCTGGTAGGTGGGGTTCTTTTAAGGGCCAGCATTTTGTCAAATTAAGTCCAGGTGTGGTCCTGCTATAAGTCTTTTAAGCGTGTGTGTGTGTGTGTGTGTGTGTGTGTGTGTGTGTGTGGGGGTGTGTGTGGGGGTGTATATGCGTATGTGTGTATGTGCGGTCGCGTGCGCTGAGTGTTTGCGTGTGATCGCAACATATCATCTTCCTCCAGGAACCCCCCAGAAACCCAATTGCAACGCTGTTGCACAGAGATGCTCTCTGATGTGTTCAAGCCGTTAGCCAGTCTGTCCCACTGTAGCCCCCCAAGAGCCTCCACCTCTGGGGCCATGTTAGCCAGTCTGTCCCACTGCAGCCCCACCAAGAGCCTCCACCTCTGGGGCCATGTTAGCCAGTCCTTCCCACTGCAGCCCCCCAAGAGCCTCCACCTCTGGGGCCATGTTAGCCAGTCTGTCCCACTGCAGCCCCCCAAGAGCCTCCACCTCTGGGGCCATGTTAGCCAGTCCTTCCCACTGCAGCCCCCCAAGAGCCTCCACCTCTGGGGCCATGTTAGCCAGTCTGTCCCACTGCAGCCCCACCAAGAGCCTCCACCTCTGGGGCCATGTTAGCCAGTCCTTCCCACTGCAGCCCCCCAAGAGCCTCCACCTCTGGGGCCATGTTAGCCAGTCTGTCCCACTGCAGCCCCCCAAGAGCCTCCACCTCTGGGGCCATGTTAGCCAGTCTGTCCCACTGCAGCCCCACCAAGAGCCTCCACCTCTGGGGCCATGTTAGCCAGTCTGTCCCACTGCAGCCCCACCAAGAGCCTCCACCTCTGGGGCCATGTTAGCCAGTCTGTCCCACTGCAGCCCCCCAAGAGCCTCCACCTCTAGCGCCATGTTAGCCAGTCCGTCTCACTGCAGCCCCACCAAGAGCCTCCACCTCTGGGGCTATGTTAGCCAGTCCTTCCCACTGCAGCCCCCCAAGAGCCTCCACCTCTGGGGCCATGTTAGCCAGTCTGTCCCACTGCAGCCCCACCAAGAGCCTCCACCTCTGGGGCCATGTTAGCCAGTCCTTCCCACTGCAGCCCCCCAAGAGCCTCCACCTCTAGCGCCATGTTAGCCAGTCCGTCTCACTGCAGCCCCACCAAGAGCCTCCACCTCTGGGGCTATGTTAGCCAGTCTGTCCCACTGCAGCCCCACCAAGAGCCTCCACCTCTGGGGCTATGTTAGCCAGTCCGTCTCACTGCAGCCCCACCAAGAGCCTCCACCTCTGGGGCTATGTTAGCCAGTCTGTCCCACTGCAGCCCCACCAAGAGCCTCCACCTCTGGGGCCATGTTAGCCAGTCTGTCCCACTGCAGCCCCCCAAGAGCCTCCACCTCCTGGGGCCATGTTAGCCAGTCTGTCCCACTGCAGCCCCCCAAGAGCCTCCACCTCTGGGGCCATGTTAGCCAGTCCGTCTCACTGCAGCCCCACCAAGAGCCTCCACCTCTGGGGCCATGTTAGCCAGTCTGTCCCACTGCAGCCCCCCAAGAGCCTCCACCTCTGGGGCCATGTTAGCCAGTCTGTCCCACTGCAGCCCCCCAAGAGCCTCCACCTCTAGCGCCATGTTAGCCAGTCCTTCCCACTGCAGCCCCCCAAGAGCCTCCACCTCTGGGGCCATGTTAGCCAGTCTGTCCCACTGCAGCCCCCCCAAGAGCCTCCACCTCCTGGGGCCATGTTAGCCAGTCCTTCCCACTGCAGCCCCCCAAGAGCCTCCACCTCTAGCGCCATGTTAGCCAGTCCGTCTCACTGCAGCCCCACCAAGAGCCTCCACCTCTGGGGCTATGTTAGCCAGTCTGTCCCACTGCAGCCCCACCAAGAGCCTCCACCTCTGGGGCTATGTTAGCCAGTCCGTCTCACTGCAGCCCCACCAAGAGCCTCCACCTCTGGGGCTATGTTAGCCAGTCTGTCCCACTGCAGCCCCACCAAGAGCCTCCACCTCTGGGGCTATGTTAGCCAGTCCGTCTCACTGCAGCCCCACCAAGAGCCTCCACCTCTGGGGCTATGTTAGCCAGTCTGTCCCACTGCAGCCCCACCAAGAGCCTCCACCTCTGGGGCCATGTTAGCCAGTCTGTCCCACTGCAGCCCCCCAAGAGCCTCCACCTCCTGGGGCCATGTTAGCCAGTCTGTCCCACTGCAGCCCCACCAAGAGCCTCCACCTCTGGGGCCATGTTAGCCAGTCTGTCCCACTGCAGCCCCCCAAGAGCCTCCACCTCCTGGGGCCATGCACTCTAGGCCTTAGCCTTTAGCACAGGGGTCAACCTTCCTCCCCACATCCTCCTGTAACAGATACACTCAAAGGCTGTGTGTCTATGGACGCCTAGTTGGACTGACCAGATACACACATTAACACATAAACACACACACACACACACTCAAGAACACACTCTCTCTCTCACACACACACACACACACACACACACACACACACACACACACACACACACACACACACACACACACACACACACACACACACACACACACACACACACACACACACACACCCCCACACACACACTTGCACACAGTTGGCTCCTTTGGCAGTTTTGGCAGTCCTGTAGCTCCACACATGAGCCCTGTATCTCTCTCGCTGTCTGGTTTGAAGCCTAGCATGAGAAATGACTCCTTTAGCACACGTCATGCTCATATTCTAAAATGACAATGTGGTAGTAAAACACAATCACACCTCCTTAACACAGAACAGATGCTGTGGGCGCGGTTATTAAACTGCACCCAGATCACTTACTGTTCACACTGCTGGAGTATGCCAAGGAAGTGATCCATGTTTTTCCTTTGTGGTGCTAATACACCAAAATGATACACTCAATTGACCCTCACCTATTTTAACCTAATCTTCAAAGCACCAGCCTATTTAGTTTGACAGTGAGCTGAACATGTGGTGATTTAACATGAACATGGGAGTTTGGGGGGGGGGACATGAATGGACAAGTTAAATTACAATAAGTACTGGGGTAAAGGATATGATTCATCACTAATAAGAATGTCTGAAACTGCGACATACACACACACACACACACACATATACACACATTCACAGATACACACGGGGGATCGAGGAGCATGTTAACATGTTAAGTCCAGCGAAGATCCATGACGGAGGGGGAAGAGTTACATCGTAATGACCTGTGCTCAACTTCAAACAGCCACATTAGCATTGCTAATCTCCAGCAAGGGGAAAGTATCCCACTCAACCAAACTGTGCACACAGATCTTTACTATTTCCATCTGGAGAGACAGATAGGCCCGCTTGTCTCTCCCGCCTCCATTCAGTCTGCAGGTATCCAGGAAGCGGACAGTGACAGGCCAGCCTCAGCTGTTGGTGGGCGAGTCTTAGAGTGTTGCGGGCCGGCGGTGCTCAGCTGTGTCTCCCTGTGACTCGTTAACGGCTAATTAGGTCAGCTCGTTACATGTAAAAGCCCACTGTAAACACTCCTATGTAGTCAAATTAAGGCGATGGCCTTGAAACGCAAGGATGCTCGCCCTTGTGGCTTGGAACCCAGTCCTGCTTGGCTGGAGAGGAGGAGGGAGTGCAGAGGGATCTCTAGGTGCAGATGTGCCTGCAGGCTCACTCCAGACCAGGCCAGGACACTTACACTTTTGTGTAAGAAGCACAGAATTAACAAGTTAGATTGAATGTGGACTAAACATGAATGCAGATGCAGCCTGAGGGAGAGGGACAGAGAGAGGAGGGGGGGCGCAAGAGAGAGGGGGAGTAAGACAGAGAGAGGGGCAGAGAGATAGGGGGAAGAGAGACAGAATAGAGAGGGGGTGGAGTATGAGGGAGGTGAAGAGGAAGGACCTCAACTTTCAATTGACAGTGTGCCGTCAGTTAATTTTTAGAGGGGTGGCACACACACACACACACACACACACACACACACACACACACACACACACACACACACACACACACACACACACACACAATGAGCTTAATGCACTGCTGAGTACATGAACCTAGAATGCTCCAGGCAGGAAAACTGCCTCTAAAAGCAATGTCTGTCAGCTGCCACAAGCACAGCACACAGTGTACCAGAGAGGCTAATCTACTACCAGGCTTCAAACTGGCCTGTGCTGCCTTTATACCTCACTTTGAGAAGTGACAAGCTCCCTCCCTCCCTCCCTCCCTCCCTCCCTCCCTCCCTCCCTCTTCCTCATGTATTTCTGCAGCTGCAGGTCAAAGCTAGTTCAGTCAATCTATTCTCAGTGTTCCATAATTGGGCGGAGCCTCCTGATGAATATTCCAAACATGAAGGCTGGTTACTTTCTCATCTCTTCCACTTCCCCTCCACCTCCCCTCCACCTCCCCTCCACGTCCACCTCCCCTCCACCCTCGCCAGCCTCTCTCCAAACACTACGGTACTGACCCACACTAAGCGCATTATGGAAATGCGCTTCTTGTACAGTACACTGTATGTGCCACTCAGCAGAGCTGCGTGGGCAAAGCGAACCAGGCTACGAATCCTTGTGAGACTCCTTCCTGTGAGGCTGGGATCACTGCAGTTCTAATGGGCTGTCTTGGGTGTGCAGAGGGAATATGTAAGTGGATCCTGGCTGAGTCAAGCTGCTCTTTCCCCTCACTGGCGTGTAATCCTGGGGTCTCCGACCCCCACGTGTGACTCCTCACCAGCTACACCAACCAAAAAGCAGGTGCTGCCATCGCCCCCACTCTCATCATCACAATCCAGCCATTTCCAAGTGGTCTGTTTACAAAATGAAGGAAAGGAACAGAAGTGTGTGTGTGTGTGTGTGGGGGGGGGGGGGGCTTGCTACTGTCCACTGACTCTGGAGTTGTGGTAATTAAAGCTGGATAGAGCCCTATCACGAAAAGCTGCTTATCTCTAATACAGCCAACCATGCAAGCCCAGCACACTGCAGCACAGCAGCAAGGCCTCACGCCTAAATCCTCCTGCATAAACCAACTCAGAGCTGGAGAGACAGAAGCGCTGAAAAGAGAGGGGAGAGCGGAAGGCAGATAGAGAGACAAGAAAAAGAGAGAGATAAAGGGGGAGAGAGCAGGGAGGCAGAGAGGCAGATTGAGAGATAAGAGAAAGAGAGACGTAAAGCAGGGAGGCAGAGTCAGATAGAGAGACAAGAGAAAGAGAGAGAAGGGGAGAGAGCGGGGGAGCAGAGAGAGGTAGAGAGACAAGCTGACTTCTCTGGTAGTCTGGGTGGATGGAAACTTGACTGGACTGACTGCTCTTCTTACTTCTCACACAGAAACAGCCAATGAGAGCTGACTTGCTAGTCTCTGGTATATCCTATAGAAGCAGCCAATGAGAGACTAGTCTCTGGTCCATCCCATAGAGGCGGCCAGTGGGATGCAGTGTTCTGATTGGTGGAGTGAAAGTCGTCACAGACACACAGGGTTATCTTTATACAGCCCAGAACACCAGACACACAACATCCACTTAAATAGGAAATGGATTTTACACACAGGTAATACACACGCAACGTAATCCATCAAGTAGAGCTTATTTCCTTGCATGCTATTGCAGTAGGGCATTTCAATACATTTCTCGGCAGGTGTTGATGATATATCAACGGCAGTTTGTGCACTTGATGTGACTTCTGAATTGGCAGCGGAAACAATTGGTGTTTTCAGGAGACTTTAATTTCCCTGCTGGCACAAACACGTGGAAGAAGAAGGCAACATCAGTTTGAGTAAATAGCACCGGGGATGTGTTTGAGTACCGCTAATGTAAACACAGACACACACACGCTGAAGGGAAACCAGGCTAGCTATTTCACCCCGTTGTTTTTGCTTAGATCATCTTAATGGGCTTTCCTTTGGTTTGGAAAGGGGGGGGGGGGGGGGGGGTGGGCGGCGATGGGGGCGGGCGTACTCATGTTTCCATATGTGAGGCAAAACTGTAATTTCACAGCAGTAATGCGGCATCAAATGAGCCTCTCAAATCAGTCTAATCTGGCCTCACCCTGCGAGAGATCGGAGCGACCCCCCCCCCCCCCCCCTCAAAGACGGGAGACAAATCCCTCCGCACGGCGAGCAGGCGCGCACTGACGCCTCTTAACGGAGCCTAAGCTCCCACGTTTGATTTAAGACAACCTGAAATAATGCTGAAATGTTCGGAGGGGGAATACTGTCCCGCAAATGGAAAGACAGTATTTGCAGGGATTTGCTTTCCGGTGCACGTTTTCTGAAATGGCTCTCGCTCCGAACCCATCACCCCTTCATCGTTCAAAACTCTGACCTCATTTGACTGAGGATGCGTCCTGCCATCTCCCCGCTTATCTCCCCCCCCTCCTTCACCCCCTCTCTCATCCTGCTGGATCTGCTGTGTGTCTAAGGTATTAGGTCTCTTCAGACCAGACATCTGGACTGTGGAGATCAATAGCATCCACACAGCTCCATTCATTACCCCTGAACAGAGATTAATAGAGTTGTCCTAACGAGCGGAAGAGAGATGGCTTGATGAGGATGAGGAAATGTGACCCTGCATATCACACCGTATTTCTGGGCGTGCTCTTCGTCATCTCACCCGTTTGCTCCCTCTCTCTTCCTTTTCCTCTATTTTTTTCCCACATTCCCCGTCTCCTTGGAGCCTGGTATCTATTTGGCGGGGAATGAGAGGGTGTGTGTGTGTGTGTGTGTGAGACCAATACTGTGAAATGAATAGTGATATTAATCCTGATGTTTTAGTCATTAATCATCCCCATCAGAGACAGGGAGAGAGAGGGATGGAGGGAGAGAGAGGGAGAGTTAGGCCTGTTAATCCCTGTCCACACCACAACAGTTTCATTGACAGTCTCGTGACCTTTGAACCTGCTGGCATGTATTTCTGGTTGGCTCTGATTGGCTGTATCCCTGCTGCTTTGATGGAGAGTATAAGCTGCTGTGTAGATTTCAAAGGGACTTTCAAGGTCAATGACCCCCTCGTATTTGAACGTTGACCTTAGCCAATAGAAAAGCTTTGATGTGGCCATCATCACAGTGTAATTGTCGCGGACGCGCCGCACACACAAAAGCACACACATGCACAAAGGAAGAAATCCTCACAAATGACAGAGACGTATTATGATGTGTGAGCAGTCCTTACCAATGTAGTCTAATGATGGTGTTTTAGTTTAACTGTAGATGACATTGATGAATGCGTGTGTATAAAAGAGACAGAGAGAGACAAAGTGGCCCTCCTCTTCTGCACGTGTCACAACGTGCGCTCGTTTGCATGAGCGCACGGATGCCACAATCGATGCCAACGCATTAAAATAAAGCTGAAGGGATTCAAATTATAGGCCCCCTTCAAGCCTGCTACCTAAATTGGGCAAAAATTACAGCATGGGAGCCTGTCTGGGAGGCTGATGTCTGGGTAATTACAGCCTGCTGCCTTCACTGGCAGGAAGAGAGAGCTCTGATGAATCTGGCATGATTGCCAGTATTTAGCGCCTTTGCCTTCATCAGCACAACACACGTGACAGGTACAGCTTTTACTCCCTCTTTCTCTCTCTCTCTCTCTCTCTCGCACTCGCTATCTTTTCTTCTTCCCTCTCCCTCTCCCTCGTTCTCCGTCTCGCCCACTCTCCTACTTCCTCTCTTCCCCTTCTCGAGTCTTTTTTCATCTTTTCTTCTTCCTCTCCTCCTGTATCCCCCCCCCCGTCGCTGTCTATCCAGCATCTCTGCATTTCCTTTCTCTCTCTTTCTCTCTCCATTCCCCAGTGTTCCCTCCAAGGCACCCCCCTCTCTCTTTCTCTCTCTCTCTGTTGCTTTCTCTCCCCATCTGCGTCTTGTCTTCTCCTCCACACCCTCTCCCCCTTTCTCTCTCTCAGTCCCTTTCTTCATGTGATTATATTCATGCTGCCTGGAAAGAGGGAGTTCTTCTATTTAAAGCTCCATCTCTTCCACCAACCGTGTCTTCCAGGGGTGTTTGAGTCCCAGCGTCTGGTGACGGCTGACGGCTGGGAGGCTGCTACACGAGAACTTCAGAGCTCTGCCTTCCCTGAGAACAGCACATCGCTGGATGTTCAATTAGAGAGGCTTTTATGTGCTCTGATTTCACAACAATGGGGCCAGTGGTGAGACAGGGCACGAGGCAAACATTCGCTAACAAACAATAGAAGCAGATAAAAACCAGCCAAACTGCCAATCATGGACTAAAGGACGAGGGGGAGGGAGAACGAGAATTCCTTTTTTTTTTTTACTTTTATGTCTTTGTTTCAACACAGCGTTTTCAAACAATGTGACAAACCAGTGGTGACAAAGGAGTGGTACAGTCATTAATGATTTCAATTGCAGAGACGATATCTCCATATTACTGATCTAGAGTGAGATTTAACCTCCATTTGGCCTTGACAGCTTCTTACTTATCTCACCTTCATCATGACAATAGACAAAGTGGTAAAAGGGACCCTTCATTTATTTCTATTGATGACTTTGTATTGACCGAGACAGATTAAGTTGGATAAAAAAATTTAAAAACATGTTTGTAAAAAAAACATTAAAGAAAGCAGTACTGAAAAAAGGGGTTGGGGGAAAGAAATACCCACAATGCACCTCAAGTACACATTGCCTTTTCATTGGCTGGCCCAAGGGTCCCATCATAGATAATCAGTATTTCATAAATAGGGCTATTTCTGCTGCTAAGGAAATGGTCTCTGCGATGATGACTTCACAATGAGAGGGGGATGTCTGAAGCTGGAGGATGTGATGATAAAAGCACATGGGGCTGCATGAATAGTGTATTATCAGGCTGTGAATGGGCCTTTCTTCCATTCCCCCCCCCCCACCACTCCATTCCCAGCTCCCCAGATACGCTGCCCACTGTCCAGTTCCTCCCTCAGGAAATACCAAGTGACAGAAAGAAGGGGAGAGAGAATCAGTGCAAGGAAAAAGAAACAGAGAGAAACCGAAAAGCGCGAGAAAGAGAGGGGAGAGTGAGAGAGGGGTAGAGAGAGGGGGATGAGAGTGGGAGATGACGGAGGATAAGAGAGGCTGAAAGAGGACGATGAGAGAGCCGGAGGAAGACAGACAGACATCAAGCTTTTGCTGTTTAGTCCTCGGCCTGAATAGCAGTTGTTTCCGAGGCAAATCTCCTGTGATCTCCGAAGTTAACCCGACAGAGTGTGTGTGTGTCTGTCAAGGAGTGTGTGTGTGTGTGTGCAGGACAGAGCTCTGGAGGTGGACAGTGTGAGCTGGCCCCTCCCCCAGCTCTGAGGGGTGTGGGTAGGGGTGCTGCTGGCTCTCTCCTCTCGCTCCTACCGGGGCCCCTGCTCACGCATCACTTCCTGCCGTACTGACAGCGTCTGGCTGCGACGGCAGCCCCCTTGTCAAACCCTGTAACCACGCGCCTGACACCCTCTACACACACACACACACACACACACACAGTGCTCTCTCTCACACACACACACACACAGTGCTCTCTCTCACACACACACACACACACACACACACACACACACACACACACACAGTGCTCACACACACACACACACACACACACACACACACACACACACACACACACACACACACACACACACACACACACACACACACACACACACACACACACACACACACACACACACACACACACACACACACACACACACAACCCAGACTGGTTCACAGCCAAAACTACTGCAGCAGAATGTTGGATTTTTATTTATTCATGTGATGTGTGTGTCTGTGTGTAATACTGGTGATTGTGGTGGTGGTGTGTGTGTGTGTGTGTGTGTGTGTGTGTGTGTGTGTGTGTGTGTGCGCGCGAGTGTGTTTTTCTTCTTAACTTTCAAATCTATATCTAAGATAGCACCTGTGTTTGGGAGCTGTCATATTGCTGTCATGCGTTATCCTCGCCCTAGCATACACGCTGTCTCATGAATAAATGAGCTTCAAGTCGAGTCTCACTATGTGCTACAGAATGAAATGGATACCAGCTTTAATGTAAAAACACAATCTCATGTTATACGGTGATTAACATTGTTACCATACACTTTATTGTACGTGATGCGTCTATTAAAAATACATACTGGAGCTGTATCACGAGAGCGCTTTACAGTATTAACCAAAGTAGATTACATTCAGGCTGTGATTCACCTGGTGATATCTATTCTGTTTAAGATGGTATTTATTTTATAAAGAGTCGGGTCAAGTAAGAGTTAACGTCTTCGGCTGCAATGAAAAAACACTTGTTCAGCAGTCTAGATGTCTGCTTTATTTGTTACCCTGCGGCCTATAGATGTAAACATCCTTGTCCAATCACTCTTCACTCTGGCCTGATTTAACAAGGGAGGCCCGCCTTATCTTCCTCTCTTTCTTCCTCCCTTTCTCTGTCGGAATATCTCTCTCTCTCTCTCTCTCTCTCTCTCTCTCTCTCTCTCTCTCTCTCTCTCTCTCTCTCTCTCTCTCTCTCTCTCTCTCTCTCTCTCTCTCTCTCTCTCTCTCTCTCTCCTGCTATCTCAATCCATCTGTACACCCCCCCCCCCCCCCCCCCCCCACATCCCACCCCCCGCCCCCTCTCTCTTTAATCAGCAGCTCATCATGCCAGTCTGGAGCTATGAATGATTCACTGTCAGTCATGTTTGAGAGCGTGGTCTGCCTGTAAAAGGCCTGCTCTCCCCTGCTAGACAGTGGGCTGGAGCTGGCATGTCCTGCGTGGACACGTCTCCTCTCCTCAGTCACTACCAACTCATCTCCTCCGCGCTCATGAATATGCACGAAGGTCATCAAGTGTAATTCCCCCCCCCCCCCCCCCCCCCCCCCCGCGTTAATGGAATAGGAGGGAGACATAGACTTTCCACTCAGAGCCTTAAAGTAACACAGATGCAGTCTTGATCGTCTTCTGCTAACTCAGTCTCTCATTTCCTCCTCCTCTCCTCCGAGGCTTCCAGAAGATGTGCGGGGGTGAAGGAAGGAAGGTAGAGAAGAAGACATGACAGTGTTCTGGAAACATCCCGTCTGACTGGGAATCTCTGTATCAGTGTTTGCTTACATCTTTCGCTTGAGCTCTGCTTTCTCCTCGTCGGGTCTAGATCTTGAGAACCCTCAAGTGTGGTAGCTAGAGATGCAAAATAACAAGCCGTCAGAGAAGTGCATCGGTATGTGACTGACAATCTCAAACGTTTGGCCCACATAGCTGGCTTGGCACCTCTTTAGAGCTCCAGTAACTAAGAGAACACTTCCAAGACATGCAGCTGACAGTGTCTTTAGGTCCAGTTGCTTTAGGTCTGTTGCTGTGGGCAGCACTGTCACTTTGCTAAATAAGAACCAACCGCAATCTGTTCCCCTCCCCTCCCCGATTCTCCCTTTTCTCTCCACCCTTCTCTCTCTCCTCTCCCATGCTCCAATTTCAACATTTGCACTCATAATGAGCAAAATACCAAGTGCAACATTTTTTTTCCCCCTCAATCCTCATTCATGGCTGTGCTCCAAATTAGACTGTTTATTTATGGCCATCAATATTTAATTAGGTTTATTCTAATCTTCCCTTAGTCGGTTCAGAAGTCTCATTGTGGCTGTTTAAATATTAAAATTAATTTGAGGGGAGATAAAGAGGCTTGGCTTAATTGTTCTGGGAGAGCAGGTAGTTTCTAAAGATGGCTTCTGCAACACACACACACACACACACACACACACACACACACACACACACACACACACACACACACACACACACACACACACACACACACACACACACACACACACACAGTACTGTTTATAGCGACTCTCTGCTTCTTTCTTTTACAACTAATACAGTAGAACCAATCCCTCACCTCCAGACAAACCCACTAATATCAACACAACACACACCTGAACACACACACATTCCTTCCATCAAACACCCAAACTTACACACTCAAAACACACACACTCCTCCATGATCCCACATCCAAACAGCGTACCCACACCAGGAGACACACGTCAAGCCTCAGGTTGTGCGGCTGAATTGATTTAAATAACTTTTGCTGTCTTCCATGTCATTAATATATTCTTCCCCCACCCCCCACCCCCCTCCTTTTCTCCGAGCCTTGAGGCGTCGGCAGAACAGCAGAGCCAGACTGAAATTCAGTTTCTCTAAATGAGACGCCAGCTCAAAGGTGATGCTAATCTGTGTTGTTGAAATTGAAAAGTAAGCGCTGCAAAATGATTCAACATTCACACCCAGGCAAACATGTATTATTGATTCTGTTTCAGGTCATATTTAATGTATTCCATATTGGAATAATCAACATACTTTATCGATTGGTGGTGGCAGTAGATTTTGTACGTTTTATGCTAACATAAAAGATGAAAAGGTAAGGGAAAGATAGAAAGGACTGAGTTTGTGTCTGTGTGTGTGTGTGTGTGTGTGTGTGTGTGTGTGCATGGGTCTACTTTTATGCTGCCTTGGAGTAATTGACCCTGGTTTCCCAGGTGACCTGGCTATGTGTATACAGTGACCGGCCACATCACTACTCAATGCATACAGATTTCCCCAAACACCAGGCTTAACACACACACACAGTCTTAGCTCAAATAATGGCTTTTGTTTGCTTAAGTCTGCACTTTCCCCCTCAGTTAATTTAGAATAGACATATCCAGGATGTATTTGCATTGTATTTCTTCCACCCAGCAGTACAGAGAGCAAGAAAACAGTTGCTACATTTAAATCTATGACAAATACAGGAGCCAGGAAAATGTGCTCTTCTTTTTCTGGGAGTGTAAGGTGAGCCAAGTAACAGTCGGTCTTGTATTTTGTGGAAAAACTGCCTGAAATCATTTGCATCCTGTCTAACTTTTGTTAGAAAGGAGCAGAGTTCCTTATCCTATATCTGCATCATGTATTTTGAATGCCAGTGGAGGAGATATGGCTGTTTAGGGGCCGGGGTGCTCCTGCCTCATCTCTCCCCTCCTACAGGGGGAGTTTGTTTGTGTTTGTCACTCTCTCCGCTGTGGGAGAGACCGGTCATGTCAACACTCTTACCCACCCTCATCTCTCCCCTTCCGCCCACAGCAACAACACACACCCCTTTTTGACGACGTGAACGTTTGTGCTTTGAATGATAAGCAGAGATCTCAGCATCATGTAAACAGAATTCAGCAGGTACAACACTGGATCATGTTTGGTTTGTTCCAATCTCCACAGACGTATTGAAAAGGACTTAAGGTGTTTAAGTTACCAGGAACACACCCAGACACAGATTCAAGGTGCCCCCGACTCCAGGCAGACAGAGTTTAAACCCACATTCCGTCAACAGGGTCTTAGTTGGCAACCAGAAAAGGAAAGAATAGTTTCGTAAAAGAATGGAGGAAGGCTGGCTGCTTTAAATTAGATGGCACACTGCTGCATGGATGAAGAATTTTATTAAGAGTCTTTATATCGTCTGCCTTAAGCCGGCCCGATCAGCATAATCCTGGTCCAAACAAGAGATAATGAATCTTGTCTTTTGGTGGAGGGCGAGATTGAGGGAGGCATGATGCCGATCCAGAGAGGGAGATGTGCACAAATTATTGGATTTAGATTTAGAAGAGCCTATTTTAATGGGTTCGGAGTAATACCCTACGTTAATGAAAACTCGCCTTCAGCCCACACAGGAAGGGGAGGGAGGTGGGGGAGGAGGGGGAGGGGGGAGGTGAGGGAGGAGAGAGAAACGAGGAAGAGACAGAAAAAGATAAAGAGGGATGTGAAACTACATAAAAGAGAGGTGAAGATGAGGGAAGGCGGGAAGAGACGGCGCCCCCTGAGTGGTGTTCAGGCCTTGCTCCAGTTTTGCAAACGCAAAAAAAAGAACCACTGCTGCGGAGGACTCTACACGCCGAAGCTTGTGTGTGCTTTGATAATTCATAAGAGTGTGAGTGTGAGTGTGTGTGCGTGCGCTCACACGCGCGTTGGTAGGGGCTGTTTGCAAACCCCACCAGAAGGTTGAATTCTAATCATCCATGTATATATTCATATTTGATTCCTATTGTTCACTTCCAGTTTGTTCTCAAATACTTCAAAAGTGGGCTTGACTCTGAACACAGCAGCAATCTTTCTTTCCTTTCCCCAGTGTGATCTAATAGATGCCGGCAATTCTGTAGACGGACAGAAAAATAGATACTGGAGGGAATGGATGGATTGGTAGATAGGGTTTCCTCTCCTCTCCTTCACCTCATTCTCCTCTCTAAGCTCTCCGGACATCCAGCAGCCCCTGGCAGGACCTGGGGCTGCAGCACACAGCCTTTTAGATGAACCTAAATACTGCAACACTACCCAGGGTGACTGAGTCATTCAGCAGCTCACTGGTGAGAAACATCCCGGACACAGAGGACTGTTGAACTGAAGGAGCCTTTGTGACACCTGAGGAATCTTAGAAAGCTAACAAGACCACAAACACACACACCAACATCTGCCTAAAAAATGAATAAAATGAAAAAAAACACACCAGAGCTAAATAATCTCGGTGATTTATCTAATTGCTCGGCGATTATTCCCGCATCCTGCGCCAATTAGCTGCATATTGGAGTCAGCGTGGCTCTCCAGATGCACAGGGCTGGATCATTAGCAGGGTAATTCTCTCCCAGTCTCTGTGCTCTGGGCATCTCTGCTTTCACCTGTGAAGAGTGGCGTGAAACGCTGATTCCTCTGCAATGGTAACTCCTGAGCTGGAGATGGATGTGGCTGTCAGGATGAATTAGCAGATGTGGAGGGCAGGAGCAGGGGGCTGGCCCCTCGCTCGCTAGCTAGCCACCCTCCTTGGCACCAGGGAGAAGACAGAGGCATGAAGGTCACAGAGCAGGACTGGTGCTTCAATTACATGCACCCATGCTCACACGGACAAACAAATAAACAAACCTGTGGATGTCTCGGGGGGTGTCTGTGTGTAGATGGGGTTTGCGTGTCTCTTGTGTTTCTGTGCCTCCACTGTCTGACTCCAGTGTATGTAGCATGTCTCTGTGTGTGTGCATATCATGTCTCTAGACTGTGTGTGTGTGTACAGGTTTCTAGTTTGTGGTGTGTGTGTGTGTGTGTGTGTGTGTGTGCATGTCTCTAGCGTGTGTGTGTGTGTGCATGTCTCTAGCGTGTGTGTGTGTGTGTGCGTGTGTGCAGCCATGACTCTCAGGGTCTGGCATGATGTCCTGCTGGGTTATGCCCACACATCCTCCATGGATGCTGATCTGACACCAGGAGATTAATGGAGACGAAAACACGTCCTTCTTAGTGTTTACAGCCGCCGCGGCCACATTAATTACACCCAGGGAGGACGTACACGTCCAGGGACAATGTACTCATTTGTCTTTCACACTGAAGACAGAGGGGGAGGGAGTTACCTAATGCTATGCTAATGTAGCTTCACCACACCAGCACTGAGACAGACAGAGAGAGGGGGAGAGAGAGGAAGGAAAAGGGGGTAAGGCAGGGAAAGAGAGAGAAGGAGAGAGGGTGAGAGGAAGGGAGGGAAGAAAGAAGGGAGAGGGAGGGAGGGAGGGAAAGAGCGAGGAGGGTTGGCACGCTGGTTGAGCACGGTGTGTTGTAAATTAGTGAATAGTGTTCCATCCTACATCCTGCCCTGCTGGATCCATCAGCAGGGCGGCCATTTTACATTTCCCGCTGAACACATCCTGAACCACTATTGAACTCCATTTAGATCCATTTAGTTGCATTCAAAGCACTTCATATCATTAGTCACATCTTTAGGAGCATTTCTTCAGGGGCACTAATGTAGCACTTGTGTCACACATAACCACAACAAGACATTCGCAATAAATCTATCCATAGTACAGTCACATAAACACAAACTACATGCAGTCCCACACACTCATACCTTTCCCTGGAACCACAGGGAAGGTGTCATCCTCCAAGAAGGAACAGCAGCCTTCTCAGAATCCACTTCACATGACAGAAAAAGATTAAATTGTCTACATGCAACACACTTAGAATTCCTCGAAATGATGACAGTCAGAATTACGATCGAAACAAGTTGGCTCTCCAAATTGTTCCTCTTTATTTTTCAATTCCAAACAAACGTTTATCTTAATTATGTGGCATTGGCTACCATGTTGCCTTGTACTGAGCTAGCAGTGGTTAGAAGTGTGTGTGCATGTGGGTGTAAGAGAGATTGAGCACAGGGCTGAGTGCAGAGAGGCACAGGTGTATTAAATTGGGTCAGCGTTTTCATTTCCCCTTTCCTGTTATTTTTCCCTCTCTCTTTGTCACGCGTGCGCACACACACACACACAAACACGCACACGCACAGCAATCCAGCAACTGTAGACAAGCAGTAGAAAGGTCACTCAGTTGCAATCTAGACACAGACACTCTGCCCAGGAACAAACAAACAGGCTGAGTGTGTGTGTGTGTGTGTGTGTGTGTGTGTACAGTTACATGTGAATCCATATTTCTTGTGTGTGTGCATGACTGTGACTGTGACAGAAACATAAAAAGAGAGAGCACCAAACTAAAGGGAAAAACTGACTAAATAAGTGTGTGTGCGCACTTGTGTCAGTGTGTGTGTACGTGTGTTAGAGTGTGTGTGCGCGCACGTGTCAGAGTCTGTGCGTGTGCACGTGTGTCAGTGTGTGTGTGTGTATGTGTGTGGTTGCGGTCCAAGCTAATCAAGCCTGTCTGAGTGGGTGTGCTGATTGCAGGGCTGCAAGCAGCGGAGGCTCTAATTGAGTATGATGAATGTGCTGCTCTGGTGAGGGACAGAGGGACAGGACAGGGGGACAGGGGGACAGGACGACAGAGGGACAGGACAGAGGGACAGAGGGACAGGACAGGGGGACAGGGGGACAGGACGACAGAGGGACAAGGACAGGGGGACAGAGGGACAGGACGACAGAGGGACAGGACAGGGAGACAGGGGGACAGAGGGACAGGAAAGGGGGACAGAGGGACAGCACAAGCCCCTCTGCCCACCTGAACCTGTGGACTATATTCACATATCCTTACTGTCTCAATGTCTCGTTTTGTACAAAGAACTGTGTGGCATGACCTATGACCTCGACTCAAATTGAATCTCAACCCTCACATTTACTGGGAGGTTTTTTTGTGAAATATGTATTTGATGCATGAAGGATTCAGACGCCGTGACGCGTCACTGAGAAGAGTCAAGTCATCGAAGAGACTCAAAACTGGTGAGTTGTGGCTGAGCAGTGAGGGAGTAGTAAATCAGAGAGTAGGCGGGTAATCAGAAGGTACCCGGTTCAAAAACTGGTAGTGCCAACATGACATTGTGTCCTTGGACAAGCTACTTCACCCTACTTGCTTAAGTGGAAATGTCCCTGTACTTGCTGTAAGTCCCTCTGGATAAGAGCGTCTGATGAATGACTAAATGTAAAACAGAATTGCACTTTTGAAAAGTTTTGTAATATCATACAGTCCCACAGTAACACTGAAAAGATATGATGTATGTGCCAGTGGGTTTGAAATGGTCCGCCCCTTTTAGTCAGACTGCCGTTAGAAGACACACACACACACACACACACACACACACACACACACACTCTACACACACTCCAGCTGCTAGACCGTCTCATGACCCAGGTGTCCAGACAACTACAGGGCTCCATTCATCAAACTGGACTTGAAACCTGCAACAACTGTGTACTCGGAAACAACTCTCTACCCCTCTCACACACACACACACACACACATCCTTACACACACACACACACACACACATACAAACTAACTGGCAAACACGTCGACCAACACACACAGAGAAACAGCTGCACTCTGATGAATGCCCTGTATTCATTGCACAGGAAGCCGGTTCATCTGTCACTCCTGACGCAACTCTTCTCCAACCCCCATTGCCTCCCCCCCCATTGCCCCCCCCCCCCCCCTCCACCCCCCTCATCCTCCTCTTCTGCTCTGATTGTACTCCCAGCTGCTCCCTGCGACAAATGCTCCTTTGATGCATCTTCCCAGCAGCCAAAGCTGCCATCTCCCCCCCCCCGCCCTGTGAGGAATGAAAGTCACTTCCGGCGGGCCCTTCTGTGAACCAACACTCCCCAATGGCCTATTCAACAGTTCCCTCTTCCTGCACGTGAGAGCATAAGAGAAAATGTGTTCATGTGGATGGGAGTGCGTCAAGAAGCCGTGTGTGTAAGAGAAAGACAAAGAGAAAGAGAGAGAGAGAGAGAGAGAGAGAGAGTGCCAAGGAACATACCCATCGAAGTTCAGTCCTGCCGCTTTGATCGCTTGCTTTTGTATCCTGGAGCAACTACTGTACACAAACTACCCCTCTCATCTGAACAATCTGGGCTCCGCAGCAGCAGAAGACGTGACACCCACGGCCCTTCAGAGAGGAATCTCTTTAATCGTTATTCCAATCCTGGCAGATGACATGCCGATGTCCCTGATCATTTACTAACAGGCAATGCCCGCAGGGATCGGCGCTAATGCGGGTATCTAATGTTAATAAGTCAGGTGGTGACAATGATGTGTTAATGAGCCATCAAGAGGCTGATGAACCTGGTAACTTCAGGGGCTCGTCATGGCAGGGGCAGCTTGGCTCGTTAAGGAAGAAGTGTCGGAATTCTGTTATTTCATTGGTTAGTTGATTCACTGGCAACCCACTGATCCAGACTTAAGTTTTGATTTCATGCTCGACAAACGTCTTATTTTACCTTCACACCACGCCTAGGATGGGGGGGTCAAACAATCACTCGCATTACACCAGGATCTGACCTCAAAATCCTATTTATTGAGCTCCTTGCACGAATTGAGAGACAGTCTGGGTTCAAACTTTCTCTGACACTCCTGGAGAGCATACATTTATTAACGTATTTTATAAAGTGAACCTACCTTGAGATATGTCTTGCCTGGTATTGCAGGATTCCAGTGAAGTATTTCTTAGTGAGGCAGATTGGGACAGATCAGTCCATTGTAGAGCAGGCAGTGACACTTGGAAATATGGATCTTTATTGCACACGTATTTTTTATTTGTTTGGTGTGAGCAACATCATCGGCAGTACATGTTTTATATTCTACGACTTCTAATTATAGTCCACTATAAAACAAGTTAACAAACAAAAACAACAAAATAAAAACTACTTCACATAAAAAACGTACAACTCCACAACAAATTCTCACAGATTTTTAGTGCACCCCTATGGCACAAACTAAGGAGCAAAGAAAAACAAACACAAAAAAACCCCTCTTGTTTATTTTAGCTTTGACCTCACATCGTGAGGTGACAAACAAAACAGGAGAAGAAAAAATGACCAACAAGAAAGTATTTTCCAGTGGGGCTAAATGTCTAATTCCAGGTTTTGGTAGTATTTGCCCTTGAACCACCTGAGTGCTACATCATCACTAAGAGACCATACTAATGGGTTGACCTGCCATCTTATAGATTTGCATTGTTTGAGGAATGTTTATTATTTTGTATTTTTATAAAAGATACGACTCGTACAAAACAGAAGGAAGGTAGTCGCACAAAAGTACAATGAATGCCCTGCATTTGTGGGGGTAAAAGGCACTGATATATTGAACCACGCACAGCTGTATCCATACACTGCCGTTATCAATGCATAATGTGGTCCAGTCATTTATTGCCAAAAGGGGAAATCCTATAGTTCTTATATATGCTACAATATATTTCAGAAAAATGAGCAAAAACATAGCAGTTGGGGTTTAACGGCAGAGAGGATGACCAACATCCCAATCTTGGTCAAAATATTCCAGTTAAAACAATAAGGAAAATCAGGCACCATTAGTATTCTACAGTGAAAAGATAAAGCGGAGTGCTCAATGAAAAAAAAAAAAAAAAAGCCAAGAGAGCGATTGAAATTGTGACTTCAACCACAGTGAAAGTAGAAAAAATATCTATTTCCAATCTCTGGCAAAGGCACTCGTCACACATTCTTGTACAAATGCAGTCTGGGCAGGCAGTGTTTGTTAAACGTTGTGCTCCAGAATATGACTCTCCACTTCATATTCTTCTCAAAAGTTTAGTTCAGAGAACAAGCCTCCCCCTCCCTCAGATATGTTACAGTCTCCTTCTCAAGGACGGAAGTCAGATATAATTGTTCTTTTGATACAGTTACCAATTTCCAAATAACTACACAATTGACTGGTGAAAGATGAGAACATCAAACTCAATTGACAGAAACCTCGCTTCCTATTAGTTCAGGCCAATATCTAGACTGACAAGTGTCCCTTTATTCAATAGGGGGGTCTCTTTGCTGGTGTGTAGAGTCAGGTGTTAGCACAGATAACACCCATGCTCAGATCAGAAAGGACAATGTTAATGTCAGTCAGCAGAGAGAGAGAGAATGTCAAATGTTAGCTGCTTTAATCGCTTTGTTTACTTGAAGAAATGAAGGAATTAAGATGGTTAAAAGCCCGGATTGCTTTCTGTTGCGCAGACACACTCGGTGGGTTAAAGTAATAACCATCAAAAATTAAACAAATGTAGTTAATCTTTGCATGTTTGTCAGTTTCAACATCTCGATTAGTGGAAGGAAAAGGGGAAGCTGTGAAAACAAGTGAAAGAGACCCGGAGACAAAACCTACAGTATAATAAAACCCTGCATGTGCTCAAGGCGGTTTCTTCAACTTTTACCACTTCATCTCAATACTTTATATTTTGATCCCAAAGTTTGGCATTGACAATACTACAGGTTTAGAATCTGACGATGCGGAAGCTGTTTAAATGTGCTATAAAGCTGAATGACATGTGATCCTTTGACATTAGCGCTCCTGCCATCAGCCAGTCAACAGGCATAGATGAAGGACTCATCATCTCAGCTAACTGCTTTCAGCTGATGCTAAGTGAAGCAACGCTGAGCTGTTACTAAGGGAAACAGCACAGTCCCAGCGGTACAATAAGTGGAGGACCTGAGAGTAGCAACAGAACACAATACATGCATTCTGTTCTATAGCCATTTCACTCAGGACTGAAGTGTGAATTGATCAATATCTATATATACACAAGTTGTGTTTTTAGATTAGGGATAAAGAGCAGTCATAATTGCGCAAGCTCTTCGGCAGTGAGGGCCTCAGTGTTTCAAGTAGCCACACATGAACCAACGTTCTGCCTCTGCTAGTCAGCATTGTAGCGAGTCCCACCCCCCCTCCACACACAGATAAAGCGAGGTAAATCTCTTCCAATGGGATTCTCCTATCATCGTATCTAGTCTGGTCTGTAAGCCTGGGACCGTGGCTTCATCTTTCTTGGGAATTCATCCCGTTAATTTTCCTCTTGCATCCCTACAGATCCGGTCCTAGAGAGGGAAGCTTCTCCCCTTCTGACATGGTGTTCTGACAGGACGACACAACAAGAGAGTTGTCATGGAGACAAAGAGACACGGAACACAGCAGCGTGGTGGGAGGGGGGTGGGGTGGGGGGGTGGAGGGCGTCAGCAGATCTTTCCAGCAACACAGGTGAGAGTGCGTGAGCGAGGGACGGATTGGCTCGTGCACAGGTTCCAGTTAGGCAGTGTGTGTACGTGTCTGTGTGTGTGTACACGTGTGTGTGTGTTGTGCATGCATGATGAAAGACTGTTGTTTGTGTGTATTGAGGTGTATTGAGGTGTGTAGGGGTGTGTGTCAGTGTTCCGTAAGTGTGTTGGCCAGACACCAGTTTTAATCGTGTTAGTCCGTGAACCAGACCAAGGTAGTACATTCATTAAACTGGTTAAAAACACAAGACAAAAAATATCAGCAAGTTAGTAAAATTCTTACTAAGAATGTTTATTAAAATAAATGCCAAGGGGTTAATAAGAAAAATAACAGCATACACCATGAAAACTAAATGCAAGCATGTAAAAATACTTATGACAAGAAAAACTAATAAAGTTGCTAATGAGTTAAGCTAGGAATTGGCAAGAAAACAAAATACAACTCTAGGAAAGGCAACACTCCCCAGGAGAGAGACAGAGTTCAAGATGTATGAGTGAATGTGGGGGAGCAGAGGGAGAGAGGAGGGGCGTAAAAAAAAAGAAATGCGGTGGGCTTTATCAAATAAAGTCAGAAAAATGATTTTATAATATACATATAAAATGAGATTAGAAAAATACATTATAAACCTGTAACAATGGCTGTAAATTACATTATCATACATGTAGTAGGCAGGTCAGAGAGTGTGGTAGAGTTCACCATTTACCTGATGACTTAACCAGCCTTGTACAATGACACAGCGTTTAGGAACATTGCAGAGGGACTATCTTAATACTGTCAAATGCTGAATTGTCATCTCTTGCTCCTCTTTAATATTGCATTTCATTTTTTTCTTAAAATATAGTTCATAACACTGAGAAAAAAAAAAGAAAAAGACTGAATTGACCTTTTTGCTGTAACAATATGTATGAGGGAAAAATACAGAGCATCATAGACTGCCAGGGAGGGTACATCACTCCAAAATACCTCATTCAGCTGCAGTAATCTAGTTAGCAGAACGCTCAGGTTGTTTCAGTAACTGAAAGTCAGTTAGTGGTGATTCACTTGACCGTAAAGTCAAGGCTGTGTTCCCAGACATGGCTGAACACTGACCACAGTCAGAATTCCACTAGTCTGCTTCTGTTTTTTTTCCTTTCTTCCTTATAAAACTTGGACTATGATCCCAAGCCAAATCCACAATCAGCCACCCACATTATTACTTATTTCTCTCCCCCCAACCACTCCCACCCATTCCTGTAACATTACATCCAGATTTTGGAAAAACACTCCTTCTTTTGATTAGATGACCTTTCCTCCCTTCTGCTCAGTGTAAAAGCATAGGTGTGGCCTGTGAGAGTGATTCACCTGGGGTCATGAGGGACATCATGAAATCATCGTCATGAGAGAAACTCACCAGGAAACTGGGGCCTTCCAGCTTCAGAAACAACAAGAGTTTTCAACAAACACTATTTTCTTCAAATGGCCCATCATCCAGTTCATCTTATTTACTCTAATTGCATCCCCCCCCCCCTCCTCAGCTTAATGATTAAAATGTATCCTGGCAGACCCCTGCTTGGTTATTGGCAGTTCATTTTGTTCTTGGAAGAGTCGTCACAGTAACCAGAAATCAAGACAATAACAGGGATACAATTACCAGAGTCACAACAAACAAAACCAATTTAAAAGAAAAACCATCTTGTTCATAATGACAGAGTTTGGGGCCATTAAGAAAAGAAAAAAAAGAAAAAAAAATTCAAAGAAATCTCAGGAAGACAAAACCATGGCACATTATTAGCTGGTCAAACGACTGCTATTCTTTTTGCATAGAATAACTTTGGCAGCTCTGCAATATGACGGAGCTACCAGGCTCAACACTGTGAGCTCCAAACCACCTGACTCTGATCCCACTGCGCCTTCCTTGATGGTTCTGGATATTATTGAAACAGAATGTTGACACTTGGAAAACAGAAAGGACCGTCAATAAGGCACTTTTGAAACCATCTTTTTTTTAACGCTCTCTTGAAGTCTCTCTCTCCAACCCACAGCAGTGCGCACATCTTTCCTAGGGCATGACTGGTTTGGTCTTTATTTTCCCCGCCAATAATATCCAAAGTAACACGGCATCCTTCTCAACGTCTTTTTTTCTTTTTTCTATATTCTATTTTTAAACTTTTTTGTGTTTTTTTTTGTATGTTTTGTAACTGCAAGTTAAGTATAAAAAGCTAAAATTGCCAAAAATATATTTTTCTTCTTCTCCAGCACCCTGTAAAAGTATCTAATTTTGTTCTCCACTGTGTGTTTATATGCAATGACCAGTATCTACATTGGTATATATTTATATATCTATATAACAGGTATGTATAAAGCAATTTGAACAGGTAGGCATGGCTTTCACATCCTATTTTATCTTGAGAAATAGTTAAAGAAACAGTTATGGGCTCAGGAGCTGGACTACCATTATGGGGTGTGCAAGAGACACATTGTGGATGCACAACACTTAGAATGATGTGTTTAGGGGTTAAAATTAAATTGTAAAAACAAAACTATTCCAAAATAAATTTGACTCTGGGGAGGGCCAGCATTACAGAAACCTGATGATTTGATTATTGTCAAATTTAAATGGGTTTAAAAAAACAAAACAACGTGTGACCACACTCCATCAAGTCAGACAACTGGCAAAATACAGAACTAAAAATGGCTTGTTCTTTTGGCAGGGGGGTGAGGATGCATTAACTTAAATCAAATTGAAGGCAAGATCAAAATAATAAGAGGAAAAAAATTTATACGTATGTACAAAGCTTCACTATGAGGAGCCATCTTGTCTGCGGAACATTAGTGTTAATCGTCTGGTTATCTTTCTTCATGGGACCGCACAGGTGAAGAATCTCTGTCTTACTGATTGGCTATCATTTTCAATTTATGCAGGCACCACAACACACCCTTTTAACTCTAAGATTATTAAGAGAGCCCTCGGCAGTTAGATACATAATTATATAGATATAGTTAAACTGGAAACCCTTTGGCTAAATACGCACACGTTAATACTTATTTTTTTTGTTAGGTTCATTTTTTGTTTGTTTTTTTTAATCACAGCTCGCTTTAATTCATTGAGATTTCTAAATCTGTCAGGCACTGTATAGTGGACGTCTGGAGGGGAAAGTCATGGTCAACAGCTAGCAGACTGACACAGCCACTGTTCCACTGCCCCCAACAACCTCGGTACGTCCTCAACTCAATAGTATTAAAAACACAGACTCTTCATCCTGTTCTTCCCCTTCCCATCCTACCCCCAGCGTGTCTCCTTGCTGAAGCTTGCTGCCTGCTTGCTGCCTGCTACAGGGCTCAGTCACATTCTGTTCTTACTACCTGCTTTTGTTTTGGCAACTTTCTCGGTACAGAGAGAAGGGAGATTTGTACGAATAAGAACATAATCAAGTGGGGAGAAAATAAAACACAAGAGAAACAGAACACAAACAGAAATCATAAAAAAGCTCTGTTTGCAATCAATTTAGCCATGCTTTCAAAAAACAGCCGTTTCGGGGCACACCCAGAATGTGTCAGCACATAATTACGTATCAAGAGATTGGATAACAACAGGACTTAAGTAAAAATGACAGAAGTTAAACAAGTTTGTGTGAGTGTCGTTTCTCGTTCCCTCTCTTTCTTTTTCTTTACCCAAGTGGGTTTGGAATGGGGGGGGGGGGGGGGTGGTGGTGGTTGTAAAGGAGGGGTGGAGCGAGGAACAGAGGGAGTATGGAGGTTTTAGGAGGGGTAGGGCGATGTCATCATTGTGTGACAGCATAGGGCGTGAGATCAACTCAAATTTAAAGTTGTTTCTTTTAAACTAGTGAGGTCACCGAATCAGAGCAGGTAGGGCTGGGGGGGGGGGGGGGGGGAGTTTTATTGCTATATAATTCAGTGCAGATTCAGTAACAACACATCCACCCACTTTGTGATTCATGACGGAAAATGAAAGAGAGAGAATGGGAATTATAACTCAATGAACAAGAAGGAAATTAAACACGAAATAAAATGAAAAAAAAAAAGTCACAACTTTGTCGATGGGTTTTGTTGTGTTTGCTATGAGATTCTGCTGTTTATGTGTTTTTTCATCCAGACATGTTAGGGTAACTGTACGGGCAGGCGCCTCTGTCATTGCGTCCGAGAGGCTAGCAAAAGGCAATTACCAGTTAACTGATCAGCAGGCAGGCTGGGGGCGGCTCGTCATTGGGTGAAGAGTTCAGAGGTCAGAAGGTCATGTGTTAGTTGCCGGTGGCGGCTAGGTGGTTAGAAACAAAAAACAAAACAAACAGAAAAAAAAGATAGAAAGGATATTAGTGTCAGCAAGAAGAGACTGAAATGACATCATTTTAACAATAAAATGAATGCAATCTCTTATTTCCCCCCCTCTAAATCTTTGGCCAAGAGACAAAGCCAGCTGATCTTGTTATAATCATGACGTTTTTACATCATGATCCCAACTACTAAGCCCCCAACTTGAATCAAAACCATGTTTCATGAAAGCGCAACATTCCCCCCAGTACCAACAAACAGAAGCAGAGAGAGGTCAGACACACAAAGTACACAAAAACGAGTATGTTTAGTTCCTTTCAAGTAGGAATGCAAGTTACGATCAGTGTCATTAGTGTTAAGGAGACTCACGGAGACTAGTGTTATTTGGTGAATAGTAAAGTAAACTAGTACTACGCAATGAATAGATAAGATCGTAGATTTTCTGATTATTTTTCTCTTTTATTTATACGTTTTTTTATATATATATTTACAGGAGCCATAAATACATTTGATATAAAACGGTCAAATATAAAATGAGTACCTTGTGTACAACCGAAATATAATACCAAAAGTGATTTCCAAGTATTAATGTTTATTTCATGATTTGTTTCTACACCAGAGAGAACTCTGGCCTTCTCAGATGTACGAGCCTGCCTGTGTGTCTACATGGAGATATGGGACAAGACATTAACAACATTAAGGCAGAACCAACTCAAGGCATAAAAAAAACGATGCCTGATAGCAACTTGGCACTGTAGCTACACTGAGCCAATGCGACTATGCATGCAGACGCTAAGGTGGAGTTCTATCCTCGCATCCTGTCCTCCATCTCTACTCTAACGGCTCCATCACAGAGGAACCACTCTAATCCTCCGCCACTGAAATGCATCTTTATTTCCCCTTTTCCCTGGACCTGATCCAAAAAAACGACAGGACTGGTCAAAACTGAACTCCGAGGAATGTAGGCTTGAACCCAGTCCAGACCAGATCTGACCTCAGGGGGAAAGAAGGATACATTTCCCATGTTTGGGAGTGGGCATCAATGTGGGTGGAGGGAGAGGAGACGAGAAGAGGAGATAAGGATAGGACAGTAAGAGCGATGCTGAGGTGCAGCTGAGGTTGGCTTTAAGAGCTGCTGCCTCTTACTTAAGTGAGGATCACATACAGTAAATGATGCATGGGAAAAAGTCGGACCTATTTTGAGGCTCTAATATCACTTAACAGGAATGTAACTAAACAGTTTGAGCACAGCGTGCTGTCAACTAGCTTTCCTGTCATAAGTGGGGGCTTCATGTAAACCAAAGCAACCTAGATTGCTTTTTGCCTGAGCTTTCAAAACATGTTCAATCGATCAATGGAGCTCTATGAATGTAAACATAATGTGCATAACCACAGGCAACCATTTAGCTGGCGTGTGGATGTGTAGGGAGGAAAGGTGGCGGTGGCAGCAAAAATGAAAATGACACAGACAAACTCTAAAATCCCAACTCAAGGCAAAAGTCAATGCAATTCAAAACAACAGTCAATATAGTAGAGTATCTGAGAGACTAAACTGACCTCTGTCTGTGGTCACAATCCTTTGGTAAGGATGGACCCGAGAGTCATGCCGTCTCACTTTAGTAGCCATTGCACCTAGATTGCAACAGGTCCACAAGGTTAGAAACCATTCACTTTAAGAGGGAGAAAAACACGTTCTCACAGTAACAACAATATTCACATTTCAAACGCATTTATACTGCTTATGCAATGCACACCGATTAGTATTATACATATTATACAGGATATTACATGATACATACATTTATAGAAAATGCATAGAAAAAATAATACATTTTTTGTATTTAACTTGATATTTATAACTGTATAACTTAGGGTAAGAAAATTCCACAGTACTGAAGGGTTAAGCAGGGTCTTTGAATGGGGGGGGGGGGTTTGGGCAGGGGAACAGGGAACTGCTAGGCTGTCTGAGACTTCCTGTGGGGTGCACAACGGGTGCACAAGGGGTGCAGAGAGAAATTTGTCTCTCAATTTTCCAGGTGGGAAAATCCAATAGAGTTCTGGTGGTAATTGAATAGTGAGAGACACCAGCTGGCTTTCACAACACTCATCTCTCTCTATCTGTCTCTCTCTTTCCATTTCTCATTCGCTTCTCACTCGATTTCTAAAATCTTTTCTCTCTCCCTTTCTCTTTCCATCTCGATTTTCTCAGCCTCCTCTCTGGAAGTCGTTTCCGACCTTTCATTTCATCTCCCTCGTGTGTCGCAAAATATTGCTGTGCCTTATGGTCTTTCTTGGTAGTCAGTTAATTTGATGTCATCAGGTGTGTATGGAATGTGTATGGTGGCCAATTTACTCGCCATGAATACAAACGTTCAAAGCTAAACCCTAGCATGTCTTACAGATTAAAAAGACAAATATCAATCCCCCAGAGAGAGCTTGTTCTAAAAGTGTGATCCAAGGAATACATCCATAAAGGATAAGATGAAAAAAGAAAGAAAAGACTTAACGTGATCAAAAATGCTAGCCAGAGCACAACACAGCCGGATATAATTCCAAGAGCTCTGGAGTCGTACCTCTGCAGCTTCTACAAGGCAGCGTCAACATTTCAGATGTGTTTTCTTGCCAGGACGGATGGTTTAGCGGGCAGGAGGCCAAGGAGATGGCAGAAGGATGCAGGCGTCGCCATATTTCTCTTCTGTTCATTACAGAAAGTGCGGTTAAAGAGATTTGTGTCTGAAGCCTTCATTGGCTTAAATGATAACCCCGCCCCTCTGGAACGGGTTGCCGTGACAGCAGGGCGGGCGCAGAGTCAAATGCACACTATGTCACTTGATGCGTTTTGTTAAAACGATCAAAAGAAAAGGCTGGCTGGAATGTTGGCCCAGGTTGGAACTTGGAGCGGTTCTACTCTGGAATGTTCCGTGGAGGAAAAGGTGGCTTTGCCACATTCCTAAGATGTCTGACAGCAGCTGCTGTCCAGCGCTTTCCTGGCCAGGCAGGAGACAGACCTTCCATGGCTGGCTGAAGACTCCTCACGCCCACATTCCTCTCTCCAACACCAGATGTCCTCATGTCCTCCCCCCCCCTCCATCCCTTCCCGGGGATCTTGCACATGGCTAGCGCTAGCAGCTCAGACCAGTGTGGGAAGGTGTGTGTGTTCCATTGGGCCTGTTAGCTGAAGGAGACGATCAATACAGCGAGTAAATAAAACGCACTAAGCTCCTGTAACCCTCCGAGTTAGAGGGAGAAAATCCAGTGGTGTGTGTTCTCCACAAACGCTCCCAGAGGCAGAGCTAAAGCTCAGCTTAGCTGCAGCTAGCCTGCCTGGCGCAGTCTGATGATGTCAGAGCACGCACGCACACACGCACACACGCACACACGCACACACGCACACACGCACACACGCACACACACACACACACACACACACACACACACACACACACACACACACACACACCTCTGCCACACTGCCAAAACAGTCACATGCAGAATGCCACAGCCTTGCATTATCATCCTCCTAAATCAGGAGGTGACAGCTCTGATCAAAGAGATCTTTGGCAGAGTGGGGCTTTGTGCCTCAGCACTGGTGTGTTTGCACACACACACACACACACACACACACACACAGCTAAACTTACTCCCCTGACATCTCAACTAAGGGAGCGGCAGAAATCTGTACAGAGGTGAAGTTCAAGAGGGTAAAAATAAGACAATGGCAGAGGGTTGAGGAGGGGGAAAAAATGAGATAAAAAAGAAAGACTGGAGGAATTTAATGAACATCCCCAGCGGGATGTAAGGGACGCTCTGCAGGCTTCAAGGCCAGGAGCGGAGCAGAGCGGGAGGAGGGAGAGAAATCATTTCAAAAGCCTCCGAAATCCAAGGGGATCTACCACCAGACTGAATGTGCCTCTGGCGAGCGAGTGAAAACACTGCACCAAGTTTGTGTGTGTGTGTGTATAAATATGTGTGTGTGTGTATAAATGTGTGTGTGTATAAATGTGTGTGTCTTCAAACAAAGAAAATTCCTCCTACATGGGGGCTCTGCACTAAATGAGTACGATACTTTTCTTTTCGCTGTGGAATGAAGCCGTAAGTGAGAGCTGTGGCCTGGTTCCTGCTAGGTGATCGCAGCATCAGCTGACCCTACCAGTCTCCCTCCCTACCAGGAAGTGCCTGCCTACCCAGACAGATGCCCTAGCAGGGGTACTCCCTGTCCCCCCCGTGCCCAGTATTAGTTCATCCATCCCGGCCGGCCTCCCCGCCGGCCTTCCTCCCTCAACCAACATCACCACTCTGTTGTCCTCAGCTGGAGACGACATATTTACCTTTCAACAAGTCCTGACTGTGACTCATCGCAGCCGCGTCCAGTAACCCACCGTGGTAAAAAAAGCTGCCCTCCTGTCCGGGGCTAAAGCTGGCGGCGCCCATGCCCCAGGGTCGCTTACCTAGAACCCCACTGTGCTCAAGGGGGTACTCCAGCAGGGAGGTGGGCGCCAGGGTGTACGGGTAGTCATAGGGGGTGGTGTAGATGATGCCGCCATCCGGCGAGGGGGGCACCAGGGTGGGGGTGCCGTTGGGGAGCATGGCTGCCATTTGGGCGGGCCTGATGATGTTCATGATGGGGGTCCCTCCTGGCGTTGGGGGGCGCATGCTCCCGGGGGGCAGCACCTGGCCCGGGGGGGCCGCTATGAGGCGGGGGCCCTGAGCGGCGGCGGCCGCCGCTGCAAGAGAGAACGCAAGGGTGGCTGCCATAAGCAACACAGTGAAGGACAGAGGAGAGAGAGAGAGAGAGAGAGAGACAAAGACAAGGAAAAGAGAGAGAGAGAGAGTGCAGTAAGAGAAGTCAGATAAAGGTATATAAGAGAGTGACAGAGAGAGAGAGAAGACCAGGGTGGCAGATGTGGTGTTGTGGGTGATCAAATCACAGGTGAAGAAATAAAGCCAGAGTGAAAATACAAAAGCAGGAAGGGGGGGGGGGGAGGGGGGGTTGGATGGAGGGGAGGGAGGAGAGAAGGAGGGAGGGGAAGGGGGGAGGGAGGGAAGGAGGAAAAAAGGCGAAAAAAAGGATCAAATTAGTCCATGCAATGATCACGGTGGTGAACCACAAAAGGCACAATCTAGCACAAACAGAAATATCAGGAAAAAAATCAAAAGAACCCCCAAAATAAAAGCATGTGCTGCCTTCACCCAAATGCACACACGATAAGCATAGCAATCACCACGACAACTAAGGCAACACATTCTGCAGGCAGCACAAGTGATCAAACAGATACAGGACACCCCGAGTTATTAGACAGCCCCCCTACCCCCCCCACCGAGCTGGCTGTGACAGTGGAGCGGGGAGAGCCGGCAGGGAGGACCCGTTTGAGACCAGTCGATGGCGTCGTAAACAGCACCCCTGCTGTCCTCTACGCCACAGTCACAACACGTAGGCCGGGGTGACACACAAAAAAACACAATCGATACGACAACAAAGGGGGGAAAAAAGGCTTTAACAAATGGGTTTGTGTTTGTTGTGTGGTGAACGGCACACAGCAGCGATCAGCAGTCTGGGTCGGCGCGTATGAATGGATGGTTTACATGAAGTTCCCGAGTCTGTTCAGGTTCTCCAGTTCCCCACTGGAGAACCATGACATGCGGAACCCATCAGGCAGAGAAGGGGCTGCTGTGTTCTCATGACATTAACATGAAAACTAGAACATTTCGAAAGGTTCCCAAACGGGTCAGGGGGGGATGGACCGATGCAGTTCGGTCCCTCGGACAGGAAGGAACGAGAGATGATTGGACGACGACGACACAAGTGTGTGTGTGTGTGTGTGAGTGATGGCGTGAACCAAGCTGGGCCATGCAGTGATGAGTGAGTGTGAACCTGCCAGGGGGCTGGAGGAGCCACAGGGAGCCTGCTGATAGGTGAGGGGGGGGGGGGGGGGGGGAGTTCTGCTCTAATGGATACAACTGGTCGAGGAGGTAGACAGAGTTTATGTTGAATGATGGAGAGAGCGAGAGAGAGAGAGAGAGAGATAGAGAGAGAGAGAGAGAGAGATAGAGAGAGAGATAGAGAGAGAGAGCGAGAGAGATAGAGAGAGCGAGAGCTGGAATAGTGTCGTTGTCTATGGGAGAGGAGCGTGTAAATTTGCGTGTGTTAATAAATATGTCAGCATTAGTGCGCTATTATGAAGATCTGGTGTGTGTTCAGTCCAGAGTTTGTTTAACTGGCGTGATCGTTATGAAGTGAGGGAGATGACGATTAAATCATTAGCTCTGGGACTGTCACTGAAGTGAACCTGTGTGTGTGTGTGTGTGTGTGGTGTGTGTGTGTGCTTACGTGTCTTGATGTTGGTGTCTCTGTACGTCCCGTTCAGGATGGCCAGTTCCATCAACTGCATCTTCTTCAGGTTATCTTCACCCTCCGCCTAGAGAAACACAGACAAAGGGAACATCAGCTGGCAGTTCACACACACACACACACCGACACACACACACACACCGACACACACACACACACACACACACAAGTAAAGATGTCTTTCACAACCAATCAATACCATTTGTTTTTTCCCCCGCTGAAGGATGAGACATGAGAGACAGTCATATGGCCCTGATGGCTCCTTTCATTCTGGGTAAGGATGTGTGTGTGCGTGTGTGGTGGCACTGCGCTAGACAGCTAGATTAGCCGTTGTCACCCTGCAGCCGGCCTCGCAGCTGCTAAAGCGCTGACGGGGACTTCAGCTCCAGTCTGCATCTCGCAGCCACGTCAGCCCTTTAAGATCATAATGAGCCCTCCCCCCCCCCCCCCCCCCCTCCCCTCCTGTTGCACCATCACATGTGCAATAACAGCCCCGGCTAATGTCGGCTTCTGTCAATTAATTTGGGGATAAATAAATACGTAAGCAACGCCACTCTCATTATTGTCAAATTAGGGAGGTGAAATTATTCACGGAGCGCAATTAAGTTAGCGTCCCTCCTCCTCCTCCCCAAAAACCAGACAACCTCCAGGTAAAAGCATGGTTACACAGCGAACAGTCCCACAGGGAGAGCGGCGAGTAGACGGGAACACACGCGTTCCTGCGCCGCGTCAGCGCCATTGTGGCGGCCAGCTTGTCGAGTTGTCCTGACAGATGGGTTATTGTGTTGCGTTCGGAGGCAGAGGCTGCGGAGGAGATGTTTAAAATCCCAGAATGCACCGAGAGGGAGAGCGCACACCTGCTGGAGCCAGGCTCTTACTCATCGCTAGCCAACTCGAGTCAGCTATGGTAGAGCGAGCCCTTTCAGATCACTTATTCTCCCACAACGCCCCTCTCTCGCTCATCTCACCTTCACCCCCCTCCCACCCCCGCTTGTTTACACAATCTCTAATTAAAATCAATCCCTGACCCTGAACGCCATCCAAGGCCGCCCCTCTCCAGGAGAGAACCTTCCAGAGAATCTGTTCAAACTGCTCCTTGGAAGCCAACAGCTGTCTTTAATAACCTCCTCCTTCTTCTCTCTGCCTCTCTTATCTACGCCGCCCCAAAGTGTGTCAGTCTGTTTGGATCGGGGCCAGGCTGTTGTTCGACAAAACAGAGAAGAGGAGGACAAGTGGAGGGAAAAAAAAAACAGAACACAAAACGCAGCCCTGAACAGGAGAGGTTCAGCTGTGGCTCTGGTTACAACAACAAAAAAACTTCCCTCCCTCCCTCTCTCCCTCCCACCCTACTCCATCCTTCCCACACTCTCTCTGTTGTTGAACTCTGTGTTGCTGTAACACTGTAACCCCCCCCACCCCACCCCACCCCACCCCACACGCAGCAGTGTTTGTCCAGGTAAACACTCGCAGCGCTGGGTTGCGTAGCCGTGCTGGCAGACTGGATGGCCCGAGGCAGGAGCGCCAGGCTGAAGCTCCCCTCCGGATCCTCAAGCTCATTCACCTTCAGCCTCGCAGGCCTCCTCTCAGAGGGGGGGGGCGACATGACGGCCACGGGGAACGAGCCACGAAATAAAGAAAAGGACAGACGACAGAGAGAGAGAGAGAGAGGAGGAGAGGAAGGGAAAGAAAGAGGTTTCAAGAGAATCGAAAGAGACACGAGAGAATGAGAGAGAGAATGACCCCCTTTATCTGAGTTTGTCTGCCCCTCACTGTAGAACTGCCTCTGAAGTGTGTGTGTGTGTGTGTGTGTGTAAGGAGAGGGTACGGCAGCAACAATGCATGCTGGGTTATAGTGAGGAACAGGGCGCCATGGCCTGTGTGTGTGTGTGTGTGTGATGGATGTGCAGGGTGGGGGGGGGTTAAAGAGGCTCCAGGGATGGGCGTGTCACCATCTCTCCACCCCTGCACAGGACTCTGAGCGCTTGTTGTGAGGGGAGAGGAGCAAAATAGAGGGCAGCATCGGGCACACTGCCAGGGGAGAAGTGTGTGTGTGTGTGTGTGTGTGTGTGTGTGTGTGCAGGGAACGTTAGGGCACATTGTTTTCCACATATTACACAGTTGTTAACCACACAGCTCGTCTTCTGAATAGGTTCCAGTCTTCACCTCAAACACACAATCAGCTGTTACAGTTTGACGCGTGGTGATGATGGTGTGTGTGTGTGTCGCTGAGGGGGATAAGACTTCTGCTGGAATGAGAAATGAATGCTGGGATCCCTGAGAGGGGCCGTCTCCTGGATTACCAGGCTGGGATGGGAAGCCTCCCTACATCCACATTCCCCTGTACGTCAGCGGAAGCCACTCAATAACGCGGCTCTATCCACAGGAATCACATTCAATCAATGAGGCCTATTTGTGAAATCAGCAGAGCGGTAAAAGCTGTCAGGGAGGAGGGGTTAGGCGACGTGTGTGTGTGTGGTGTGTGTGTGGTGTGTGGTGTGTGGTGTGTGTGGTGTGTGTGTGAGAAAAATACTGCAAAAGCAGAGTCATCTTCTTGTCAACCTGACAGACGAACGGATGAGGCCACCAGGCTCATCACACACGCACCCACACACACGCACCCACACACACGCACGTGGAGACAGAGAGACGCACATGCAGTGACCCTCCTCTGGTTTACAGTGTTTCGGGGTGGTCTGCTGCTGATGCGTGCAGAGGAGGAGGAGGAGGATGCTGGGCAACACATGTGGGAGAGCGTGTTATTGCAGCCACACCCTCTATCCCTCCCTCGCTCGCTCCCCCCCCCGCCCGCCTGCCTCCCCTCTCCCCCTCCAGCAGCACCTCCTCGTCCCTAGACAAACAGACCAGGCGCCTGGGCTGCGGTGGGATCGTTTGCTCATGTCTGCTGCTGCCGGAGCGTTTGCTCATGTCTGGCCGAGGGGTCTGTGTTTGTGATGCATGGCAGAGAGAGAGAGTGTTGAAGAGAGAGAGAGAGAGAGAGAGAGAGAGAGAGAGAGAGAGAGAGAGAGAGAGAGAGAGAGAGAGAGAAACAGAAAAAGTGAGGGAGATGGGAACGTCTGTTAAATGGCGGCGAGTGGAAGAGAGAGGACGGCGGTAGAGAAGAGAAACTGCTCCCCACTTCTCTTCATGGGTCTGTCAGCCAATCATAACACAAAGAGGAGGAGGGAAGGAATGGCTAAATGATTAGGGCAGGCTGGGTGAGGCTCAGAAGAGGCTGGGTGAGGCTCAGAAGAGGCTGGGTGAGGTTCAGAGAGGCTGGGTGAGGTTCAGCGAGGCTGAGTGAGGTTCAGAGAGGCTGAGTGAGGTTCAGGGAGGCTGAGTGAGGTTCAGAGAGGCTGGGTGAGGTTCAGAGAGGCTGAGTGAGGTTCAGAGAGGCTGGGTGAGGTTCAGAGAGGCTGGGTGAGGGTCAGGTTCCACCCAGTTGCTCCCATTCCCACCAAAGTAAACCGAGCCCAGCCCTGTCTGGAGGGAGGAGCAAGATGGCGTCTGACTGAAGACTGAAAAGATGATGTTGAGGGAGGTTATGAGGGGCTGGAGGACTCCACATGAACTAACTCAGTGGTGGGACTTTGCGTGGCAGCTGGTTTTTCTCTTTCCCTCTCCTCCCCCCTCTCTCCCCTCTTTTTGGGATCCTACCAAAACCAAACATCTGGAGAAAAATGATTACTCTCTCCATATTGCCAAGACAACTTATCAACAACTCACCAGACTCCAGAAAGAGAGACAGAGAGAGAGACAGAGGGAGAGAGAGAGAGAGAGACGGAGGGAGAGAGAGAGACGGAGGGAGAGAGAGAGAAGCTGTGAGAGGGAGAGGGAGAGAAGCTGTGAGAGGGAGAGAGAGAGAGCTGCATTGAAGAGAGAGAGCAGACAGAGGAGGAAGAGTGTGGAATGGGGCAGCTTCAAACTGTTCCTTGTTAACGCTTGAAAGAAGCTCACCATTGTGTAAACGCTCAATGTTTCACCAAACACAAGGACCAGGAATAAATCACCCCCTCCCCCCCCCCCCCCCTACAAGACAACAGGAGATCTCCACCCCCCCAAAAAAAACACTTTCAAACTACGCAAGGACAAAATCATTGTGAGAGAAAGTAGACAGTAAATGCTGTTTGTTCTCTTCAAATCGTGCAGCACTTTTTTTCCCCCAAAAAGGCAATTTTCTTTCCCTTTCTTTCTTTGAACGTCACCCTCTGTAAAATCTCCGCCCAAACAATTTCTTTCTCGCCCAGTAGACGCAATCTACTGCACTCCCCCCCCCCCCCTCCTGACAGCGTCTAACCCGGCCCAGCACTCCGACAAAGCCTCTTTATTTCATCTATTACTCCCGCTCTCTTTCCTGTCAGTTGGCATGAGCTAGCGCTAGCAGCTTCTCACCACGCTAACCCCTCCGCCCTCCCCATCACCCCCTGTCGCTCATTTGCATAGACACAGTCAGACTGGCCCCCCTCTCCAGGAAAAAGACCGACCCCTCTCTCACCAGGAAAAAGACTGGCCCCTCTCTCTCCAGGGAAAAGACTGGCCCCTCTATCTCCAGGAAAAAGACTGGCCCCTCTCTCTCCAGGAAAAAGACTGGCCCCTCTCTCTCCAGGAAAAAGACTGTCCCCTCTCTACAGGAAAAAGACTGACCCCTCTCTCTCCAGGGAAAAGACTGGCCCCTCTCTCACCAGGAAAAAGACTGTCCCCTCTCTCTCCAGGAAAAAGACTGTCCCCTCTCTCTCCAGGAAAAAGACTGGCCCCTCTCTCTCCAGGAAAAAGACTGGCCCCTCTTACTAGGAAACCACCCAGTCACCACTATGCTGACTTACAGCATTACACAACATGACAACATTAGGAGGGGATTAACGCTGTCTAAATAAACCAGGGAAAATATACAGACAAAATAAAAAATACGATAAATCTTCAGAGTGTGTATTTGCCTGCTTTGACAAACAGATGATGTTGCAAGCTAACAGCAGGGGCGTGGAGAGGGAAAGACTATCTGAGGGCAGCAAAACAGAGAGGACATTAAAGTGATCCATGTTCTCTACCGGCTAAACATGCTGTTAACCTACGAGACACAGCTGTCCTACAGAGATCTCAGCCCTCTTCCTCACCCCCCTCTGCTTCCACACTTCCACCCCCGCCCCTCTCCTAGTATACAACAGGCGCTCACAATCCCTCCCTCCCTCTACATCTTCCCCTCTCCTCTCCTCCCCTACCTCCCTCTACCAGACGATATATTGTTCCGCGCTGGTGATCCCTTAATGCCATCCAATCGAGATGGGCAGATCTTGAGGGGATTTGGCCAGGGATGATTCTGGATGGTTTAAATACGGACGGATTAGCATGCGATGCCCAGATCCTGAAGCTGATCGGAGCTCTCTCAAGTCAGCCGCCAGCCAGCTCTCCGGGCCCCTTTCCCCCCCTGCCCCTGCCCCCTCCCCTGGCCTCACCAGGGGGGCTGTGCCCTCAGCCCTGGCATGATATGCTGGGGGTGGCCCCCACGCTGGCATTGCTAAGTGAGAGTTTGTGTGCAGGCACCTAAGGGAGGGGGGATTGTTCAGGGAGGGTCGGGCAGGGAGGAGAGGACAGGCCAGCTGGGGGTGGGCTGCAGGAGCAGCAGCAGCAGGCCCACTGTGGCAGCTGGATGCTGGGGGAGTCTGGCCTGGCAGGCCCCTTAGAGCCTAGCTCCGCACAATCCCATTCCACTGCTTCAACACTGACAGAGGCTGAGATGAAAGGAGTGTGTGTGTGTGTTGTTGAGGGGTCCCTGGGCAGTCCCCAGTTGCCTGAACTGCACCCGGCAGCCCTCAGGCTGGGGCCCAAAACTCTGGTGGAGGATAATGTGTGTGTGTGATAGTTAGTGTGGGTGTACGGCCTGCCTCAGGGAGAGAGGTGGGTCTACACAGTACCCAGCACACCCCCCCCCCCCTCCCACTGCTCCTCTCCCTCCTCTCTCCATGTAAAGGGATTAGGGGGAGCTTCAAAGAGCGGGAGATTGGCCAGGAGACAGCAGGGCCTGGGCACTACTCTGGAGGACCACAGCAGATTAACACGGACGCTCTCTCTGCCTCTCTCCCCCCCCCCCCCCCCCCCCCAACACCTCCCCCAGCACCCCTCCTGCCCTGCCGCATACAGCGCCCCCCTCCAGCACACGGAGACACTCACAAACCTGTTTAGAAGAGGGGCTGCAGCAGGTGGATTAGAACGAGTGAGCAGGGAGCGGGGAGTGGGTGTGGGAGAGAGGACTTCATGAGGGACTGGTAAAGTGATTAGGAGACACAGTGAGCAGGGCAGAACCCTGTTGCAACAAGTTTTCAAAGTCAGAGAGGTGACTTTGTTCTACTGTATCAAGCACATAGGCCTGCTAGCCTGGATCCTCTCCTCCTCTTCCTCCTCCTCCGTATGGGCACTCACTGCAGACATTCACACCCTCGAGAGAAGGATTCAGCCACATCGCTTCCACACAGTGTGGTAGAGGGAAGGTGGGTGAAGTGTTTCCCCTGCAGGCCTCCAGACCTCCTCCACAGCCCTGCTTGCTGCTCAGAGGTTGGCCGGAGGGGGGGTGGGGGGAGATTAGGGATCTAGAGAACACGACCAGGCGAGCACTGCCAGGCCACGCTGTGGCTCGAGGCCTACAGGAAGCGCCTCCTCTCTGGGTCGGGGCCACCTGTCCATCCCTGGGAGGGAAGGATCAGGGTGGAAGAGCAGATGGAGCCACAGGCAGGGCAGAGTCAGTGGGGAGGGACCCGGCAGCCAGGACCAAGCCCTGTGACATCACCCTGCCACATGTCAGGCTCAGGCACTGCTGGGGGACACTGAGGACCCGGGACACTGAGGACCAGGGACACTGAGGACCAGGGACACTGAGGACCTGGGACACTGCACTGGAACTTCCCACTCACTGATGAAGACTAGAATTATCTTTCCCTTTTTTTTTTTCTTTACACTAACACATTATAGTGTCTATATATTTGTGCCTGTGTGTCTCTGTAAGATTGCAGGAGAACATATCGTCCATGTTTACATTAACGGATTTCTGAAGACGTCCATGGCTCTCTCATATGGAGACACCAGCTGCCCCCAGTTAAACCGTGTGGTCTGGAGGCAGCAGCCATGCTGAAAGACACACGCAGTCACAAGCCAGAACACACACACGGCAGAGGAAGACTTCTGAAAGCCGCCAGAGAAGGAAAGATGAAGAGATTAACAGAAGGAAGACAAGGGGGGGGGGGGGGTGACACGAACGAAGGAGGTTTGCGTTTGCCCGCCTAGATAAGTGCCGTTAGACCAGAGCGCGGCAAACAAATAGACAAAGAGATGGCTGTCGTTATAAATTATGCATCGACGTTGTAAAAAGCGTTCTGCCGGCACCGCAGCCAACGTGATAAACGTCTGCAGCGAGGGAATACATATTTCTCCCAGTTTTTATGATCTGGATTCAGAGAGAGAATCCTAATTAAGGCGAGAAAAATAGTTTTTCTTTTTTGGGAGGGAGAAAAGAGCTGGGATGAGAAGCGGCAGTAACATACGCTGGCCTCAGTCTCTCCGTTTGGCTTTCACAGAAAATCGGAGCCACTGTGGTTTCATGATTATTTCGGCCCTCCCTACCAAGCAGGAAGATTATTCCCACCAGCTTTCTATACCTTTTCCCTTTCTGACAACCGGCCAATCAGAGCGTCTGGAAGTCCAATCCCAGGTAGACATGGCTTCCCAGAAGCCTTTGCCAATCCGGGGGTGGGTTTCCGTTCTCAGCGGGCTGCAGTGGAGGGGTGCCAGACCAGGCCTGAGCCCTGATCCTCCGTCCGTCCTTAACAGCCAGGGACGCTGCTTCAGAAGTCCCTGCCAGGCCCTGGATAGAGGCAGGAGAAGGAGCTTCCTTTGCTGTTTGTTTGTCTGTTCTGTTTTGGGTGTTGTTGAGGGAAGCTTCTGGAAGTTGGGCAGCCAGATCTCAGTGTAATCAGGAGAGGCAGGGAGGAGCAAGACTGGGCAGCGGGAGAGAGAGAGGGGGAGGGGGGGACTAGGAGAGAAAAGAAGTGCATGAAATAGAGAAGGGGTGATGAGAGAGGTTAGAAAGGATGGGGTGGGGGGTGGGAGAGGGATCAGGCAGTCCCCTCAGGCAGAGCCGGGGGTCTCGGGGATGGTTTCCATGGCTGTTACCATGGCGGGCTAACTGATCCGTCACAAGGCAACTGCACAACTATCTGACCAGCTGACAGCGGTATCGGCAGGTAGGGCGGTGAGGCAGCGGCGCTTTGCTCTGCTTCACATCGGAAACGATCAATCCCAACAGCACTCATCTGTTCTGGTTGATTAGATGGGGAAAGGAAGACGTTAGGAAGGGGAAGAGGTCTGTCAGGGCCCAGGAGGGGGGCTGGGGGGAGGTCTCTGTCTGACCTGGAGGGGGGCTGGGGGGAGTTCTCTGTCTGACCAGGAGGGGGGCAGGGGGGAGTTCTCTGCCTGACCAGGAGGGGGGCAGGGGGGAGTTCTCTGTCTGACCAGGAGGGGGGCTGGGGGGAGTTCTCTGTCTGACCAGGAGGGGGGCAGGGGGGAGTTCTCTGTCTGACCAGGAGGGGGGCAGGGGGGAGTTCTCTGTCTGACCTGGAGGGGGGATAGAACCCATATGTGCTGAAGGATGAGAAACAGTTGAGGTCAGAGGTCAGTCCTCCCCCAGGTCTGGCCATATAAGAGCAGACTGGCAGCCTCTGAACTCTGACAGGTTAACAGTGAGCCTCAGAGCTGGGCAGAAACAACAGAACTACAGCCCTGACCTGGAAGAAGCAGAGGTCACAGGAGGTCACAGGAGGTCACCAGAGTCAGGACAACCAATTAGAAACGTGATTAACATCCCTCCACAAAGGAATGAGACATGGGGAGAGGTTGAGATTTCCAGGCTAGCAGCTGAGCAGGTTTAACTAGTTTCTGCCTGCTCTGCCCTCCCAGGGGGAGGAGTCAAGAGGTTAATATGATCCAATCCAAACACTTAATTAGTCTGATTACCATAATAGGCGCTAGGCTGGGGAGGGACTATGCCAGGTGGATTTGAAAATCTACTCTGCAGAAAAGAGCTCTAAGCTTGTTTGAGCTTCTCTGAGTCTCCAGACGCTGGATGTTTTCGTCATTTCCTCGGAGCCATCACGCGCACACACACGCGCGCGCACACTAACATCTGATGACGCACGCGCAAAACACACACAATGAGGGAAACGTACCAGCGGTTTCTAGTGAAGTGAATCAGCCAGTGCTGTGGATGTTACTCTCTGCATTATACTGTGTGGGTATGTGGGGGGGGGGTTACATGCCTGGAGCACAGGACGCCCTGCTTTCCCATGATGCCTTTCTCGTGTGCCCAAGGCGCTGGTCTGATCCTGAGCAGGAGTGACAGCTGGCTTCTAAAGCAGGGACCAGACACAGCTGTGTGGACTGTGGTGATTTTGTCCCGCCGTCCAGCTAGTCTACACACTGCAAGGCCTCTGGGAAACGTAGTCTTACCGCTGAAGTTCTACCTGTCACAAGCGATACACTTCCTGCACTAGAGGACTACAAAAACACCATGCGAGAAACCTTGGGACTACAAACCCCATACTAACCAAGGTATTAATGCATGCCTCCATGTAGTTAGAACAACAAACCTCTAAAAACATATGCTAGAATCAGAGTGGAAGTTCTATAAACAAAGTACCTGGGAGACCATTAGATCTTGCCCTAAAGAACTTCACTGCATGCATGGAAGGAGATTTGACGTAAATTCAAAATAAATAAAAAAAACAAAACAAAATGAGATAGCAGCAGAGCTGAATCTACGTAGAAAGAGTAAACATCATTAATTGGAGAAACACACATGGACAGAACCAGCCAGATGGTGTTTTCTACTCATTTGTCATACATTCCTGAAGAGGGGTGGGGAGGGGTGGGAGAGAGAGGGAGAAGAGAGAGAGAGAATCATAACACAACACTATTGCACACAGTGGGGTGTGTTTAGTGACTGTCAGAACTCCTCTGTCAGGTCCACATCTCTGGCCGCCTGATTCAAACAGCCTGTCTAGCCAGGCTGCTCCCCCTGGCAGCCTGTGTGCGCGGCCTGGCTGATCGGAGCTGCCGTTCTGCCGAGGTGAGAAGTGGCGTTGCGCCGGCGCTGCGCCCCGTGGATCGCAGCGCCTGGCCGGCAGTACGCTCCATCTGTCTAGCTTCTCCTCCTCTCCTGTTTTGCACTCCTCTTCCTCTCCTCTCCTCTCCTCTTCTCTTGCTTGTCTCTCTTCTCCTGTTATTCTGGTTTAGAACACTGACAGATCAGAAACAAAGAGAGCGAGAGTGGTGAAGGCTCGGGTGTTCAAGCTGCTGACACGATCCCTTCTACCCGGCAAGGTCTCTCCACCAGAGAGAGAGAGGGAGAGAGGGGGAGTGAGAGACAGAAAGAGAGAGAGGGAGAGACAGAAAGAGAGGGAGATAGAGAGGGAGGGAGAGAGAAAGAGGTAGTGAGAGAGAAAGAGAGAGAGACAGAGAGGGCATCGCCAGCAGGTTTGCGGGGGCGCACAACATTCCTTTGTTTGACTTGCCCTCCCCCCACACTCTCTGCCCCACCTATTCTCTACTTCATACCCAATGTGTGTTGGCCACACAGCCCGAAGGCCAATCCATAACAAACTAACTAACAGACACATTAAACAACAAAAGCAAATGAAGAGCTAAATAGCTTGATTCCAGCCTGCCACCTCTTCCGGCTCTGAGCCCAACAGGAGCAGCGCAGAGCTAAGGAGGCACCGCTGGAGGTGTGTGATGTGAGTGAGGGGGCGGCCAGGCAGGCAGGGGGGCAGGCCTGGGGTCTGCAGAAACCTCGGCTCTGGATCCCAGCCCATAAAAACCAAGCCTCCCTCTGAGACACTCAAGGGCCAGATCAACTCAAGAGGCCCCCCCAAGAGCCCCACTGATGGCTACCCGCTACCTGGGTCAGCCAGCCTGCAGCAGGCCACACTGCTTTGTGTTTGCTGTGCTATCATGTTCAAATATTCATCATGTTAGAATTGTATCTAATGCGACGGACAGGATGGAATTTGACCCTGCAGCCACTTGAATTGCAGTCCAACTATCGGTCCAGCTGGAAGAGAGCTGGTTAATGGGGAGAGAGGCTAGATGAGGGCTTGGCTATCCAGGCCAGGGTCTCTCTCTCATATCTCTGAACAGTCTCATAGCTCCCAAAAAGCTTTTTTTAAATAGCTCAGCCACAAGGATCTGTAGGGAGCCAATGGAAACTCATTATAGCCATAACAATGTCCAGCAGCCTGTCAATCACATGCAGAGCCTTTCTCTCAGACAGAAAGACACACACACACACAGACACACACACACACAGTACTGTGTCACCTTGGGTCCCGTCACATCTGCCAAGTCCCTTTTCCCCCCAGAGAAATGATCAGACATAGATCTAAATAAGCTGTCACCTAGCCATCACACAACAGGGTTAGTGTGTGTGTGTTTGCCTGCGTGTGTGTGTGCCGGTTTTCATGGGTGTTTGTAAAATAATAAGGCCGCAAACTTCAAAACTGCCTAAAGAGGAAACCAATTTGTCAGGTTTTTAAACTGACTTAAGAAGCTAATTAATGTGCTGGAAGGAATCCTACAGCTGCGTTCTCCATCTCTCAGAGAGAGAGAGAGAGTGCGTGTGTGTGTGTGGGAGACAGAGTGTGACGTGTGCATGTGTGTGTGTGGGAGAGAGAGTGTGAGTGTGTGTGTGTGTGTGTGTTTGATGCTTTCTGAACATTCTGAACATCAGCTCCTGGATTCAATTAGCAAACAGCCATTTCGAAGCATCTCCCTCGCCTATCGTTACTGAGGCGATTAGTGTTGTAGCACTAACACACACACACCAGCAGTGTGTTAGTGCTACAACAGTAATCTGTGACATCGGTTTGGCCTTTACCGCAGCTTACCCACTCAATCTCCTAATGCCCAGCAGCATCTTGAGGCAGAGTGAACACACACACACACTCTCTCCTTCAGTAATGACATACGATCATTCAATAAAGAAGAGGTCCGTACCGTGTGTGTGTGTGTGTGTGTGTGTGTGTGTGTGTGAATAATAACTACTAATCCTTGATTTCACAACTGAGCAAGTGTGTGTGTGTGTGTGTGTGTGTGTGTGTGTGTGTGTGTGTGTGAAAGCAGGAGGCAGATGGCCAGAGCGATGGGGTACATGAAGATATTAATTGATCGTCACGGCTGGGTGTGTGTGTGTGTGTGTCCACCGCTCTCCTCGAAGGACACACCAAGGAGGACTATCACATGACTCAACGTCACCCATCTTAACAAGAGACAGGCGCAGGAATGAGCAACGATCCCTGAGCAGACCAGCTCAGCCGAGGCCAGAGGAGTGAAGGGGGCGTGGCTGGCTGGTTGCCACAGGTGTCAGGGTCCACATGCTGCTTTACTTCTAACGACCAATGAACTCCACAGAAACACATTAGCATCGGAATGAATATGGAGTGCGGGTCGGTCTGATTGGATTGGATAGGAGCGAGGGCTCAGCCAACTGCGGTTCAGATGGATGCAAATCAACGTTCTCCTCTGCGACAAGGCAAACCGAATCTCTGGTTGATGACATATGTGTGTGGATTCATTTATCTACTCAAATAGGTCAGGAGAAATTACTGCAGCAGCAGGCTGCCCCCCCACAGCACGCTCAAGCTCCAGACTGCTGGAGGGGGGCCCTGCTGGGGGGGGTTACCCAGAGGGCAGTGGGGCACTGCTAGAGGTAGTGTTAGAGGGCTTAGTTACCCCGGGGAACACGACGGGAGCAGCGCCGTGGCAACCGCAGCCTGGCGATGGGAGGCAGTCGGGGAGTTAGAGATCAGTGGGATCAATCCACACATGAAAGAGCAGCTCAATCAAGTCCTCCTCATCCCCCCCCCCCCCCTTTCTGATTCCTCCCCCCAGCCCTGGTTCCTCCCTCTCCCTCTCTCTCCCTGGCTCTCCATGAGTTGAGGAGTTCACAGGAGGGGGTGGAGGGGGTGGGGGATCTGTGGCAGCGAGGCTGCCACCTCATCAGCCGTCAATCAAACCCGAGTTCAGGGCGGGGGCGGGAAGCGAGGCGACCTGCCACCGGCCAATCAAGAACACGCTCCCGCACTTCCCACCTACGGAGGGGCGTGTCTGTTCCTATTTCAGGACCATCAGTGGCTGCTTCTACATGGCCTAACAGAGAAAAACCCCCCATCTCTCTCCTTCTCTCTCCTTCTCTCTCTCCCCCTCTCTCTCCCTCTACCCCTCTCTCTCTCCCTCTACCCCTCTCTCCCTCTCTCCTTCTCTCTTTCTCTCCCTCTCTCTCGTTCTCTCTCTCCCTCTACCCCTCTCTCTTTCCTTCTCTCTCTCTCTCTCCTTCTCTCCCCCTCTCTCCTTCTCTCCCCCTCTCCTCTCTCCCTCTCTCTTTCTCTCCCCCTCTCTCATTCTCTCCCCCTCTCCTCTCTCTCCCCCTCTCCTTCTCTCTCTCCCCCTCTCGCTTCCTCTCTCTCCCACATCTCAAAAGAACACTTGTGTTCCTTGAAAGAGCAAGAAGAAGAGGAAGTAACATGCAAAGAAAAAGGATGACCCCATTCGAGTTCCTGCACGATTCAATAAAGGCGATTTCACGCTGCCAAATGCAGAGAAGATGCCCTTCATTAGAGGCTGCTAGCCTGGCTCAGATTGGCGCCGCTATAGTTTAATCCAATTTAGTTTAGCATGATAAAGGGCATTACTAGCCGCCCGCACCCACCCTGGGTGATGGAGAGAATACCCCGGAGGCTCACGGGCAGATAAAACCACACAAGACTTTACTCTGAGACTGGAAGAAAAGGGAGGGGGAGGGGTGGGGGTAAAGAGAGAGACAGAAAGAGAGAGAGACAGGCTGACAGATAGACAAGTCCAGCAACAGGAAGAGGAAATCCTGTCAGAGTAGTGGATGCAAAGCGCTCACACTTGTGTGTAACTGAGAGCAGAGAGGCTGCTGGGGTGGATTTCAAGGCTCGGGGTATCAACACAGCCATGTATTCATGGAATCCTGACCGGGCGCGAGTCGTTTACCAACACACCGAATCGTTTCCTTATAGAAGCCGGACCCTCCATCTCCTCCAGCGGAGGTGGTGGGGTGGGGGGGGGGGGGGGTAAACATGAAAGCAGATTCAAGCCTGGAGTTGAAGAAGTGACGACAGTTAAAAAAACAGGTCAGGCGAGGTTAGCCTAGCGCGCTAACGTGCTAACGCTGACTCGCTCTGCCCTCTTCTACACGTGAAGGAACCTGAGAACTCTTTCTGGGGAGAAGGGGGAAGCTATTAGAGGTGACACTCAGACTGACAGCTTTTTCATCGGCTCTGAGCTGATGGAGTGGGCGGGAGGTGGGCCAAGTGTGCGACTGTGTGTGTGTGTGTGCGACTGTGTGTGCGACTGTGTGGGTGTGTGTGTGTCAGTGTGCATTTCTTCATGTCTCTCTAGCCGCCCACCCTCGGTGACAGTGACTCAGACTGCGTCACCCTCAGCACACCACTGGTACAGACACAGACAGCTTCTTCCAAGTGTGTGTGTGTGTGTATGTGTGTGTATTGGTTCTGTTCCATTATCTACACTTTGATACCACTTAAAATGCATGGCTTGTACATTACCTCATTTTAGGTAGAATCCTAGCGTGAAAATTGGACCTAAGCTGTGTGTATATGCGTGTGTGTATATGCGTGTGTGTGTGTGTGTGTGTGTGTGTGCGTGCGTACACACTCCGGCAGGCAGGGAGAGAGGGAGAGCTACAGCGAGCGAGCAACTCCACCCCAGAAGCCGCGGAGACGACAGAGAACAATGCTGCGCTAATCCTGGAACAAGGCGACGGGATTGGCTGGTGGCAGGAGGGGCGTGAACGCCCCGATCTGACTGAAGCCCTGCCAGAGAGACGGTGCTGCGTAACCCCGGTCTGAGAGCCCTGCGATGTGGCGTAGGAAACCCCCCGCCTGGTGGAATCAGCCTGATTCCAGGGAGCATGCTGGGTGCGTCCTGGCCTGGCCTGCGTTGAGCTGGTCAGCACCCCCCTCCCCTCCCTCCTCCGCCCTCCTGATGGACATGACTGAGGGTGCAGCTGTCCGCACATTCTGTTCACCGCGTGAAACCGGGTCTGGGCGGCATGATCCCCTCCCTCCTCCTCCTCCCTCCTCCTCCTCCCTCCTCCTCCTCCTCCTCCTCCGGCGGAGCAGGGGAACAGGAAGAGGAAAGGGCAGCAGCCGGTGCTCTGTGTGCTGCTGCTGCTGGGGAGGGACCGGCACAGGCACACAGCCTGGACACAAGGCCACAGGCCTGGACACACACACACACACACACAGAGACACTGCTCCGGGTACTCACAGCAGGCACCAGCAGCTTCTTGACCTCCTCCACAGCTCTCCTCATCTTGACCTCGGCCCGAGCCTGGGTGTCCTCCACAGTGATCAGGACATGCAGGTCCTCGTTTAGGTGCTCCCAGTTAGGCTTGCCTCTGTTCTGCTCCTCCTGCAGGGAGGGAGGGAGGGAGGGAGGGAGAGGGGTTATTACTTCATTCTCTGGGAAACATTGGGCTGCTTTGCCCGGTCCAAATGCATGTTTGTGCTCCTGTTCCGTTGAATAACAAAGAAATGTGTGTGTGTGTGTGTGTGTGTGTGTGTGAGGAGGGGGGAGATATAGAGGGATATGATGGCATAACTGCAGTATTCAAGTCAAGATGAGAAGCACGACACCACACACTAACACACAGAAACACACACACACACACACCTCCCTCCGCAGGCCTTTGAAGAGAGCGCCAGTGAGCGGGTGACATGCCGGCTTCTTTAGTAAGCAATTTAGCTCCAACTTTATAAAAGGAGACCCAGTTAATAGACGAGTGCTTCAGAGACGACACCCATCCCTTTAGCAATTAACACCACACGACAAGACGGATCCATCAAAGAGCCGCCCCACTTCCTGCCTGCCCCACCCCTCGCCCCGCGCGACAGGGCGATACGCGCAGGTAACAAAGGAACGGGGAGAGAGACGTCTGGCCCTGTGAAAAGCAGAGAGGGCACACGCCATCTCGAATGCTGAACTGTGAAAGGTGCAAGCATGAAAGCTGGGATGGGTTTTTATTCACAGGCAGAACGATGATCGCTCCTCCCGGCTCGGGAACGCTCTGCCTTTTCAGCAGGCTAAATGCAGCTCCATTTCCCTGAGCAGACAATGGTGCTTGTTCAACGGCTCGACCGGCCCAGCTGAGGGGAGGGGGGGAGGGAGTCATTTAGTGTTTCCAGACCCCGGCACAAAATCCACACATCACGCTAAAGGAGATAAAAGGGGAAGTTGAATGTACGTTGGAGCTCAATTCCAGAGTCTCTCTGGTGTTTGGCAGCTTCAGTGAGTTCACACCTCACACAGAGATCTGAACAGACTGGCCACAGTGACAGGGTCCAGGAGGCTGGCTGCTAGCGTTCCTGTGCAGACAGCTGGGGCCTGTGGGGGAGGACTGGTGGGGTGGGGAGGGGGGCAGCTCTAACATCTCCAGACACAGCTCTAACATCTCCTCAGCTGACCCTAACCCTCCTCCAGAACCAATCAGAGACATCCAAAAGGATCAGGTCATTTTCCTTCTCTGAAACCAAACATGATTTTGTAAGGATGTAGAGCGTCTATTTGAACGATCATTTATTCAGAAAATTAGAATTACTTCCCTCTCTACAATCAGTGGACACCAATCCACTTGCAGACCTTGGGTAACTGTCTCCCACCCTGACCGTGTGGCTCTCACACTCAAGCACCCCTGGTTCCGGCTGGATGGCTGGTTAAAGTGAGCGATTAGCGGCTTGGCTGGCTGCTGAACTGGCTGGCTGGCTGGCTCTCCTGCATCATCGGTTTCTCCAGCCGGCAGCCTCTCTGCTCGTTTGTGAAGCAGCCTGCTAATTGAGGTGTCTAATTACAAAGCAGATCCTTGCGAGGGCTCGGCAGGGGGTCCACCTGACACGCTCGCTAATACGCCACGCACCTCGCCTGGCTCGCACGCACACATGCTAGTGCCACCCTGCCCACCCGCAGCTACTCTCTGCCGAGAGCGGTTGCCATGACGCTGCCGTGTCTCCGACACGCGAGCAGACTTAAGTATTCCTCTGGTGTTCACCCTTCCTCAGGAGTTAGCCTTCCTCTCGCCACCGTGAGAGATATATAAATATATATATATATATAGAGAGAGAGAGAGAGAGAGAGAGAGGGGGGGGGGGGGGGGGGGAGAGAGGGAGAGGGAGGGAGAAAGTGAGAGACAGGGGAGAGTGTAAGAGAGAGAGGGAGAGCGAGAGAGAGGAGAGGGAAGGAGAGTGTGTGAGAGAGGGAAAGAGAGAGAGAGGGGAAAGAGGGCGAGAGAGCCAGAAAAAGGGAGAGATTTAAAGAGAGAGAGCACTTGTCTTCCTCTCCAGCCCCACTCTCTGTCTCTCTCTCTGTCTCTCTGTCTCTCTCTCACTAGCAGCAAGCAGGGTGTGAACAAGGTCACCGGCCGTCCTCTGAGGGAAAGTGACAGCATGACGAACAGGAGTGTGTGTGAGGCTCTGGCGGTGGGCACTGCGTGGCACTCTGCCTTAGAGCGGAGCAGGAATCCTGTTCACCGTCATCTGAGCCGGGGGCCCACAGGAGGGACGGGGTTGTTTCAGGAGAACCATCATCCCGGGACCCAGCAGGAACCCCGTCACCCAGCCGTGCGGGAGGCAGTCGGGCGGGGCCACGCCCACAGCGAGAGCTCGCTAAACCCGCACAGCAAGGTTAGGCTGTTAACAGGAAACGCGCCGCATGAAGACAGCTACAGAAATAGACAGCCATATGTCGCCTCCATCTGACCCCCCCCCCTGCTCTTTCTCTCTTCCCTCCCCTCTTCCCTGGTCGTTTTGGAAGAGGAAAGTTCCATCCCCTCACCAGGAGCTCATGGTCAGCTGCGGTCTTGATAGAATCGAGCCAGCAGCTAAAAATACAGTTCATATCGTGCGGTGGAAGGTCTGTGTGAGCGCTGTGTTAGACAGCTGTCTCTTCACCCCTAACCCATGCTGTCGTATTATTGCATGGAAAAAAGGTTCTAGTTTCCAGGCCTGTCTTAAATACCTGGCAGGGAGGAGGTTCCACGCTGCAGCCCCACATCAGACAGAGCCTCTGCGCCCCATTCCTGCTTCCATCTCTTCCATGACATGGGAAGAATTTCCACACGTGTGTTTGTGTGCGAAAGAGTGTGTGTGTGTGTGTGTGTGTGTGTGAGAGAGAGTGCGTGTCATTCCTAAAGCCCTAGTTAAAACATCAGAGATCCCTCTGCTGATGTCATCAGACTAATAGGCCTTCATAAACACTTCATAAAGCCTTAAGTAGCAGCAGCAGGACACCACCCTTAACAACCATCACCTCCACAGCACACCCGAGAGAGACCAGCCCTCCACAGCACCACCCTGAGAGAGACCAGCCCTCCACAGCACCACCCTGAGAGAGACCAGCCCTCCACAGCACCACCCTGAGAGAGACCAGCCCTCCACAGCACACCCGAGAGAGACCAGCCCTCCACAGCACCACTCTGAGAGAGACCAGCCCTCCACAGCACACCCGAGAGAGACCAGCCCTCCACAGCACCACCCTGAGAGAGACCAGCCCTCCACAGCACCACCCTGAGAGAGACCAGCCCTCCACAGCACCACCCTGAGAGAGACCAGCCCTCCACAGCACCACCCTGAGAGAGACCAGCCCTCCACAGCACCACCCTGAGAGAGACCAGCCCTCCACAGCACCACCCTGAGAGAGACCAGCCCTCCACAGCACCACCCTGAGAGAGACCAGCCCTCCACAGCACCACCCTGAGAGAGACCAGCCCTCCACAGCACCACCCTGAGAGAGACCAGCCCTCCACAGCACCACTCTGAGAGAGACCAGCCCTCCACAGCACCACCCTGTCTGCAGTCCACTCCAACTTTACCTCAGACAACACCCCCCTCTCTGCTCTCTCAGGGATAAACTAGCGGTGCAGCCGCTTGATTGAAGTCCCTGCCTGAAATCAAATCCAAACCCTCCATTCATCTCCAGCCTGAGATGATTAGAAGGCAGTTTCCTTGAACGTGACCGGGGGGGGGGGGGGGGGCTGCAGGTGCAAACATGGGTGTGTGTGTGTGTGTGTGTTTATACAATCAGGCAGGCATTAACACAGGTCTTTTCAGGGAGTGTGTGATGTGGTGTGTGCCTGGTGTTTAAGATGAGCAGGGGCATCTGTTATCACCCACACACACACACACGACTGTGGAAAACATGTTATCAGTTTTAGCTGTTTTCACACACACTCACTATGAAATGTTTTATTACAGAGAAAAGGCATTCGATTTGGGCCCCCATCCTGCTATCCACACCCCCCTACAGGGACTGGATTACCTGAACTCCCCTTAGTTGAAGTCATCATGTAGGCACTCTGTTTCTCCAGGCACCTTCCCTCCCACTTCCCCCATCTTCTCCCTCTCCATCATGCCTCCCACCCTACCTCCCCGCTTCCTTATCAAGCCCTCCCCACATCCCTGCTCCTGCGCCTGCCTCTCTCCTCCCCCTCCCTCCCCCTCGCCGGTGGAGGAGTGCCTGTCCCAACAGGGACAAACCTGCTGAATTATTGAGAGGTTGAAAACGCTGCTGTTAATGGATTCTGAATAAACAAGGCCCCCGCCCCCCCCGTCCTGGTGTGGCCAGCTCTCCTGTCCTGACCTGACCCACAGCCTTAAGATTATAAAACGTCATCACAGATACATGAGCTGCTGGCCATGCTGCCAAATGAGGTGAGCGAGGGGGTTTGTGAGCATCTGTAACTCTGTGCGTGTGTGTGTGTGTGTGTGCGTCCTGTCTGCGTGCAAGTGCTCGTGTGCACGTTTGTTTTCTCAAACCTCTTAACATTCGATAAATCCTTTTCAGGGCAGAATTTGATAAAAGGAAAACCCAGCACAGCTGAACACTGAGGTGGAGAAAGGAATCTGAGCCAGCGAGGGAGAAAGGGAGAGAGGATGAATAAGAGAGAGGGAGGGAGAGAAAAAGGGGAGAGGTAGAGGGAAATCAGTGGCCCTGGAGCAGCAAAGTGGAGCTTCTTGGATTGAGTCTCCGCTGGGAATCCTTGTGCATCCTCCCGTTGATGCTGCCAGTTCCAGGGAGCGGGCCCTCGAGGCTGCATGTGTGTGTGTGTGTGTGTATGTATGTGAGTGTGTGAGAGAGAGTAAAAGAGAGAGAGAAAGAGCGAGACAGAGAGAGAGGAGAGAGGTATGTCCCCTGCGAAATAATAAAAAGTACACTTCTCCTGCCTTACTTATGCAAATGGTTTTTAATGGTGCTGCTGCCTGGAAGATGAAGTCAACTGGGAGGGAGAGAGAGAGAGAGAGAGAGAGAGAGCGAGAGAGAGAGAGCGAGAGGGAGAGAGAGAGAGCGAGAGAGAGCGAGAGAGAGAGAGAGGGAAAGAGAGGGAAAGAGAGGGAGGGAGAGCCTCGGCAGCCCAGTGACTCTCTGTCTCCTCCAGAACCCTGTGTGGTCGACACACTGTCAGTGGAGCCAAGTGCTGGTATGTTAAGTTGTTGTGAATGTGTCTTGTGGAGACAGCGATAAGACGCAGCTAACACAAGCGTCACAACAGATCGGCTGTAGGGGGACTGGGAACGGTTCTGTTGACTGTTCATGAACACTGGGCAATGTCCTCAAAGACAGGCTAAAAGGACACTGTGACCTCCACAGGCTCTGCATCCCTAATGAAGACCATGCCAGTGCCCTTTCAGAAACCCCTCTGCCCCCTCCTCCCTTGCCAAATCAGAAATACACCCAGCTAGCAGCCAGCTAGCAGTGAAACCCCACCAGTCCCTGTCACATAGATGCTTGTTTCCACTCCTCAGCCTTTCACAGGCTGGGTCTACATGCCTGCATTCGGTCACTGTGTGTGTGTGTGTGTGTGTGTGTGTGTGTGTGTGTGTGTGTGTGTGTGTGTGTGTGTGTGTGTGTGTGTGTACGGTGAAGAAGGTGGGCTGTATGTCTGTTTGTGTGCATGTATGGGCCAGCATTGGTATCAGGTCAGGTTCCATCTGTCTGCATGGCTTGGGTTAGTGTGTGTGTGTGTGTGTGTTTATGTGTATGTGTGTGTGAGATGGATGGATGCTCTTACCTTCTTCCTGTCCCTCATGGAGCTCTTGCCTCGCACCATGATCTTGCAGCCCGTCTCTGCCTCCAGCTGCTTGGCCGTCAGGCCCCGGGGCCCCAGGATCCGGCCCACAAAGTTATACTGTGGAGAGAACAGGGATGGTCACCAGGTGTCCACACAAGGTCTTTATACAGTACAGCTGAATCACAGGGAGCCAGAGAGAGACAACAGCTCAGGGAGGGAAGGTTTGGGTCCATACAGGCCCAAGGACCCTATGTACATGGAGCTCACGGAAGGAGGAGGAGAGGGGAGAGAGGGTTTAGACGAAGAGCTGAATGAGACCCACAATGACAAGCGGTCAATTGGACTTTTATAAACAATCGCATGACCGTTAAAGTGGGTTCTGACTTGGTCCCTGGTAGCAGCGCTGCATTCTGGGAGATCTTGATTTTCCTTGAGGGAAATTGAAAAGAGAACTAGAAGGAATTAAAGAGCATGGGAAGGGAGGGAGGAGAGAGGAGGAGGTGAGGGCTGAGCCTGACAGGGCTCTCTTATCGAGGACCCTGTCCTCCGCTGAGTGGCTTTGAGGCTTTGTACCGACGGGAACGTATTTACGGGCATAATCCTCTCCACTAGGAGCGAGGCTTCTGCCGGGATAAAAGGATAGATGTGTAGAAATAAACCACAACAACTTCCCGTCCAAATAAAAACAAGAAAATGGAAAAGAGAGGGGAAGAGATGAGAGGAGCAGGGGAGGTCAAAGGTAAACCGAACCTTGCCAAGTAAAAGGGGCAGGAATACGGTGGGTGGCATATCTAGGTGGGGGTCAGGAACCCCGCTTCATCACGTATAGAGCCAAACTGCACACAGCACAGCAGGAATACTGCTCACTAATGAAAGCCTGGTCTGTATCTGCTGCTCGAAAGGGCTGCTGCTCTGGAGCTTCAGCCCATGTTGACTGCATCTGATCATGTGGAACCATGAGCTCATAGTCTTGGGGAGTTTGAGTGGAAGAAAAAAACAAGTATTGCTCACATTATCCGTCCTTGCTTCCCTCCACATAAGCGCACTCACGTGAGCAGACACAGACACACACACACACACACACACACACACACAGACACACACACACACAGGCCTGTGAAAGACATCTAGGCCTGAAACAAGAGGCAGAGGCCAACGTCAGCTGGATGAACTCTGATGGCTAGTATGCGGGGGCAGTGTGTGTGTACCTGATCCTACCACTTATTCTGAGTCTGGCACTAGTAACAAAGTGTGTGTGTGTGTGTCTAACCCCCTGAGCTTTGGGATAACAGGCAGAGAGCTGTCTGTCGGCATCACAGACAATACTGAGGACCCACGGAGACACACTCCTGCCAGCCAGCCAGCCGACTGCCTTCCCTCCCTACCTGATACAGACACAGCGTGACATCACATCCCCTTCCCCCATCCTCCCCTTCCCTCTACCCCCTCTCTCCCCTTCCACTTTCACTACTACTTTTTCCATCACTGTCCCTGGTTCCCCCCCCCCCCCCCCCCTCCCTCCTCTGAGAATGCTCAGGGGCAGACACTGAAAGGAAAACTTCCCTGATCTTGAATATGCTGATGGTGATTGGACCTGACGGGGAGCAGGGGGCTGGCTGGGGGGGGAGGGAGATGAGAGAGAGATGCGAGAGAGAGAGTTGGGGTGGCTGGTGAAGAAGACAGAAATGATGGGGTTGGTGGGACATTTCTCAGTTGTGATTACTGCAGTTAGACAGTAATGTGGCTGCTAAGAGCGGCTCACCAAAACTCTCACTGGAGAACGGAAGAAAACTTCTCATTGGCTAGCCTCAGCCCAAACCCCAACCTCTACCTCAGCCTTCGCACTAGCCTCAGCCCAAACCCTATGTTTGTGAATCCTAATGCTGGCTACCAGAAGGATATATTTAAACATTGTCATGTGATTGTGAACCAGCAGTTAGAGGCCCCATTCAGAGTCCTGTTTAGAGCGCGAGCAGAAAGGCTTTGTTCAGATCCCCATACAGCCCCATTAGAGCGGTGCGGACGTGGGCTTTAAAAGGCGATATATCATCCAGGAGGATCAGCTGCCTGCAAATGGCAACCTCTCTGTTCAGCTGGAGGAATGTAGAACTAACAGCAGTCAAGTGTTGTGGAGCTGGACCAGGGGGTGATGGAGAACACACCTGTCCCTGCTGGTCTCTCCTCCTCTAGTCTCCCTCATCCTTTCACCCCTTCCCGTTACATCTCTCTCCTTCTCCTTCCCCCTAGTCTCTCCCTTCCACTGCTGGTCTTAACCTCCTCACCTGTCTGCTAGTTATCTCCCCCCTCTCCTCTATTCTCACTGCTAGTGCATAAACCACAGCTCACACAAGCCCCTCCCTTCAGGTAGCGTTACAGTGGTTCAGTAGCAAATGGGGTCACTAGGTCATCCCGGGCCAATCAGTGGGTGTGTGTGTGTGTGAGTTGCCAGGGGCTAGGTTGTTGGAACAAACAGCTGGTGGTGTGATCCGTGTGTCTGTGGTCCAGTTGAGCAGGGCCAGCCTCCCTCTCTGCACCTCTCATCTCTCCCACTCAGCAGATTACCTCCACACCCCTCCTTCCTCCACCACTGGAATTGCTGGAGTGAAATGCATGCATGAATCTATTTATTTTGCCAACTCTGCAGATCTCGGCTTGCTGGCTGGTTGGCCCACATCCCACCCCCGCCCCTCCCCCACCGCCCCTTCTCCTCTTTAAATCTCTCCCCCGCCCCCACTCCTTCTCCTGTCTACCTCTCTCTCCCTTCTATCCCCCACTCCTTCTCCTCTCTTCCTCCTTCCCCACTCCATCCCTCACCCCCTCTCCTGTCTACCTCTCAGCCTCCTTCCCGCACTCCCTCTCCTCTCTACCCCTCTCACCCTCCTTCCCCCCAACCCCTCTTCTCTCTACCTCTCTGCCTCCTTCCCCTAGCTCTAGTTGCTATTCCCATCCCTCACTTTTAGCAATGAGATATTAGAGACAGAACAACCTTGAGCAGACGCTTATCCTTTCATCTGCAGTTTCCTCGAACCTCTGTGACTTACACCAAAACAGACACTGCACGGCTTGAACCGTAAACTAACTTCAGATGCATCCCCTCCCTCCCTCCCCCCCCAGGATGGGGGCTTGCAGTGACATTAAAGGGGCTTTGTTTACTGCTTCTTATCGCCTCTCGGCAGGCAGGCGGGCGGAGGCTGACCAGGGGAATGCAAAGCTTTCCCCCCCACACCCCCCTTCCTCCCTCCGCTTCACCATCTGAAGCTGACTGGCTCCCATGGCGCTAATGATGGGGGGCAGGGCAGGAGGGTGAGAACGCGGGGGAGGAACTATACAGGAAGTCAACAACTTTGTGTGAATATATTAGAAATGGAAGAGTGTGAATATTTTAGGGAAGCGAGAGAGAGATAGAGAGAGATAGAGAGAGAGAGAGATAGAGAGAGCGCAAACAACAGGAAATGGCATCGTGGCTGGGGTCTACAGGAGAGAGAACCTGAGAGAGAAGTTGAGAGAGGAGGAGAATACCGATCAGACATTAGTCAGCGGTGCCTGGACGGAGATGAACAACACTGGTGCCGTCTGCAGACCAGAGCCAAGCTGAGAGCCAGACCTGCAGGCAGCTGAAGAGCAAGCCCAGGCCCAGCTCACTGGAACACCCAGCTGGGAGGATTTCACATGGACCTGGGCCTCCTACAGTGTGGAGACCCCACCCCCCCACTTCAGAACAGCTCTTCCTGTGTACACAGGATGATCGCAGTCGTTCACTATTTGCATAATTCTCTTCCCACCCCTCTCTTTATTCCCCTTAACAGAGAAATGCAATCCTCCACCTACGCCCATCCTGCCGCCTCCCCTCCCCGTTAAATTCTCTCCCTCCTTGTCTCTCCTCCCATCCTGCTCCTCTCCTACACCCCCCCTCCCTGGTGCCTAGTTCTGTTTTATCATTAGTTCATCGTCTGAAGCACTAATACCACCAGCGCATCAGTCTATTAATCCATTTTGCTCACCTTTGCTTGGCCCCCACCTCCATGCCCCAAATCCCTCCGACAAGAAAAAGATTGAGAAAGTGATGAGTGTGTATGTGTGTGTGTGTGTGTGTGTGTGTGTGTGTGTGTGTGTGTGTGTGTGTGTGTGTGTGTGTGTGTGTGTGTGAGAGAGAGAGAGTGCTGCACAGGCCCATTACTAATTAACCTGGCTAGGAAACCCAGTGATGGAAAGCTCAGTCTGTCAGCCCGCAGTCATTACACTACTTCCTCTTCCTCCTCCTCCTCCTCTTCTTCTCTACCATCACACCCATGCTATTAGGTCCTACCAGCCACTGGAGCCAATCAGAAAGAAAATCACCAATCTCTTTATCAGCCAACCAGATTCCCCAGTGGGCCCTGCAGTGTGTGACAGCGCACGTGTGTGTGCGAGCAAGAGTGAGGGGTCCTCGGTTGATGGAGAGATGGACAGCAGGATGGACAGAGGGATGGGCTGGGGGTGGGCTGGGACCAGCCTTGATTCGACGGGCGACATTTTGAGGCACCTGGCAGAGGCGCATGGTGTCATGTCTACAGGGCGAGGGATGGCTTGGAGAGGAGGTGTAGAAACAAGCTGACAGCCTAAACACATGACAGCCAGGATCTGAGCAGGTAGACTGATACAGGCTGGCACAGAAGCAGCGCGCGCGTGTGTGTGTGTGTGTGTGTTTGTGTGTGCGCACGTGTACATGATCTTGCAAATCATATAGACCTCTGTGTGTGTGTGTGTGCTGCCCACCTTCAGTAGCTGTGTGTGGTGTTGGAGGTGAGGAGGATGGACAGCTGTGTCATGTTTAATCCACATCACCTCTCCTCTCCAACTGGGCTTTGATCTCTCTCTCTCTCTCTCCCCCTCTCTCCCTCTCTCTCTCCCTCTCTCCCTCTCTCTCTCTCTCTCTCCCCCTCCCTCCCTCTCTCTCTCTCTCTCTCTCTCTCTCTCTCTCTCCCTCTCCCTCTCTCCCTCTCTCCCTCTCTCTCTCTCTCTCTCTCTCTCCCTCTCTCTTTCTAAGGATGAGGACAGTGACTGAGAGGCCCCGAGTCCAGACCTGTGACCCAGATGTGTGTAGGCATTTGAACCAACCATCTTAACATGGCGAGTGAGGTCCTCACCCCCCTCATCCATTCGGTACATCATCCCCCACTGGAAGCACCCAGCATCATCCTGCTCATTTCAGAGGGGTAATGATCTACTCCCACTACGCCCAGTTTCATCTCCTCACTTCTATTGGCACTGAGCTGGAGTGTGTGTGTGTGTGTGTGTGTGTGTGTGACAGCTAACTGGCTAGCCTGCTGCTTGACTAGCTAGCCTGCTGGTTGTCTGGGAGTGGAAAGGAGCACACAAGCAGAGACTGACTGGCACCGCGACCTTTGCACCTCATTATCTCTGCCACCAGGAGACCAGCACACCAGAGGCCTCGCTCTAGCTGTGTGTGTGTCTCTGTGTGTGTGTGTGTGTGTGTGTGTGTTCTAATAAAGGCATCTGTAGTTCTATCCAAGCCACTACCATGACAACACAGAACAAGAAAGACAGTCAAACACCCACACAACTGGTCTCTTACGTCACACCACCCCCCTCATACTTGCCCCTCTCTACCCCAATCTCTTACTCATGTGCTACTTTTTCCCATACTCATTTAAATTCACCAATTCACAGCCCCCTCCCCCTTACTTGCCCCTCTCTATCCCAATATCTCACTCATAAGACACCTTTTCATGTTCTAATTTAAATTCACCAATTCATAGTACCCCCTCCCCCATTGCTGCAACGCCCACTTGTCGCATAATTCCATCACGCTCCTTGTCCAGCAGCCCAGCTTACCGAGGTAGATCAGTCTGTCACACACTAACCAGCGAGGACACTGCTGCTCCTTTTAGCATTACACCACTCAGGCGGCGTCACAGGCTTTTCCAGGAGCCACGGTCAGATTTATGCTGAACAGACACCCCACTCACACACACACTCCCACACACACACACTCCCACACACACACACTCCCACTCACACTCCCACACACACACACTCCCTCTCTCCCGTTCAGAGAGGGAGTGTGTGCGCGTGTTCTGAGGCTGATTAACAGTGACATGTTTGTTTCTTAAAGGGCTGCACTGACTACATTTCACGACGCCCTTATTTAGTCTGAAACGCTTGTTGTTGTTGTTGAGGCGGCGATGGTACAAATGGATGATTTTGAAGTTGCTTTGGATAAAAGTGTTGGGCTAAATGAATACGTGTCAAATGGAAATTTAGGGAGGGAAAACAGACTAACGGAGGCTCTCTGGTCACCATGACGTCAGCAGCTCCATCCGCAACACGCAGATCCATAACCAGACAGCTAGCAGCCTGGTACTGGGGGCATAATCAGCAGACCCCCCCCCCATACATTGTCAAGGCAGACAGCCCCCCATCTAACCAGGCAAGCAAACACAATTTTTGCTGAATCACTGTGCTTTTGGAAAGCCCAGAACTCAACGCTCAACTGGAGTCATTTGGCTTCCAAAGGCAGAGTATTAACCTGCTAATGCAGATCGTCCAGGCTTGATGAGGATCAAACATCTGCTACCGTGACGTCCAGATCCTTAGCCAACAAGACCTATAAAAAGGCCCGGTTATTTATTTATTGACATGGTAAACAAGCTCTAAAAAGCTGGTTATACAAAGCAGTGCCCCCAAATGAGGCTAGGAGACGAGGGAAGGAAAGAAGGAAGGAGGAGATATAGAAAGTGAGATCTGTGTATTCTCGTTAATATGCATATCTGCATCAAAGTCTGGGAGGGATCATTGTAGCATGCAGCTAACGTCAAAACCAGATTAGTCAATCCTCACCAGGTCTCAGAACCAGCACAGCCAGCCAACCAGCCAGTTAACTAGCCCTACAGTCAGTCAGTTAGCCAGCCCTACAGCCAGACAGTCAGCCAGCCCTACAGTCAGTCAGTTAGCCAGCCCTACAGCCAACTAGCCCTACATCCAGTCAGTCAGCCAGCACTACAGCCAGTTAGTTAGCCAGCCCTACAGTCAGTCAGTTAGCCACCCCTACAGCCAAGTAGCCCTACATCCAGTCAGTCAGCCAGCACTACAGCCAGTTAGTTAGCCAGCCCTACAGTCAGTTAGTTAGCCAGCCCTACAGTCAGTAAGTTAGCCAGCCCTACAGTCAGACAGTTAGCCAGCCAGTTAGCCAGCCCTACAGTCAGTAAGTTAGCCAGCCCTACAGTCAGTCAGTTAGCCAGCCAGTTAGCCAGCCCTACAGTCAGTAAGTTAGCCAGCCCTACAGTCAGTAAGTTAGCCAGCCCTACAGTCAGTCAGTTAGCCAGCCAGTTAGCCAGCCCTATAGTCAGTCAGTTAGCCAGCCCTACAGTCAGTAAGTTAGCCAGCCCTACAGTCAGTCAGTTAACCAGCCCTACAGTCAGTCAGTTAGCCAGCAAGTTAGCTAGCCCTACAGTCAGTCAGTTAGCCAGCCCTACAGTCAGTAAGTTAGCTAGCCCTACAGTCAGTCAATTAGCTAGCCTTACAGTCAGTTAGCTAGCCCTACAGCCAGTTGGTGGCTTCTTGAAAGGCCTCTCTACTTAGCCCCCATTTTCCATTAGCTCAACACCCTACGTCCAACAGGGTTTCCCATTTCAAAGTCTCAGCAGAGACATGGTATGTGTGCGTGCGTGTGTGTGACTTCAGCAACTGTTGACTGGATATCCTTCTCTGACCCTGAACACAGGGGCCTCACACCAGCCCCACCAACACACTGTCAACACACAAACAGGAAGCAGAGACAAGCCCCTCCAGCTGCTCCTTCCTGCGCCCCAAACGTCAGAGGAAATGACATCGGCCATCAGAGGGGGCGTGCCTGTGCGAGTGTGCGTGTGGGGGGGTGTTATCTGCTCGTCTGCCACTCCACTGTCACACAAGACTGCCGTAACCATGACAACGCGGTTGCACGGAGCGCCCAACGTCACACCTCTTAGTCCTTCCTTTCCATGCTCTGGCTCTTCCTCAACCACACCTCCTCCCCCCTGCCTCCCCCCCCCTGCCTCCTCCCCCCTGCCTCCTCCCCCCTGCCTCCACCTCAGCAGCCTCACGGTCCGTGCTGAGCGCTGCAGTGCATAGCATAGCACTGGTACAGGTAGCGATCAACGCTGACATGTTGCTCAGCAGTGGTCAGGGACAATCTGATGGCCTGCTGTGAAGGGAGAGACCAGCCTGAGGTCTCCAACACTGGACACACCTTCCCTCACAACCAGATCAGAGCTCACTAGCACCTCCACCCAGCTAGAAATAGCTGCTTCGACCGTTTACATCTTTATTACATTACGGATGTAATGGCCAGAATTTGCTGTGTGTGTGTAAGTGCATGCGATCATACCTCTGTGACTCATCTCAGCCACCAGGGGGAACCCTAATTAATTTAGAGGCTGGTCCTCGCTGGCGTAAACACATTAGTGACTTACAGCTCTGCTTCACGCCCCTGAAATGTCAGGGGGACATGGAGGTTAACTCAGGCAGTGAGTTTGTGTGTGTGTGTGTGTGTGTGTGTGTGTGTGTGTGTGTGTGAATAACCCCCTGTGCCATTCCAGTCAGGTCTTCGGTGCCATAGACTGAGTCGCCTTCCAAAACACACATGCAGCGATACACACCGTCAGCTGCTGTAGATGGTCATGGGGGATGCCAGATCACCCACCCTGACCCAGTACACACACACACACACACACACACACACACACACACACACACACACACACACACACACACACACACACACACACACACACACACACACACACACACACACACACACACACACACACACACACACACACACACACACACACACACACACACACACACACACACACACACACACACACACACACACACACACACACACACACACACACACACACACACACACACACACACACACACACACACACACACACACACACACACACACACACACACACACACACACACACACACACACACACACACACACACACACACACACACACACACAGGGGCCTGCAACTCCATGACAGAGGTGAGCGGGTCCATGTGTCGATGGATACTGTCCCTGTGGTTCTGCTGGAGGGGCGGATCTTAAACTGGTCTAAAGGACTGGATGCCTCTGAGAATTCCTCCTTGAACTTCCAGGGGGGCTTTGAGAAGGTCAGGCACAGTAAAAACAGGCCCCAGTGTCCCCTGTGTCCCCTGTGCTGTGACACATGGGGAGGGGTTCAGCTTACTGGTTGGACCATGTGACTGCAGGTCCTATATTCCCCCCAGTATGTTTTTTCAGATCAAATTGTAGGAAGAGACAAGCTGGGTTAGGCTGGGCTGGGCTGGGCTGTGTTAGGGTGGTCTAGGCTGTGTTAGGCTGGGCTGTGTTAAGGTGGTCTAGGCTGTGTTAGGCTGGGCTGGGCTGTGTTAGGCTGGGCTGTGTTAGGGTGGTCTAGGCTGTGTTAGGCTGGGCTGTGTTAGGCTCGGCTGGTCTGGGCTGTGTTAGACTGTGTTAGGCTGGTCTGGGCTGTGTTAGGGCGGTCTAGACTGTCTTAGGCTGGTCTGGGCTGTGTTAGGCTGGTCTGTGTTAGGCTGGTCTGAGCTGTGTCAGGGTGGTCTGAGCTGTGTTAGGCTGGTCTGTGTTAGGCTGGTCTGAGCTGTGTCAGGGTGGTCTGAGCTGTGTTAGGCTGGTCTGTGTTAGGCTGGTCTGAGCTGTGTCAGGGTGGTCTGAGCTGTGTTAGGCTGGTCTGTGTTAGGCTGGTCTGAGCTGTGTCAGGGTGGTCTGAGCTGTGTTAGGCTGGTCTGGGCTGTGTTAGGCTGGTCTAGGCGGTCTAGGCTGTGTTAGGCTGGTCTGGGCTGTGTTAGGCTGGTCTGGGCTGTGTTAGGCTGGTCTGTATAGCTGGTCCCTGGTGCCCTTTATCAGTTCTGTCAGGGGGAGAAAAGCATTTCACGGCTGAGTGAGTCCAGCACCCTGTGTTCCTCCTCCATCTCTATCCCTCCATCATCCCCTCTTCCAGGCCGGCCTGCTTGGATTAGAATGAGAAATGTTGCTCCAGGAGGGGTGACACAGACATCCTTCTGAGCTGCTGCCCCAACAGCGTGGGATTAGACCGAGGACAGGAGGGGGTGCAGACCTCCACACACATATATACACATATACACACACACACACCCCTCTGCCAAGCATTCCTCCAGATAGCTGTGTCACTCACTTTTTTTCCTGTCACCATCTCTGCAACATCTCCATGTCTCTACATCCAGACTGACAGCTCTAGGCCTGGGTGTGTGTGTGTGCGTGTGTGTGCTTGTATACAGAATGTGTGTGGACAAACTGACAGCTCCTGATCTGAAATTGCACAAGTGTGTGTGTGTAGCCAGACTGACAGCTCGATCACCTAGCCTGCCTACCTCCTACTCCATGCTGTGTGCCGGTCCAGCCAGCCAATCAGAGGCTGGTGCCAGGGGCCAGTCAGGAGCTCTGCTGGAAGGCTGTTCCTGCACCTCTTGGTGGGTATTTTAGGAAAGGTGTTTTTAGCCTGCCAGGCCTCTCCTCCTCTCCCCTACAGTCAGCTAGGAGCTGGGAACAGCTGAGCTCTAAGTACCCCTCCTCCCCCAGAGGAGCCAGAGGCTGGTGCACTCAGCCAGGTTACTGAGTAAACCAGGGTCGTGTCAGGTAAAGGAACAGATGCACCCCTGGGTGATTGGGTCATCTCTCTTTATGGTACAGCCCTGGTTTGGACTCAGTCTGCTCCCTCACACCAACCATGCTGCACTCCTACTGGACAGCGCAACTCTGATTTACTAGTGCTGTTCTGGTGGAGCGTGTGTGTGTGTGTGTGTTGTGCTGAGCCATCAGTCCAGTCATATTTGATATTACGGCCACAGGCAAAGTCAACAACACACAGAGGACGCCCACGACTAAACACACAGGGCTCGTCATGCGTGGACAGGCTGCGCCAGGCGTGCGTGTGTGTGATGTGTGTGTGGGGGGCGGGACTTACGTCGGGGTACTCTTTCACAGGCACAAACAGCTTCTCCTGCAGGTGGATGATGGGCCCCAGGGCCTCGGGCAGCTCCATGGGGTGTTTGTCCACCAGGCCGTTCACCGTGTCGTTGTACATGTCCTTACGTACTCTGTTGATCTCTGCAACGAAAACACACGCTTGTCATTAGACTGGCGAGGGGGGGGGGGGGGGGGGGGGGGGGGGTCCTTTAGGTTGGTTCTCTCCACTCTCTCTCTCGGTCTCGCTCTCCCCCTGCTAGCCTGGAGGGCTGCACCATGTATGGAGTGATGGGGGGGAGTTCAGAGAAGAGACAGTGGTGGTTATCTGAGGTCAAGGAGGGAGAGGGGCGGGAGGGAGAGGGCCAGGAGAGAGTAGAGGCCAGTGGGGCCTTTCTCTGGTCTGGCTGCTATTTAAACCTCCGGCTTGTGAACACTATACGGCACATAGCTGACCTGGGAGACCCTGGAGCACCTACTATACCCTGCTGTGACGACGGGGGGGGTAACTAGAGCTACCACTCCGCATTCTGCTGATGCAGAGAGAGCATGTGTGTGTGTGTGTGGTGGGAAGAGGAGGGTGAGGAGAGAGAGAGAGAGAGAGGGGGGGGGGGTGTCGCCGGATTGAAATGACTGATGGGAGGGTGATTGATGGATTTTCTGAAAGTGTGAGAACCCGAGCACGCACACGCACACACACATCTGGCAAGCAGCCGGGTGGAGCTATGGAGAGAACACCTGTGAGCCATGTGGGGAGAGAGAGCCAGGCCCAGCATGAGGCCCTCACACCAGCCGGTCACTGCACCTCCTCATCACTCATCCCTCCATCCCTCCGAGAGGTCAAAGGGAGGATAGGCGTGTCACGGCCGGCTGATATCACCTTCACTCAGCTCGTCTGGTCTTAATCTAACGCATGTCGTCGTTGTGGTCATGGTAACCCCACACACCCCTCCCACTGGGATAGAGGAACATCGCCAAGCTAACCTGAAGCCCTCCTTCCAGTCCCTGTTTAGAAACAATCCCTAATCCATCCCTGGATATCAGTCAAGATAACAAGGAGAGAGCTGCTGGTACTATTCCTTAAGTGTCCCTGAGAAGGCTGTTTGAGTGTGTGTGTGAGTCTGAGTGTGTGTGTGGCCTCACACACTGCCTCAGAACTCCACAGGCGTCCTGCAATACCTGGAATGCTTCCTCCGTAGAGACAAGAGAGCGAGGAACAGAGCCATCACTGAAAGGTCTTTTTGAGCGTACGAGCGCGCACACTCACCTCCCTCCCTTCTGCAATTTAATTTCCTCCTGCTAAAATGTCACATTAACATACAGAGGTTGGGCCAGACCATCAGCAGTGACGGGCGACATTTGACAACCTCTAATTTCGGCGCCGTTAAAATTCCCCCGTCAAGTCGTTTGTGCGGCACTCGGCTCGCCTAAAAATGACCCCCTGCCTCGCGCTCCACGCACACACATCTGTCTCTGTCCAACCTGGGGAAAACGCTCTTTACCCAGAGAGACACTGCTGCTCACTCTGAGGGAGGGAGGGGGAGAGAGACAATCACCTCCGAAGAGAGAGAGAGAGAGAGAGAGAGAGAGAGAGAGAGAGAGAGAGAGAGAGAGAGAGAGAGAGAGAGAGAGAGAGAGAGGAGGAGGAAAGCAGACAGCTGCAGAGGAATCCTAGGGGAGAAGTCTACAATGGTTTGAGTTACAGTCTAACACTGCAGACTGACTAAAAAGTGGATGGGCAACAGCAGCTGGTGTGAGTGAGTGTGTGTGTGTGTGTGTTGAGAAGGGTTGTATAAGGTAGCTTGGGTAAGTAACAAATCCCTCTCAGCTCAGTATAAGTGTGTAACAAAGGACCTGACTCAGCAATCTGCTGAGTGAGAGAGAGAGAGACCAGAGAGAGAGAGGAAGAGACCAGAGAGACAGCAGCTATTTGACTTGAGGTGCTGTTCCCTCCTGGTTCAGTCCGCTCCTCCCTCCCTCCCTCCCCCTCTGTTCCCTCCTGGTTCAGTCCGCTCCTCCCTCCCTCCCCCTCTGTTCCCTCCTGGTTCAGTTCCTCACCCCCTGCTCCCTCCCCCTCCCTGCCTCCATCCTCTGGTGGACTCCTGCCCTTTCCTGTGCTGATCTGCACCACCAACCAAAATGTCACAGTCCCTTGTTCTGAGTGGTCTGGCCTCCTTAAGCTGCCATAACCACATCAGAGGAGGGAGGGGGTGGAGGCGGAGGGGGTGTTAGGGGAGGAGGAGGGCTGATTGGGGGGGAGGGATATTCCTTGAGCCCCACCGTCTGAGAGTCGATGACAGCTCGGCCAGTCTCCAGAGACAGAGGGGAGCACTCAGAGCGGCCCTCCCCCCCCCAGCAGCATCTGCAGGAGGCCTTCAGAGAAGACAAGCCCTGCCTGCCCATCATCCACTGCAGCCGCTCAAACACGGAGAGATGGCGGTCTCATCCCGCGTCCCCGAACAAGCTGCTCACCTATCTGCACCCCCCCCAACCCCCTCGGAGGCTCACGTCAGCCGCTCCTACGCCGGGTGGTCAGAGTCCTAACCGCACGCAGTACCCCCCCCCCCCCCCTCCCCACTACACACACACAAGCAAAGTAGGCCTCCACAGAAGGGAGCAGCAGAGAGCAGTATAAATAGACACTCACCCGCTCACCTCTATTCCAGCTCTGATGGAGTAGACAATTTTACACACTTCACTGGAATACCAGCTTGATGTATTTAGGTAGAGGGAAAGCAGTGCGTAGTGGGGGGTGGGTTGGCAGCGCTGTGATGTCATGTGGTGGGAGAGAGTCCAATCATTGAGCGGCGGCTGGGAGCAGCCATGTCTCTTTTCTTGTACGTTTTTTTTCACGGCTTGGCTGGTCCTAGACTTATACTGGGGTGCGACTTATACAATGAAATACATCATTTATGATGCCCTCTATTTTCACTGACAATGAAGAATTCAATGGATTTAGTGACTTGGAGTGAGATCCAGTTTGGTAAACTTGTTGTGTTATGCTGTTTATGCTAGTGTAATGCTAGTGTTCTGAGTAACTGTTAATGTGTTAACATACCAGATGCCTATTCATCCTGTTGTCTTCTATTCTAATGTTGTTACTATAACTTGGCTCTCAAAATGAAATGTCTGCTCTTGGTCTCAGATTTTATAAAATATATCCCCCCCCCAGAAATGTGACTTACAGTCCAGTGTGAATTATGTGTTTTTACTTCTTCGTCGTTATGCATTTTTTGGCTGGTGCTACTTATACTCCAGAGCGATTTATAGTGCAGAAAATATGGTAAAGCAGATCCAGGCTCAGGGAATCACACCATTATGATGCTAAAAATACCCGATCCAGTGAGACCCAGATCCTCCTCTCTCTCTCTGCACGATTCAACGGCCTCTCTCACAGCTGACCTGTGAATAATCAGACAGAGCAGTGAGGGAGTGTGAGTGTGTGTGAGTGTGTGCGAGTGTGTGCGAGTGTGTGCGAGTGTGTGTACGGCAGCTTTGTTTGATGCTGCTCGTTCCTGACTGCTATGAGTCAGCTAATCGTCAGCACCTGATAGGTCGGGCCGGTGCGTGGCCGCTGACCCTCACGCATGCTGCTCAGGTGACTCCACACCTCCACACACCTCACTGGGAGTGAGGAGAGTATTCAGCCACCAAGCAGGGGACACGATTTTCCACTTTGAAGGCCAGGCACTTTAGCCATCACAAAGCGCGGCTGAGTAAGGCAGCAGGGGCGGTAGGGGGGGCTTAATGCATCAGTCTTTCTCCCTCTGAAGGCTCCGTGCTGCCTCTCTTCAGCTGCCTGGGACCGTCCGCATGAAAGGGCCGTTTCAAAGAGAGGGGGGGGGCGTGAAAACAGATGTGCTCCTGCTCTTATCGCCTGGCACAGACGCCTCTCTCCTCTTGCGGTGCGTTTCACAGAAGTATTTTCCTCTCCCCAAAATGAAGGTGGGTTTGGAGCCCCTGTACAACCAGTAGGGTTGGTGATGGGTCATGCCAGGCTCACAGACACACACACACACAATAGGTTCACTTTCCACATTCACACACTCACTCACACACTCAGGGTTCTATGTAGCCTATTTGCTGGCACACAGAGAAGGCAGTAAAGTGTATGTGTGTGTGTGTGTGTGTGTGTGTGTGTGTGTGTGTGTGTGAGAGAGAGAGAGAGAGGGGGGATGACTGCAGTTAGGAGTCTGGGAGAGATTTAGGTGTTTGCAGGAATCCTACTAAGCAGTCTTGGTCCAAAGCTGTGCTGTCAGGCCTTTTAGCAGACCGGGCCAAGCTGCTCAATAACTGGGTAATAAGTTACCCCCCCCCCCCCCCAAGGCTGAGACAGACACTAGCACACAGTTAGGTCTGGGTTCATGGTTTTTAAATAAAGACCAAAATACTAGCTAGCGCACACACACAAACACACAAGTTCCACTCCACGATCATCAACAATAAGCTGAGCAGTGAGGATGGTCTGCAGCTGTCTGGTGAGGCAGTTCCCAGACTGGACTCTTGCTCCAGCAGGGCTGGGCTGGTCTGAGCTGGTCGGCGCTGGTCTGGCTTCAGCCTCAGAGGCGCTCCAGCCAACACCCAGCAATGTTTACACAGGAAACATCTCGAACCTTTAACTGGATTATTTCATCCAGTTTTGTCCCAAGCAGCCCTGTCTGATAAAGAAGGGGCAGATGGATATTAGGCAGCATTGGTTGGTGTGTGAGTGTGTGTGTGTGAGTGTGTGTGTGCGCTGCAGTAACAGCAGTGTTTTTGGGGGCTGAGCAGGCTGGCAGCAGAGCGATCTGCCAAACATGATGTGGCTTAATGTGGCTCCTGGCATCACTGCCTCCATGACGACCACGATCGGATGTGTCAGAGCCCGTTACTGCGACGATTAGACAATGAGAACAGACAAGAGACGTGGGCGGGGGCAAAAGATGCATAATGGCACTCACACACACACACACACACACTTCGGTCAGGTTGTCTAGTCTCTACACTATTTGTCTTTAGTCAACTATTGTAGAGATAAATAGTATAAAAAGAGAGAGACTGTGAAAGACGGATTGAGTGAAAAAAGACAAAGATGGGGAGGGGAAGAGAGAGAGCGATTTAGAGAGAACCCAGAAACAGTTTCTCCGCAGAGCCATTAAACCCAGAGCCTAAAATTAGAAGGAGGGAGTGGCTGGATGGTGTCGGCTGATGATGTGAAGCTGCTTTATGGGGCTGAGTGTCAAAGGGAGGGCACACACTCAGCCCAATGAGCCGTAGCACTGCCAGTTTCCTGCACGCAGTGGGAGCTGCGGGGGAGCGCAGGGAAACTGGCTGGGAGAGCCGGCTCAGCGCAGCCTTAACGGCCTGGGTCATAATGGCCGCCATGGGGGGGGTTGTTCATTAGACTCCCCATGAACAGCCAGAGGAGGGGAGCATGGAGGTGCTTGAGCAGGACACGCCCAAGGTGAACCCCTCCGGAACTTGCTGTTCCACATTCCTACAAATATGGAGCTGTTTCTGAGAGAGCAGCTAGGGACAAACGCCCTTAACTCTGTAACGCTACCCCACCTCCCAGCCCCAGTGTGGAGAGGCCTCTGTGGGGGAGGGGTGTGTGTGTGTGTGTGGGTGTGTGTGTGTGGTGGGGGGCAGGAAAGCGGCGCTGTGATGTTGAGGCGCAAACTGAATCTGAGGAACCAGACAGACTGTAACTGCAGGACTCCTTCGCACATGCAGAAACAAAGTCACACACACACACACACACACACACAACGTTTACTTTCCAGCATCTCTGGGGACCTAATTTCACAAAATTCACCTGCCACTGAATGTGTGCTCACACAAACAAAGCCAAACCTGTACAGAGCTAGTCTCCAGACTCACACTCTCACGCACCTCAACATCAAGAGGGTGTGTGTGTGTGTGTGTGTCTGGCCTCTCCCTGTTGGATCAGAGAACACAACAACCCTAGCACATTCTGGCCGCAGGCAGACGCCCACACACAAACCATAACAGGATGATGCTGCACACAGAATTAGGTCCAGGATGTGTGTGTGTGTGTGTGTGTGTGCGCGTGTGAGAGAAAATGTGCGTGTACTGGAATGTAAGATACGGAGGGGAGGACAATAGCAGGAAGGGAAGGCAGGCTGGTCTGGTGTGTGTGTGGGGAGAGAAAAGGGGGGGGGGGGGGTCAGGGTTCCTCTGAGACGGATCCTTCCTACCCCCAGGGTCAGAGGTTAGGGCACTGGGGTGCTGGCCAGGGAAGCTGGTTCTGGTTCTACCACTCAGTCTGGGTTTACTGCCAGAGAGACCGACTGGCCAACATGCACCAACACACACACCAACACACACACACCCCAACACACCCTTTTCTCCACCACACAATAACAGGAAAGGTCCTGCAGTGAGAGGAGGATGAGCGGGGGAGGAGGGGAAGGGAGGGAGGGGGAGGAGGTGCTGGCTGTCAATGTGCCCCGAGAAGATAACCACAGGGTCACTTCCTGAACCGCCCCTGTCCCAGCCTACCAAACACTGCCAATGGGGACGGAGACCGAAAATGTGAGTGTGTGTGTGTGTGTGTGTGTGTGTGTGTGTGTGAGGTGGGGTGACCACTGAAGCAGCCTTTTCTTTGCTGTGAGAAGAAATAAAGAGAGTAGAATGTGTGTGTTCACTGTCCTGCGTGGGGCAGCAGGAGTGTTTTCTCTCAGCTAACAGAGGTGATGTTATCACTTCCACAGGCCTGTCAGACCACATGCCAGTGTGTGTGTGTGTGTGTGTGTGTGTGTGTGTGTGTGTGTGTGTGTGTGTGTGTGTGTTTGAGTGGCGGTATTTGAAAGTGACACTATGAGCACTGCATTCCTGCGGCTCTAGTTAACAGGAAATTAGGTCATGAGATAACAAGGACTGTTTATACCCCTGGTGAGGGTTTCGCTGAGAGGTGTGTGTGTGTGTGTGTTTGTGTGGGGGGGGGGAGAGGTCACGACACCTCTGATTAGGGTATGAGGCTGGGGAGCAGACAGCCCCGCCCCCTGAGCCTCACACCAGCAGCCCCATGCATGGCTGCCATCAGACAATGAAGAGGACCTGCTGACGATGTTTCACTGTGTGTGTGTGTGTGAGGTGAAGGCTGTGTCAGGTGATGTCGTATCATAGGTGTCAGGGCATGAGGGTGTCAGCTCACTCAGTCTGAACTGTGTGTGTGTGTGTGTGTGTGTGTGTGTGTGTGTGAGAGAGAGAGAGACAGAAGCATGCCAGACAGTGAGTTGGGACCAGGACCTGTCTTGTCTGCAGTAACACCCTCCTCACACACACCCTGCTAAAGGGCTGCTTCATCGAGCGCAGGACTGGAGGAGGGGGGGGGGGGTCTTGTTTCTTTGTACATCTCGCTGTCAATACAAAGACAGTCTTGTGCATGTGTATGCCAGTAGATGTGTCTGCCTGTGTGTGTGTCTGCCTGTGTGTGTGTCTGCCTGCCTGCCTGTGTGTGTGTGTGTGTGTGTGTGTGTGTGTGTGTGTGGAGAAGGGCGCAGAGAGCCTAGCAGAGAGGGTGACCTGGTCCTGATGCAAACCGACAGGGCCGTTTCAGGCCTTTAATGTCAGCACTGGTCCTCCATGACAGAGATGCAGCCCTCAGGCTGGGTGACTGCCATGCAGGGGGGGAGGGAGGTTAAAAGTCAGTCGAGAACCGAGAAAGAGGGAAGGAAACGAGAGATGGACCAGAAAGAAAACAGAGAGAGAGACGGATACGGTCGAATGATCAGAGCGACCGTGTGGGGGAGAGGGAGAATGCGAGTGCCCGAACGAGAGCAGCAGAGAGAGAGAGAGAGAGCAGCAGCAGGTTTAGAGTGGTGAGCTGAGGAGCGATGGAGCGTCCCGTCCAGAAGCAGCCAGAGCAGCCACAGAGGCAGGCAGAGCAGAGCCACAGGAGCTCTCTCACTCATCCTCAACACATGCTCTCCTGTTTACAACGCCCACACCTCCCGGGCGCTGGTGTCCAGCTAAAGCTAGCCTGCCTCGCTGGAGTCAGATGGGAGCAGGCGAGGAGGAGGAGGGAGACGGGAAGAGATGAAATCAGTGTTTCATTCAGTGAGCCGAAACGTTACGTGCAAAAAGAAAGAAAATGGAGTCGAAATCCATGTCAAAACACTATCCGAGCCTGGAGAAAGACGTGCTCCCTCACCCCCACCTCCCCCGTGGATAGAGTCTAACATCACCTGGACCCCCCCCCCCCCCCCCCTTAGCCAGCCTGGCTCAGTGGCTGCCTCACTCTCGGCCACTTAGCATCTGCCCCTGTGTGTGCTCCCGCTATCTTATCTAGAGCCACAATAAAACCACACCTCATAATCTTTATGGACAGACGGTTGCTACTTGATCCCAGATGCAGTACAGCATGGTGGGTGCGGTGGTCCGGGCGGCTAGACTGGCCTCCTAGCATGCTGGAGCAGTCTCCCTGCTAGGATAGGCTATGATACTGTGGCAGTAGACTTGTCGTTGTAGTAGTGTGTGCTTGTCCACTTGGCCCCGGGGTGTGTGTCAAGACAGGACCTGGAGCGCACAGAGGGGCTTTGTGCTTTCAACAAGGGGGGCAGAGGTGACCTTGCCCTCAGCCTAGGAGATGACCTCATTCACAGCAGAGGAATGCCACCCCCCCTCACTCACTCTCTCTCTCTCTCTCTCTCTCTCTCTCATTCTTAGCAGCCTCCCTCTCTACGCTACCGCTCTCTCACCCACTCACTCTCTCACTCTGGCCTTGCCCCCCTTTCCTTTCACTGCACACAATCAATCAATTCAGTAACACACTAGCACACTAACCCTTTCATAGGACCCACATAATGATTTTCCATTGTTTTCCACTGGGAACCCAGTTGGGAGGCTTTCCCTTTAGCGTAATGGTGTTAAAGAGCTCTTTGTTTCCCCAATTAAACCCCCGGACGGCCAAACCGCAGCTCTGGGGTCCGTGCTGCTGCGCTTGGACACCACGTCACACTTTAAACAGCAACCAGATACTCTGAACAGGCCTGACATGGAGCCAGGGTCCAGGCTGGTGTTGGGGAGCTGTTATCAGGCGGTGCATGTTGTTAAGACAGCCAGTGTGTGTGTGTGTGCGTGCTGTCATTCATGCCAGGGGAGACAACTGTAAACACATGTGCATGGTAGGGATGCTCAGGACTAAGTGTGTAACCTCTACCCAACAATACGACAGTTTAACTGTTAATACTAGCAGTTGAGCGGCGTTGCTAAATTGTATAAAATTCTTTAACAATTATCTAGCAACAAATACAGTCAGGAAGTCAGATGGCTGAGTGGGGATCTGGTGGCTGAGCGGTTAAGGTGTCAGGCTAGTGAGGGCAAGCAGGCTGGGCAAGGCACTTCACCCTGCTTGCATCAGGGGGCGTCCCTGTACTCGCATGTAAATGTAAACATGAAAATTCAGTGACCTTGGTGACAAATAAGGATGCATTTCGATGCATCCAGATAGCATGTGTATGTAGTATGCAGCGTGTTTACATGTTGTTTCTGCCCCCGGGGGGGGGGGGGGGGGGGGGGGGTGGCATGGAACATGCTGATGTCATGTCCTGGAGGGGCTGGGTGGGAGAGGAGGGGAGGGGGCTGTGCACTGTCTGAATCACAGTCCTGCTCTCTACATATTTGATGACATCGCTACGCATGACGCTTCCGCCTGCCTGGGGGGGGGGGGGGGGGGTAAGGTCACCGGGTTGCCTTTGTGAAATGAAACAAGCGCGCGCACGAGCACACACGCCGCACAACAGAAAATAGAAGAAAGAAAAAAAGCCCACAAGCAGCTTTGGGGCAGCTTCATTATTCATCGTTTGATTTCTCCTTCTCTGCGGCCGAGATGCGGTGGAGGGTTGGATCTGCGACTGCTTTCTGATAAGAGCGGCCTGGACACAGGCAGCCTTGCCTGGGGTGTGTGTGTGTGTGTGTGTGTGTGTGTGTCTGTGATAAGCAGGGCTGGTGTCTGTGCAGAGCAAAACCTGCAGTGTTCCCCTGACTGACCGGGGAGGAGGGAAAGATAAACAGGTTAAGTGTCTCTGCTCCTCTGAGGAGCAGCTCCTGAGGTGGTGGGCATCCGTGAGCTCGCCTCCCTGAACAGGAAGGAACACGGCCGCGGTCAAGCCAGCGAGCCACATTCACTTCCCTTCGCTTCCCTCCGTCGAGGCGGAGAAAACAGCCGAGAGAACGGAGCGGAGAAGACGGTGAGTCAGGAAGAGACGAGGCAGAACAGAACTCACACTACAGAAGACCAACAGCTGGAGACTTGTAGCTCAGAATCACAACACAACACAGAGAATACAAAAGGAAGGTCAAATGAGAGGGAGACAGTGAGAGAGAGAACAAGAGAAAGACTAAAGACAGACAGGGAAGATGGGGGGAGAGGGAGAGAGAGTTTGAGCCCATCTGCAGCTCCTAAAATCACAATACTGGTGGAAAAAAAAGAGAGAAAATACGATTTCTTAAAGAAAAGATAGAGGGGTGGGGTTTGAAGAGGGTGGGAGAGTATTCCAAGAATGCAAGAGGGTGAGGCCCTACTCCTTGGTGTGTTTGTGTGTATGTGTGTGCGCATCAAGAACAACGGCTGGTCCTAGACTGTCTCTCCCAACTAAATTAAATTGAGTCACAGGAAGTCCGTGAGACGGACTAGTATGGGAAACAACAAGAGAGAGGGAGGGAGAGGGAGAGAGAGAGAGAGAGAGAGAGAGAGAGAGAGAGAGAGAGAGAGAGAGAGAGAGAGAGAGAGAGAGAGAGAGGGGAGAAGGGCGTTGCAAGCTTGATTCACCTCCCTTCATCCAGCTGAAACAGCCTCCCTTTTCTGGTAACCAGTCAAAACAAACAGGCGGACAGCCTCTTCCCGTCCTCTGGGCGTGACTTCCTGCGAGCAGCCCTTCACAGCCGGCCAGATCGGAGGAGGAGGGGGCAGGGGGGTCACAGTTCGCTAACATGTTCGGTCAGTAACATCTTAGCAGATGTTAGGACACTGCCATTACAACATCCCTTCACTTCCTCTTCCCTCCCGCACCACCATCTTAATACCTGCTGGACAAAGTGCTGCGTCACCGTGAAGCCAGCTGGCTGAGAAATGAAGAGAAAACCATTTCCTTTGTCGCGGGGAAACGAGACGGAATATTCTAGAATGTGCATCTAATTGCTGTTATGACTTGACAGCCTGATTAAACACCAGCCTGCAGGTGACACTCACACTTCAGGGTTGTTTGTGCTCTGACATTCAGGCTGTAAAAGGACCACAGCCACACGTCAGAGCTGCAAAGCAACAACAGAGCTGAAGAAAATTACAGACAGGAGCTTCTAAATAGCCACAGTTTATCAGCCAGGAAGGTGTAGGGAGGATTTATTGGGTGAAGCGACATGCAGGCAGGCAAGCAAGCAGGCAGACAAGCTGGCAGGGAGGCAGGCAGGCTGAGCCCAGCCAGCAGTGATAAGAAGGCCCCTGCAGTGGCGGGATAGAGGTCTGAGATAAGAGCAAGGGCCTGATGCTGAATGACTTTATCAGCCCTCGGAGAGGCAGGGGCCGGGGGTTAGGGGAGGGAGGGGTGCAGCTGTGGGCCAGGGGCCCTGGCTGAGGCTGGATCACACACACGCTAACACACACTACCACACACCAGCATGCTGCCTTCAGATAGGGAGGCTTCTGGGACTGACTGCTCAGGGTCTGGACACAGCCCTGTCAACCTGACACACTAGCCAATACCATACACTGTGTGTGTGTGTGTGTGTGTGTGTTTGTGTAAAGTAAAGGAGTCTGTAACTCAGCATTACGACAGTCAGAGGCAGCTCAGTAAAGCCACTCACTGAATGGGTCTGGTAATTAAATTCCAGCCTGTAAGTGGTGCCTTGGGAGGGTGGAGGAGAGAGAGACGGGGGGACAGCCCCCCTCCCCAGCCTGTGGGGCTCCTGCAGCCCCAAGCTGTGTCTTAGTTTGCGAGTGGCACTCAATCTTGTTAGATGGCAAATTGATTGTGTGTCAAAGGTTAGTGCAGGTCTGCCCCTGCACTGTGCTCGCTAAGGGTCACAGTGGAGATGGGAAATGAAGTGCCAGGCCTGTGGCCTGCGACAGAGAGAGAGAGAGGTGGGGGTTTCTCACATTGACCAATAAGGCCTCCATATTCTCCTGTCTTACATATGCAAGCTGCTTTGCGAGAGGGAGAGTTCAATAGATTAGGTTCAACTTTATTGTCATTACACAGGTACAAGTCCAGGGCAACGAAATACAGTTAGCATCCAACCAGAAGTGCAAAACAGTTATTACAACAGAATATAATAAATATGAGTATACTCAGAAAATACATATTATGAACAGTATAATACTGACAAACAATACAGATTTTACTGGCATTTTCTGTTCTAACCAACTGACAGTTGCACACCACCTTAATGTTATATAGCTCCTTCTGCTAGGAGAATATACAGTATAGCAATTTGAGCAGGTTTGTATGCTGGAACGTCAACTGAGGATCATACAACAACAACACTAGAAGGTGGGTGTCACCTTGGAGATGAACAACTGCTGTGCAAGGGGATCTGAACAGGCCTGTCAGAATCTACTGCGACCTTGACTAGCTCAATACACACCTACACAATCAGCTACATGTACACACCTCGAGCACACACAGGCATCAAACACACTTCTCTCCTTCACACGCACACACACACACACTCTTTCTCTGATGGTCTAGATTGAGGGGAACTGGGAGCAGTTGTTACACACATGGGGTCACAGGGGGTAATGCTCTTGGTGTCCGCTTTCTCTCGCCATGGAAACAGCTGCACACACACACACACACACACACAACACTACACACAGAGGAATGTGTGTCAGCTCTGTGTGTGTGTGTGCAGCTGTCTGGACTCCTCTGACAGGGAGAGAGAGATAGATAGACAAAGAGAGAGACCACTGGAAGACAAGCTCTAAGCTGCTCTCTCATATCTCTCTGGTCTTGGCTGTCATTGTCCATCCGTTATGGTATAATCAGACAATCCCACACAGTCCATTTCTACTAAACTAAAGACTTTTCTGCCACAGGTTTATAGAGGGGCTCATTTTGCCGCTCTGTTCCTGTGCGTCTCCACAGAGACCGCACAGTCTTTAAGTATCAAACAGCCTCTGGTACACTGCCTTGTCTTTGCTGTTCAATGCTATAGTTGAAAGTCCGGCATGGCAGACTGGCATTCACTCACTCCTCTACAGGGTCACCTTGTCAGACTAGCAGGGGACAGCTGGGGTTCCAACTGAGACAACATTTCCTGCCGGACGCTGAACACAATCCCCTCTGGTCTTCCTGGATAAACAGGCCAGTTTCCTGGATGCAGGTGATTCCTAGTGCCTCTCATGTCCAGCAGAGCTGCTCTCTGAACCACTGCTTCTGGGCGGCCCAGGTAAATAAATAACACACGCATAAAGCTCTGGGGGACACCTTTTTCTTGACTGACAACACTTTTAGTGGAGGCCACTGCAAATGCTCCGTTCTTTTCCAGAGCTGTATAAGGTTTTTCACAGCAGGTAGACTGTTCCCTTTAAGACCAATGTAAACAAAACCACAAGACCGTATCCAAATCCTGGTCAGAGACAACGAAACACCTGTGATTGATATAAACACAGTAAGATAGGTCTCCAGTGATCAGGGGGTGATTTAAATTGCACTGAGCCGTTATCCTGGTTTTTCCCCAGGCAGCATGTACTTGGTGGTATGCAAATGTCCCTTGCTAACAGCTAAGCACTTGGTCCACTCATACATCAGGCTCCTTTACACAGAATGGAAGGTAACATGTTATAATTAAGCTGTCCTTTTCTGAGAAGTGGACCTGGAGTAATGGTTCTGACAGGTTAACGTTTCTGCATTAGTTAAAGGTTGTAACAGACATACTAGAGGAATTACTTATTTTAATGGCGAGGAAGCTGAATTTAAAGAGTGAACTATGTTCCTGCCCAGACAGACACAGAGGTCTGTGAACCTTGGGGATTTTGATCACACAAACACACACTAAACATTTAGCCAAACGGTTCAGTTTTGGGGCTGCTGCCGTGGAAACTCGGGTTAACTGTGGAACAACGCTGTCGGCTTAGAGGCAGCCAGGGATTGAAGGGCCAGCGTAACCGAGCCCAGACAATTTAACTCAAACTAAGCCCTGATGATAGAGACCTGCTTTCATTCCCATCTTTACCTGCCTGGGGAAGTCAGTAGAGGAGGTGTTCACTTATTAAGCAATAACCTGAGAGAGAGACAGAAAGACACAGAGAGCAAGAGAGAGATAGACAGAGACACAGAGAGGCACACCATGTTGCTGACTGCATGGTCCCTTTCACTCATTGTCCAAAAGTAGAAGGGGTTTGTGTGAACGCTGGTGTTTGGGGCTGTGGGGGTTGGGGGGAAAAGTAAGGCAAAGGGAAAAAAACTGTTTCCTGTGTCAAAACCTTGACGAAAGAGCGAAGTAGGGAGGAAAATGTATGTTAAAGGAGTTGCTTCAGGTGTAATCATTTAAGGAATGTCTAACAGGTATGTTTCACTCTGAAAAGTTTATAGTCTAACTGAAAATTCAACGTCTGTAACCCAGTCTAGTTGGTGGTGCAAACCAGAAAATTATTGTTCAATGCATTGGACAAAAATGTTGCAGAGGGGTCTAGACAAGAGAATCCTGAGAGTCAGTATTGCGACAGTTAAAAAACAAATGTTTACCATATAGGACCTCCCACACCGGTTTAACTACTCTCGCAGACTAAACTACTTGTGACGAAACGGTGACTAGTGAAACTGTGACGAGATGTCCAAAGAATCCGACACGTCCTTCCTGAATTCCGGTTCCTCTCACATGAATACCGCACCAGCATGTCTGACGGTGTAGATCTCTCCATGACATGCATGTATTAGACCAGGGGTGGGCAATCCCGGTCCTCGAGGGCCACTGTCCTGAATGTTTTCCATCTTTCCTTGCTCTAACACACCTGATTATAATTATCAGGCTTCCACAGAGGTTGATAACGACCTGAAACATGGAAAACATTCAGAACAGTGGCCCTCGAGGACCAGGATTGCCCACCTCTGTAATAGACCATGTGTCAGCTCTTTCCATAACACGCGTGATATTGACAGAATGTGACTGGGACCTTCTGCCAGGGGGGGATGTGGCGCTCTCTAGCGTCACCAACTCAATTATACAAACCTCCCTAGAAGTAACACGCATTTGTCCTTAACACTACATTTTCATCATAATAATAATGAAGTCGAGTTACTAAATTGAGATCAAGGTGCTTAAACTGATCCTGTAAAGACGCGCACCGTGTTTGACATCAGTGTCCCCAAAACTAAAAGGCGACGTGGTTTAAACGAGTTGATCAAACATGATGCAAATCGTGGGGAAACAATTTCAAACACGTCGCTGGGTACGGGGGGGCATATGTAACTCATCCAAGCCGATAAGGTTGTGATTAAGCTACAAAGTGCATCAGCCACCACTCCAAAAGTTCTGGGGAGGGGGGGGTTGCGAAATCTCTGCAAAAGCAGCAACTCGCTGTCCATTGTTACACCAAGACGAGCCTGGCACATTCCGATGGGTTGGCTGTTCAATCATTCAGTTGCTTTATTATTTTTAATTATTTTATTAAGGAAAGGGCGATCCACTTCCTCAAAAGGAAGAAAAATATCCTGGTTTATATGTTTGAGTGATTTTTTTAAGTCTTCTTATTTCGTGCAGTTTTTACAGGCCCGTTGTAAATAGCTCAACCAAACCAAGAGAGCAGGATGGAAGCGGAGCAGCAGCCATGGCTGTGATATAACTGCTCAAACTTCGACTAGGGGCGGAATGAAAGTTATATCGTTCTAACGAAACAAACCCGATAACATATTGTCATAGTCTACTCGATACAAACAACTTATCCAGATAACACCGCGTAGTGAGCTTGTATCAAGTATTGCTTAAAAAAACACAAACTTTTCCGTTCGCCATCGTCACAACTCTGAATTCAACAACAAACTCGATGTGATACTCGGCCTATAAACTCCCGGGTACACACATCCAACAAAACACCCACTAAACGAGTTGCTTTTATTTGTGTACCAAGTTCTGAGGTTGTTTGTAGTAAAGTGGATTGTTTAGCAAACAAAACCCTTTGAGTTTGACTAAGTTAGCTCCTCCATGCAGCCAGCATGGCCATGGTGGGTCACAGCGCCGCGGTCACGCTTTCACTCCCCCGGCTCCCCCGTTTCCTACAGACGGCATTTACCTTCATCCAGAAGCCTCTCAAGGTGTGTGAAGATTCCGCAGAGATTTGGCAAACTGGTCATCAGCTTCTTTTCGTTCAACAATTGCATCAAATAGTCTGGACTCGGCCTCGGTCTCTCCTTCACTTCGATCTCCCCGACCATCATCTTTGCGTCGAGAGCGCGCGAGCGAACCGCCAAACAGAATCCTTTTGGATGAAAAGAAGAAAAAAAATGGAAAAGAAAAAAACTTGCGGTTCAAATCCCTCGTTCCCCCCCACGTTCCGATGGCTGTGGTTAGACGACCCCCCTGGACGAAATAGGGTTTAAATGGTTGTTTTCTTTAGAGCGGAGAGAAATTAAAAAAGACCGTTATCTCCACCCGAAGAGTGTCGTTCTCCGTGTTCTCTTCTCAACACTGCGCGCTCGAGGACGTTCCGATTTAACCACTGTGTCGGAGAGACAGAGTATTCACCAAATGGGTTCCGCCCTCTTTTTGACTATTGGTCAGCCGTATTTTTAAGGGGTGGTGAAATGCCCAATAGAAATCCTTGTCTTAAATGATCTACAGAGATTAGAGCCAATTGTGAGCAGGACAGCGGACCGATCGGTATTTACACATCTTGCTCTAGCACAGTTCCTCAATTTCCATGAACAGTAATGTTGTGCAATGTACTGTATATGTATGTGTATTTCCTTTCAAAATAGCTCCTCCTTTTTAGTATTCATGGCTGTAACCTTGGTCTTTATCACTGATACTGATATAAACCCACAGACTGTATGCCTTTACCAGATCATCTGTTTTATTGGTGTGTCATCACATTGAAACAGTCTCAAAGTTGAATTAATTAATGGAAATGTTTTGTTTTTTTCATAAAATCTGCAAGTACATGTTATAAATAAGAGATGTCATTTGCATCGAAGAAAATGTTCTTGTGTTTGTACTGTTTCACTTTTGACCAAATGTTTTTTTTGAATTCCATCCTCTTCATACAACAGACAGTCATTGATCCCTCTTTTACAGGTTAACCAGTATGCTTAGTTTTATATTCCTGTCCTTGGAAAGACCTTTTTAAATATCCCCTTGGAAAGACCTTTTCAATAGAATTGTAATACAATAATCAAGGTCTCACACACAGACAGAGACTGTCTTTAACAGTCTGTCTCTGTAATTCACTAATGCACATGAAGCCCACAGCTATGCTATGCTATGATTCTGGCAGCTGTCCAGCATGAGTGGGCCTCAGCTAAATCTCGCATCTGACCTTCCCCTTCTTTCAATTTGTCCGCTTGTCTCTCTGTCTTTGTGAAAGTAGTCCCTGGACTAGCACATGAATACGCAAACAGCTGCCCTTTGACCTCTCCGCTTAGATATCTGTAGTATGTCAGACTCAAGAACACACCTCAGGGACTTAGACTCTGCACTTTCCTTTAAAGAGGGTATACCGCAAAAATTCGTACAGATAACTTGAGTTAGCTAGAGGCGGTGTTGTGTGTGTGGGGGGGGTGGGGGGTGGTATTTCCAGCTGAAACCATAACATGGAGGTTAGGTATGTCTTTCACACAGACGCCGTCTAGAACTATAGGTGGTGAGGTGAAAACGTTCCTCTAGCTTCAAAAAGAGGCTGGTTGAGAGGGAAGAGATAGGAAATGAACCAGGAAGTCCCTTCATGTATGTCGTTTAAGGAGATAACTAAATCGTTCGTGGTGTTTGCTTCATGTTTTCTTCTTCTCCGTCTGACTGTCTTTGAATACGAGCGAAGAAGGAAAGACGGAGTCTTTATTTATGGCATTTATTTCAGGCTTTGAATACGGGGTGTAGTTCTTATCTCAATCAGCACGCATGGTAATTTGCACCTTGGCTATTTCTCTTCCTTCATGGATAGGTCACATGGTCCTGTAGTGTGTGTGTGTGTGTCTATATGTATGTGTGTGCATGCGTACGTGTGTATGTGTGTCACCAGCCTAGAAGTGACGAGGAGAGATACTAATCCCTCCATTGCTCCGCCAGCCCTTGTGTTTTCGTCATTTTCTAATAACACGGGTTCCATTCAACAATTAATCCAATTAAGAGAGCTCCGGATAATTAATGAACATGTGTTTAGCCCCTTTTGAAGAGGGGGTTAGCCTGGATCCAGGAGGCATCCCTGGGCTGTTAGTGGGAATAGGGAGAGGGGGCAGCGGTAGACAGAGGCCCAGAGAGAAGGCACTGAGCCCAGGAGACAAACCTCCTGCTAAGCTGGATGAGATAAGGTTGTGTTTCTACTGCATCACAACACAAACCCACCGGCTCCTGACAGTAAACAGGCACAAAACAAAAACCATTCAGTTTCCGTACTGTATCCAGTTTTACTTCAGGCCAATGTGTGTTCGCAGAATCCAGGTCATTCAGAGAGAGAGGCAGAGAGATAGCGGAGGAATGGAGACGCAGTAAACGTGGTTTAAGAATCAAATACGAAGAACAATAAGCACAGTTACTGACTTACGCTAGGTCGAAGACTCCAAGCAAACATCCAAAACCTGTTCACAAGAAGTGGGATTAGACTACTAATCCTGTCAGCCAGTCAGCTGGGTGGTGACAGACATCACATGATGGATGGCGCCTTCTCCACACTGCCCTAACCCTACCTAACTTATGCTCCAGAAAATGTTGTAGTTGAAGGTCTCCTTGTGGTCTTGTTCCTGGTGCTGGTCCGGGGGAATGGCATCCCTGCCTGTTGTCACAGCGAGTGGGGACAGCTGCAGCCACCACTGATGGAGTGTTCTGATAGTACAAATCTCCTCCAAGCCTGCCAATCATCAATCAAAGCTGGTGAACGACACCACACACATCAGAGTTACGACCCGGCCATTCTGACAGGTGGAGGACGAAGCATAAGAAACAACAACTTTACCCAGATGAGCGCATGGATGTACATGCGTGTGTGTTTGTGTGTGTGTGTGTGTACTAGAGGCAGAGGAGCAGAAGGTAAGCGTGTTTGCGAGCGATAAGGACACCTGCAGAGGAGGAAGAGGAAGACGCAGAAGAGACAATCTCCATTGATTCCTTCCCTCCTGAGATTGAGCGAGAGAGGGATTGATCCTGCAGTGTGTTGTCCTCTGAGATCCGAACACAGACTGCTCCACATTGATAAGAACACACAACTTAATCCTGCAATCACTCCACACCAACACAAACAACACAGCACATCACTACAACTTCGAGCCGGAGAGAACCCAGGATATTGGGTTAGGGACTCTTCACAGTTTAATAATACCTAAAGGAGGTCATATTTACAGAGCAGTAGGAGGCCCAAACCCAATTCCAGTTCCACAGGAAGATGTTGACGTCGCCTTGCTGTTGTTTGGGATGGAGTCTGTGTGCTGACACCTGCGGGATGGAGCAGGAGGGAGATAAATGGCACTTGTGTCCTTCTGCACGTGCTCCGTGGCTCGGGGATGACTCTCTCTCTCCCTCCCTCGCTCCCTTCCTCCCACTCTTCTTTCTGTTCCTCTCCCTCCCTCCCTCTCCTCTCTCTTTCTTTCTCTCTCTCTCTTCCCCTCTGTCTCTCCTTCCCCTTTCCTCTCTCTAGCAGAGTGACTCGCAGAAGACGGATGGTTCCCAGGGGGGCGTTTATTTCTGTTGTGCTGTTCTCCCTCTCTCCACCGCTTCATTGTTGCTTCTAACAATCTGCCTTTTGATAGGCGAGCAGTGCTGAGAGGCATGGCCGCTCCACACTACCCAGATAAGGCATATGTGTGAGTGCGTGTCTGTCTGGGTATGTTTGTGTGTGCACGCGTGTGTTATTCACCTGCTTTAGGCATGAACTGGGCATGTAGAACCGCAGCACAAGCACTCTTTGTAGTGGGCCCCTTGGTGAAACAGCTTGTGTACATACGCCACATCAAAGAATAGGTCCTCGACGGTAAGCACAAGCCCACACACACAAAGTGACAGATACAGGCAGGCCACAATCCCATCTAGCTTTGTATTTACACAGGCGAGGAAACCCAGCAGTATTGTAAAATCCCAGTTGTCAGCTGAGGTGTCCTCTGTGTGTCTGGCTGTGCGAGTGAGCACGACAAGCAGCAGGCTAACATCTCTCTCTCTCTCTCTCTCTCTCTCTCTCTCTCTCTCTCTCTCTCTCTCTCTCTCCTTCTCTGCAGCTGGCTGCTCCTAAATCTCCAGGCTGACTGGACAGCTCAATGTGGGCAGGCTCTCAGGTGACACAGCAGGCCCCTCCGTCTGTCCATCCATCCATCCTGTGGACGCAGTCGCTGTCAAACACGCACGCCTCCACTCTCCAACAATCCATTTCTTTCACCTGGATTCCCTCCATGCCGTCGCTGTGTCACGGCCTCCGTTATGTTTGGCCTGTCGTCTGGGCCCGTCAGTCTGTCTGCCTCTCTCCCCTGGTTCCCAGCCCCACCAACACACCTGTCTGGTCTGGAAGCACACAGCTGTTAGTTGCAGATCCACCCTGTTATTACGTCCCCTTGTAAGTCTGCGTCTGGTCGTTCTCTCCTTTCTACCCTGCGCAGGCTGGTCCTTCCTGTTCCTGCCAGTTTCCTGTAGGTCTTCACAGTTCTTCTTGGCCCTGAGGACTGTAGTTGCTTATTTTCTTTGGAATCTTTTAGTTGGTATTAAAATAAACGTAGGTTCTTGATCCGGTCTGCCTGCTGTGTTTGGGTCCACTTGCTCTGCCACACCCGTGACACTCTCATCGCCGCACACTCAACTTCAACACTCTCATATCTCTCAGCCGTTTCCTTTCTCTCACGCTCATTCCTCTGCCTGGAATGTTCTCTCTCTCTGCCTTTTTTGTTGTTGTTGCTTTTTAACTTCGTTCATCGTCTCTAGACTCTCTCTCTCCCCCGCTGCTTTCTCTCTCTCCCCCCGCTCTCTCTCCCTCCCCCCTGCTCTCTCTCTCCCCCCCCGCTCTCTATCTCTCTCACTCCCCCGCTGCTCTCTCTCTCCCTCTGTTCTAGGTAAACTGTGTACCACCAGCCAGTGTGTTTGTAGTGTGACTCGCCGTACACAGAGCTTTTGTTCTGCTGCCACCGCTGTGATGCAGCGAGACAGATGCATAAAGACACACTCCGGCTATGCAGCTGTGCGCAACTCTAAACAAGGGGTTGGGAAAGTCTCCTTCCAGCTAACATAGCTAACCAAGCGCTAACACAGAGCTAGCCTTAGCTCTGTGGGGATGGGGTGTGTGGCAGGTCGGGGTAGGCACTGCTAGGCTACACAAGTGGTGGGGTAGTGGCAGGGGCAGCTGTTGAGGGCCAAAGCTGGCCAGGCTAATTTTAGCAATCAGTGCTGAGTGACCATGCCCTCCAGCAGGCATGCCTGGGGGTGACCCTCTGACAGGCTCATATTACAGCAGAGGGCAGGATTAGGACAGGATTAGGGTTGGCTGTTGAACTCTTCCAGAAAGACCCCCATTCCCCTGGGATGGCAATGGTAGAGGAGACTGGGAGGCTGCTCCCTGACACACACACACACACACACACACACACACACACACACACACACACACACACACACACACACACACACACACACACACACACACAAGTAAAACTACAGCACAGCATGGCCCAAACAGGATCACTGAATCCATACCTTGGATGAGAGGGAGGTTTTAGTAGAGCTTGGAATTCCGTAATCTTCTGAACTCGTATTAGGAGGGTTACCCAAATCTCCCCAGACAGAGAAGGAAGATATAAAGCGCATAAATCGCGCGGTGATGGATATTACCCTCCCCTCACTGACAACCTAGACACGTCTGACGATCGGTCTCCACACAACAGGAACGCTACCATACAACCAACAATCTGTTAAGAGAGCAGAATCCTGCTGGTTCAATCTATTCTGCCGTCTGGAGAAGTTGGGGGCCGGATGTGTTTGCGTGGCTGCACATCAGGAGACGGAATCAAAAACTGTTCATTACCGCGTGAGCCAGGCGGTCAGGTTATGATCAACATAATGTTCTCCAAAAATGAACGCTGTTCTTTCTGAGGTCGATCTTCCACTCATTCCTAGGAACAAAGAGAGTAGCAAGGGGGTGGGGGGGAGGGGGGGAACCATGCAGCTCATTTCATTTCATGCTGGGCTTTCCTCAGCGGTGCGTGGTGCGGGTCTGAGAGGCTGGCCAATCAGAGCCAGTGTACTGAAACGCTTCAGACGAAACCAAATAACGCCTTATTTACTGTCTCTCTCTCTCTCCCTCTCTCTCTCACTCTCTCTCTCTCTCCCTCTCTCTCTCTCTTTCCCTCTCTCTCTCTCCCTCTCTCTCTCTCTCTCTCTCTCTCTCTTTCTCTCTATCTCTCCATCTCTTCCTGCTCATTTCACAGTTCACTTGCGTGAGCAGCTTCCGTTCAGTCACAGAGGGTGTCACAGAGATGTCTAAAGGCTGTACTGCTAGAGATCTGAATAACCTGACTCCTCTCCCCATGGACACTGACACGTTTGATCATTTGCACCTCGATGACTAAGTTAAAGGGAGAAGAATTCCCTCCCCTGTGGAAGCTATTGTTCCAAAAAGACCGTCTTGTGGTTCTAGCACTTACGTCTTGAGGAGCAGTCTCAACGGTTCAATCGGAGGGTGAACTGACTAGGGTGAATGATCTAAGTATCATGAACTAACAGCGTTCCTGTGAATCTTGTTCGGGAGTGCTTCACTTACCCAACGGTGTTTACTTGTTCCTTTGTCTTCCAAGGACACCCCCATTCGGTCTTCTACAACCACTGAGTTACTGTTCCAGTTTGAACTGAGAATGAGATTTCAGTGGTGTCCCCACGTACTATCCGAGTTTGTGATTCCCTCTCTTACGATGACAAGCCTGGCCCATGGTGGGAGAGCATGATGGTGGATCTATCTTGATGGACGCACAAACCCACAAACGTATGTGTGTGTGTGCGTGAACTCTGCCCTCAGTGGGGAGAACTCAAGCAGTGTGAGAGTGGGGAAGCTGTTAAGAGTGGATCTGGGCTCCTTCTCAGACCTTCTCAGGTCTGTCCTCATGTGCTCTAGGAACAACAGCGGCTTCCAACACTGTTAGCCGCACACTAGCTAGCCGCACGCTAGCTGCACCATGGCAGCTTGTTGGGAGCAGCAAGTCTTTGCAGCTCTTCATACTGCACCTCTCTGAGGGAATCAGTGAATGAACGGAATGTGGACCTGCCGGTCATTCATACCCAGCTAGTTGCTCCTGGCGTACTGTGGAATGAGCTGAGGGGCAAAACAAAACATGACACCTGGAAAGTCCACAAAGCTGCCAGGAAACACGATTTATTGTCCTGCGAGTACTCAGACACATTCTTTTACATTTGTTAATATGTTTTTGGCAGAAGGGGAAAAAAACACACAAAAAAACGAGGCGACTAACATAATAACGGGCTTCATCGTCAACAAAACGGAGGGAAATCACGGTTAGAAAGTGAAGTCGAAGCCCTTCCCAACATCCAGGACTTCCTCCGCAAGTGTGTGGATGGGCTGGGATGGAGACATGCCGTGCATTAGGAAGCCTGTGCTCCGAGTGTCCTTGTTGTGAGAGTCAGAAATCAATTAGGCAGGCTTTCTGCTGTGGGTCCTGGCTGTGCCCTGTGAACAGCAGTCTGACTAATGCTGTCATTGTGTCTGGGAAGAAGCTCTCATTGTGACCGGGAGCTCTGAGCAGGAATCTCATTAACTACTGTACAGTAGGACTACATGGGATGAAAGGGACCAGAGACAGTGGCGCAGTGTTAGAGCGGCTGCATTCCTCACACGCAGTAAAGACACACTGTCCTTCCTTCCTTCCTGGCTCTATGGTTACCCAATGTTTTCTCGGCAAACAACACGCACGCACGCGTAGGCGCCGACAAATACCCTTGCAAACACAACGCTACCGCTGTGGTTAAAAAAATACAACAAAATGGAGATGGTTACCTGTTGAGGTGTTTGAGTGTGTGTGAGTTTATGTGTGTGTGTGTGTGAGTGTGTGTGAGATAGGAATGCTGCTGGCCCTCATTCCTCCGGACACTTCCCAGCATGCCCGGGCCTGCTCCACCTCCAGCCCAGGTTCTCACAGGAGTGTTAATATTGGCTCCCTGCCTCGACTTACACAGGGAAACAGCTTTACCACAGCCCATGCCCCCCTCGCTCTCTCTCTCTCTCTCTCTCTCTCTCTCTCTTTCTCTCTCTCTCTCTCTCTCTCTCTCTCTCTCTCTCTCTCTCTCTCTCGGTCTCTCGGTCTCTCTCTGTGTTTCTGACTGAACACTGCACCTCAAAGTGACTACAACAACAAATCCCAGATAAACGAGGGCAAACTCAGCCAGCGGACCCCAGAGGCGTTCAGAAACGGACATGCAGAGAGAGACATGAATCTGACAATCAGGCTTTAATGAGAGACAAACACAGTTGTTTTTGGTTCCTGGTTTCTTTGTTGTTCTGTTGCTGTTTTGCTTGTGGAACCACAGATTGTTTTGACAGAGGACAGTGTGACAGCAGTACAAACATGCTGGGGCCAAGACACAGACAGCTGAAATACTAGAATGACCTGTGGTTCAGAGTATAATAGGTAACAGGCTGCGTAGAGATGTGAAAGTGTGTGAAGGTGTGTGTGGTGTGTGGCGGTGTGTGTGTGTTTGGGGGGGTCATGCTCAGTTGAGCATGCAGGACTCGTAGGTGGGCACCATGTACTTGATGTTGATGAAGGCGTCCTCGCCACCGTAGCGCTCAAACACCTCCAGCGTCTCCTGGATCAGATCGCCGATGTTCTCCCGCTTCTGCTGGCTGTAGTCGATCCCGTCCCCAGAGTTGACTGAGGACAGACGGACAGATGGACAGACAGATGGACAGCAGTTAGCCAATACCAAGAGTGACAGGCGAGTACCAAGTCATGTAGACACACACACACAGTAAGAAAGACAGGCAGGCACACTGATGGATAACCCCACCCTGTACACCCGCCCTCTCCAGATGATTGAGAACGCAGCAGCCCGCCTGGTCTTCCATCTACCCACACCCTCCCATGTGACTCCGCTCCTCATCACCCTCCACTGGCTTCCCATCAAGGCACGTATCAGATTCAAGACCCTGGTACCGACCCTCCGAGCGGTGAACGGGACTGCACCCAACTACATCAAGTCTCTCCTCCAGCCTTACACCCCCACCTGCCACCTACGGTCTTCTTCTGACAACCGCTTGGTGGTCCCACCACTTAAAAGTGCCCGGTCCCAGCACAAGCTCTTCCCCTGTCTGGCCCACCAATGGTGGAATCAACTCCCATCAGAGACACTGACGGTCTCTCTACCTTCAAGAAAAGGCTCAAGACGCAATTATTCTGGGAGTTAGGAATGATTTGCTGGATCTGATGTTAGTTTCCTCCAAGATCACATCTTTGGATAAAAGCGTCTGCTAAATGAATACATGTAAATGTAATGTAAATGTACAGAGGTTTCCCCCGTACAGCAGGAGAGCACAGACACTTGCTCCACTTGTTCTGGTCTGACAGAATATTCCACAGGCTTCTACAGCTTCTGCTGTGGCTACTGTGACAATGTTACAAACGGATTTCAGCCCCTCCTCCACATCTTAACATACAGAACAGCTGTGCTGGTGTGTGTGTGTGTCCCCCGCAGGGGTGTGTGACCCAGTGAGATGGCCCTGTGTGTGTGTGTGTGTGTGTGTGTGTGTGTGGAAGGCCCACCCAGTCATGTGAATCACATGTGGTACGTCATTTCACACAGTGCTCCATTGTTGCATGGCATGTTCAGTGACCTGAGCTGCAGCCATAGGCACTCTGTAGTGAGTGGTGTGTGCACGGCTCCCAACTCACTCTCTACACTGTCTCAGTACCGCCCCCAAGTTCAAAATGAACCGTCCCAAACTGAACTGCACCGGTCCCATTCTGCCATGGTTCTTGGTTTAGAACTCCACCGCCACATTCTTACCCCTCGCCCTCGTCCTCCACCTAGCCTCCCCTCCAGCCTCCCTCCGGCCCCCCCTCAGCCACCTCGCTAGCCTCCAGCACCCCCCTCTCTCCCAGCCTTCTCCCCCAGCCTGCTGCTGTATAGGCTCCTTATTTATCTGCTCTCCATTGTGGCCTGGTGACAGAGAGGCCATAGAGAGAGGTCATAAACCTGTCTCTGCGGAGGCAAGGGGCACGTCCCTGCCTGCCACTGGGGAAATGATACACTGCAGCACATACACAAACACATCTGCACATTCACACACACACACACACATACGCACGTACACCTACACATTATATTACAAAGCTGGGCCATAGTGAGGAAACTTGTTATTCAGAGATAGGAAAATAATTTAAAAATAAAAAATAAAAATAATTCTGCACTCACACTTTTCTGTTTGTATAAACTTCATAC